>CAWUFW010007908.1:0-600000 GCA_963921515.1 Calotriton arnoldi
CAGTCACCACCACAACAGCCATACCAAACGACCGGCAACTGTAACCACACCATCAACGACATCGCCATGACATCGGATATGACCGGGACATGCACACTGTTCCCCATCACATCCAGGAACACCGCATGCATCGTGGGAGGCAGTGGCATGGGCTCTGTGCATCGCACCCACATGGACGGAACTGCACGAACAACCAGGACACGACATGGATCCAGCGCCCATGGACACACACACCGCTCAGTGGACATGAATAGGTCGCCTGGAGTCTGTGGGTGCTGCACCCCTCCCACCCCCGCCCCGGGAATCCCATACCAGGACCTTTGCATGGACGACAAGTGCATACAACAACAACACGACCCCAGTGACTGTGACATGTCCAGTAACCACCACAGTGCAACAACAAGTGGCACGCCGCTGCATGCACGCAAGCACATGCCCTGATGTCATCTCACATGCACGCGTGCATGAGGAACAACCGCAGCAAACCTGTCACATGGAACTGAGATGGACTGTGCCCATGATGCCGAGCGGTCTGGTAGGCTACATGTATACCGTCTGTGTCAAAGTCCGCAGCTCCGCAGCTATACGTAAATGTACATTAGCACAGCCTTGGCCAAGCAGATGTAACCCCACACCCTATCCCATTTGTAATCATGCTCAGTATATCCTCAATATGTATTCCGCTGCCAGTAGTGTCCACTATACTGCATCACAGAGGACAGAAGACTCAATATAATGTTTGAAACCAGAACTGTCTCCGCTGACTCATTTCACAAGTACGAATGAGAGAGGATGAGAGTATGTGAAGTACACGGCAGTCGTGACATGACCATGTAGTCCACTGGTATTGGATGTCAACGCAAATGAGTAGCACTACTGTGGAAGACACACATGTGTCGTGTGAAGTCGTATGGACGCAGTGCTCAGGTGGGTGGGTGCGACGGGTAGATGCGCACATGCCAAGTTGGAGCACGCCGTGTTGGGAGGGCTCATGAACAGTACACCACCGCTTCCCTGGGCATTGTGAGAGGACACCTGTCGGGGGAGTGAACACGTGTGTGCACAGCAGCCGGGCACACGTACAAAGCGGTACCAGGCGCACCTCAGCCCACCCTCTGTGGACGAGCTGGATCCTGTTGTGCGCCCGCCATGCCCCTTGACAAGGCACACACAGCCCCAGTCGACCAGGTGTAACCCCAACATAGTCAATCCGCACAGGCGATACAGGGCACGGGATGGCAGTGGAGCATGGTGTGTGAGAGGTCTCCTCGCGCTCCTCCTGCTCATATCACGCAGGCAATAGAACCTCAACGTCCAGCATGGCAAAAAGTCAAATGGAAGTGTAGGGGGACGCACCACAGCACGAGCAGCACTGACGTCACGGGAGGTGGCTCGCACCATCCCATCCATTGCCCATCATACCAACCACGACACATGCCATTGCGACTAAGTGCAAGCGCGTGCGCCACCACCCCTGAGCCCTCCCCAGAGAGGCCAAAGAGTGAATGTGTGGGCCATCAGCCACAGACGGACGCGGCATGGCCGCAAGGGCAGCCACAGCCACTGGGTGTCGCAGGTGGCGGATCCGGAAGGCGAAGACTGTGATGCATAGTCCATGCAGGCCGGGTCTCCATTTGGGGCACCACGCAGGTGGACGGCGTCCCGCCACACATCATACCCTGAGACAGCCCACTCGTGCAACTGGACCCACACATACACTCCTTGCCCTCTCTGGTGCAAGCTTGGGGCTGCCTGTGCAAGCGCTAGCCTCGCAGGTGAGCATGCATATTGGGGGCGAGGGGAGGACATGAGGGCTGGGGCGAAGATGACTGTATCACTGTCAGTTAGTACAAGGGATGACCCAGATGTGGAAAGGAAGAGACGTGTCCCGTGTGTACTGCAACTAGTCGCCAATCCAACTACCCCCCATGTCCGGAATGTAAGCCCGCACCTAGGCCCGCCCATCCGCCACATCGAACATACCACCAGCACGACAACCTTCCCATTCGAAACACTGACTGGGGGTGGCGACCAGTGAACAATCATGTGTAGCCTACCCACGCGTACATGTGGGCCCTCCATGATCCATGTCACCTGCGGCAAAGACATGACATGCGCAATGAGGGAAGTGAGGAGAGCTGTCCGCCCCACGCGCAGAAGGTGCATCAGCTCCACAGACCCAGCAGCGAGTCCAGCAGGGGTCACATGTGCAGGGGCAGCTGTGCCTGGTGTGAAGGCACATGCATATAGACAGCACATCGACCAATGTGTAGTCTGCCCACATCCACAGTCCATCATCATGCGGACATAGGAATTGAACACAGGGCAACACATCTTAGCTGGTGCACCCACCGTGACCAACAATGCGCAATCATCGACGTACCCGCCCTGTGCATGGCCCCCCCAACGGAGGCACATCCAGTGCCACCATCCCACACACACAAGCCTTCCACGGAACATGCTGTGTCCAATGGTCAGTACAGAGTCAGCGCCCATCTGGTGGATCCTGAACAGGAGACACATGCACACACATGCCAGCTCCCACTATGTACGACTGCCACCTGGCACGTGCAATGTAACCTCTCACCTGTGACGTGTGACTGCAAGCACACAGCCGTCTTGGCATGGGGCTGTCAATGTGGACACCAGTCAATGTTTCGGGAGCTGTGATCCGTACAGTGCTGTACATAGGGTGCAGTGCTGACACCTACTACTGTCTCATATCCCCTCGTGCCACAGGTCCCACTTGTATTGGCCGCTCAGCCCGTGCCCACATCGTCGTCGTCGTGTGCCATACTCATCCAGCCTCGGAAGCAGTACCATGCTCAGCAGACACTCATGTTGCCGTGGCGTTGCCGCTTGACGAATATGCAGTCAGTCCCCATCAGCACGCCCGCAAGTCATTGGGGCCTAGATCCCCATGTGCATGCACATGGCAGTGGTATGTCTCACTTGCCATTGCCATTGTTGGGAGACCTGTGTAAGTGTATTGTGGCCGTGCCGTCCCAGCTTGACAGCTGGGCTGTGGCTCATGTGCTTGCTCAGTCATGTCAGTGATGTGTATGCGAAATTGCTATGTGCCGTGTTGCTTTGACATGTGTCCTCTGCCATTTACCCCAGGCGGAGACCGAACATTGACCGCCCATACCAATTGCTGGCGGACATGGACGATACAGAGGTAATCAGGAAGTTTCGGCTGGACAGGCCAACTCTGCATCGACTGTGTGCCATGTTAGAGCCCCATCTCCGTCCCCGCAGGGTGTATCCGACTGCTGTCACCCCCACGGCTAAGGTGATGGCCGCCATGCATTTCTTCGCCACTGGGTCATTCCAGCACACAGTGGGCAGTGGAGGAGGGATGTCCCAGCCCATGTTC
Source organism: Calotriton arnoldi (assembly GCA_963921515.1). Classification (NCBI taxonomy): domain Eukaryota; kingdom Metazoa; phylum Chordata; class Amphibia; order Caudata; family Salamandridae; genus Calotriton; species Calotriton arnoldi. The sequence goes on from CAWUFW010007908.1 coordinate 3,377, forward strand.
AGCAAGGTGCTGAGGGATGTACTGGCAGCCATGATGCTGTACCGGAACAGGTACATCAGATTCCCCAGGGCTCGTGAATTGGCGGCAGTGAAGGGTGCATTCTATGCCCTTGGCAGAATCCCACACGTCGTGGGAGCCATTGACTGCACTCATGTTGGCCTTGTTCCACCACAGGCCACTGAGCACCTGTACCGCAACAGGAAGCACACGCACTCCCTGAATGTGCAAGTGGTGTGCCTTGCGGACATGGTGATCACCCACGTGTGTGCAAAGTTTCCAGGCTCGGCCCATGACGCACACATAATGCGCAACAGCATCTTGCCACGACTGATGGCCAATCTGCAACAGGATCGTGGCTGTATTGTCGGTGAGTATGTGGAGTGGTGTAGCGTGCTGGTTGTGCGATGCTGTCCCCTGTCCAGTTGGAATAGCAACGGTTCTCTGTGTCCCTCACACCCAGGTGACTCTGCGTATCCGAATGGGGCATGGCTGCTCAGTCCATTGAGGAATCCTCGCACCCCAGCAGACGATCGATACAATGAGGCACATGGGAGGACCAGACGTGTGGTCGAGCGTACCTTTGGCCTCCTCAAGTCCAGGTTCAGGTGCCTGGACCGCACCGGGGGTGCACTGGCGTACTCCCCACAGAAGGTGTGCCAGATAGTGGTGGCGTGCTGCATGCTGCCCAATCTGGCCATTCGGAAGCAGATCCCCCTCATTGTGGATGACGGAGATCAACCAGGGCCCCAGCCCGCAGACCAGGACAGCTCGAGTGAGGTGGACAGCGGAGAGGAGGAAGCTGGGAATGTGCGCCAGCAGCTCATCGCCCGCTACTTCACTTGACGGTGAGTGTCCATGTACGACGGATGATGTGTCTGTATCTATGCAGGTGTGTGTGTGCTGTGTCAGGGTGGCCGTATGTTCACTGCGTGCAGTGTGTCAACGCTCCATGGCCAGGGTAGTATGCCACTGTTGGTGGCTGTGGCATTGTGCCCTATTGCTCTGTGCGATGTGTGTACATTGCTTGTAGTTGTTGACATGTACTGTGTGATGGGTGTGTGACACACTCATTGAATGTGCTCCTGTTCTGTCTCCCACCCCTAGGTCCCTACAGGCCCTCCGGATTCCATTTCCATGCCACGCATCAGGTGCCTTTCCGCCCAAGGTGGCCGTTGTATTCCGTACAATAAAGACACAGGGCACAAACAGCAGTTAGTGAAAAAGGTGCATTTATTACAAACTGTGACATGTGATTGTGTGTAAGGTGATGACAAAAGTGGTGCGTGCAGTGACAATGAGCTGTCGGTCATGGCTGCGTGATGATCAGGGTGTACCCACTGGTTCTATGTCCATAGTCCAACACACACATGCCATCCAGATGGCTGTGTGGAGTGGGATCGTAGAGCAAGTCAATGCAGTGGCTGGTCAAGGAAGGCTGAGGCTGGCTGGCTGCCTCACTTGCGACTGGAGCGTGCGAAGTCCTCCCGGGAGATCTGTTTCCTCTTCGGACGGCCCCTTCCACGTTTGGGAGGGGGGTGTGTGGTGGCGACCTGCTGGTGGTGGGTGAGGTGTGCTCACTGGCTGTGGACGCAGGGGAAGTGGACACTGCTGCCCGAGCCTGCGCCCTAGCAGGTGGTGGCGGAGGTGGTGTTGCTGGCCTTGCCTGTGACCCCACCGCCACCACCAGCTGGCCCATGAGGTCCACGAGTTGGTCCATACGGGACACGAATTGGCCCATATGGGCGTCCATGGACCTCAGCACCCCCAGCACCTCCCGCGTGTCAGTAGCAGACCTGGCCCATTGTCCTTGGGCCTCTTCATAGGCCCCAAGGACTCTGTCCATTTGAGGCAGGGCATGGCTCCCAGGGGAGGCTGGCGTTTCCCTGACCCTGCTCCTCCTACCAGTCCTGCTGCCACCGGCCTGCCCACTAGCCACATTGCTCACCACGGTCCTCGCTGTGGCTCCCAGGGTGGATCCAGTCGGCCGGGCCACCACCTGCGCTGGGGCTGGTGCCAGCGAAGACGTGGTGGTGGTGGAGGCGGTGGTGGTCGGTGCGGCGATGGTGGCGGTTGCGGCAGTGGTAGTGGCCGCAATGACCGTGGGTGTGGCCGCAACGACAGTGGCAGCAGGGGACTGGGACTGTTCAGCATCCCTGGATGATGGGTTGGTGGGTAGGAGGGGTCCTGGGGAGCGGCTGGGCCCTGCCACGCCAGATGGGCCAGCTTGGTGGTCCGTGTCCGAAGAGGTGGACAGATCCTCCAGATCCGTGTGTCCTCGTTGGGGGCTTGTAGGCTGGCTGTGCTGGCTGCTGTCTCCATCCCCAGCGTCCAGCAGTTCGTCACCTGTGGAGAGAATGAGATTTGTTATTGTGTTGCACCTGGCGAAGTATGTATTAGTCGTCTGACATTGGCAGTTCGTGCAATCTCGTACATGGGTTTCCCGGAGGCGAGTGTGTGGCTGTGGCATCTGTAGGTGTGTGTGCTAGGCAATGGGACTGTGTGCTGTGCACATGTGGCATGGGACGGATTGGCCATGCCGATGGGTGTGTTGCTTTGCCCCTACTCATTGTGACTCTGGTGTATGCGGGCTCCTGGCCCATCCTGGGTCTGGTTTGTACTTTGCTTTTGGAGTTCAAATGGAACGCTTAGGAACGCATATGGCAACATGGGGGCCATGCCCCAGATTCGCATTTGGGAGGGTATATGCTTTTGGGGTACATGCTGTGAGCCATGGGTGCCGAACGTGACATGTGTTGTGGCAGCATGACAGTGCATGGTCTGAGGTGTGTGCATGCCTGACATGCCCTGCATATTTGCTGTCTGTTGTGGTTACTGGACATGGCATTGGACGCATCGTTATGAGTGAGTGATAGTTGTGTGCCAGCCAACGTATTGCAGTTGTCCCATCTCCTTGGTGTGCGTGCTGCCCTGTGCCATGTGCATCACTGCAGTGCTCGGGGGTGTGGCCCATGTTGTGTGTTGTTGCTCACAGTGTGTCGTGCGCTTAATTGACTTCTGGCACATGGTTGGTCATGGGCATGTATCTTAGCGTGACTGCTGTATGTGTGGCAGCTGTGCGGATGACATGCCTTTCATGAGACTGGGGCTGACGGATGGGATGGATGGTATGTTGTATGTGCATGGTGTGTCTGTGTGTTTGATGGGTTCAGTGGTGTTCGTGTGCATTTATGTTGTTCCGCTCTGTTGCGTCTAGTGTTGTTTGTCTTACATAGGCGTAGTTGTGGGGTGTGTGGTTGACAGGCAGTAGGGGCTACATGGACAGGACTTCAATGGTGTTTCGGTTGTGTGTGATGAGTTGCACAGTGGCTGCCGTGTGGGACTATATTCTGTGTGGCTTGTGCATGCAGACGTGGCTCCTTGGGTGTTGCTATGTCTGTGATGGGTCATGTGGGGTGTGAGTCTGCTGTTCCTGTCCGTGTGCACATTGTTCACTTGTTCGTGACGGTGGGCGGTGCTGCGTGTCCGTGTGCTACGTGACATGTCCCATGTGTTGGTGGTGTTATGGTCCTCATGCCTCCAGTAATCCAGCCCTGTCCAGTTTCCCACCTGCAAGTTGTTCGTGCGTGCACTGTACTGGATGCCACATGGCTCTTAGCGGGGGGTGCTCCATGTTGCAGGTCTGTGGGGGTGGGGGGTGTAGTGGGTCGTGGGGGTGGCTGTACACCCACTGACACCGATTGCTGTGGACCGTGATGTCTGCCTTTCGGCTGTCGTTGTGCACTGCGGTGGCTGACACGTGGGTGTGGGGTGTGGGGGATGCTCCTCCTTGCTGTGCTGTGGGACTGGGGCCTGGTGTGTGTTGTACTTGGGCTGTCCACCGTCCCACCCACTGCACTTTGTGTTCCTGCCACTTACCTGTTACTTGTCGGTTGGTGCAGCTGTGCCTGACACATGGGTGTGGGGAGTGCTCCACCTTGCTGGTCTGTGGGAGTGGGGGCCTGGTGGGTGTTGTACTTCAGCTGTCCACCGTCCCACCCACTGCACTTTGTGTTCCTGCCACTTACCTGTTACTTGTCGGTTAGTGCAGCTGTGGCGGACACATGGGTGTGGTGGGTGCTCGTTGTGGCGCTTCTGGCATATTTGTGGACCTGTTGGTGGTTACGTGGCTGGCTTAGTGTACACATGTCCCCACGCATCTTACAGTTGTTCGGTTTGGCCTGTGTGTGGTAGTGTCTGTTGCATGTGCGTGTGATGTGTTGTGTATTGTGTGCTGGACATGGGGGTGTTTGTCCCTGGGAGCTGTGGCATGGTGGTTGCGCATGTGTGTACATAGCGGTGTGCTGGTATACATTAGTTTGTACTTACCAGCCTCCACTCCCCTGCTAATCCGGCGAGGATCTCCGGATGTATTACGACTCGCACCTTCTCCTCCCACGCTTTGAAGGTCTTAAAGAGCGCGGGATTCCCTCCGCCAGTGACGGCAGCCAGCTCTCTGTTTTTGCCCTCCTTCTTCTTGACCAGGCTCTTTACGTCATTCCAACGTTTGTTTATCTCGGTTCTGTTCCTGGGCAGGGTCCCGACTGCATTGACCTGGTCTACGATCCGGGTCCACATTCTGTTTCTGGTGGCTAGTGGTGTGTGCTGGACCATGTTCCCATAGATTTGTGGGTACACCTTGATGATCTCGTCGACCATGACCGTCAGCTCCATGGGCGTGAACTTGGGCATCCTTTGTGGTGCCATGGTGTTTGTGGTGCTGGTGCGGTGTGTGTTGTGTAATGTGCAGGGGGTTTGTGGTGCCGGTGTTTGGTGGTGGTGGTGGTGGTTGTGATGTGTGCGTTTCTGTGGTGTGCTGCTGTCCTTGCTGTGTCACTGTGTCCTCTCCTCTCCTCTCTGGTTTGCAATGTAGCAAGGGGTTGTGGTCTGTGGGAGTGCTGCTTTTGTACTCACCTATGTGGGTGTGTCCTCATGGTCTGTTGTTTTCAGGTGTGTTGTGTCTGGGGTTCTGGCCTTTGTATTTTTTGTTTGTCCGGGGGGTGTTTTCGGGATGTGTACTGTGCTTGTGTATTTGTGCGTGCCTTGCTGTGTGGACTTGTTGGCCATGTTGTGTGCTATTGGTTTTGTGTGCGGATGGTTTCTGTGCAGGTACGTGGGCGCCATGGCTTCTGCCGTGTCGATTCTCATCGGCGTTGTTTGCGCTGGCGGGCGGTATTTTTGTTGTTTTTCCGCGCTCATGGCGGTGCGATCGTAATTTCACGTGCGGTGTGTCGGCCGTGAGGGCGGGCGGTTTTGTGTTGTCGTGCGTGTTTCCGTCCGTGGCGGGCGGTTTGACTCCGACTCGGACGATGGCGGGCGGTATTTTGTATGATTTTTCCGCCGATGGCGGTTTTCAGTTTGTGTACTCATAATGGCGTGGTCGGTGTTCAGGCGGTGTGTGCGGGCGGATTTTTGCCGCTTCCATGCCTGGCGGATTTTTTTACGCCGGGTATCGTAATGTGCCCCTAAAATACTTAGAAACCATTGCAAAATCCATACTCTAAAAAACTTCCACACCTACCTAAAAACCACCAATTTCTAAATTAAATTTCTAACAAACCCTTAAAATTATATTTAAGATATAAAATATAAATATGTCAAATAATATATTCATATAAAAAAAATTGACATAATATTTTATATCTTAAAAATATCTAAATATATAGATATCATCTAAAAGCACAACAAATATATAACAATCCTACCTATATAGAAAACAAATATAAACACATCATTAAAATAATTAACAATAACAAATATATAACTAACATTTCCCACCCACCTTAAATAATTTAAAACAACTTACGATTTCGTAGCTGAAGAATGTTATCCACAAAGCAAGGAAAAATCCAAAATTGTCGAAAATCCATTACTTGACGAAAAAGAACCCTAAAAAATGAAAAAATACAACTGTCCAAAACAAAATCCTCCGACACAATATCCGTAGCGTAGAACCACAAAAAACCCGAAAAATAGAATTAAAAAAAGAAACGCTCCAGGAAAACCCCCAAAAATGATAAATAATTATTAGTTTACTCGAAATTAATACACATTTCCTTTAAAAAAACAAACGAAACCTTCTTCCACCGCCAAGTTTGGAACGAACAGCACCTGAAAAAAAAAAATAACACAAATCCCTTCTACACAAACATACAATATTAATAGTATAAAACAAACAAAAACATACTTACAACTACTTAACACATACTACCCTACACATAAGTAACATTCTAAAACAAACCATAACACTAAACTTACGACGCACTAACCATACCTCAAATAAAACAATCTACCTAGTTCACTACACAACAACAACAAAAACACAGTGTACAAACCCTAAACAGTACCTAACTACCTTCAACCTACTCTTAAATTACCTTTTAACAACACAGCTTCCAACCGCAAGCTTCTCCCTTTAGAAATGAACCAAAAACAACACCGATAGACTAAAAAATACGAGTTACTGAAAACAAAAATGGCCGCCTAATTGAAATAAAAAAAAGACTATTCCCAATTCAACTCAATAGAAAATAAAAATCTTAAATAAAAAAATGTATATAAAATATATACCAATATAACAAATTTTGAAAATATTTTTATTATATGTTACAAATTGTACAGTATATAGTAATAAACATTACAACATACATACTATAGTAATAAACATTACAACATACATAATATTTTTTACTATACATTAAAAAACATTTTAGGTTTTTTTGTTTTAACAAATTTTTATTTACTGTTTAGAAAAATATAAAAAATGTATAATATGTTGGGAAAAAATTTACTTTTACACAATGTTTTCCGACTATATAATGTTTATTTTTCTCATGCATTAAATATTATAACAACTATAATATTATTTAATATCAAACATTAAAAAAAAGAAAATATAACCCACAAATGTAAACAAATTATAATAAATAATAATATACGTTATATAATTATTTAATATGTATTTTAAAAATATGAACAATTGTATAACTATTACAAAATAATAATTAAATGAATATATGTATGCTAAAAAAACAATTAACATTGTCACACTTGATAAAATTGTATATTTTTCAAAACTTTTTCATTATATAAAATAAAATTGTTAAATGTTAAATATGTTTACAAATGTTATTATTTATGTTACAATAATTACAAAATATTTAACATTACAAAAAATAAAAAAAATTATTATTGTCTTGCTTTATAAAAAAATGCATACAAAATATTGTACATAAAATAAAGTGTACTAAATTTCTTTTCTTCATTTTTTCAATAAAGATAAATTGAAAAAGTAAATCTAAATCTTCGTAATTACTTACTTTCAATTTTAATTCACATATATCATAATAGCAATAAACATCATTCACTAAAATGCAAAACCTATTTTTTAATTATTATATTAATAAACATATGATATACTGTTACTATTAAAACCTACATTAAACCAGAGAAGGTGCTGGACAGTAAACATATATAATTTACTATTCCCACTTCAATCTACATTAACCCAAGGAAGGTGCTGGACAGTAAACATATATAATTTACTATTTCCACTACACACTACATCAAATCAGGGAAGGTGCTGGACACTAAACATATTTAATTTACTATTCCCACTCCAAACTACATGCATCCTCCTCAACGTCCGATCACTCCACAAACACGCCACCGAAATCAGGGACCTCCTTGACAGCACCACCCCGGACGTAGCATTTTTCACCGAAACCTGGACCAACACCACCTCGGGACCGGACATCGCCATTGCCATCCCCCAAGGATACAAGATCTCCCGGAAGGACCGCCCCACCCGCCCGGGAGGAGGAATCGCCATCGCCCTCCGCCTGAGCACACTCCCCGACGAGCCCACAGACCTGATGGAACACCTACACTTCAAGATACAGGCCAGCCCTACCACCACCCTCCGAGGAACTCTCATCTACCGACCCCCCGGACCCCGCGGACCTTTCACCAACTCCATCATGGACATCATCTCCCCGCAAGCCATCGCATCCACCAACTACACCCTGCTGGGAGACCTCAACTTCCACCTAGACAACCAACTAGACCCAAACACCGCATCCCTCCTGGACAACCTCCACAACATCGAACTCCGCCAGATCATGACCGAACCCACGCACTCAGCAGGACACACCCTCGACCCCTCTCCACATCAGGAAACTCCATCACTTTTAGCCACACCACCGAACTCCCGTGGACAGACCATCGATGCATCCACTTCTCCTTCAGAACACCCACCACCCACAGACCCCAGCACCTGCTTCCACGAAGAAACTGGACCAAAATCACCAACGACCAGCTCACCTCCTCACTCGGCAACTCGACCCCAACCACCATGGAAGACGACGACCCCAACACCGCAGCCCGAACTCTGCACAAATGGATCTCCGACAGCGCCAACACCATAGCCTGCCTCAAGAAGAACAACAACACACATGCCTAGAAAGCCAGATGGTTTACCACCAAACTCCGAGAGTCCAGACGCACATGCCGCCGCCTCTAAAAGGCCTGGAGGAACTCCAAATCCACAGAAGCCCACAACAACTTCAGAACCGCCACCAACGCCCACCACCAACTCATCAGAAATATGAGAAAAACAGCGATCAAAGACAGAATCTCCACAATCAATCAATCAAAAATATGAGAAAAACAGCGATCAAAGACAGAATCTCCACAATCAATCAATCAATCAATCACAAGATTTGTAAAGCGCACTACTTACCCGCGAGGGTCTCAAGGCGCTGAGGGAGAGGAGGGGGGGTGTTGCCGCTACTGGTCGAATAGCCAGGTCTTGAGTCGTCTCCTGAAGGTCAGCAGGTCTTGGGTCTGTCGTAGGTTGAGGGGAAGGGTGTTCCAGATCTTGGCGGCGCGGTGAGAGAAGGATCTTCCTCCGGTGGTGGTTCTCCGGATGCGCGGGACGGTGGCCAGGGAGAGGTCGGTGGAGCGGAGTTGACGGTTGGGAACGTAGAAGGAGAGTCGACTGTTGAGGTAGGCTGGGCCGGTTTTGTGGAGTGCCTTATGTGCGTGGATCAGGAGTTTGAAGGAGATTCTCTTGTCGACGGGGAGCCAGTGCTGGTTTTTCAGGTGGGGGGGTGATGTGGCTGTGGCGTGGAATGTCGAGGATCAGGCGTGCAGAGGCGTTTTGGATTCTTTGCAGTCGTTTGATGAGCTTGGTCGGGGCTCCTGCGTAGAGGGCGTTTCCGTAGTAGAGTCTGCTGCTGACGAGGGCCTGGGTGACTGTTCTTCTCGTGTCTGTCGGGATCCACCTGTAGATCTTGCGGAGCATGCAGAGGGTGTTGAAGCAGGAGGAGGAGACTGCGTTGACTTGCTTGGTCATGGTGAGCGTTGAGTCGAGGATGACTCCCAGGTTGCGTGCGTGGTCAGTTGGTGTCGGGGTGCCCCTAGTGACGAGGGCCACCAGGAGTCGTCCCAGGTTGATGGGTTGGAGCCGAGGATGAGGATCCCGTCTTGTCTGTGTTCAGCTTAAGTCGGCTGCACTTCATCCAGTTGGCGACAGCTTTCATTGCTTCGTGGAGGTTGGATTTGGCGGTGAGGGGGTCCTTGGTGAGGGAGAGGATCAGTTGAGTGTCGTCGGCGTAGAAGATTATGTTGAGGTCGTGCTGTCAGGCGATGCGTGCGAGTGGAGCCATGTAGATGTTGAACAGTGTCGGGCTGAGGGAAGATCCCTGGGGTACGCCGCAGATGATCTCGGAGGCTTCGGATCGGAATGGGGGGAGGCGGACGCTCTGGGTTCTGCCGGAGAGGAAGGAGGTGGTCCAATCCAGGGCCTTGTCTCGGATCCCTGCGTCGTGGAGGCGTGTGCGTAGTGTGCGGTGGCAGACAGTGTCGAAGGCGGCGGAGAGGTCCAGGAGGATGAGGGCTGCCGTCTCGCCGTTGTCCAGCAGGATCCTGATGTCATCTGTGGCGGCGATGAGGGCGGTCTCGGTGCTATGGTTGCTGCGGAATCCTGACTGGGAGGGGTCCAGGATGCTGTTATCTTCGAGGTAGCGGGTGAGCTGTCTGTTGACGATCTTCTCGATGACCTTAGCTGGGAATGGGAGCAGGGAGATGGGCCGGAAGTTCTTGAGGTCGCTCGGGTCTGCCCGGGACACAAGCACACAACAGCAAAGAACTCTTCAGCATCATCAAGGAGTTCGCCCAACGCACCAGCAAGTCTACTGACATTCCTCCCTCACAAGACCTCTGCAACAAACTCAGCGCCTTCTTCCACCACAAAATCAAGAACATCTACGACAACTTCGATGAAGACAACCAACACACTGAACCCTCACCAGCCACCCCCGACACCCTGAAACCAACGATTGGCAGCTGGACAGCCCTCACCACCGAAGACACACTGAAGACGAAGTCAATCCACTCCTGGGCCCCCACGGACCCCTGTCCCCACCACATGTTCAACAGAGCCGCCGACACCATCGCACCCATGCTTCGCCACACCATCAGCCGCTCCCTGGCGACCGCGTCCTTCCCCGACGACTGGAAACACGCCAAGGTCAACCCCCTCCTGAAGAAGCCCTCGGCGGACCCCACCAGCCTCAAAAACTACAGACCCATCTCCCTGCTCCCGTTCCCAGCGAAAGTCATCGAGAAAGCCATCAACAGCCAACTCGCCACCTTCATCGAAGAGCACAACATCCTCGACTCCTCCCAATCCGGCTTCAGAAAAACCACAGCACAGAAACCGCCCTCCTCGCCGCAACAGACGACATCCGCTCCCTACTGGACAAAGGAGAAACAGTAGCCCTCATCCTCCTCGACCTCTCAGCGGCCTTCGACACAGTCTCCCACCGCACCCTAACACGCAGACTCCACGACGCAGGGATCCGGGACAAGGCCCTCATCTGGAATCACTCTTTCCTCTCCAGCAGAACGCAGCGGGTCAGACTCCCTCCCTTCCTCTCGGACCCTACTTCAACCACCTGTGGAGTCCCCCAGGGGTCCTCCCTCATCCCCACGCTCTTCAACGTCTACATGGCTCCGCTCGCCCCCATCGCCAGAACCCACGGACTCAACATTGTTTCATATGCAGACGACACCCAACTTATCCTCTCCCTATCCAACGAACCCAACGCAGCCAAACACAACTTTCAAGAAGGCATGGAAGCTGTCGCCAAATGGATGAAAAGCAGCTGCCTACAACTCAACACCGACAAAACAGAAGTACTCATCATGGGCCCACACCCCGATGCCTGGAACGACACTTGGTGGCTCCCCGCCCTCGGAAGCCCACCCACCCCCACGAACCACGCACGCAACCTTGGAATCATCCTGGACTCCGAGCTCAAAATGGACCGCCAGATCAACTCCGTCACATCCTCCTGCTTCCACACCCTCCGCCGCCTACGCAAGACCTTCAAATGGATTCACCTCGAGCTCAGAAAGACCGTCACTCACGCCCTCGTCACCAGCAGACTCGACTACGGCAACGCACTCTACGCCGGAATAAACAAAAACCTCACCTACAAGCTACAAAACATCCAGAACACCGCCGCAAGACTAGTCCTCAACCTGCCAAGACACTGCCACATCTCCCAGCACCTGCGCACACTCCACTGGCTCCCCATCGAGACTAGAATCACCTTCAAGATGCTCACCCACGCACACAAAGCCCTCCACAACACCGGACCAGCATACCTGAACAGCCGACTCAAATTCCACGCACCCCAAATGACCTTACGATCAGCCCAGCTCTCCTACGCCGTTGTCCCCCGCGCCAGAAAGACCAGATCAGGAGGCCGCTCCTTCTCCTTCCTCGCGGCCAGAGCCTGGAACGCCCTACCACTCCACCTCAGACAGAAAACATCACTCTCCATCTTCACGAGAAACCTCAAAACTTGGCTCTTCGACAGACCCCCTCCTTGATGGACTGGGACCTGCACCTCCCCTCCTCCCCAGTGCCTTGAGACCCTTACGGGTGAGTAGTCGCGCTTAACAAACACATGATTGATTGATTGGTTAACCTAGGGAAGGTGCTGGACAGTACACATATATAATTTACTATTCCCACTCCAAACTACATTAAATCAGGGATGGTGATGGACACAAATCATATACAATTTACTATTCCCACTCCAAACTACATTAACCCAGGGAAGGTGCTGGACACTAAACATATATAATTTACTATTCCCACTCCAAAATACATTAACCCAGGGAAGGCGCTGGACACTAAACATATATAATTTAATATTCCCACTCTAAACCACATTAACTCAAGGAAGGTGCTGGACATTAAACATATATAATTAGCTATTCGCACTCCAAACTACATTAAATAAGTGAGGGTGCTGGACACCAGAACACTAATATATTAAAACAAAATAAATAACAATTACAGCTTATATAACAATTTTTAACCCATATAAATCTATAATTAAAATATAAACAGAAATAAAAATGTTACCTTTTTATTTAATCAAAAACAAATTTTAAAAAAATGTAAAAAGTAAAAAAAAAAAAAATTACAAAATAGTCAACAATAAAAATATAACACTATTTTCTACAAAATGTTCCTTTTAAATACTCCCTAAAATATTATTAAAAACAAAATCAAGAACAAAACCTAACAACAAATTAATGTAAAAAAAATTAGGGGGGTCATTACGATGGCGGGCGGAAGCACAACCGCCGTGCTGGCGGATGCAAAAACCACCAGTTACCGCCGGCACGCAGCAGTCCACACGCCCGCCCAATTACGATGCGAAAAGTAGGCCAAACACCGCCGGCAAGCCAGCAACACCGTCCGCCATCAAAGTGCGTCCGTACACGTAGCGGCGCAGCACAATTGACACACACCGTCCGACGAAATCACGTCCCGCCCGGCGTATAAATTACGATGCCGCAAACAAACGGCTCCCACGGCTAAGAGACACCGTACGACAAACCGAAGCGGTAACACGGACGCCGAGCACGGACAACGAAGAAGCGGCTCCCCTGAGCATGAATCCAGCACTGCAGGCCCTCCCCATGCTCTTGCTGATGCACCACCAAGGACGCAACGTACCGCGGAGACGCAGGTAGGCACACACACAACAAGTGCACGCAAACAGCGCACACAGTGCAAGGGCGGAAAAAGCGGACAACCCCCCACCCCCGCGTGTAGACTACACATCCACCATTGCATCCACATATGACACACAGGCCAAATCGTAACATCGCGTAACACATGTGTACACACCACCTGGGACTAGGAACCAACTACCCCGTCACGGCCCCAAAGCGGCGATGACGCCGCCACACATGCGCACAACGCAGAGGCCAACCGCAGCGCCATGCATGCGTCGCACACAGACACAGGGACACAACCAAGCAGCACACACATCAGCCCCACCCCGAACGCACATGACACGTGACAGGCCTGCCACAGACATGTCCCCAACGCCCAATTCACGGACAACACCCAACGCCACACAACCGACGCACACATGTCAGTGAAGTCACGCAACAGCAGGACACACCCCAGTGTAACAAACATGGCGTAGCACACAGCGGCGGCAACACCAACTAGGAGAAGCAGGGCCCCTTCGGGAAGAGGAACGCCAGTACCACACTGAAACACCCATACCACCCTGCACATATGAACAAGACATATAAAACGGAACACCAAAGAGCCCGGGGACCGACAACAGGTGGCCCAAGAATAACATTCACACACAAGGCCCAACGCAGAGCGGAAAGGCAGCCTGCCGCCCACACAAGGGAGAGCAGACAGCACTGAATGACCTTCCATTCCAACTCCGAAACCACAGCCCTACGAAAGAAGCCGGTGAATACAGCCATTGTCCAAGAAAAGACCAACACAGGCATGCCGAGGAGACCGACCACAGGGCAGATAGCGCATATCACAGAAGAACACAACGGACGGGAAAGAAAAAAGAAAACACTCCCCCATGTCGGCCACATGCAAGTTAATTGGAAGGAGTCACACATCACTGACCTTGAACTGTCTGAGAAGCATGTGGGATGAGGGCCCATGTCCTCCGCACAAGCCAACAGAACACAAGTCCTGTCTCCCTACGACTACACAGAGCTCACAGCAACCTCGGAGCGTGCACATTGCAGACTGCACACACAGCCGGAGCACGCCACCACAACGCACCGCTGCGAAATGGCAACCGCAACACACCTACCCAACTACGCCGGACAGCTCAAGCTGTACAAAACCAACCTGATACATATATTGGGATGCGATCTCCTGTCCCTGCTGAACGTAAGTTACCAACTGACTTACCGCATCACATTGTTCAGCTGCGTCATGCCCGTCTTCTACTGTCGGAGGTGTCCCTACCAGCATCCCGTGGAGATGTGCCTCTCCAACCCGGCATGTCTAAAGGCGGACCTGCTACCACTACTCCTCCCTCTGGACGCACACGACAGGGCCTGCTCTGCCTATGGGGGCATGGCGTATGTGGCCAACATCGCACCCGCACTGAAATGGGACCACTGTGCCTCCACACGACGGATCATCGAGAACAGCTACATCGAATGTCACCCAGCATGCCCCATCATGGTCCTCCAAGGGACAACTTACGAACAACACCTTGACAGCCACCATCCGCTACATTGGCTGGCAAACATGTACACCACCAATGACATGGAAGCCCTGCTGGACGGCATCGCATACCTGACAACCTGTAAATTCGTCGGACCACAACGCAGGTTCCCCGATTGACCTATGATGTCCAACCCCGCACCCATGCTTAGCTTCCGCACGGACTGGCCAGTCACCACCACAACAGCCATACCAAACGACCGGCAACTGTAACCACACCATCAACGACATCGCCATGACATCGGATATGACCGGGACATGCACACTGTTCCCCATCACATCCAGGAACACCGCATGCATCGTGGGAGGCAGTGGCATGGGGTCTGTGTATCGCACCCACATGGACGGAACTGCACGAACAACCAGGACACGACATGGATCCAGCGCCCATGGACACACACACCGCTCAGTGGACATGAATAGGTCGCCTGGAGTCTGTGGGTGCTGCACCCCTCCCACCCCCGCCCCGGGAATCCCATACCAGGACCTTTGCATGGACGACAAGTGCATACAACAACAACACGACCCCAGTGACTGTGACATGTCCAGTAACCACCACATTGCAACAACAAGTGGCACGCCGCTGCATGCACGCAAGCACATGCCCTGATGTCATCTCACATGCACGCGTGCATGAGGAACAACCGCAGCAAACCTGTCACATGGAACTGAGATGGACTGTGCCCATGATGCCAAGCGGTCTGGTAGGCTACATGTATACCGTCTGTGTCAAAGTCCGCAGCTCCGCAGCTATACGTAAATGTACATTAGCACAGCCTTGGCCAAGCAGATGTAACTCTGAAGCCCACATCCCACATGCAACAGCCAATCACATGTAACCCCACACCCTATCCCATTTGCAATCATGCTCAGTATATCCTCAACATGTATTCCGCTGCCAGTAGTGTCCACTATACTGCATCACAGAGGACAGAAGACTCAATATAATGTTTGAAACCAAAACTGTCTCCGCTGACTCATTTCACAAGTACGAATGAGAGAGGATGAGAGTATGTGAAGTACACGGCAGTCGTGACATGACCATGTAGTCCACTGGTATTGGATGTCAACGCAAATGAGTAGCACAACTGTGGAAGACACACATGTGTCGTGTGAAGTCGTATGGACGCAGTGCTCAGGTGGGTGGGTGTGACGGGTAGATGCGCACATGCCAAGTTGGAGCACGCCGTGTTGGGAGGGGTCATGAACAGTACACCACCGCTTCCCTGGGCATTGTGAGAGGACACCTGTCGGGGGGAGTGAACACGTGTGTGCACAGCAGCCGGGCACACGTACAAAGCGGTACCAGGCGCACCTCAGCCCACCCTCTGTGGACAAGCTGGATCCTGTTATGCGCCCGCCATGCCCCTTGACAAGGCACACACAGCCCCAGTCGACCAGGTGTAACCCCAACATAGTCAATCCGCACAGGCGATACAGGGCACGGGATGGCAGTGGAGCATGGTGTGTGAGAGGTCTCCTCGCGCTCCTCCTGGTCATATCACGCAGGCAATAGAACCTCAACGTCTAGCATGGCACAAGTCAGATGGAAGTGTAGGGGGACGCACCACAGCACGAGCAGCACTGACGTCACGGGAGGTGGCTCGCACCATCCCATCCATTGCCCATCATACCAACCACGCCACATGCCATTGCGACTAAGTGCAAGCGCGTGCGCCACCACCCCCGAGCCCTCCCCAGAGAGGCCAAAGAGTGAATGTGTGGGCCATCAGTCACAGACGGACGCGGCCTGGCCGCAAGGGCAGCCACAGCCACTGGGTGTCGCAGGTGGCGGATCCGGAAGGCGAAGACTGTGATGCATAGTCCATGCAGGCCGGGTCTCCATTTGGGGCACCACGCAGGTGGACGGCGTCCCGTAACACATCATACCCTGAGACAGCCCACTCGTGCAACTGGACCCACACATACACTCCTTGCCCTCTCTGGTGCGAGCTTGGGGCTGCCTGTGCAAGCGCTAGCCTCGCAGGTGCACATGCATATTGGGGGAGCGAGGGGAGGACATGAGGGCTGGGGCGAAGATGACTGTATCACTGTCAGTGAGTACAAGGGATGACCCAGATGTGGAAAGGAAGAGACGTGTCCCGTGTGTACTGCAACTAGTCGCCAATCCAACTACCCCCCATGTCCGGAATGTAAGCCCGCACCTAGGCCCGCCCATCCGCCACATCGAATATACCACCAGCACGACAACCTTCCCATTCGAAACACTGACTGGGGGTGGCGACCAGTGAACAATCATGTGTAGCCTACCCACGCGTACATGTGGGCCCTCCATGATCCATGTCACCTGCGGCAAAGTCATGACATGCGCAATGAGGGAAGTGAGGAGAGCTGTCCGCCCCACGCACAGAAGGTGCATCAGCTCCACAGACCCAGCAGCGAGTCCAGCAGGGGTCACATGTGCAGGGGCAGCTGTGCCTGGTGTGAAGGCACATGCATATAGACAGCACATCGACCAATGTGTAGTCTGCCCACATCTACAGTCCATCATCATGCGGACATAGGAATTGAACACAGGGCAACACATCTTAGTGGGTGCACCCACCGTGACCAACAATGCGCAATCATCGACGTACCCGCCCTGTGCATGGCCCCCCACCCAACGGAGGCACATCCAGTGCCACCATCCCACACACACAAGCCTTCCACGGAACATGCTGTGTCCAATGGTCAGTACAGAGTCAGCGCCCATCTGGTGGATCCTGAACAGGAGACACATGCACACACATGCCAGCTCCCACTATGTACGTCTGCCACCTGGCACGTGCAATGTAACCTCTCACCTGTGACGTGTGACTGCAAGCACACAGCCGTCTTGGCATGGGGCTGTCAATGTGGACACCTGTCAATGTTTCGGGAGGTGTGATCCGTACAGTGCTGTACATAGGGTGCAGTGCTGACACCTACTACTGTCTCATATCCCCTCGTGCCACAGGTCCCACTTGTTTTGGCCGCTCAGCCTGTGCCCACATCGTCGTCGTCGTGTGCCATACTCATCCAGCCTCGGAAGCAGTTCCATGCTCAGCAGACATTCATGTTGCCGTGGCGTTGCCGCTTGACGAATATGCAGTCAGTCCCCATCAGCACGCCCCGCAAGTCATTGGGGCCTAGATCCCCATGTGCATGCACATGGCAGTGGTTTGTATCACTAGCCATTGCCATTGTTGGGAGACCTGTGTAAGTGTATTGTGGCCGTGCCGTCCCAGCTTGACAGCTGGGCTGTGGCTCATGTGCTTGCTCAGTCATGTCAGTGATGTGTATGCGAAATTGCTATGTGTTGTGTTGCTTTGACATGTGTCCACTGCCATTTTCCCTAGGCGGAGACCGAACATTGACCGCCCATACCAATTGCTGGCGGACATGGACGATACAGAGGTCATTAGGAAGTTTCGGCTGGACAGGCCAACCCTGCATCGACTGTGTGCCATGTTGGAACCCCATCTCCGTCCCCGCAGGGTGTATCCGACAGCTGTCACCCCCACGGCTAAGGTGATGGCCGCCATGCATTTCTTCGCCACTGGGTCATTCCAGCACACAGTGGGCAGTGGAGGAGGGATGTCCCAGCCCATGTTCAGCAAGGTGCTGAGGGATGTACTGGCAGCCATGATGCTGTACCGAAACAGGTACATCCGCTTCCCCAGGGCTCGTGAATTGGCGGCAGTGAAGGGTGCATTCTATGCCCTTGGCAGAATCCCACACGTCGTTGGAGCCATTGACTGCACACATGTTGGCCTTGTTCCACCACAGGCCACTGAGCACCTGTACCGCAACAGGAAGCACACGCACTCCCTGAATGTGCAAGTGGTGTGCCTTGCGGACATGGTGATCACCCACGTGTGTGCAAAGTTCCCAGGCTCGGCCCATGACGCACACATAATGCGCAACAGCATCTTGCCACGACTGATGTCCAATCTGCAACAGGATCGTGGCTGTATTGTCGGTGAGTATGTGGAGTGGTGTAGCGTGCTGGTTGTGCGATGCTGTCCCCTGTCCAGTTGGAATAGCAACGGTTCTCTGTGTCCCTCACACCCAGGTGACTCTGCGTACCCGAATGGGGCATGGCTGCTCAGTCCATTGAGGAATCCTCGCACCCCAGCAGACGATCGCTACAATGAGGCACATGGGAGGACCAGACGTGTGGTCGAGCGTACCTTTGGCCTCCTCAAGTCCAGGTTCAGGTGCCTGGACCGCACCGGGGTGCGCTGGCGTACTCCCCACAGAAGGTGTGCCAGATAGTGGTGGCGTGCTGCATGCTGCACAATCTGGCCATTCGGAAGCAGATCCCCCTCATCGTGGATGACGGAGATCAACCAGGGCCCCAGCCCGCAGACCAGGACAGCTCGAGTGAGGAGGACAGCGGAGAGGAGGAAGCTGGTAATGTGCGGCAGCAGCTCATCGCCCGCTACTTCACTTGACGGTGAGTGTCCATGTACGACGGCTGATGTGGCTGTATCTGTGCAGGTGTGTGTGTGCTGTGTCAGGGTGGCCGTTTGTTCACTGCGTGCTGTGTGTCAACGCTCCATGGCCAGGGTAGTATGCCACTGTTGGTGGCTGTGGCATTGTGCCCTATTGCTCTGTGCGATGTGTGTACATTGCTTGTAGTTGTTGACATGTACTGTGTGATGGGTGTGTGACACACTCATTGAATGTGCTCCTGTTCTGTCTCCCACCCCTAGGTCCCTACAGGCCCTCCGGTTCCATTGCCATGCCACGCATCAGGTGCCTTTCCGCCCAAGGTGGCCGTTGTATTCCGTACAAATAAAACACAGGGCACAAACAGCAGTTTGTGTAAGAGGTGCATTTATTTCAAACTGTGACATGTGATTGTGTGTAAGGTGATGACAAAAGTGGTGCGTGCAGTGACAATGAGCTGTCGGTCATGGCTGCGTGATGTTCAGGGTGTACCCACTGGTTCTATGTCCATGGTCCAACAGACACATGCCATCCAGATGGCTGTGTGGAGTGGGATCGTAGTCCAAGTCAATGCAGTGGGTGGTCAAGGAAGGCTGGCTGGCTGCCTCACTTGCGTCTGGAGCGTGCGAAGTCCTCCCGTGAGATCTGTTTCCACTTCGGACGGCCCCTTCCACGTTTGCGAGGGGGTGCCTGCTTGCGACCTGCTGGTGGTTGAGGTGTGCTCACTGGCTGTGGACGCAGGGGAACTGGACACAGCTGCACGACCCTGCGCCCCGGCAGGTGGTGGCGGTGGTGGAGCTGCTGTCCCTGGCTGTGACCTCACCACCAGCTGGCCCATGAGGTCCACGAGTTGGCCCATACGGGCGTCCATGGACCTCAGCACCCCCAGCACCTCCCGCGTGTCTGAAGCAGACCTGGCCCATTGTCCTTGGGCCTCTTCATAGGCCCCAAGGACTCTGGCCATTTGAGGCAGGGCATGGCTCCCAGGGGAGACTTGCGTTTCCCTGACCCTGCTCCTCCTACCGGTACTGCTGCCACCGGCCTGCCCACTAGCCACATTGCTCACCACGGTCCTCGCTGTGGCTCCCAGGGTGGATCCAGTCGGCCGGGCCACCACCTGCGCTGGGGCTGGTGCCAGCGAAGACGTGGTGGTGGTGGCGGCGGTGGTGGTCGGTGCGGCGATGGTGGCGGTTGCGGCAGTGGTAGTGGCCGCAATGACCGTGGGTGTGGCCGCAATGACCGTGGGTGTGGCCGCAATGTCCGTGGGTGTGGCCGCAACGACAGTGGCAGCAGGGGGCTGGGAATGTTCAGCAGCCCAGGATGATGGGTTGGTGGGTAGGAGGGGTCCTGGGGAGCGGCTGGGCCCTGCCACACCAGATGGGCCTGCTTGGTGGTCCGTGTCCGAAGAGGAGGACAGATCCTCCACATCCGTGTGTCCTCGTTGGGGGCTTGTAGGCTGGCTGTGCTGGCTGCTGTCTCCATCCCCAGCATCCAGCAGTTCGTCACCTGTGGAGAGAATGAGATTTGTTATTGTGTTGCACCTGGCGAAGTATGGATTTGTCGTCTGACATTAACAGTTCGTGCAATCTCGTACATGGGTTTCCCGGAGGCGTGTGTGTGGCTGTACCATTTGTAGTTGTGTGTGCTTGGCAATGGGACTGTGTGCTGTGCACATGTGGCATGGGACGGATTGGCCATGCCGATGGGTGTGTTGCTGTGCCCCTACTTATTGTGACTCTGGTGTATGCGGGCTCCTGGCCCATCCTGGGTCTGGTTTGTACTTTGCTTTTGGTGTTCAAATGGGACGCTTAGGAACGCATATGGCAACATGGGGGCCATGCCCCAGATTCGCATTTGGGAGGGAATATGCTTTTGGGGTACATGCTGTGAGCCATGGGTGCCGAACGTGACATGTGTTGTGGCAGCATGACAGTGCATGGTCTGAGGTGTGTGCATGTCTGACATGGCCTGCATATTTGCTGTCTGTTGTGATTACTGGACATGGCATTGGACGCATCGTTATGAGTGAGTGATGGTTGTGTGCCAGCCAACGTATTGCAGTTGTCCCATCTCCTTGGTGTGCGTGCTGCCCTGTGCCATGTGCATCACTGCAGTGCTCGGGGGGGTGTGGCCCATGTTGTGTGTTGTTGCTCACAGTGTGGCGTGCGCTTCATTGACTTCTGGCACATGGTTGGTCATGGGCATGTATCTTAGCGTGACTGCTGTATGTGTGGCAGCTGTGCGGATGACATGCCTTTCATGAGACTGGGGCTGACGGATGGGATGGATGGTATGTTGTATGTGCATGGTGTGTCTGTGTGTTTGATGGGTTCAGTGGTGTTCGTGTGCATTTATGTTGTTCCGCTCTGTTGCGTCTAGTGTTGTTTGTCTTACATAGGCGTAGTTGTGGGGTGTGTGGTTGACAGGCAGTAGGGGCTACATGAACAGGACTTCAATGGTGTTTCGGTTGTGTGTGATGGGTTGCACAGTGGCTGCCGTGTGGTACTATATTCAGTGTGGCTTGTGCATGCAGACGTGGCTCCTTGGGTGTTGCTGTGTCTGTGATGGGTCATGTGAGGTGTGAGTCTGTGGTTCATGTCCGTGTGCACATTGTTCACTTGTTCGTGACGGTGGGCGGTGCTGCGTGTTCGTCTGCTACGTGACATGTCCCATGTGTTGGTCGTGTTACGGTCCTCATGCCTCCAGTAATCCAGCCCTGTCCAGTTTCCCACCTGCAGGTTGTTCGGGCGTGCACTGTACTGGATGCCACATGGTTCTAAGCGGGGGTGCTCCATGTTGCAGGTCTGTGGGGGT
The DNA here is from genome assembly GCA_963921515.1 of Calotriton arnoldi. Lineage (NCBI taxonomy): Eukaryota > Metazoa > Chordata > Amphibia > Caudata > Salamandridae > Calotriton > Calotriton arnoldi. The sequence goes on from CAWUFW010007908.1 coordinate 25,212, forward strand.
GGGGGGTGTTGTGGGTCGTGGTGGTGGCTGGACACCCACTGACACCGATTGTTGTGGACCGTGATGTCTACCTTTCGGCTGTCGGTGTGCACTGCGGTGGCTGACACGTGGCTGTGGGGTGTGGGGGATGCTCCTCCTTGCTGTGCTGTGGGACTAGGGGCCTGGTGTGTGTTGTACTTGGGCTGTCCACCCTCCCACCCACTGCATTTTGTGTTCCTGCCACTTACCTGTTACTTGTCGGTTAGTGCAGCTATGGCGGACACATGGGTGTGGTGGGTGCTCGTTGTGGCGCTTCTGGCATACTCGGGGACCTGTTGGTGGTTACGTGGCTGGCTGAGTGTACACATGTCCCCACGTATCTTACAGTTGTTCGGTTTGGGCTGTGTGTGGTGGTGTCTGTTGCATGTGTGTGTGATGTGTTGTGTATTGTGTGCTGGACATGGGGGTGTTTGTCCCTGGGAGCTGTGGCATGGTGGTAGTGCATGTGAGTACATAGCGGTGTGCTGGTATACATTAGTTTGTACTTACCAGCCTCCACTCCTCTGCTAATCCGGCGAGGATCTCCGGATGTATGATGACTCGCACCTTCTCCTCCCACGCTTTGAAGGTCTTAAAGAGCGCGGGATTCCCTCCGCCAGTGACGGCTGCCAGCTCTCTGTTCTTGCTCTCCTTCTTCTTGACCAGGCTCTTGACGTCATTCCACCGTTTGTTGATTTCAACTCTGTTCCTGGGCAGGGTCCCGACTGCATTGACCTGGTCTACGATCCGGTTCCACATTCTCTTTCTGGTGGCTAGTGGTGTGTGCTGGACCAGGTTCCCATAGATTTGTGGGTGCACCTTGATGATCTCGTCGACCATGACCGTCAGCTCAATGGGCGTGAACTTGGGCATTCTTTGTGGTGCCATGGTGTTTGTGGTGCTGGTGCGGTGTGTGTTGTGTAATGTGCAGGGGGTTTGTGGTGCCGGTGTTTGGTGGTGGTGGTGGTGGTGGTGGTTGTGATGTGTGCGTTTCTGTGGTGTGCTGCTGTCCTTGCTATGTTACTGTGTCCTCTCCTCTCCTCTCTAGTTTGCAATGTTGCAAGGGGTTGTGGTCTGTGGGAGTGCTGCTTTTGTACTTACCTATGTGGGTGTGTCCTCATGGTCTGTTGTTTTCAGGTGTGTTGTGTCTGGGGTTCTGGCCTTTGTAGTTTTTGTTTGTCCAGGGGGTGTTTTCGGGATGTGTACTGTGCTTGTGTATTTGTGCGTGCCTTGCTGTGTGGACTTGTTGGCCATGTTGTGTGCGATTGGTTTTGTCAGCGGATGGTTTCTGTGCAGGGACGTGGGCGCCATGGCTTCTGCCGTGTAGATTCTCATCGGCGTTGTTTGCGCTGGCGGGCGGTATATTTGTAGTTTTCCCGCGCTCATGGCGGTGCGATCGTAATCTCACGTGCGGTGTGTCGGCCGTGAGGGCGGGCGGTTTTGTGTTGTCGTGCGTGTTTCCGTCCGTGGCGGGCGGTTTGACTCCGACTCGGACGATGGCGGGCGGTATCTTGTGTGATTTTTCCGCCGATGGCGGTTTTCGGTTTGTGTAATCGTAATGGCGTGGTCGGTGTTCAGACGGTGTGTGCGGGCGGATTTTTGCCGCTTCTATGCCTGGCGGATTGTTTTACGCCGGGTATCGTAATGGGCCCCTAGGTTTTTAAAATTTTTAACATTTTTCAAATTTAAAAACAAATAAAATACAAATACATTTTTTTGTAATTTTTTTTATAAATTTTCATTTTACATTTTAAAATTAAATTATAAATAACAATCATTCCCCATAACTTTAAAAACAAATATCACTAACTTTATACCCTAAAAACCACAATTAAGTAAAAATAAATAGTGTTTGTTAAATATTAATTTCTCTTTTTATCGTAAAATCTTAAAAAACTCCCACCCTTATCCCCTATAAACACAACATCCCTTAATAAAAAAATGTAATAATTATTTTTTAATTTTTGAAATTTTTATTTACATATTTTTAAATACTCCCCACCCTTATCCCCTATAAACCCAACATTCCACTCCTAAAAATAATTAAAAAAATTAATATAATTTTTACATTTTTCAAATTTTTATATACATATTATAAAATACTCCCCACCCTTATCCCCTACATACCCAACATCCCGCTCCTAAAAATATTTAAAATAAATAAATTTTTAAATATTTAAAATGTTTATATACATATTTTAGAACACTCCCCACCCTTATTCCCTATAAACCCAACATCCGGCTCCTAAAAAATTACTGAAACAAAAAAAATGTACATTTAAAAAAAATATCACAAATAAATTACTATACAAAAAAATACAAATAAACAAATAAAAGTATATAACATTAAAAAACGATATTTTTAACAACAACATTTTCTATATCGATATTTGTAACATCGATATTTAATACAACACATAAATTCAATATTCTTGACCTCGATATTACATACCACGATATTCTGAAAAAACGATATTTAAAACATGATATTTATGTACAACGATATTTTAAAGTCGATATTCTGTTTAAATACCTTGTGAGACTCTGTAACTCTCTAAACTGATCTTTATAGCCATCTGATAAAGCCTTGCCTAAATGTTCTTTAATGCAAACTGTGATATTCTTAACTGAAATTCTTAAAAGACTGCTAGTGTCTACAAATGTTGGATCTTTAATACAATAATCAAATTAATCTAATACCTGTCTGAGTCTATTATTGAGCCTTGTTGGTTCTTCCATTTAAACTGTGCCATTTTGCAAATGTTTAAATGTGTTGCAGGGAAAATCAGCAAACTCTGTCAGAATATCAAGTATTACTTCTCTTGTTCTGTGTTGGTGTTCCAGAGCTATTGGTCTGCATAATTCAGGCCCAACTTAACTTCTTCAGGAGGGTGGATCTTCCTGTTGCTATTCTTTATTTCTACAGCATGGTCTTGAGAGTGGTGTACCGAAATCTGATCTGAAACTTTTGAGTTCGTTTTCAAATAATTGTCCTCATTGGACAATAATGTGGTGATTTGGCCACCCTAATTTCCACCTTTCCTACTAAAGGAGAAAGATTCATTAGAAAGTTCATTGCCTCTGTGGTAATGGGAATGCTGCAATCAATCAATCAATCATCAAGCATTTGTAAAGCGCACTACTTACCCGTGAGGGTCTCAAGGCGCTAAATGGTGGGGGAATGCTGCTACTGTTCGAAGAGCCAGGTCTTCAGGAGTTTTCTGAAGGTCAGTAGGTCTTGGGTCTGCCGTAGGCGGAGGGGGAGGGTGTTCCATGTCTTGGCGGCGAGGTGGGAGAATGATCTGCCGCCGGTGGTCACTCTTCGGATGCGGGGGACAGTGGCGAGGGCGTGGTCAGCGGAGCGGAGCTGACGGGTGGGGGTGTAGAAGCTGAGTCGGCTGTTGAGGTACGCTGGTCCGGTGTTGTGGAGTGCTTTGTGTGCGTGGGTGAGGAGCTTGAAGGTTATCCTCTTGTTGACGGGGAGCCAGTGCAGGTCTTTCAGGTGGGGTGTGATGTGGCTGCAGCGAGGGACGTCGAGGATCAGGCGTGCGGAGGCGTTCTGGATGCGTCGGAGCCGTTTCAGGAGTTTGGCCGAGGCTCCTGCGTAGAGGGCATTTCCGTAGTCCAGTCTGCTGCTGACGAGGGCCTGGGTGACCGTCCTTCTCGTTTCGGTGGGGATCCACTTGTAGATCCTGCGGAGCATACGGAGGGTGTTGAAGCAGGAGGAGGAGACGGCGTTGACCTGGTTCGTCATGGAGAGGGTGGAGTCGAGGATGACCCCTAGGTTGCGTGCGTGGTCGGTGGGCGTAGGAGCTGTTCCTAGTGTGGTTGGCCACCAGGAGTCGTCCCAGGCCGAGGGGGTAGATCCGAGGATGAGGACCTCCATCTTGTCCGAGTTCAGTTTCAGCCGGCTGTTTCTCATCCAGTCGGCGACGGCCTTCATTCCCTCGTGGAAGTTGGTTTTGGCGGTGTGGGGGTCTTTGGTGAGGGAGAGGATCAGCTGGGTGTCATCGGCGTAAGAGATGATGTTGAGGTCATGCAGATTGTCTAATTGTTAAAAGACCAGTACGGGTAGTGTAGTAAGTGGATTAAGCGTATAATAAAGATTTTACCATGCTTGCGCTGCGACAATACATTGAGGGATGCTGGTGGGATCCTCTATGCTAAGTGTTTCATCAATCTCCTTTAACGGTTTACTTTTGTGGGCTAGCCAGGGAATTTTGACATACTGCTCAAGTGATAGGTAATCTGCTATTATTTCCTTTGTACCTATCTTACTCCAGATACTTTGCCAAGTAATATTCGGGTTTATCTGTATTGTGTCTTCTAAATCGGATACATCTAGTTCTTTATGTATAATGTAGGTCAATGTTGTTTGTGACACTTACAAAAGTCCACACAAAAAGAGATTTTACTGCGTCTGCAATACCATACTATTTGTTCGTGCTCCATAATGCAGCCCCATATGCAACTCCTGACAAGCACTTGCATTTATATCATTGCTAGCATTTCTCTTATGTGATTTGTTCTCTATCTTTCTGTTGAATCTAAAGAGAGCTTCAAATGTCCTTAGAAATTTTAATTTAGCATGTTCTCAACTGAAGGCGGAATTGTACCCATCGTGAGAATTGAATACCCAAGTATCCATAAAGTTCTGTGTTTCCACTAATTCTATTCCCCTAACACAGTTGGTTCTTTGTCTATGGTTTTCCATTTCCACATATCATTGTAAATGTTTTCGTTAAGTTGAACTTCAGATCTTTCTTCTGCATATATGCAGAGAAACAATCAATCAGACGTTGCCAGACCATTGGCGGTCCAAGATAACAACACTGCTTTGTCTGCATATAGGGGGACAGGAGTCAGCCACTTGCCAACTCTGGGGCCTCTGCGTTTACCTGTTGCAAAGACCTATCTACTCCAATTATATATAGTGAAAACAGAAAATGGGCAAGAACACACCCTTGTCTGATACCTTGACCCTGAGTCTTTGTATGCATTCCTCGTTTGCGCAGTTTTGTACTCGTGCTGTCAGAGAGTCATGCAACCGTGACAAATGCGAGATGATATCCAAAGGGGCACCCATTTTTTCCATAGTCTGCCACAGCTTAGCATGAATAATGAGATTGAAAACACTGCCTTGATCTGCAAAGAGAGATGCATATGGCCTTTCTTAGCTATTGTATATTTACTAATATGGAGGTTTAAATGTATGCATTGTTCCACTGTGCGAATATCCCTCCTGGCCCCATACTGTGAATCAGTCAACACAAGGTTGTCTGTTGCCCAGGTTTCTAATCTTTCCAGCATTATTATTTCCATAGGTTTGGCAGATGAGTCCAGGAGGGATATTGGGCAGTAGCATTTTGTATCCCTTCTATCACCTTTCTTAAATATAGGTGCTATTATGCTCTCTGACCATGTTGGAGGGAAACACCCTTGAGCTACTACATTACCAACTTTGGTCAGAATTGGTGCATAGAGTGTTGGGAGGGATTTAAACTCATGCACTGGGACCCCATTGAGGCCATGGGCTTTTCCGGAGGGGCTTTTTTTAATTGCAGTACTCATTTCCTCTACCTTTACTGGCTTTAGATGTGGCAATACAGATGGTTAATTAGATTCTAGGTGCAATGCTACCATTTCATTCTTGGGATTAAAGATCCTTTGAAAGTAACTGATCCAGTCCACTGGAGTAACTGATGCCTCAACCGTGGTGCTAAGTTATCCCTAAGAAATGGCATGTCAATAGTTTTCCAGAACAGCTGACTATCTTTAGTTTCTGCTGCTTGTTCCAAGTTAGCCCAGGCCTGTTCCTGTAATTTTTTGTTCCTTCCTGTCCACTGTTTGCTTGTAGGTGAGCCTTAACGCTTTAATCTCTTCCCTATATCTGGGTATTGTCTGCAATGACTTTCTGAGGTTTTGATTAGCCAGTGTAAAATGGTGATCAAACCACCCAGTATTCTTTTTATTGGTATCCTTCTTTGTCACTCTTATTCTATCAGCAATTACAGAGATTATTTTGCCGAAGGCTGCCAGATTCTTACGCGGGTCAACAGCCCATTCTGTACAGGTAATAAATTCATCTAAATTCTATTTACAATCCTGTCTAAAAAGGCAGTTTAATTTACCCACATCCATTTAAGGATATGCCAATATGGCCTGATGGGTCAATGTTTGCTGCTAATTGTGGATCTTCTATATGTTCAGTTTTAATATTAAGAACAAGTATTAAGGGAAAATGGTCACTAAAAAACTTGGGTCTACCCTAAATGATTTAAGTAACCTCATACCATTTTCTGGGAGTAGAATATGATTAATAGTGGAACACCTAACATTCCCTCGATAAGTTGATTGGGGAGTCTTATTTTTGTCAATGATTTGTTCCAATAGTGCATGATTATATTTAAATATCAGCTCATTAATTGCCTCGCCTCATGAGTCATGCAGAAAATGCAACTCAATCATTCAATTAATCAGGGTTTGTAAAGCACGGCTACTCACCCGTGAGGGTCTCAAGGTGCTGGGGGGAAGTGGCTCCTGGTCCGTCTGCGCTTAGGTGTTCAGTCGAAGAGCCAGGTCTTGAGGTTCTTCCTGAATTGGGTCAGGGAGGGGGATTGTCTGAGGTGGGTAGGCAGGGTGTTCAAGGTCTTGGCGGTGAGGTAGGAAAAGGATCTCCTCTGGTTCTTGTCTTGTGGATCCAAGTGACAGTGGCCAGAGCCAGCTGGGCAGAGCGGAGGTGTCTGGTGGGGACGTGGAATGAGAGGCAGTGGTTCAGGTATGCTGGTCCTGCATCATGGAGGGCTTTGCAGAGGTGAGTGTGTGGTTCCTGACGATGGTAACGAGAGGGGCCATGTAGACATTGAAGAGGGTGGAGCACAGGGAGGAGCCCTGGGGGACTCCGCAGCTGATCCCTGTGGGTTCGGAGAGGAACGGAGGAAGTCTGACTCGCTGTGTGCGCCCAGTGAGGAAGGAGTGGATCAAGTCAAGGGCCTTGTCATGGATGCCAGCATCATGGAGTGTCTTGATTAGGGTGCGGTGGGAGACGGTGTTGAAGGTGAACGAGAGGTCCAGGAGGATGAGGGCTGCAGTTTCACCACGGTCGAGGAGGGTGCGGATGTCGTCGGTGGCTAGAAGTGCAGTCTTGGTGCTGTGGTTGCTCCTGAAGCCAGATTGGGAGATGTCCAGTATGTGGTTTGCTTCATTGAACTTGGAGAGTTGGGCATTGATGGCCTTGGCTGGGAAGGAGAGCAGGGAGTTGGGTCTGAAGTTCTTGAGGTCGGTCAGGTTGGCGGATGGTTTCTTTAGCAGAGGGTTGATCTCGGTGTGTTTCCAGTTGTCAGGGAAGGTGGCAGTCTCGATGGAACAGTTGATGGTGCGGCGGAGCTTGGGCGGTGGCTGCTCTGTGGAAGATGTGGTGTAGACATGGGTCCGAGGGGGCTCCGGAGTGGATGCTCTTCATGGTCTTGAGAGTGTCATCAGTGGTGAGTGGGGTTCAGTTGAGCAGGATCTGTTGGGGGCGGTGTGGTTGGGTGCGGTGGTGTAGGGCTTGGTGGGAGGGTCTTTGGTGTCGAAGCTGTCATAGATCTGCCTGATCTTGTGGTGGAAGAAGATGCTGAGTTTGTCGCAGAGGTCTTGGGAGGGTGGGACGTCCGTGGTCTCTCTGTTGGGCCTGGCGAACTCCTTGACAATGGCGAAGAGTTCTTTACTGTTGTGTGAGTTGGTGTTTATTCTGTCCTGGAGGTCCGTTTTCTTAGTGGTTTTGAGGAGGAGGTGGTGTGCGGTGATTGCAGCTTTGAAGGTTGTGTGGGTTTCCGGGGACTTTGTTGTTCCTCCATATCTTCTCTATTCATCTGCAGGTGCGTCTGGACTTGTGAAAGGCGGGGGTGAACCAGCTGGCTTTCTTGGAGTGTTGCTTGCTGGGTGCCTTCCTGAGGGGTGCCAGAGTGTCGGTGCAGTTGGAGATCCATTGGTGGAGGTTGCATGCTGCGGTATTAGCTTTAGCGTCTGCCAGCTGTGTGGTAGTGCTGAGGGAGGTGGTGAGCTGTTCTTCTGTGACCTTGTTCCAGCTACGGTCGGGGGAGCAGTGAGGGCATTGGTGTACAGTGTGTTTGGTGGAGGCGAAGTGCACACAGTGGTGGTCGATCCAGAGGAGTTCGGTGGTGGGGCTGCAGGTGATGTTTCCGCTGGCGGAGAAGACAGGGTCGAGCGTGTGTCCTGCTGCGTGGGTTGGAGCGGTGACTAGCTGCTTGAGTCCTATGTTGGCGAGGTTCTCCAGAAGGCATGTGGTGTTCTGGTCATTGGGGTTGTCCAGGTGGAAGTTAAGGTCGCTGAGTAGGATGTAATTGGTGGATGCGAGCGCCTGGGGGGCAATGAGGTTGATGAAGGCTTCTGTGAATGGCGGTGGGATCCAGGTGGTCTGTAGATGAGGGTGCCGCGGACTGGCATCCACCTATTCCATCAGTGTATCCACAGACCTCCCTTGGTGTAAAAGTGCATTTGCTTATGTTGAAGACTCCCACATATTTATAGAAGCAGTCTGCCCCATAGCCTGTCATAACATGTTCCAGTTCATTTTCAAGGTCAACTATTTCCTTATTTCTAGTTTTATTAAATATATTGTTATAGAAACATATAAGTAAAAGATCCTGTTTCCCATCAATTATAAGAAGTAAAAACTGGAAAAAGAGTGATTTCGTATAAGATTTCTTTATGGTTAATGGTGCTGTTGTTGATATTAACACCGCCATGCCTCCCTTAGCCCATCTGCTATTCGATGGCATTGCTGGTGAGACAATGGACATTCAAATAACTATGGTTCCCTTGGGGCAGCATCTAACTCAGAGTGATGCTCATGAAGAGAAAAAGCAAAATACAATTTAAGATAAGTCGCACAGACACCCACCCAAAAAGTGAAAATAATCCCTTTTACAATGATAAGACCAACACAGATCATAATTCAAAAATATTCATTCAATATCACAAAAAAGCAAAAGCAAAGTACAATTCAATGCAACACAAGGAAACTGATATGTACTATACAGGATAATAGGCTGCCTGTGTTTGTCAAAACACCAAAAAATGTGTATCAAACAATGAACAAAAATCATATATTAATCCGGGACCAAGCAAAGATTAGGTCAATTACAGCAGTCAATATTATATAAATACAGGTTGACATTTCAGTCCGAAGGTAAACTTGACCAGGGCCATCACCAGGACAAAGTGTTGCAAAAGAAAAAAGGTAACATACCAAAGCTGACAATCAATCTCACAGAAATTATATCGATTAATGAATCGAAGCAACAGTTCTACATGGAGTCACTCCGAACAACACGAGAAGCGACCAACAAGTAGGATAAAACTGATTAGCAGCGGTCCAGTGTTAAAAAAGGAACTGTCTGAGGTATAGGACTGCATTTGAGAATATAACCGAGCTACTTGAACCATGTAAGACGGCATGTGCCCAGCCATGAAGAACTGGGAGCCTTAATTGCAGTCTATCCTTATTTAAGTTGACCAACAGCACTGAAAAAAAGAAGGTCCATGTATACCCTGCAACGAGCTGAGTCAAAGAGCACTGCAGCAAATTCCAGGCACAGCATCCTCGTGGTACAGTTTGGTGTTTTTATGTGAGACATTAGAGGCAAAGCCTTCGACATTAAAACCTCCCACTTCCCATGTTTCCTGTAGGCACACTAACTGTGAGGTATTTATAGTGCTCAGCCATTCTTTATCCTCTATTTTATTTTTGATTCCGGCCACATTCCACGATCTAATAACTAATGTGTTACCGGATGCCTCCAGACTAACATGCGTTTTCTCCTCCCTCTTTCATGTTGGCTCCCTCTTTCTTATTGGTCTTTTATTTCCCGTAATATCCTGTGGTCAGTCCCTGGCTCTTTGTCCTCCAGTTGTCACTCCAACTCACTACAGCTGTAGAGTGGTGCGATGCTGTTGGAGTTAATCAGGCTCATATTGGTTCTAACCATTTGTTCCTGGTATATACGAGGATGGAGCAAAGACCTTTGATACTGGATAGTTGTTACTGAGCGGGTTTATAAAAGAAACCCAATGAGACAGCTGTGATCTTCCCATCAGGGTTATCAAGGGGATGTTGCCTCCAGTAACATTTAGGGCCCGATTCCGATGTCGGACGGACCGGAGTCCGTCCGACATCGGTCAGGAACTGTAACCGACTGACCTCCTGTCATCGGTTACAGACCTGCAAGTAGGATGCGACCTATACTTAACAATGGGGGCATGCATTCCGAACGGAATGCATGCTCACATTGTTAACTGCAGACGTGCAGTTCATCCCTGCACCCTGTGGCAGGCACCTCAAGGTGCCTGCCACAGGGTGCAGGGATCAACACCGCCATTCGGCGGCCTCGCACCCATGGGGGCCCTACTGGGGGCCCCCAAAGACAGTTTCCCACTGCCTTTTTGTGCCGGAAAGACCGGCACAAAAAGGCAGTGGGAAACTGCCATTGTACTCCCTCAGCCGGAAAGAGGCGGCCGGTGGAGTACTGAAGGGTTTCCGGATGGTGGACGGGCTCTCCGAGCCCGTCGTAAGCCATCCGGCAAACCGAGTCGGATTCCTTTCCGACCGAGCCCATCAGAATGGCTCGGTCAGAAAGGAATCTGAACGGCACATTCCGATGCGGGCAGGAAGGGCTCCGACCATCGGTCGGAGCCCTTCCTGCCCCCATCGGAATCGGCCCCTTAGAGAGAAAAGACTATCACGCCCAGACAACTGAAATTCACAATAATACAATAACCATGACCAAATTTTTGAGAATACCCAGTTCAATTCACCTTTCTCACCATTATTATTTCATATATAAAAAGTTAATATTTCATGTGTGATCTGCCATCCAGTGCACAACTTTTTTTTCCAGGTCCAGCCAATTTTCTGTCACATGTGATTCCAATTTGGGCACATCCTTTAAAATGATTACATTGATGCAAAGTATCTGGTGCAGTCACTTCGCCTAATTGCCGTGCAGTTATGGCCTCCTGCAGAGCTAAAAGGTAGGTGGATGTGCCTCATGCGAGCCTCTGGTTGGATGCACACTTTGCGTATAATTGGGTAGCAACATATTGAAGGTTCCTTTTGAGGGCCTGTGGATGCTCTGTTTCAAAAGGAACATTCTTTGCAGTAGACTTAGTTAGATTTTTTATTCTATCACCATTCTGGGTTATACCTGGCATGTTCTTTATAACTGACTCGCATGATGTAACTCTTTCCTTAACTTCTCTAGTTTTTGGTAGGAGTTTCCTTTCTATATTGCCCAGCTTTGCATGGACCTTTTTAATCAATGCCTCAATATTTTCTATTGGGGCAGACTCTTTCTCCTTGTTAGATCAATTAGAACTATTACCAGTCTAAATTGTGCCTGGAGCCCTGGTGATCTGCTTGGGCTTGGTACTCATTATTCCTGTCTACTTTTTTTCGCCGGTGGTGACTTTAACTCATGACTAGGTGAAAGTTCTATTATTTTCAATGGTGTATTTAATACACAAGTTGCCTGTTTAGTATTACTTATACCTGATATTGCTGAGGCTGTATCAGCAGATTTTGAGGGCTCTATTATCATCAGAATTATTTCCTCAGTGCCTTCCACATTTGCACTACACAGAGCCTCATTAGCTGCACTCTGCATCTACTTTAACAATCTCGCTGTTGATTAAGCCCATTGCATCAGTAAGCTAATTAGGTATAGCGTTTGTAGTTTTACAATTTTTTCCAACAGAGCTTTGGGCTAATTTCCGTTTGCCCATGTTTGAATTATTCTCCGATTTCAATTCCACTCACTTTTTCATTGTTTATTTTAGATGCAAAAGAAAGGAAAATCTTACAGAAATTCCCTTAGGCCCTGGGATTCCTCAGGCCAAGAGGGGTTACCCGGCCTTGCTTGGGCACAGACGGGCGCAGACAGGACAGCTCTTGGCCTGGTCATTGTCCGGGGATGCGCCGGGGCGCATCCCGCACAGCAGGTCACTTATGAGCACATTTGTGCAGCAGGACCTGCTGTGGTATGTAGTCCCACCCCAACGGTGTCTCTCTCGGCCAAGGATGCAGGCAGAAATGTGGCCAAAGTCAACTCCCATGCAGCGGGACACTCCCATCGCTTATGAGCACGCTCGTGCTGCAGGGCCTGCTGGGGGATGTAGTGTCACCCCAGCGGTGTCTCTCTCGGCCAAGGATGCAGGCAGAAATGCAGCCAAAGTCAGCTCATGCAGCGGGACACTCCCAGCACTTATGAACGTGTTCGTGTGGGAGGGCCTTCTGCGGGATGCAGTCCACCCCTACTGTGTCTCTCTTGGCCAAGGATGCAGGCAGAAATGTGGCCAAAGTCAGTTCCCCCCTGGGGTGTAAGGAGTCTCCTAAAAGCCCTCTCTCATTCGATCCACAGTGTTGGGTGGGTTGTTTTCACTTGTACAAAGTCATCATGAACTGGATCAATGCATCAAAAACAGAATTCCTGCCATACACCAGATGCTGCTCACAGTCAAACAACCTAGTAGTAGAATACTCAACTCGTGGTGATCCGCTTGAATGTAACCACAGAAGATCATCGTCACACAACACCCATGATATGGTGAGAAGAATTGGTTCGCCAATCGCGAGCATCGTCTCCCACTAAACAGGGCGTCTAGGCTAATCTTTCTTTTATAGAATTCCCTAAAACCCTTTTTGAACCATGACAGGATACTCATAATAGCCACATGAAGAAGTCGACTTTTCACACTGCTTCATTATTTAGGTATTCCTTGCAGCTCACAATCTAAGGCCCTCTTTCCAAGCTGCGGTGAATATCGGCCTTACTTTCCCACCTCTGGAGACACCAATACCAGAGCAGCTGAAATGTCTGAGTAAAACTAAAGAGATCTGTGGTGTTCTCATAATTCTGATGGGGCCCGTAACTGCTGTTACCGGTCCCTACAGAACTAACAGTCCACTTGAAATTAGGTCTTAGTAGCGTCTGCTTCAAAATTTGAAAATTTGAATTAGGATTAGGGCCTCTACAGATTTTATTTGCCTATTGTTTTCAGAAACTTGTGTGTTGAATTGTACTCAGGATCTCTACAGCATCTCTCACTGTATGCTATGCACACTAGGAGGACTGGGTACCAGGTAGGGGCTGCTCTTCCTAAGTCATACTGTAGTAATGATGATTCAGGTTTACTAACTAAAATATTCCCTGGTAGTCAACCAGCTAAAAACATACACTACGGCAATTGCAATTTAAATTATTTATACAATTTATCTAAAATCCATTATTCTACTTAGTAAAAACATAAAATAGTCTTCATACAATCGAAAAAGATATAAACATTCTTTACAGCCCATTTCTAGTATTCAAACATGCTAAGCAAATGTATGATGCAATTGGAAACCTGAATCGGTTTGCAACAAACTGCCATTGCTTCTTTAGAGCATAACATTACTGCACTTTTCACTAAAAGCAATAGTTTTTTTTTTAAGATCAGTTGTTTTTTGCAAAGCAGCATAAAATGTGTAATGATATGTATTCCACTCATTTCACAAACAGAGAGACCCAAAGTATTCTCTTTCAAATACCACTTTGCAGTGTAAGCAAGAAAACATTAGCATTATATGTTTGGATTTGAAATTGAACTTTCTTCTGCTAATGCAGTTTTAAAAACAATACTAAATGTACTGTCAACCCTATCATTTTTTATGTGTTTTATAATTACTTGTGTCTAAAACAACTATATGAATGATATTATGTATTGCGTGAATTTTACACACACTTAGGGGCCGATTCTGATCTCGTAAGGAAGGCCTCCAAACGGGCTACGTAAAGAGCAAATCCAATTCGGAGCCTATCTTTCCGTCCGAATTGTCCCCCGTTACAAACGACCAAGTATGATGTGAAGATCGCATTCGCGCCGACCGAATCGTTTACGAACCCGAATCTATCCATCCGACTTGTATGGAGCCAAATTGTGCCGCGCAATGGAGCCGGATTCCGAACGGGCGACTACGATTCGGACAGCTGCATCGACTCGGTCTCAGCGAGTGTAAGCAGCTGTCGGAATCGGACTTTGGGGGGCCAGAGCAGGCCCCCCTTCACCCGGAGCACTCCGAATCATTCACTGGGGGGGTGCGCATGGGTCCCCCGATACAAGCATGCACAGTGTGGCGGGCAAAATGGGGTGCCCGCCAAGGTGTGTATGCTTTTCCCCACCCACCCCTTTTTTGCTATGGGAGTCTGTGTACGCGTCCGAACACAAACTCCCATAGAGTGCTATTGGAGTCCGGCCGAACCGAGTCTGTAACCATGTGGTTTCATCGTACTCGCTCGGTTGGACTCCCACAGCGCGTCTCGCTTGGAAAGTCCTCCAGGTCCGATTCGTACGGAGGGCTTACCAAGCGAGATCGGAATCGGCCCCATAGTCTAAACAGTGCCCCATTCACTTGCATGTTTTGCTGCATGCCGACTTTATATTCCATTTTTGTTCTTTTGTTCTTAGTGCTTGGTAGCTGCTTCTTTATTATCCTCACATATGCCTCTTTTTATTCCCCTGCACAGAAAGGTTTGGGGTTGTTCAAGAGGCAATCTGTAGCCCTTGCTTGTCGTACATGTGGTGTGAAGTTTGTTCTTTTGTTGCATATATCCTTGTTGGAAAGTGGATTATTGGTAGGGGCAAATGTAGGTCTGCCACTGGCAATAAGGCCACTAATCATTGGAAGGACTCAGCATAGGTCTTAGAAAATTATTCCCATGCTCAACCCTTGGGAACGTGGCTGCGAGCAGACAGGCTTAACTTCAAAGACAGGTATGTAAAGCATTTAAAAACACCACTACAGTAAAAAATTAAAACACAACACATAATAAAAATCCAACACCAATTTATAAAAATAGCGAATATTTTTATCTTTAAAATAACACCAAGATGACAAAAATCCAATATAGGGAACCAGAGATATGAATTTTCAAAGATTTAATAAAATATAGCACTTATAAGTTTATAGCACCATATTGGGATACCTGCTCGCGATAGACCGGGGCAAAGTCAAAGTTTCAAGCTGACCGTGATGGAGCCCTGGGCGGCTACAGCTTGCGCCAGGTCCCGGTCTCAGTTTCTAACTTCACACTTAGAAACTTTTCTGGAGCTTTTCTCCTCGAGGCCCCTCGAAGCTCCCAGCCATTCCGGATCCGGTGAGGGTTCGCCGGATTGCCTTTCAACGAGCTCCCGGTCAACTTCCCTGGAGCAGACTTAGAAACTTTTTCTTTAGCGCTTCAGCAGGGCAACCCAGGAGCCCAGGCCGACACGCGATGGAAGGCAGGCGGCTTGGCGTTCGCGGTTGCTCCCAGTCACCTTTTCTACGAGAGGACTTAGAAGTTTTTCTGGAGCTTTTTCTCGCGGGGTCCCTCGATGCTCTTCATGTAGCTGGATCCGGTGAGGGTTCGCCGGCTTCAGATTTCTTCTACTCCCGGTCAAACTCTGGAATTCGGACCGACGGAGCTTTTAGCGGGACGAACCTGGATGGCTTGGCCGACTCGCGGTTGAAGGCAGGCGGCTTGGCTGACCAGGTTGAGTCGGTCCCTCTATGGAGCTTTTTTTTCAAAGTTCCGCCAAAGTTCTCCAAACTTCTTGAACTTCTTCCTGAAGTTCCTCAAAGGGTCTCAAAGAGTCTCAAACTCACTCCAAGGGTCTGGAAGCTCCAAGATGGTCCTTGAAAGTTGAGGACTTCAGTTCCCACAATCCACTGGGACGTCACCCTTACAAATCCACTGGTAGTTCTCCAAGGTGCAGATTTAGTTGGTGATGTTCCAGATGAGCACTTTTAACCTGTAGCTTTCAGGGAGTCCACTCTTTAGTTCTTTTTCAGCAAAATAATCCAAAGGGCTGTAGTTTCAGATGGTGCAGTTTTCAGAGGTCAGGCCTTAGAAATCTTTGCACAGCAAAACATCTCCGCTTGGCAATGTCTTGCTTCAGTAAGTTTCAAGCAGCAGATCTGGAGGGCTCTGCCCCTCTCATATGCTTATTCCATGTTCTCTGGGTCAGACAGGAGGTCACTCCTGACCAATGGGAGCAGGGTAACTCCTCAAACATATGACCACTTCCTGTAGAGTGTGGCATTATTTTGTCCCAGAGTGCATCAAATCTTCCAAATCCATAATGGCAGATTCTCCAGCAAGGAGGCAAGAGCTGGCTAAACACACCCCTAGGATGGCTAATTTACTTAGACTCTCCCCCTGCATCTGCTCATACCTTCCTTAATCCCCCCATCTGCCTGAGGTAGAAAGTTCAGACTTGTAAATGTCCCTGGGTTCTGCTTTTCTCTTTGAAGCCCATGGTTTACAACCCCTCCCCCTGGCCTGGCATTCCTGTGGACCAGCACACTGCCCTCCCAGCCCAGCTGCATAACCCCAAGGGCTCTTTATCACCTCTCCAGGCAGGCTGTCTAATCCACTTAAATCTGACCAATCAGGGCAGACCACTGGAAGGCTGAATTTGGACTTACAAACAAGAAAGTCTTATAACTTCTTGTAGGTACACTTTAGGAGAAATTCAACAATATCATATTGTTGGATTTATTAATACCATTCGGGGAAATCTTTCAATGGCATCTCTAGCCCTCTCCTATCAAGATTTATTAATTAATAATTTCCTACCATGTTAACCTATGTAACAGGGGATTTGCAATGGGAAAAATGACTTGGGCCATTTTTCCAGCACCAGGACTTACAAAAACATATTTTATAAGTACTTTGCTTATACCTACAGGACCCCCACCCCATAGGACAACTAGGGGAGACTTTAGGGGTTCTGAATCTGTAAAAATATTGCAGATCCTCACTTCACAGTGCTCCTAGCATCAAAGTCAAATTTGGGCAGCACTTTACCACAATGTGGGAGTGAAATGTGAAATTTCACTTAACCCAGGCATATAAAAACTAATTTTATAAGGGTGTACCTTATAAATATCTGACCCCCCACCCCTGGGACACCTAGGGGAGACTCTGGGGGTCCCTAATATGCCATAACATTGTAGGTTATCCATTTTTAAGTGCCCCAAACCCCAAAGTCGAGTTAGGGTACAATTTACTTTTTAAAAGCAGTCCTGGCACCCAGGGCTGCTTTTAAACTGACCTCAGGCTTCAGCAGTGCACACATGCAAGTGCAAAAAGAGCTGCTGGCCTCTAAACTGCCATGCCCTAGGGTACTAGGGACTTCTAGGTAGTTCCAATCCCCTGCCCTATTATATACTAGGGGCTTATGGGGTAGGTCATGCCAATCACAGGGGTACCCCACCATACCATTGTGTACCCTAGTGTATGTAGGTGTTTTAACTGTATTCTAATGTGTCTCTTTCAGCATTGCACTGGCCCTGGGCCTGGTTAGGCAGAGCGCAGGGTCAGTCAGAGTCAGTTACCACTAGTATCAATCAGCAAAAAGTTGGGGGGTGCCCAGGGCACAGGATGACTTTGCAACAATCCTGAAAACCTTTCTGCTTTGGGCTCAAAGCGTTTAAGTATCCCACAAGAGTTGTCCTTTACCTATGTTTTGTACATTTTCATTCTGTTAATTACAGCCTTTGAAATAATTAGTCACCTTTTTTCTAGTACATACTCTTGATGTCTCACTGAAGTAACCTCGAGGGAGGTGTGTGTATTAAATCACATGCTCATATTTATTCACATGTGTGTTTTATGCCATTTTTTAAAACATTCTTGCACACCGTCAGTTTAATACTGAGATCATTAGGGTGTGCCTGTGTATGATGTATCCTTGTTTGTGCTCTATGGTACAGGCAGGATCTGCTCCTCACAGTCCTTGTCAGGACGGACCACAGAAGTCACTAAATAAGCCTGTGCTTTACCCTCTGGTAGCTTGGCACAAAAGCAGTCAGGCTTAACTTAAAGTCAATTTCTAAAGTATTTATACAGCATGATAAATACTCCTTTCGCTCATTTTAATTGCAATTTAAAATTCTCTTTAATGGTGAAGTTTAATGGTGAATTTCAAATTACTATTTTGAAAATGCCACTTTTAGAAAGTTAGCATTTTCCTGCCTAATTCAAATGTGCCTTTCGGCAGTGTCCAGGGTCACCTTACTTTTAATGGCTCTTCTATGATGTGATGTATATTTCTCCCAGACAGTAGACAAAGGGTCTTGGATGTGGGGAAAGGTTGTTCCTCTCCTGAGCAGGATGGCCTGGGGGTGTACCCAGCCCCTCCCTGAGCTTCAAAAGGTAGCCTTCGGCTGTATACAGCTCCTTCCTGACTTCAGAAGATGCCTACCCTGTCACTGCAAAATGCAACTCACACTTGGCATTCCTGCCCTTTAGTTCACTAAAGAGACTGGACTCAAACTCAGGGTGAGGGGAAGAACTGATCTGAACCAGTTTTATAATTAAACAAAGGAGTGTTCCCACCCACAGGTTGGCATTGGGGATAAAAAATGGCATTCCCAGAACCTGAAATCAGAACACTTCTGGTCCTATGAAGACTTATAAGAAGGGCTGCCCTGCTGTCTGAAGCCTGAAGGAAGACTGGACATGTTTGCCTTGAACCCAGGACCCAGAAGTGACTCCAAGGGTCATTTGGTTAACCTGTGTGAACTACAGGCTACAAGTTCCAGAAGTCTCTCCAGATTCCCAGCTGACCAGGCTCAAGTGGACCTAACCTGGTTCCCTCTGCTGGCCTCTGTGGGAGTGCATCGTGACCCCCAACTGCTGACCTCAAGGTCCCGGAACCTTGACTGGAATCGAACTGTACATCTCCCTGCTTAGTTGAAGGTGTCACCAGATCTGATGCAGAGCAGCGCACAGCTCCATCAAGGTCAGCCTGAACTTCTGACTTGGTCCCAGTCCGGTGCAACCAGATAGCCTCAGTTGGCACTTCGCGCCTTTTGCCGCTATTTTTATCTTAAAATTTTAAGACGTAAACTCCAGTTCTACTGATTGGATTTTTGTAGTTTTGGTGGGAGCTTTATTCATTAATTGTTCATGTTTCACTACTATATTTTGTTTGATGTGGTTGTAAACACAAAAACATTTTGTTTTTAAATCATGTTGAACAAGAGTGGATTAGAATGCACATGGGACAGGAAGGTGTGGAGAATCGTCACAGCTGACATACTAGCACATGACAAGGGATAGCAGTTCATTAGTTGTAATTCAAATTGTCAGTACTTTGTTCCCAAAAGACACTGCTTTAAATGAAAGAGCATTGCCCATCTTATTAGAAATCCAGTCTGGGACACAGCTAAGCAACATATGTTTGTGACCCTCAGAGGACAAAGTAGGCAGTTTTATAAAGGTATTGTACAGTAGAGAACAGATGCATAAAAACTTACGGATAGTGAATAGGGTTGTCTCAGTAAGTGAGTCAATTTGCTAAGCAATATAGCTCTTCAAACCTGTTCTCCATTGAGCCATTCATTTCTGTAAGATGCGCCATAGCCATCAAAATCTGAAAATGAAAAAACAATAAAAATTGTTATAAGTTTTTGTATGTAGAAACATGTGGAAACAACTTCGAAAAACATATTAAAATGATACTTATTAAAATGGTGGATGCCAATATTGGGAGCAGCAAATTTAACGAAAGTGTGCAAAATCCTGAGAGGAGCGACCTGAAAGCAAGCTGGGCCATCTGAAAAACCTCTCTCACTCTCTCTCGCTTCATCTATCTATCTATCTATCTATCTATCTATCTATCTATCTATCTATCTATCTATCTATCTATCTATCTATCTATCTATCTATCTATCTATATATCTATCTATCTATCTATCTACCTACCTACCTACCTACCAACCTACCTACCTACCTATCTATCTATCCGCTGTCTGTCTGTCTATCTATCTATCTATCTATCTACAGATGGGAGGGGAAGTCAACACTATCTAGCTGTGGGGGAGCACTGGAGGAGTGGGAGGGATCTGGAGGGGAAAAACAATCTGTGTGGTATGTGTGGATGTGGAGAAGCAGTAGATAAGCTGGGGCTTGTAACTGAAGCAACACAAGTGTGGGAAAATAAATCAAACATTAATTCCCTGATGTCAGCCGTCGAAAGATATAAACCATCATATCAAAAGGATGTTAAAGAAGTCATCAAAGAGAAAGCAAGCACGTAGGACCGCCAGAAAGCCAAGGAATGGTAGGGAATGGCCTGAACCAGAGCACACTTTAAGTATGCAACAACATACAGCTAAAAGCGATTTACACAAGACTTTAAAAGGTTCCTAAACTACCATTAAGTTTTTGGGGGAAATTCTTTTAGCTGATTTGGTGCTTTGGGTGGAGAAAAATGTAATTTCCCCCCAAAACTAACTGGGTTTTTTATGTGATTCTGACAATTCGACGGAATTGATGACGATGGCTAGCTGCTTATTGTAGATGGATGTCTTGCCACTCGATTGTGTTTTGTAGAATTTTGAACGGCAATTCATTGTATCAATAGTTCCTTCCAGTGGCGTAAAAATGATATGGCTAGCCACCCATAGAAATCTTGGGCATATTCACAAGGAGCCATCGCCGAATTAACGGCACTTTATCGCAGCCAAAGTCTTGATAAATTTACCTCCCCATTCACAAGCCCCTGTTAACAGCCCACAGCACCAGTTTACCCGCAATAGCAGCCGCAAAAAACATCGCCACAAACGACCCCTGCAAATATCGCTAATGAGTGCAGAGTGGGCGTTCCCGTGCCAAAAGCCGAGACAACATCACACCTCAACATTCACAACGACCAGCCACATCGGCGATAAAAACACAAAACAGGCGATAAGGCGCGTTAGCACCAGGAAATCTACACCTGCTCTGACCTGGTGTAAAGTCCGACGGCAGCCAGCACCACAAAAGGGAGCACAGCCCAGGGCCACATCCGAAGGGCAACAGATGCCATGGAGCCACCCATCATGCGGCCCGGATACCCAAGAGGGCCACAACACCCACCTCCACCGCCCCATGACCCCAACCCACACCTGGAACAACCCCCCAGGACCACCACAGACGCAGTGCAGACAAAGACAGCGGAATCCCAGGAATCGTACCAGCCGCACAGACCCAACATCTGACAATGTCACCATCCACTACAGGCTGAAAGGGACAACCAACCTACGCATCCTGACCATCATCGCCTAACAGGCCTACGGCACCAACACAGCGGACAACCAACATCCCACCCCACACAAAGCTGATGGCGTGGCTGCACCTGTTGGCCCCTGACACCCCCCAAACAACACCCGCCAGAGTTGGAGGAGTCTCACAGCCAGCCACATCCAAGTCCCCCACACCTGTCCTGGACATCACCATCACCCTGGTACCCCAGTCCCCATACGTACAACACAATGCGCAGGATCCGCTGGAGACCAAGCAAGGACCATACGCCATAGCAGGATGCACGCACGTGTTGGGGGCAATACACAGCACACATGTACTACCTGTGCCCCCTGGTGACGCAGCACACAATCACCGCAACAGGAAGCACACGTCTCACATCAATGTGCAGGCAACAACAGAACACCTTGGAACGCCCAACAATGTCGCCCTCAAATACACAGCCAGTGTGCATGACACCTACATCCTCCGACAGTCCATCATCAACCAGCGTTCCCAGGATGCCAACAAGGGAAATGCACAGCCCCTTGGCAATGTCCAAATGAACACCCCACACACCTCAACTCCACAACCATGCAACTCACAACTCTGGCAATGCACACGTCACAAATTCACATACAACAGGCACAACAACATGCCCACCCACCAGACACAACAGAACAACTTACAATGTCCACATGGGCAAGCCCTGAACATGAGCCAGCAACGGCATGGCACCTCAGCCACATAATAGCCCAATGTGGGGAGAGGTGGCAACCAGCCATGTGTGAAGGATGCAGTAGAACCATGATTGGGAAAGGACACAATGCCAAGAGTGCCGGAGATGTGCTGGACACCTCGCAGTATGCAGAACACACCCATATCCATGGCGACATACACCTCTTGCGTATGGAGTGTAGTGGACAGTGGACTCCACCATGTCACCCCAGCCAGTGGGGGACCCCGCGGAAATGTTGCCTGTTAGGCCCCCCCAAGCGTCAGCGGAGTGGGATGGCCTGGCGTACGCCACGCCAGCATAAGGGTGTGAATAAAAAGCACGTAGGCCTGGGCATGGTCCACTTCCGGAAAGACCCACGTCTCCGCCAGGGCGGCGCCTCCCACCCCACCACGAGGCCGACGCCATCCTCGTGAGCGGAGTTGCCTGCGATGCTGTGCGCCTGCCGGACCCGGCACGCTGGACCACGAACCCGTCAGGCCAGCCCCTGCGCAGCCAGGCCACACTGATCACCTTCCGACACCGGCGAGTGTCAAGGAGGGCCCACCACGTGCAGGCGCAAGCCCCAAGGCCGAGGCCCGCGACCTTGGCAGCCACCTCAGACCATCACGGCCTCCACGACACAGGCTCGCTTTATTCCTTTTTCGTTGCCGTACTCTACTGCCGCCCCCGGCCTACTCTTCTGACCAGTAGGTCCCATATGTGAAACTGTGTCCTCAGTCATGCATGGCAGTGACCCCAAATCCGGGCCAGCGGCCACAGCACCAGACCCCCCCGATCAGTGAGGCATAGTTCCATATGGGCATCTTGCGACACGTGGTGCCACTAACCCTGTTCAACGCCAGCCAGCTACACGTGGTGCCACTAACCCTGTTCAACGCCAGCCTGCTACACATGGTGCCACTAACCCTGTTCAACGCCATCCTGCTACACGTGGTGCCACCGAACCTGAACTACGCAGGCCGGTGGGGCCATCCAACCTATGCCGGCGACACTCGGTGAATGGGCCGTGCTGACCGCTGCCTCCGGCCTACACTGCGGTCCAGTAGGTCACAGAGCCTTGATTTGGCATTCTTGGAGTTCACATCTGTGTATGGGCATCATCGCAGACTGCATCCCCTCACAGCACCTGTGCCACTAAGTGTGTTCCCCGACATTCATGGACACTCACTGGTCGGACATTGGTGGCGTTTGAGTCCATGGACTAGGGGCTAGTTTTCATCCTCATGTAGCTGATCCCGAATTGTTGGTGAGGACGAGGGTTGCGCTTTCCACTCCTCCATTTGCTGCTTCCAGATAACATCAGACCTTCCACATCATGCCCTGGAGGACAGCTTCCACTGTCCCCCGCAACGCTCCGCAACATACACCTCGGACATTGATGGGGACCCGCTCAGGTCGCATGGCCCATCTGACTGCACCGCAAGTCACCGTCCCGTGGCTGGGTGCCTATGCCGGCCGCAGTGCATCTGGGGCCACTAACTCTGTGCTGCTCAGGCCTGGGACCCCTTCTTCTGAGACATTGAATGCCCTCTGTAGCGATGGTCTTGGGGTCATCAACGCCATGTGTCTGTGGCCCTGCGCTGTCCGCCTCCTCTGGCCCCAACTGCGGGCCACCAGGGCCCACACATGGCATCGAGTCTTGACCGGCCCGGACATCGCATCACCGCAGGAGGCACACGCCACCACCGCAAGGACCACCTCCAACCGCCATCTGCCAGAGTCGAAAGGGTGGTCCTGACAGACCTACGGAGTTGCTCAGACCTGTCGTGGATGCCATCATCGGCCTGCTACCCTGCTCAGCACTCCAGGTGCCAGTGACTCAGTGCACCGCAAGCCATTGTCCGTTACTGATTGAGTTTTGTGCTGTTGTGAGGTTGCGCAGCACTGTCTCCCCATGCAGTGGGGAAGACCTGGGACTACGATGAGGAAGTTGATGCAGGTGTAACACACCCCACTGCATGTGCATCAGGACTAACCAGAAGGGACACAATCCTAGCAATTTCTTCACATGAGCGCGCTCTTCTCTAGTGCCCCTACCTCAGTGCACTACAACTCACGGAACCTCCTGACTGAATATTGGGTGACCTCTGTCCTTACTCCGGATCCCTCCATGTTGCTCTGCAGTTGACTGTTATGCTGGTGTTTTCTGTTTCCATTACACTAGTGTCCACTGTTCAGGTTGTTGCCAGCACCAAGCACTCCGTGCGGGCTGGCCTATACTCACCCCACACACATCCAGCACAGGCGTCACTGTACATGTGGCCCTGCCAATAAAGGGGCCAGGCGCACGTGCCCGTAGCCAGTTCAACAGGATATGTGCATGTGTCTCTGTGGGGGTGTGGGTCTCCTTTGTGGGGTGTTGGTGGTCCCTGAAGGGTATTGGACACCCACGTATGTGTTCTAGTTCACATTCCATGGGTTCAGCAACACCCGCACCTGTTGGGCCACCTCCTTTTGGCGTTCTGCCACCTGGCATTGGGGTGCCATGTGTGGGTGGGTGAAGTGTTGTGAGGCAGCCGTGATTGCGGGTGCTACATGATGTGTGGTCTGTTGCAGGGGCTGGGTTCTCCTCTGAGTGGCTTGTCCACCCTGGTCCTGGTGGTGGATTGTGTGGGATGTTCATGGGCTGTTGTAGGGCGTCGGTGTCGGGGGTGTGGTGTTTGTCTCGGGCATCACTGATGGGTTGTCTGTTCTGACCTGCTGGAGGTGTTGTTTGTCCCTCTGCATTGTGAAGGGGAGGTGCATGTTGGCATTGTGTTGGCGCCTTGTTCTTGTCGACATGCAGACTGTGTGACAATGTACGTTGTGACTGTTTGGGCGGTGGTGGCTATTTGAGTTGGGACAGTGTACATTTGGCCTACATGGCTGATGTGGGGTTGTAGGGGTAGATGTGCATCTCACAGTTCCCTGCTCTGTCCACTGTGATTGTTCTGTTTCTGCGCCTGGGTGGACCCAGTTGTGTCCCCTGTTCTGCAGTGTGGGTGTTGCACTTTGTGCCACATTGTCATGGTATGTGCTGTGATTGCTGTGTGTGTGTGCTGCAGTGTGCCACGGGGATGGGGGACATGTCCCTGGGTAATTGTGGGTGTGCAGTGTGTTACACCTCATTGTGCATGTGTGGCATTGTGCCCATCACCCCCCGTCCCCCCAGTCCCTGTTGGATCCTCACCCTGTTGTCGTTGTGTCGGGTCCTGTCGAGCTGTGTCCGTACTCCCTACTCCTTGCACCCTCTCCACACTGATGACTGTGGCCTGGGTTTCCTCCAGCTCCTCCTGTGGCGCTGGACTGCCACCTCCTGTCGCCGTTGCTGCCTTCATGTTGGCAGCGGGTTTGTACCTGGTTTAGGTTGTAACATACTGCCGGCGCCTCTTGGCCTCCTGGATTGGCCTCCTGGGCACTCCGACTGCGTTCCAGGTGGTCTGCTTGTGGGTCAGTTGCTGGTAGTGTTCTGTCGCCTCCGTGGCCTTGGTCTTGTTTTCCTGCGGTCTGCACCGCGTCTTCCTCTCCCTTTTCTCCTTGGCCTTCCCCGAGCCAGTTGTTCCTTGCTGGTGGTCTGTGGGGGTTGTGGGGTTCGCGTTGCCCTCTGTGCTGGGTCAGGATGCATCCATGTTGCTACGTGCTTTGGCTTGTTTCTGGTGTGTTGTGTCTGTGATTTTTATGGTGCAATTTCCCGCCAGACGCTTGGGATTTGCTGGCCTGAGGCTGGTTTTCGCTACTTTTTGTAACGCGATTGGCCTCATCGCATGATTTCTCGCGTTCGCGTTTTGCATTATTTCGGCGTGGCGTTGATTTTCACGCTGACATTTGACGCGTTATCTGGTGACTATCGCATGGTACCGCCTTGTTGTCAATTCCACGTTGACACGGGGTTATTTTCCCGTGATGGGCTGCGATATTGAAAGTTGCGTTACGCTACTCATGCGGTAGTTATCACACGTTCTTGTGAATATACCCCCTTGTTCTTTTGGTAACTGAGCTATTTTCTTGAATTGTGCTGTTGTATCTTCAAGTAATAAACAATGTCACAGCTGGAGTATTGTCAATAGGGGGCCTCATTTACAATATGTTGGCGCATGGCAGCGCAGCAAGCCTTCCTACTGCGCTGCCGTGTGTCAAAATAAAAGGGCAGGAATGTGGCGTATCTACAAGATACAGCGCATTCCTGTCCTTCTTCCCTGCGCTGGCGCACAAACAGCATTCGTGCACCAGCGCAGACACCCTTGCGTCACTTTGCAAGGGTGCCTGCGCTAAAGGGAGGATTTGTTTTGTGTAGTAAGGGACACCTTCCTGCACAAAAACAATTAAAGGCATTTTCCTTTTTCGCTGCGTGCTGCAGAATGCAGCCCACAGAGAAAGAGGAAAAAACAAGGAAAAATAAAAGTATTTCTCCTTGTTGCACTTCCTTACGCCTTCTCTGGGGAGGCGTAGGTTTCTGACGCATTCCCACATTTACAAAAGGTTGTAAATCTGGGAATGCATCACATTCCGTGGATGTTGCATGGGAATACCCACAGCAACACCCAGGGAACACACCTTTCATGCAGAGTTATGCCTGAAAGGGAAACATATTTACAAGGCCATGAAAAGTCACGCAGCATGACTTTACATGGCCTTGCAAATATGAGGAAGACCATTGCACTGCTGGTGCGTCAATTAAAGTGACGCATCGGCAGTGCAATGGGCTTGTAAATAAGCCCCAGGGAGTGTAGGTGTCCTTGCAGCTTATCTTTTTAGCATCTTTCTTGTGACTTGGACGCTTTCCTGGCATGGGCTTTAATAGATACTTCTTGTTGACCAGCAAAATAGAGCTCCATAGTACACAGATGGATGCTTTATTGCTCAGAAAGCATCTGTAGGCTTGCAGCATGCCTTAGATGAGCTTGCTGCTTATGCCTTGCCTAGTAATAACCTTAGAGTTAATTGTGAAGTAACTCAAAACTTACATTTTGATAAATTAGGATTTAAAGTATATTGTTATTTGGATCACTAGCAGGCGTGACCAGTTATCACCACTTAGGTATCATAGTCAATAATAGGGTGCCATGGAAATTATTATTTGTTTTAACGTATAAGTCCCTTGGGACTTTGTCTTGTGCTTTCCAGATACTCCACGCTCTGTGGTGTCTAATTGTGGCAGACATTGAGAAAAGCTTAAAAAGCTAAAGATGTGCCTATACTCGCTCTTGACTCCTCCATTTGACTGACAGGGACCAACTTTACCAATGACTGATTTGAAGGTCCCACTTGGCGAAGAGTCTCGGGTTTTATAATTTGACCCCTTATTGGCCATAAGATTTGAGCTTGGTCTAGTGTTAATTTGGGCCTCGCATCAAAACGACTTATAGCTATTATTTTATTTTTCACGGTTCCCCAGGCACTCTCTTTGTAAAGCTTCTTAAGAATTTATACAAACATGGAGGTATATGTCTGCTGACCCCATTCTTTAATGCTCGGTTAGCTATCCATTTTGTGATTGTCAAAAGATTTTGTTGATCATTCTAAAAACTCTAGGGTCTCATTTACAAAGAATTGGCATAGGGCAGTGCCGTAAATCATTTTGCTGCGCTGCCCTACGCCAATTTGAAAGGGAAGGAATGCACCCTATTTACAAGATACAGTGCATTCCTGTCCTTTCAGCCATCGCCGATGCACAGTTTGTAGGCGAGTGCCAATGCAGGCACCATTGCACCATGGTGCAAGGGTGTCTGTGTGGTTGGCATGATTGTTTTTGTGTAGGAAGGGGCACCTTCCTGCACATAAACAATCACGAGAGGCGATTTCCTCATGCTAGGTGTGCTGCAGAATGCAGCACATGTGGAAAGAGGAAAAAACGAGGAGAAATTTGAACATTTCTCCTCTTTGTGCCTGCTCCGGGGAGGCGTAAGCTTGTGGCGCTGCCCTAGGTTTACGTGATGTTGTAAATCTGGGGCAGTGTCAGAATCCATGGGTGTTGAGTGGGAACACCCACAGCAACGTCCATGGAACGCCTCCTTGATGTAGGGTAAAGCAAGGCAGTGCTTACTCCATATCTATGAGGCCATGCAAAGCCACGCAGGGTGGTGTTGCCTCACATCATAGATATGATTGAGAGGCCTGTACCACCGACTCGTCATGAAAAGTGACGCTCCAGTGGCGCAGGCCTCTTGTAAATGAGGCCCCTAGTTCTTTTAACAGAAGAATGCCATTTACTATTAATCATTTAAAGCTCCTAGCAGATCTGTCAAGACTTAAAGCCAACTGTCTTATTCTTTATTTCATGCTGTCTGTAGTGTCTCCTATTTGTTGATATGGAAATATATTCAGTCGTAGTAAAATGTCGATGCTAGTGCAAATTTGATTCGGCCATATTGCAAGGCAAGTTCAGCAAGCAGAGTGGTGTTTTTATTGCAAATGTCATGTTCCTTTTGTGCCATGGATGAATTTGTTACTTGAGTCCTTCTGCATTTTGAAGTCTGACTTTGCAAATATCTAATTAAGAGGCTAGCCTTATTGAATTTATTGAATGAAAATCAAATAATACAAATTATGTTGATTCTCATACTGCATTGATTTATTACTTCAGGAGGTTTCACTCGTTGTTTTCTTTCTTCTTATTTGTTTAGTTTGTTGATGTTTTAAGCCCTTTATTAAAGACCAAACAGTAGCATCAACTGCAAAACAGCAATATTAAAAAATATGTAAATTGTGGATGTCAGACAATACCAAATGCAAATCAGTCAAAATGCCTACAGTAATTGAAGCGTAATGAACAGTATCAATGCCAGGTTCAGCACAAATTGTGCATAAAACACAGAAGTGGCACCCTGACAACACACTAAACATTCCGAGGTGGATTTTAACTGAGAGACACTTTAAGCTAGAGATTAATTGTGAAAATGAATCTTCAAAAAATAGCATGCAAATACAGGTCACTCAGATTCTTAAGGCTATCTTCACAGAGCATCATCACCGAACTAACATGTCACGAAGTGAAAAAGATATTCTTGTGGGTCCTGGGAAATTGTCAAAATGCTCCACCTTCCCAGGGGAGGTGGAACGAGAAGAAATATCTTTATTTCTCCTCATTTCTTCCTATTTCAAAATGTGATGCATTCTGCTGCAACCGTCGTAAGTGGGAAAAGCATCAGAGGATTGTTTTTGTGTAGGAAGGTATCCCTTCA
Organism: Calotriton arnoldi; assembly: GCA_963921515.1. NCBI lineage: Eukaryota > Metazoa > Chordata > Amphibia > Caudata > Salamandridae > Calotriton > Calotriton arnoldi. The sequence continues at coordinate 54,218 of CAWUFW010007908.1, forward strand.
TGCAATGCAGCCACCGCTGCACAATGACGCAAGAGTGCCTGAGTTGGCGCTAGGCAGCCAAAAGTGTAGCAGCACAAGGAGAGGACAGGAATGCACCATATCATTTTAAATATGGAACATTCCTGCTCTCTCCGTTTCACTCAGTGCAGCGCAGCATGGTGTCTTACTGTGTTAGGTGAAATATTAATAAATCCGCCCCTTAGAATTTCATAAAAACTTTCTGCAGCCAATCTGATGAAAGTATGCTACAACATCGATGACACTTCTTCAGTGGGTCACTACATCACTGCACTATATCAACAGCCATTGCAACACTAAGTTGCATTTTAAATGTATTTTATAAATAAATGGACCCCACAGACCAAACCCCACAACCATCCTTGCCACATCTAAATAAGTTAAAAATATTTATTAATTCTTTAATTTGTTGTTTTCAATTTGATTAATCCTAACTGTACCTACATCCATAATCCTTCATTATCTCATATAAAATGTAATAATTATCATTGATCTTCTAATTACCCAAATCCAGCCAAACCGATAATGGAAATGAACTAAAATGTAATTATTATCCCTAATGTGATGCTAATTTTAACTGTAAATACCATTTACTTGAATTGAACAGTTATCCATAACTTAGCCATAATAACAACCCTAATCTTCACCCTTACTTAATTTTGGTTAAATTAAAATAAAGAATTACCCTCATCCCAATTGTAAAACTACTCCTTAATTAGCTTTAAAACAAAGTACAGAGTTTTCTGTACATAATGCTACTACTAATGCAAACCTTAGCCTTTAATTAATTTAATGGAATTACATTATTATACTTAAACCAACCATAAAACTAAACCTAATCCTTATTTAAAATATATTACATAAATGGGAATATTATCCTTATTCTAACCCATATACTAACCATAACTGTACATTACGTTACATTACTTTTATTTTAATTAAGTCATTATCCTTTTCCTCACCCTTAAACTAACACTAAAGCAAAATAAATGTAAAATAAATTAAATTAGTTTACTTTACATGATCATGCATACCCTATCCCTAAACCTTACCTAAAGTAAATGCAATTAAACTAGGTAATTAAAGTATACCCTATTTAATTAAATAGATGGCAATAAATATACATCCTTTGCGATTAATTCAAGAAGGATCATGAGTGGGTGAGAAGTCCCCAAATCTTAAGGAATGACTTCACTGATGCCCAGCCATGGGTGCGGGTTACAGCTCCAGTTTAGGCCCACAGTAAAATATCCAGTTCCATCTGATTTTCAGAATGTCCAGAGGATGTATGTATGTATATATATATATATATATATATATATATATATATATATATATATATATATATATATATATATATATATTACCTACTGGCGGTCGCCAGTAGATAGTTATAGTTAGAACCTAGTTTCCATAGGAAAAGCGTTTTTGATTTGCCAATAACTTTGGCGTTGTTTGACGAATCTTCACGAAATTTTCAAAACTAATTTTCACTCAGGTCAGCTCCTGTCTTGAAAGTTTCGGGGTGATTCGTAAAGAGGGGGCCTAGAAAAAAGGGGGTCCCAAAACGTGTTTTCTCCATGTTAATTTCCATAGGAAACTTTAGACACGGCTACAGCCTGAACTGTTGAACGGAATTACACCAAATTTGGCAGAGAGATAGCTCTTGGTCCAGAAAGCACGCTTTTTTTAAATGGTGTAATTCCGTTCAGTAGTTTTTGAGATATTAAAGATTTACAGATATCGATATTTGAGAATTGTGAGATCTGATTGGCTGAGCCCTCCTGAGCAAGAGCTTGCCTCTGATTGGCTGCCAACACTTCAAACCAGGAAGTGTTGGCAGCCATCTTGTGACTCGGTACCGAGGGAGAAGGAAAAAGGTGAGTAAAACATTAAAAAGAAGAAAAGGGGGCAGGGTAAAAACACCCTGACCTCCTAGGCCTGCTCAGGGGGTCCCACAGGGACCACCTTGCCCAATAAAAGCATTTTTTTTTCCATTTTCGGCCGTAGTCGCGCCGGGTGCGCGAACCCGGTCGAAAATGAAAAAAAAACGAAGCGCGGGCTCCCGTGCTTCGTTTTTTAAAGCCCCCGGGTGGGCCAGGTCCCGGGGGCAATGCTTATTTATGTAGTGGGGGCCCGTGGGGGCCCCCGCAGCCCCGGTGACTGCCACCTCCCCGGGGCTTAATTGTTTATGCGCGGGGGCACGTGGCCCCCCGCAGCCCTGGGGACCGCCACCTCCCCGGGGCTTATATTTAAAAAGGCGTGGGGGAGCTCCTGCCCCAACGCTGCCCCGGGGACCGCCACCTCCCCGGGGCAATCCTTATTAATGTGCAGGGGGCCTCACGGGCCCCCCCAAGCCCCGGGGACCGCCACCTCCCCGGTGCTTAAAATAAAAAAATGAAGTGTGGGGTTCTCCTGCCCCCCCACACTGCCCCGGGGACCACCACCTCCCCGGGGCACTCTTTAATTAAATACGGGGGTCCGTTGTGGACCCCCGAGCCTCGGGGACCACCACCTCCCCGGGGCTTTAAACAGTAAGGGAGGGGGGCCGTGCGGCCCCCCTCCAGGAACACCTTGATGGCCCTGGGGACCGCCACCCCCCAGGGCCGGCTCCTGCAATGTCCTGGGATGCCCACCCCGGGACATTGCTGCTTGCTATGGCAGGGCGGAAGCACGGCTCCCGCCCTGTCATAGCAAACTCTGCTTTGGTTTTTGGACGCGAGAGCAGGAAACCTGCTCTCGCGTCCAAAAACCAAAGCAGATTGCTTTTGCACAAGGGGAGCTCCCTGTGTGCAAAAGCAATGCTGGCTCCCGCAGGAGGCGGGGAGCCGACGGGACCGTGGGGGCATTGGGGCTCCCCCCACGGTTCCCAATGGTGAGGCCCGGCCCCGGGGGATGGGGTCCCCAGGGCCAAAATTGGCCTCAGGAGGGTGGCCGCACGGCCCTCTTCCCATTTTTTTTTTTTTTAAATAAAAAAGGGGTCAGGCCCTGGGGGATGGGGTCCCCAGGGCCCCAAAAATAGTACAAGAAGGGGGGCCACACAGCCCCCCTTCTAAAACAATATTGTTTTTAAAAACGGCATCTCGCCGGAGGCCCCGCCCTCCCTGCAACACTCTGCAACGCGCCCCTGGCTCGCTGTAAGTTGGGGAATTAAGTCCCTTGAATACTGAGGGTCTCTGGGGACCAACTAGCCCACCAGGTATCCCCAGTAACGCTAGAGAGCTGGATTGCAGAGAGGTGGTCCGAGGCCACGCCCTTTACACCACTCTGCAAACGCGCCTCATGGGGCACTGCTGGTGGGGTGATGAGGTCCTCTTGTGTCCTGAGGACCTCAAGACACAAGTGAACTTCATCCCCCGAGCAGCAGTGAGCCAGGAGGTGCATTTGCAGAGTGGTGTAAAAAGGGGGCGTGGCCTCGGACTACTCTCAGCAATCCAGCTGTGTGGGGCTTACTGGAGGTACGTGGTGGGCTAGTTGGCCCCCAGGGACCCTCAGGATTCAAGGGGAGTTAATCACCCAACCCAGAACGTGCCAGGAGGAGCGTCTGCAGAGTGGTGGTGAAAGGGGGCGTGGCCTGGTATGAGAAGTTAGCAATCCTACTGTGTGGGACTTACTGGAGGTAATAGGAGGGGTAGTTGGCCCCCAATGTAGATGTTGGGGGCTAACTACCCCTCCTGTTACCTCCATTAAATCCCACACAGTGGGATTGCTAAGAGGTGTTCGGAGGCCACGCTCACCTTTCTACACCACTCTGCAAACGTGACTGCTATGTTATAGTTAGAAATTAGCATTTAAAAACTTTAGAAATTCACTGAAAAAACCATAGGTTTCAGGGACGTTATAGTTAGAAATTAGCATTTAAAAAACTTTAGAAATTCACTGAAAAAACCATAGGTTTTAGGGACGTTATAGTTAGAAATTAGCATTTTAAAAACCTTAGAAATTCACTGAAAAAACCATAGGTTTCAGGGACGTTATAGTTAGTTGGAAATTTCACTCGTACAAAACCAGAGAAATTCGGCTGTTATAGTTAGTAGAGCTAACTATAACTCGCGCCCCCGCAATGCACTGCTGATGACGTCACATATTACATCACTCATGACATGCTCAGTGACATCACTGATGACATCTCAAATGACATCACTGATGACATCACTGATGACATCATCCACGTGATCATCTGATGCACATCCTCACACCCTAATAAAACCTTTCATGCACCCACTCTAAAATAGACTACCAATATCGAAACCATAGACACACCAATAGCAGTTAGTACATACCCGCTCAGTGATTCATACGTCTACACACACATCCACCCACTAACCCATACAGTCACTCATACACGCAGTCATTCATCAATACAGCCACTGATATATCCACTCATACACCCATATAGACACTCACCCAAAGAGTTCATCAAAAACCTAGTCAGTCACCCAAAGAATTAATTACACTGCCATTTACTCACCTATACAGTTATACACACACACCACAACACTTATTTATACAGACACGTACTGTCTTCAACAATTACTGACATAAGCACACACTTATCCATGCAGCCACTGTCACAATCACTCACTGTTACATATACTCACTTATATACTCCAACACTCACAAATACTGCCTTTCACATATGTAGTTACTTACACATATACCACTAACACATCCATTCACTCACCAACACAGCTATACGTACACACGCTCACTGATACACTACCTAACACACGCACTCATAAACGCATATACCCAGTGAATCACCCACTTACACATCCATGCAGGGAGTCACACACCCCCCACCCACACAGACACTCAGGCACCCATACAGGTTCTCAGACAACCAATCATTCTTCAATATACCTTGGCATATATAGATATAACGTTCTTGAAATTTTTAGAAACACTCAGTCACTGGATGATGTCATCAGTGATGTCATGTGAGATGTCATCAGTGATGTCACTGAGCATGTCATGAGTGATATAATATGTGACGTCATCAGCAGTGCATTGCGGGGCGCGAGTTACAGTTAGCTCTACTAACTATAACAGCCGAATTTCTCTGGTTTTGTACGAGTAAAATTTCCAACTAACTATAACGTCCCTGAAACCTATGTTTTTTCAGTGAATTTCTAAGGTTTTTAAATGCTAATTTCTAACTATAACGTCCTTAAAACCTATGGTTTTTTTCAGTGAATATATATATATATATATATATATATATTCACTGAAAAAACCATAGGTTTCAGATATGTTATAGTTACAAATTAGCATTTAAAAACCTTTGAAATTCACTGAAAAACCATACGTTTTAGGGACAGTTATAGTTAGTTGGACATTTCACTCGTACAAAACCCGTGAAATTCCCCCGTTATAGTTAGTTCAGCTAACTATAACTCGCGCCCCGCAATGCACTGCTGATGACGTCACATATTACATCACTCATGACATGGTCAGTGACATCACTGATGACATCACTGATGACATCTCAAATGACATCACTGATGACATCATCCAGTGACTGTGTGTTTCTGTAAAGTTTAAATATTTTTAATATATATAGGAAAAGACGTATTGAAGAATGAGTGGGTGTGTAAGTGTCTGTATGGATGATTTAGTAGGTGCGTGACTGACTCTATAAGTGAGTGATTTAACGTATCTTACTGAATGCATGGGTTAGTGACTAAACTGGGTGAATGTCTGTATCCGTTTGTCTGTTGCTGTGTAAGTGGCTGCATGGGTTTGTGAATAGCTACATGAGTGTCTATATGAGTTATTGATTGGTTGTCTGAGTATCTGTATGGGTGCCTGAGTGTTTGTGTGGGTGGGGTGTGTGCGACTCTGTGCATAGATGTGTGAGTGGGTGATTCACTGGGTGGATGGTTTCAAGAGTGCATCTGTGATAGACTGTATGGGTGGGTAAGTGTGTGTAAGAGTGTGTTAGTGAGTGAATGTATGTCCCAGTGGATCATGTGTGAGTAACTACATATGTGAAAGCCAGTATATATGTGTGTTGGAGTATATAAATAGCTATAAGCGAGAGTGAGTGATTGTGATAGTGGCTGTATGGATGAGTGTGTGCTTGTATCAGTGATTGTATAAGAGCGTAACAATGTGCTAGTATTTGTATGATTAAGTGAGCTGGTGTGTGTATAACTGTATAGGTGAGTAAATGGCAGTGAGTTTAATTATTTGCATGACTGACTAGGTGTGTGAGTACCTCTATGGATGAGTGGCGGTGTTTGAGTGTCTATATAGGAGTAAGAGTGCATATGATAGTCCTGTACTGAGTGACCATAAGTATGAGTGACTGTACGGGTGAGTGAGTGGATGTGTGTGTGTAGACCTAAGAATCAGTGAGTGGGTATGTAGTTATTGGTGTTGGAGTGTCTATAGTTTTGCGAATGGCAGTCTGTAATTTAGATTGGGTGTATCAAAGGTTATATTAGGGTGTGAGGAGCTGCATCAGATTATCACGTGGATGATGTCATCAGTGATGTCATTTGAGATGTCATCAGTGATGTCACTGACCATGTCATGAGTGATGTAATATGTGACGTCATCAGCAGTGCATTGCGGGCGCGAGTTATAGTTAGCTGAACTAACTATAACGGGGGAATTTTACGGGTTTTGAACGAGTGAAATGTCCAACTAACTATAACTGTCCCTAAAACCTATGGTTTTTTCAGTGAATTTCAAAGGTTTTTTAAATGCTAATTTGTAACTATAACATATCTGAAACCTATGGTTTTTTCAGTGAATTTCAAAGGTTTTTTAAATGCTAATTTGTAACTATAACTGTCCCTAAAACCTATGGTTTTTTCAGTGAATTTCAAAGGTTTTTTAAATGCTAATTTCTAACTATAACGTGTCTGAAACCTATGGTTTTTTCAGTGAATTTCAAAGGTTTTTTAAATGCTAATTTGTAACTATAACGTGCCTGAAACCTACGGTTTTTTCAGTGAATTTCAAAGGTTTTTTAAATGACATTTTTTAAATGTATTAATTTTTATATTAATTTTTTTCATACTGATTTACTACATTTTTAGAAACAATTTCTTTTACATATTTTATTTTTTAAATTACATTGTAATTACATTATACATTACATTACAAAAATACTTTCTCAGAATGAATTACTTTAGTTTAAATACTTAGCACATAGGCAATAGACTTTTAAGTACAGTAGTTACAGTTGTTGCAATGGGCAACACATTTTCAAACACAATGCAACATTCAGCTCAATGTGAATTTCTAGTTAAATGCAATTAGTTACTTTATGGATTACTTTTTCTAACCACAGGACTGGATCCTAGATTCAGTCCTGGGACATCTCCTGTAAACAGTTGAGTAAAAGCGTTTTGGTTACAGTCGTGATTTTTAAGGAATATTATTGTATTTTAAAAGTTGACACTTAGAAACTTTTCCTCATAGAATCACCAATGTTATCCTATGGAAGGAAATTCACTTAGCAGGTAAAAACTGTTATCGTTACTTTTTCTTACTCAGTGTTGGATCCTGGATCCAGCACTGGTGCATCTCCTGTAAACAGTTGAAAAAATGCGTTTAAGTCATACAGGCGATTTTTAAGGAATATTTGTAGTTTGTGAAAATCGACACTTTGAAACTTTTCTGCTGAAAACCAGACAATGGATTCCTATGGAAGAAAAGATAAGTTACTGGTAAGTACGGTTAAAATTACTTTTCAGGGTCAGTGCTGGGCTAAAAGATGCAGCACTGGGTTCTCTCCTGATAACAGGTGAGTAAATCGGAATTCGTATTTCGGCTGATTTTAGAAGAATAATTTAAAGTTCCAAAACTCCACACTTAGAAGAATTTCCAAGTGAAACCAGTCAATGTTAGCCTATGGAAGGAAATTCAAGTTACTGGTAAGTACGGTTAAAATTACTTTTCAGGACCAGTACTGGGCTGAAAGATGCAGCACTGAGGTCTCTCCTGATAACAGGTGAGTAAATCTGAATTCGTATTTCGACTGATTTTAGAGGAATATTTTAAAGTTCCAAAACTCCACACTTAGAAGAATTTCCAAGTGAAACCAGTCAATGTTAGCCTAAGGAAGGAAATTCAAGTTACTGGTAAGTACGGTTAAAATTACTTTTCAGGACCAGTACTGGGCTGAAAGATACAGCACTGAGGTCTCTCCTTATAACAGGTGAGTAAATCGGAATTCGTATTTCGGCTGATTTTAGAGGAATATTTGTAGGTTTCAAAAATCAACACTTAGAAACTTTTTCAGCAAAAAGCAGGCAATGATATCCTATGGAAGGAAATTCAAGTTACTGGTAAGTACGGTTAAAATTACTTTTCAGGACCAGTACTGGACTGAAAGATACAGCACTGAGGTCTCTCCTTATAACAGGTGAGTAAATCGGAATTCGTATTTCGGATGATTTTAGAAGAATATTTGCACAATGGTGAATGGAGGGGGCGGGGCCTGAGGTAACATCTGTGCAAACGCGCCCTGTGGCGCGTTTTAAGTTGGGGGATTAAGTCCCCTTGAATCCTGAGGGTCCCTAGGGGCCAACTAGCCCACCAGGAACCTCCAATATGCGCCAGGGGCTGCGTTGCAGAGACGTGTAGAGAGGCCACACCCCTTTCACACCTCTCTGCAACGCAGCTCTGTGGCGCTTTCTGGATGTACCTGTTGGGCTAGTTGGCCCCCAGGGACCCTCAGGATTGAAGGGATTTAATCCCCAACTTAAAACGCGCCACGGGGCGCGTTTGCACAGATGTCACCTGAAGCCCCGCCCCTCCCTTCACCACTGTGCAAACGCGCCCCGTGGCGCGTTTTAAGTCGGGGGATTAACTCCCTTGAATCCTGAGGGTCCCTGGGGGCCAACTAGCCCAACAGGTAGATCCAAAAAGCGCCACAGAGCTGCGTTGCAGAGAGGTGTAAAAAGGGGCGTGGCCTCTGTACACCTCTCTGCAACGCAGCCCCTGGCGCATACTGGAGGTTCCTGGTGGGCTAGTTGGCCCCCAGGACCCCCAGTATTCAAGGGGAATTGTTCCTCTCTGCAAACGCGCCAGGGGCGCGTTTGCAGAGTGGTGAAGGAAGGGGCGGGGCCTGCGGGCCCGATCGTTTTTTTTTTTGTCCTCTGAAGGGGGCTGTGTGGCCCCCCTTCCTTTTCCTGTTTTTGGGCCCTGGGGACCCCATCCCCCAGGGCCTTACTCCTCTTTTTTAATTAAAATGTAAAAAAAACGGGAAGGGGGCCGCGTGGCCCCCTTCCCTGGGCCTGTATTGGCCCCGGGGACCCCATCCCCCGGGGCATGGCCTCTATTTCTACATTTTATTCTTTGGAGGAGGGCTGCGTGGCCCCCTCCTCTGGCCATTTAAGGCCCCGGGGACCCCATCCCCGGGGCCGGCCATACCCTTTTTTTTTTTTTTTGTGCTTTTTTTTTTAAACTTTGGGGAGGGGGCTGCGTGGCCCCCTCCCGGGCCACTTATGGCCCCGGGGACCCCATCCCTCGGGGCCTGGCCTCACGTTGGAGACTGTGGGGGTCCCCAATCCCCCCACAGTCCCAGCCGGCTCCCCGCGTCCCTTGGGAGCCGGCATTGCTTTCCACATGGGGAGCTGCTAAGATGCAGCTCCCCATGTGGAAAGCAATCAGCTTTGGATATTGGAAGAGAGAGCAGGTTTCCCTGCTCTCTCTTCCAATATCCAAAGCAGTTTGTAATGACAGGACGGGAGCCGCGAGGCTCCCGTCCTGCCATAGCAAACTACAGTGTCCCGGGGTAGGCACCCCGGGACACTGCAGGAGCCGGCCCTGGGGGTGGCGGTCCCCAGGGCCATCAAGGGCTCCAGGAGGGGGGCCGCGCGGCCCCCTCCCTTAAATTGCACAGCCCCGGGGAGGTGGTGGTCCCCGGGGCTCTGGGGGTCCGTAATGGACCCCCACATTTATTTTATAAGTGCCCCGGGGAGGTGGTGGTCCCCAGGGCATGTGGGGGCTGGAGCCCCCCACACCTTATTTAAATAAAAAGAAGCCCCGGGGGGTGGCGGTCCCGGGGCTGCGGGAGGGCAGAAGAGCCCTCCCGCACCATTTTTTCTATAAAGCCCCGGGGGTGGCGGTCTCCGGGCTTGGGGGCCCTTTGAGGCCCCCCATACAAACAATATACCCACCCTCACCATGCCCCCGGGACTTGGGCCACCCGGGGCAAATGCAATCGAAGCGCGGAGACCGCGCTTCGATTTTTTTCGGCAGGATTCGCGCACCCTGAGCGCATCCTGCCGATTTAAAAAAAAATTTTTTTTCTTTTTGCCCAGGGGTCCTTGTGGGACCCCTGAGCAAACCTAGGGGGTCAGGGTGTTTCTACCCTGCCCCCTTTGTGCGCTTTGCGCACTTGTTTCTGTCCCTCGGTTCTACCGAGGGACAAAATGGCTGCCAACATTTCCTGAATCGGAATGTTGACAGCCAGCTGACAGCCAATTAACATGCAGCTCGTGATCGGGACGGTGCGCGCAGGGTGCGCTGAGGGTACGCGGACCCTACTCGGCCATAGATATATCTATCTTTTTACTTTTGATTTTCTCAGCAACTACTGAACGGATTTACACCATTTAACAAAAGGGTTCTTTCTGAACCAAGAACTACCTCTTTGCCAAATTTGGTGTAATTCTGTTCAGCAGTTCGGGCTGTAGCCGTGTCTAAAGTTTCCTATGGAAAATTGCATGGGGAAAACGCGTTTTGGGACCCCCCTTTTTTCTCGGCCCCCGCTTGACGAATCCCCCCGAGATTTTCAGGGTAGGAGCGGACCGGAGCGCCCCACAAAGTTTGAAAATTTTGCGAAGATACGTCAACCGGCAAGAGAGTTATTTCAAATAGAATGTCGCGGATTTCCTATGGATAATAGGTTGTCACTATAACTATCTACTGGCGACTTACCAGTAACTTGAATTTCCTTCCATAGGATATCATTGCCTGCTTTTTGCTGAAAAAGTTTCTAAGTGTTGATTTTTGAAACCTACAAATATTCCTCTAAAATCAGCCGAAATACGAATTCCGATTTACTCACCTGTTATAAGGAGAGACCTCAGTGCTGTATCTTTCAGCCCAGTACTGGTCCTGAAAAGTAATTTTAACCATACTTACCAGTAATTTGAATTTCCTTCCATAGGCTAACATTGACTGGTTTCACTTGGAAATTCTTCTAAGTGTGGAGTTTTGGAACTTTAAAATATTCCTCTAAAATCAGCCGAAATACGAATTCCGATTTACTCACCTGTTATCAGGAGAGACCTCAGTGCTGCATCTTTCAGCCCAGTACTGGCCCTGATAAGTAATTTTAACCGTACTTACCAGTAACTTGAATTTCCTTCCATAGGCTAACATTGACTGGTTTCACTTGGAAATTCTTCTAAGTGTGGAGTTTTGGAACTTTAAATTATTCTTCTAAAATCAGCCGAAATACGAATTCCGATTTACTCACCTGTTATCAGGAGAGAACCCAGTGCTGCATCTTTTAGCCCAGCACTGACCCTGAAAAGTAATTTTAACCGTACTTACCAGTAACTTATCTTTTCTTCCATAGGAATCCATTGTCTGGTTTTCAGCAGAAAAGTTTCAAAGTGTCGATTTTCACAAACTACAAATATTCCTTAAAAATCGCCTGTATGACTTAAACGCATTTTTTCAACTGTTTACAGGAGATGCACCAGTGCTGGATCCAGGATCCAACACTGAGTAAGAAAAAGTAACGATAACAGTTTTTACCTGCTAAGTGAATTTCCTTCCATAGGATAACATTGGTGATTCTATGAGGAAAAGTTTCTAAGTGTCAACTTTTAAAATACAATAATATTCCTTAAAAATCACGACTGTAACCAAAACGCTTTTACTCAACTGTTTACAGGAGATGTCCCAGGACTGAATCTAGGATCCAGTCCTGTGGTTAGAAAAGTAATCCATAAAGTAACTAATTGCATTTAACTAGAAATTCACATTGAGCTGAATGTTGCATTGTGTTTGAAAATGTGTTGCCCATTGCAACAACTATAACTACTGTACTTAAAAGTCTATTGCCTATGTGCTAAGTATTTAAACTAAAGTAATTCATTCTGAGAAAGTATTTTTTGTAATGTAATGTATAATGTAATTACAATGTAATTTAAAAAATAAAATATGTAAAAGAAATTGTTTCTAAAAATGTAGTAAATCAGTATGAAAAAAATTAATATAAAAATTAATACATTTAAAAAATGTCATTTAAAAAACCTTTGAAATTCACTTTAAAAACCGTAGGTTTCAGGCACGTTATAGTTACAAATTAGCATTTAAAAAACCTTTGAAATTCACTTAAAAAACCATAGGTTTCAGACACGTTATAGTTAGAAATTAGCATTTAAAAAACCTTTGAAATTCACTGAAAAAACCATAGGTTTTAGGGACAGTTATAGTTACAAATTAGCATTTAAAAAACCTTTGAAATTCACTGGAAAAACCATAGGTTTCAGATATGTTATAGTTACAAATTAGCATTTAAAAAACCTTTGAAATTCACTGAAAAAACCATAGGTTTTAGTGACAGTTATAGTTAGTTGGACATTTCACTCGTACAAAACCCGTGAAATTCCCCCGTTATAGTTAGTTCAGCTAACTATAACTCACGCCCCGCAATGCACTGCTGATGACGTCACATATTACATCACTCATGACATGGTCAGTGACATCACTGATGACATCACTGATGACATCTCAAATGACATCACTGATGACATCATCCACGTGATAATCTGATGCAGCTCCTCACACCCTAATATAACCTTTGATACACCCAATCTAAATTACAGACTGCCATTCGCAAAACTATAGACACTCCAACACCAATAACTACATACCCACTCACTGATTCTTAGGTCTACACACACACATCCACTCACTCACCCGTACAGTCACTCATACTTATGGTCACTCAGTACAGGACTATCATATGCACTCTTACTCCTATATAGACACTCAAACACCGCCACTCATCCATAGAGGTACTCACACACCTAGTCAGTCATGCAAATAATTAAACACACTGCCATTTACTCACCTATACAGTTATACACACACCAGCTCACTTAATCATACAAATACTAGCACATTGTTACGCTCTTATACAATCACTGATACAAGCACACACTCATCCATACAGCCACTATCACAATCACTCACTCTCGCTTATAGCTATTTATATACTCCAACACACATATATACTGGCTTTCACATATGTAGTTACTCACACATGTACCACTGGGACATACATTCACTCACTAACACACTCTTACACACACTTACCCACCCATACAGTCTATCACAGATGCACTCTTGAAACCATCCACCCAGTGAATCACCCACTCACACATCTATGCACAGAGTCGCACACACCCCACCCACACAAACACTCAGGCACCCATACAGATACTCAGACAACCAATCAATAACTCATATAGACACTCATGTAGCTATTCACAAACCCATGCAGCCACTTACACAGCAACAGACAGACGGATACAGACATTCACCCAGTTTAGTCACTAACCCATGCATTCAGTAAGATACGTTAAATCACTCACTTATAGAGTCAGTCACGCACCTACTAAATCATCCATACAGACACTTACACACCCACTCATTCTTCAATACGTCTTTTCCTATATATATTAAAAATATTTAAACTTTACAGAAACACACAGTCACTGGATGATGTCATCAGTGATGTCATTTGAGATGTCATCAGTGATGTCATCAGTGATGTCACTGACCATGTCATGAGTGATGTAATATGTGACGTCATCAGCAGTGCATTGTGGGCGCGAGTTATAGTTAGCTGAACTAACTATAACGGGGGAATTTCACGGGTTTTGTACGAGTGAAATGTCCAACTAACTATAACTGTCCCTAAAACCTATGGTTTTTTCAGTGAATTTCAAAGGTTTTTTAAATGCTAATTTGTAACTATAACATATCTGAAACCTATGGTTTTTTCAGTGAATATATATATATATACACATACATACATACATTAGTTATTTATTTATTTATACATTGATACATACGCCATGTTTGAAACCTTTGAAGTCAATTGCTTGAAAAGAAACCACTCAACAAGAAACCACTTAAACATTTCTATTTCTATGTTATTGGTTAACCCTGTTTTAATAATGCACATGTCAGTTTAAAAAAATCAGGAGGGGAAAGTTTAAAAAAATGGTATTTAAACAACTCATCCTGCTGAAAGCGCGTCATGTGATCAAGTCCCCTGTGAGGGACAAAACGCGTCATGGCTACTGTGATCTGTTTTGAGCAACAATAAAATAGCTAGCAGAACGAACTACTGTGGTCCGTGCTCCTTCTTTTGCGGAGAGGAATGAGCGAGATGAGAAGGAGTTTCCTGGATAATTAGAAGCTGGTTTTGACTCCTCCAGCTTCAAACACGGACCCCTCTGAAAATTGGGCTTACCTGCCACAAAGGAGCCACGGCTTGGAGACAAGCTTCAAAGAAAATCCGGAAGGATTAGCGGCACACCAGCCCCCCAGCAGAGAAGCAGATTACGGGAGCGGAACCCTCCAGCTTCAAACGCTACCAGGTAGGCAATTGCGGGTCGGAGGACGCGTAGAGTGCCGAACTGGTGGTGGGTTGAACATAGGGGAGCCTCGTCAAACAAACTCTGGCTGGGTTCAGAGTAAAAACTAACAACACGGGAATAAGTGGGCACGAGCCATCTACTTGAGACCCCTGTTTAAGAAATTGTACATTGTTAATTTGCTCTAAGATCAAGAATGTCAGCCGACGCACTGAAAGAAAGGGAGGAGGCGGCGGCAGCAATGTTCAATGATGAAATGGCCCCCAACATGGACTCTATTTCCCAAAATGCACCAATTTGTTCAAGAAATCCCAGTGCGAAAGAAAAAAATCAAACAGTTGGAAAAACTGATGCGCGCTGAACAAAATAAATGGTGGGAAGCCAAATCACTCCAACGTTATTTAGATGTTGGAAGAGTACCTCGGGGTCTTCGAATTTTATTAGCCCCGAGTTATGAAACGGCAGACAGAGAGATGATGGAGTGGGCGGAAACAAATTTGGACTCTTCACGCAGACTGTTAATTATTTTGGTGAAATATGCAGAGAAAGATCGTGCTAGATTAACGGAACAAATAGAAATACTAAATGCTGAACTAGATGAAATGGGACACACAGATGAACTAGAAAAAATGAAGTTGGAAATGAAAAAAAGAAGACAAAAAAGAAGACAAAATAAGAGAAAGAAAGGCCTATAAATTTCATGGGGATCGATGTGATTATGAAGGTGGACGTGTTTTCACCTTCGCGAAAAAATTTGACTCATTAAAGGCAACCAAACTTGGGCAAGTACAGGCCAACAAACAAGGAAGAACAGTGGACAACACGCTATCAGAAATGACATCAGCCTCAGAGGTCAGCTCAGCTGTGGAGAGCGAATCGGAAGCTGAGGCACGCAGCAAAATAACACAGCAACCAGCAATGAAAATCTCACTGATAGATGAGGTGGATTTTTTTATGCTTAGAACGCCTCCAGTTGCTACGCCAGAGGAAACAGCCAAACAAACAGGCAACAATAGAACCAGAAAACGTAGGGCGAGGCGGAGGGCGAACAGACGAAGAAAGAAACAGGAGGCAGCAAAGACGCCAACCGAAGAAAAATTGGAGGAAATAACACAAAATGGGCATAATGTAGTTGACACCAGAACAGTAATAAATTTAACGGACACAGTACTACATAAAGCTGAAGAACAACTGTTGGCATTAGGACTGTCACACTGCCCGGAAAGCGCATTCAATTATGCAGCTACCCGAGTCGACGTCTATAAAAGTGTGCGGAAACTGAAATTGAGAAAGCACTTTGCACAACTGAACATCGCAAAGCCCAACAACTCGGAAAAAAACCAAGAAAAAAAGAACAAAACAAATAATGAAATAACCGAAGATGATATGGCACAAATGAATATTGATGCAGCTGATCGTCTTTTAATAGAAGATATGCAAGAGTTGTGGAATGAGGATACTATAATTAGCCCGAGTATTGAAACCACAGGATTACCGAGTACTGCATACAAACCAACTATTACTCCTTTTAAACCTCCTTCTACCTTTAATCCCGTAATGTTAAAAGACACGATTGGTGCTTTTCACGAGCAAGTTGTGGGCGGTTTAAAGAATCTGAACCGCAAAATACAAAGCACTAAAAGGAAAAAAACAACAAAAGGGAACTACAATATTACCAACTAATGACTAAACTTAAGAATAACAGTGAAATAGTCGTCAGAAACACCGACAAAGGCGGTAATGTAGTATTATGGAAAAGGGAAGGCTACATCAAGGAGGCCATGCTTCAGTTGAATGACAACACCTGCTATTGTCGTAGCAATCAACAAGCACTGAATATTGTATACAGTACTTATAAGATGAAACTAGTGGCCTGGAAAAATGCTGGCCTAATATGGGTGGATGAATACAAATATTTAAAAAACGACAATCCTATGATACCAATATTGTATTTCATCCCGAAAATTCACAAAGACCCGATAAGACCTCCAGGAAGGCCGATCATATCAGCCAGAAATAGCTTACTGGAGAGAACATCGATATATATTGACTTCTTCCTACACGAATATGTCCAACAACTAACATCTTATATACGAGATACAGGGGACTTTTTAGCCAAAATGCTCAACTTCAAGTGGCAAAAAAACTATCTCCTCATTACGCTTGATGTTACCTCACTTTATACATCTATTCGACATATGGATGGCTTAAGGGCATTGCAATTTTATTTGTCACGTAGGGGTATTAATTTTATGAAACACACTAACATACTGATTAGTATGGTGGAATTCTGTTTAAATAACAACATTTTTATGTTTCAAAATTCGTTGTTTCAACAACTAATGGGTGTAGCCATAGGAGCCAGCTTCTCCCCCAGTTACGCTTGCCTCCACATGGGCTAGTGGGAGGAGCTGGTTCTCATGAAAGAACATACTGAATTCATGAATAATAATGTGAAGGTTTGGTGGAGATTTACTGATGATCTCTTTTTGGTGTAGCAAGGCCCTGAAATAGAGGCTGAAACATTTATAGAAAGACTTAACAGAAACCAACTCAACCTGCACTTCACCGCATCTATTAGTAAGACCACAGTTAATTTTTTAGATGTCAAATTATATGTGAATAATGACAAACTCCACAGAAAACCTACAGCTGGTAATGCAATACTTCATGCAAGCAGTGTACACCCTGGCCATTTAATTCAAAGTATACCCTACGGTGAACTGTTGCGTTTAAAACGCATTTGTAGCAGTGAAAAAGATCTCAAGATGGCACAAACAAATTGCATAACTAGATTTAAAGAAAGAGGTTATACCAAAAAATGTTTGGACACAGCACTCATGAAGAGTAATCTAACACCCAGGGAAATCCTCCTCACCAAACAGAAGCCAGAAGTGAGAGAGACAGTAAAAGACTCTGGGAATTTTAGATTTATCCTAAAAAAAAACAAACACGAAAGGGCAGTGAAAAACATAATCAAAAGAAATTGGCACCTAATTCTGAGTGACCCTGTAGTAGGTGGCTCAGTACCCAAAAGACCCGTCATAACATACAGTAGGGCCCCATCGATGAAAGACGCCCTAGTTAAAAATGATCCCAGTGGTCCACAAGTAAAAAGCACATGGTTGAGCCAGAGATTAGGGTTCTACAAGTGCAAAACTTGCAAGGCCTGCCAACATGGAGTAACAACAATATCTTATAGGACTCCATTTTGCGGGAAGGAGAGAAATATCGAGAAAGTTTTGAATTGCAAAACTGATCATGTAGTCTATGTGCTGGAGTGCCCTTGTAGCCTAAAATATGTAGGAAGCACCATCCTGCAGGGGCATAAAAGGGTGCTCCAGCACATAAGGGCTATCAAAAACAACGATCAGTCATACCCAGTGGCACGACATTTTAATGAAATACATGGTGGAAGTTCCAAAGATTTAAAATACTTCCTTATTGATTCAGTCCCACCCAACAAAAGAGGCGGTGATCGAGAAAAAGCACTTCGTAAACTTGAAATGCTATACATTTTAAATCTCGACATCAAACATCCGAGAGGGTTGAATGCCACAGAGGAATTGCATGTGAGTCTGCTCAATCGATAAGATAATGATCAAACAAAATAAATCAATGCACTGTTTGAGAACCAGTTGAAACAATAATTCATTCATCTCTGAACAGGTTTATTAAAAACATTTAGTTTTAATATAACCGCCAGCCCAATCCCATTATTTCAACACACTAAGCAAGATAGGTTTTTACACAGAGTTTTAAATAATTTGCACAAGACACTTTCTTGACGTTATTTCCACATAGTAGCACTTTATGACCAACAGGGAGGTCCATCATGTACTGTTATACTCTATGAAACATGCTCAAAGGACACAATAAATTTAGAGCAATGCCAGGTATTTGTACTGAGATAGAGTATAACAAGCAGGAGTCCTAACCTGCAAGCATCCATCTAAAGCTTCAAGTTAGGTATCAATGTTTCCAAATCAAATTATTTAGGAAACACAATGAATAATTGTATACAGTAATGTTTGTTTGGCATTGTATGGTTTTAAAGCAAAAAATAGGCTTTTTTAAAGTTTGATTTTTGGTATTTGTACCGTTATTTTACAACAAATCCCGTTAATGTGCGTGTATCTGTATTTATTTATATATTTATGTATTTAACCATATAGTTATTTATTTATTTATACATTGATACATACGCCATGTTTGAAACCTTTGAAGTCAATTGCTTGAAAAGAAACCCCTCAACAAGAAACCACTTAAACATTACTATTTCTATGTTTAGGGTTAACCCTGTTTTAATAATGCACATGTCACTTTACAAAAATCACGAGGGAAAAGTTTTAAAAAATGGTATTTAAACAACTCATCCTGCTACTACTGTGGGCCGTGCTCCTTCTTTTGCGGAGAGGAATGAGCGAGATGAGAAGGAGTTTCCTGGATATATATATATATATATTCACTGAAAAAACCATAGGTTTCAGGCACGTTATAGTTAGAAATTAGCATTTAAAAAACCTTAGAAATTCACTGAAAAAACCATAGGTTTTAGGGACAGTTATAGTTAGTTGGACATTTCACTCGTACAAAACCATAGAAATTCCCCCGTTATAGTTAGTTCAGCTAACTATAATTCGCGCCCCCGCAATGCACTGCTGATGACGTCACATATTACATCACTCATGACATGGTCAGTGACATCACTGATGACATCACTCATGACATCTCAAATGACATCACTGATGACATCATCCAGTGACTGTGTGTTTCTGTAAAGTGTAAATATGTTTAATATATATAGGGAAAGGCGTATTGAAGAATGAGTGGGTGTATAAGTGTCTGAATGGATGATTTAGTAGGTGCGTGACAGACTCTATAAGTGAGTGATTAAACGTATCTTACTGAATGCATGGGTTAGTGACTAAACTGTGTGAATGTCTGTATCCGTCTGTCTGTTGGTGTGTAAGCGGCTGCATGGGTTTGTGAATAGCTACATGAGTGTCTACATGGGTTATTGATTGGTTGTCTGAGTATCTGTATGGGTGCCTGAGTGTTTGTGTGGGTGGGGTGTGTGTGACTCTGTGCATAGATGTGTGAGTGGGTGATTCACTGGGTGCATGGTTTCAAGAGTGCATCTGTGATGGACTGTATGGGTGGGTGAGTGTGTGTATGGGTGTGATAGTGAGTGAATGTATATCTCAGTGGTACATGTGTGAGTAACTACATATGTGAAAGGCAGTATATATGTGTGTTGGAGTATATAAATGGCTATAAGTGAGAGTGTGTGATTGTGAGAGTGGCTGTATGGATGAGTGTGTACTTGTTTAAGTGATTGTATAAGAGCGTAAGAATGTGCTAGTATTTGTATGAGTAAGTGAGCTGGTGTGTGCATAACTATATAGGTGACTAAATGGCAGTGTGATTAATTATTTGCATGACTGACTAGGTGTGTGAGTACCTCTATGGATGAGTGACGGTGTGTGAGTGTCTATATAGGTGTATGAGTGCATATGATAGTCCTGTACTGAGTGACCGTAAGTATGAGTGAGTGTACGGGTGAGTGAGTGGATGTGTGTGTAGACCTAAGAATCAGTGAGTGTGTATGTAGTTATTGGTGTTGGAGTGTGTATGGTTTTGACAATGGCAGTCTGTAATTTAGAGTGGGTGTATCAAAAGTTATATTAGGGTGTGAGAAGATGCATCAAATTATCACATGGATCATGTCATCAGTGATGTCATTTGAGATGTCATCAGTGATGTCATCAGTGATGTCACTGACCATGTCATGAGTGATGTAATATGTGACGTCATCAGCAGTGCATTGCGGGGGCGCGAGTTATAGTTAGCTGAACTAACTATAACGGGGGAATTTCTATGGTTTTGTACGAGTGAAATGTCCAACTAACTATAACTGTCCCTAAAACCTATGGTTTTTTCAGTGAATTTCAAAGGTTTTTTAAATGCTAATTTCTAACTATAAGGTGTCTGAAACCTATGGTTTTTTCAGTGAATTTCGAAGGTTTTTTAAATGATAATTTTTAAATGTAATAATAGTTATATGTATTTTTTTGATACTGATTTTCTACAGATCTTTAACTGTTTATTTTTACATATTTTATTTTTTAAATTACATTATATATTTTTAATATAAATGGAAAAAAAATGTTTTTAAAAATATTGTAACTGAAATATTCTTTTTTTTTTGTTTTATATATATTTTTTAATAAATGTATATTATTTTCTTTATTTTTTATTTTTTTCTATTTTTTTTTGAGTCGCGCACCCAATGCGTTCACACCAGGGGGCCGCGCTGAGCGCCGCGCTGGAGTCGCGACTCCAAATTTTTCCGTAATTTTTTTTTTAGCTCCTACCACTAATTTATATTCTCCCCGGGGACCCCATCCCCCGGGGCCTATACATAATGATGGAGACCGTGGGGGGAGCCCCAATGCCCCCACGGTCCCGCCGGCTCCCCGTGTCATTCGGGAGCCGGCATTGCTTTTCCACATGGGGAGCTGCTAACATGCAGCTCCCCGTGTGGAAAGCAATCTGGTTTGCATTTTGAAAGAGAGAGCAGGTTTCCTGCTCTCTCTTTCAAAATCCAAACCAAGTTTGCTATGGCAGGGCGGGAGCCATGAGGCTCCTGCCCTGCCATAGCAAACAGCAGTGTCCCGAGGGTCGGCACCCGAGACACTGCAGGAGCCGGCCCTGGGGGTGGTGGTCCCCAGGGCCATCATTGGCTCCAGGAGGGGGCCGCGCGTCCCCCCTCCCACTTAATGTAAAGCCCCGGGGGGTGGTGGTCCCCGGGGCTTGGGGGTCCATACAGACCCCCTATTTTGAATATTTAGTGCCCCGGGGAGGTGGCGGTCCCCGGGGCATGTGGGGGGGCTCGAGCCCCCCCACACCTGTTAAATTATATTTTTTTTAAAAGCCCCAGGGGATTGCGGTCCCCGGGGCTGCGGGGGGGCCCGTGTGCCCCCGCAAATATTCATACTTTTTTTTCACATGCCCCCGGGACCTGGCCCACCCGGGGGCTTTAATTAAACGAAGCGCGATTCCATTTTTTCATTTTCGCGGCTGGATCCGCGCACCCTACGCGTATCGAAGCATTTTGAAAAAAAAAAATGCTTTTTTTAGCCCTAGAAGTCCTTCTAGGACCCCCGAAGCAGACCTACGGGGTCAGGGTGTTTCAACCCTGCCCCCTCTTCTTCTTTACGCCTTCATTTTACTGCCATCTTGTGCCTCGCTTCTACCGAGGCACAAGATGGCTACCAACAGTTCCTGGTTTAGAGTGTTCACAACCAATTACAATGCAGCTCATGATCGGCAGGGTGCGCGGATCCTAATCTGTAGGGTGCGCGGATCCTCCGCGGCCATAGATATATATGTGTTTTTACTTTTGATTTTCTCAGCAACTACTGAACGGATTTACACCATTTGCCAAATTTGGTGTAATTCCGTTCAGCACTTCGGGCTGTAGCCGTGTCTAAAGTTTCCTATGGAAAATTGCATGGGGAAAACACGTTTTGGGACTCCCCTTTTTTCTCGGCCCCCGCTTACCGAATCACCCCGAAACTTTCAGGATAGGAGCGGACCGGAGCGCCCCACGAGTTTTAAAAATTTCGCGAAGATTCGTCGACCGGCGCCAAAGTTATTGGAAATAGAATGTTGTGAATTTCCTATGGAAAATAGGTCCTAACTATAACTATCTACTGGCGACCGCCAGTAGATAATATATATATATATATGTGAGTGTATCACATCAAACGGTTCCTCACCAATTAGGGCGCTCTTTCAAAGGGGTGCCATCATTCAGGACGGAACCCTGTCCTGTCAATATTCAACCAACAAAAAATATGCTGCACTCCAGGAATCTGATTGCAAGGATATTATTATTTTTTTTTATTCAATTCACCAACACCAATGCGTTTCGACAATCAAGTCTTGTTCACGGTTAGGTGAGTCCCTCCTTCCTTTCTATATTTATACAACAAACCCATTCTTGCCAACAATGAAGCATTATTGGAGATATAGTGACCATATTAAAATCATTTCTCAGCATTTCTACAGAGAGGTTTTTGCCTGTATATTGTCTATTGGCAATTCATACCCATACATCAAGTTTGATTTATATACTTTCAAATCACCATTCTGTCCTATTCAATTCAATTTGCTCTTATTTTTTGACAGCATACCACCTTTCTATTGGTAATTGTGCACCATGAGCAGTCATTTCTTTATGCACAACATTTACATCCAATTTTCATCTCCTCAGTGAGCCACACTCAGTGTGTCAATTATTTGTTTAAAAAATTTCATTTTTCAAAACGAGCAAATTTCTTTGATGTAAATGTGTTGGTCTCAGTGCCCTGTCCTTATGGATCACTCATAGTGCTAAATATACTGAGCTCAGTGCCCTACATTCGCTTCATTGTTTTTTGTGCTGTCAATGATTCATAATCATGCAAATGTTATTATTTCAACAGCTACCATCATTTACTTTTAAGCCTGTTTCTCTATAAGACTGTTCATCCGTTCAAAGATGAATGTATAACTATTCATCCACTTTCAACCCGTGAGGATATTTCATTTTGAATCTGATGATCAGGCGTGATTCCAGTTTTCTGAGCTTCAATGTTCTATCTCCTCCTCTTGCATTCATGCGAATGTTGGCAATTCCATAGTATCCTATTTGATTCAAGTCACAAGTTTTCTTAAGTTCTAGATGTTTTACAATGGCATAATTAATATCTTTGTTCTGAAATGCACGGATGTGTTTGAGAATTCTCTATTTCAAAGGGCATTTAGTACTTCCTATATATTTCAAGTCACATTGGCATTCGATGACATATACTACATATGTCTTCTCGCATGTAATTCTTTCATTGATCGTGAATGTTTTGCCTTTCCAATCTACAACCTCACGAGTATTTTTTCCAAACCGGCATTCTTTGCATTTGCTGCACCATACGAATCCTGTTTGTTGTTTCATTAGCCATGACTTGGGTTTCGTATTTTCAAAATGGCTTCTCACTAAAAAATCTTTTATTGATGGAACTTTCCGATAAGTTATATTTGGCCTTTCTCCCAATATCATCCTCAAGTCTGGGTCTTTCGTTAATACATTCCAATGTTTATTTAATATGTGAACTATTTGTGAATTTTCCTTGCTGTAGTCTAGTATCAGTCTGATTGTAGAGTCCTTTTTCTATTTGTATTTATCCTTGTTCACCAAGGTTTCTGCACGAGTAATAGCTTCAGCACGTATTTTCCCAAACTTTATGTCCACTGGTTTATATCCTCTTTGTTGAAATGTTAGTTCTGTTTCCTTGATTTTGACTTCAAGTTCTTTTTTATCCGAACAGTTCTGTCTCATTCTAATGAACTCCCCGTAGGGTATACTCTTCATTAATGCTCTTGGATGAAAACTGGAACCATACAATATACTATTCGTAGATGTGGGCTTACGGTATACAGTTGTGTGTATATGATTATTCTTAATATACACTGTTACATCTAAGAATTGTATCGATGTTTCACTGGTGTTGCAGGTGAATTTTAGACCATATATATATATATATATATATATATATATATATATATATATATATATTACCTACTGGCGGTGGCCAGTAGGTAGTTATAGTTAGGACCTCGTTTCTATGGAAAAAGCGTTTTTTGATTTGCTAATATCTTTGGTGTCGTTTAACGAATCTTTGTGAAATTCTCTAAAAAAAAGGTCTATCCGGGTCAGCTCCTATCCTGAAAGTTTGGGGGTGATTCGTCAAGCGGGGGCGGAGAAAAAAGGGGGGTCCAAAAAAGTGTTTTTCGTGTTTTAATTTCCATAGGAACTTTTGAGACAGGCTACAGCTCGAACTGCTGAACAGAATTACACCAAGTTTGGCAGAAAGGTAGCTCTTGGTTCAGAAAGCTACCTTTTTTAAATGGTGTAAATCCGTTCAGTAGTTGCTGAGAAATTCAAAAATAAGAGTCAAAAAATCAATTTCCCATAGGAAACTTTAGGCAAGGCTACAGCTCGAACTGCTGAACAGAATTACACCAAATTTGGCAAAAAGGTAGTGCTTGGTTCAGAAAGCGACCTTTTTTTTTAAATGGTGTAAATCCGTTCAGTAGTTTTTGAGATATTAAAGAAAAAAATATATATGTGGGCAGAGCCTAACCCCCCAGCACGAGCTTGGCTCTAATTGGCTGCCAACACTTCAAACCAGGAAGTGTTGGCAGCCATCTTGTGCCTCGCATCAAGTAAAAATCAATGTGTCGGTTTGTGAAGGTAGAGGTAGCCTGGCAAGGACTTTCGTTGCGGCGCTCTGCCGTTTTTGCAGACTTGGTGTGGCGCTAAGGTAAAAATCAATGTGCCGGTTTATAAATGTAAAGCGCGGACTTTCGTTGCGGCGCTCTGCCTGCCGTTTTGCCGACTTGGTGTGGCGCTGAGGCGATCGTGTTAAAGAAGCATTTCATGAAACTCTCTCAGATCCGGAGCTATAATAAAAATATAAAGCGTCTGCGTTGAGCGCTGCCGCTCGGGGTATGCACATTAAGACATGAGGATTAAGCCCGTCTACTTGCGATGAAGAGTGCGGTAGGACTGTCTGTACAGTGTTATTCTATGGCTAAATAATGATTTATGTTGTATAGCGCAACCCTTCTGGCAAGCTTTCTATTGAGCTGGGACATTGTGTAATAAGTATTAGGGGCCCGTATACTCCGATTAACGGTGCCCATGTACCCCCTCCACGCACTAGTATCTCTTGTGTCTCCTGCAGTCTACGCAGTGCGCTTCCAGATCCACTGCACGTTATTACTACCGATGTGGCAGCAACTTTCATTTAGGGCAGCGGTTCCCAATCTGTGCGCCAAGTAATGCTGGTGCGCCGTTGAAACTAGCCAGGGACGCCACAAAGCAAGCACACAGTTTGGGAACCACAGGCCGGTTCTAACCCAACAAAGGCCACGGTGGATAACTTTGGGCAGCACAGGAACAGCTAATGCACTCACTGCCCCGACTGCCGGGGTACACTCCATCCTAGCGTGGTGCGGCTCCGCGCTCACCATCCATGCCAGTGGAGGGGGGCGGGCAACACTCTCACCACCCTTCACACCGCAGCACGTCATATGCACAGTCCTTTCCGATACAGGTTATTCAGACACACGGATGGATGGATGAATAAATTCTCCTCAGTAAGGTTTACTTAATATGGAGGTGAGACGCGAGACGCATCTTTTCTCGCCCCCTTCACTTGCAGCATCTGAATAGGGGGTACTGTATAAACAGGAGCCGCCTTTCAGAGTGCGGACCAGTTCAAGGCTCTGTACACATGGGCACTAGGAGAGCCCGCTCCGGGCGTCAGGGGTGGGGACCTCTGTTTAGCAAACAGGGGCTAAAAACTCCAGTGCTCTTGCATGTCTGGGTGTAATATGTTCATTTATTCATTGCATCAAAGGCGGCGAGCTGAGAGGACACGTGCTCTGGCGCGAGATAAGGGAGCACAGAAGGTGTGTGGGGGGGCCAATCTCAGGTTGTTTCTCGAGGGAGGGGCCAACCAAACAAAGGTTAACAAAAGGATCTGGAGCAGAGAAAGCCAGGTGTGCGGGATGTCAGAGGGCAGCACACACAAAGCCTGCAGCCTAAAAAGGGGAGGGGGAAAAAGGAGGGCAGTAAGGGGAGGGGGGCAGACATAGCAGGTCAGGTTGGCAAAGCGAGAAGCAAGGGGGCACAGACAGGAAAGTGCATGTAGGAGCGATTTGGCCAACAGGGATTAGAGCACAGGCGGCATCAAGGCAGGAGGAGGTAGCCAGCACCAGTACCTCCCACACTGGCAGGCTGCGCTGGAAGAGCATCGGGCATAAGCAGTTGACCTAAAAAGAAGACAGGACAGCCTGCTGCCCCCCAGGGGCCCGCACCCCCAGCTGGGGCCCGTGCGCTGGGGGGGACCCGCCAAAACCTCCCCTCCCAACACTCCGCCAGCAGGTAAGGAACGCTGGACTATTTTATGGGGGGGGCACAGAGGGCAGGGGGCAAAAAGCCTTAGGTACAGAGAGAGAGGAAGAAGATGGAGGCACAGCATAGTAAACAAAAGCACACTTGGAGCCAGCAGGGGCCTCCTGGAGGGTCACAGAAGGGGGGAAGATACAGCACACAACCCTGGAGTGCATTACTGGGCATGCTGTTAGAGGGGGCACAGGTGGTATTTGGCATTGGGGGCAGGGGACAGACACATTTCTTTAAGTAGGGCATCAGGAGCGGATGTGGCCTCACCGCTAGAGCTGCCGACTTTGGAGCTGGGGAACCAGGTGGTTCAAGTCTCGGCGTCTACTCAGCATCCTGTGATTCTGGGCAAATCAATTCATCTACCCGTGCCTACCAAAAAATGAACGTGTCCTTGTATAACGTAACTGGTTCTCGTGTAAAGCGTTCCAGTACCATCGGGTCGAGTTCGCGCTATATAAACCTGCAAAAAAAAAATGGCACACTGGGGCAAAGGCGCAGCCGTGTAAATACATCTCTGTGTATCTGTAAAAACATATGGCACAGCTACGGAGATAATTGAGGGGGTATAACTATTGGGGCACAGCACAACGAACTCCTAGGAGGCATCATAGTCTTGGGATATTAGATACATGTACAGATGTGGAGGGGTATCGCTCTTGGGAGTAACACCATTATACCCTGGTGGGCAGTGGGCACCGTTTTCTAAAAAACAGCGCTACACAAGACTGAGGCACCACTCGGACGGGTCCACTGAGCACAGGCGACAGGGGGCAATTCTGGACGGAGCGGGGGAGGGGCATATTATTGAAGTAGGACCCAGGGTAGGCGTAGCTCACAACAAGGTCGGATAGGGCACAAAATAGGCCCCAGCACCAAAATTAAAGTGCCTCATGAATGAATCAAATAGCTAACAACAAGTGTTCCACATTTGCCAATTGGGGGCGTTTTGAACTTCTAAAGTCGCACTGTACAGATATTATGCGAAGTATGGGAGACTGTACTTATTTATGCTTGCTTCACGCGGGCCACCAACAGTATAAACCGGCCCTTCAGCCTTCAAACAGGCAATACGCAGCTAAAAAAAGCGGCCCACACACTGACATATAACACCAGCCTATCCGGCACTGCCAGGTGGTCCTGGACCAGTCTGACCCTGGCTGAGAGACGAGACTCTGGGAATAGGCTCTGGGGTGCACTTGGGAAGGAAAGACATTTGACCATAGTGCACTGAGCACAAGAAAAGGGTACAGGGGCAGACCCCCACAATAACGCCTCCAGGCTGGCACAGCCTGGGAGAATAAGAGTAGTGCACATATGGGAAAAGGCACGTTGCACAGCCCGAAAGTGGCACCAGTGACGCAGCACGGGTTCAGTGAAACTAAATGCAAGCAATGGAAATGCCCCCCCACACCTTGGTTCGGCAATAAAAGACAGCCATAATTTAGGTATATTGGCCCCTCATACCCCCTGGGCCCGGTGCCACTGCACCTGGTGCTCTATGTATAGCGCTGCTCCGTGGCACCGATAAAATTAACAGGGGCACTATCGTTTGAATCAGCATGGTTTAGAGTACACCTCACGAATCTGGGTTATTGTATTATTTAAATAACTCGATTGTGGCAACCTTTCTTTAAAAATTGTTGTTGAAATGTGCTCACCGAGACACAGGCACACAAGATGATCTGCAAAATACAAATATCGGCGAGAAATAGATGGGGGCAAACAGGGAGGCATTTCACCTCTGAAAGCTTAGCTCTGTACTGCTGCACAACCCACTGAGCTGCAGCAAAGCCTTGTGTTCACCTGCCTGCCATTTCCATCTAGTTATAATATAAGAATTTAATAAGGGCGGGGCATAAATGCTGCAGGAGGGTAGGGGGGACATCTCAGCTAAACGACCAAAGATGCAGGCAAAGTTACCAGCGCTATAAATATGGTGGCCTGGTGCTATATTATAGTTGTTGTTCCTCCAGCGGCGGTTAGCGCCTCCAATGCTTGTTTATTAATTAATCCCCCAATTTACAATGCGCCAGGGCGCGTTTGCACAGTGGTGCAGGGAGGGGCGTGGCCTGATGTGACAAGTATGCAAACGCGCCTGTGGCGCATTTTAAGTTGGGGGATTAAGTCCCCTTGAATCCTGAGGGTCCCTGGGGGCCAACTAGCCCACCAGGTACCTCCAGTAAGCACCAGGGAGCTTCATTGCAGAGAGGTGGTCCAAGGCCACGCCCCCTTTTTACACCACTCTGCAACGCAGCTCTGTGGCGCATACTGGAGGTAGCTGGTGGGCTGGCCTCAGGACCCTCAGGACTCAAGGGACTTAATCCCCCAATTTACAACGCACCAGGGTGCATTTGCACAGTGGTGCAGGGAGGGGGCATGGCCTGATGTGACAAGTGTGCAAACGCGCCCTGTGGCGCGTTTTAAGTTGGGGAATTAAGTCCCCTTGAATCCTGAGGGTCCCTGGGGGCCAACTAACCCACCAGGTACGTCCAGTAAACGCAACAGAGTTGTGTTGCAGAGAGGTGTAAAAAGGGGCGTGGCCTTGGACCACCTCTCTGCAACGCAGCTCCCTGGCGCTTACTGGAGGTACCTGGTGGGCTAGTTGGCCCCCAGGGACCATCAGGATTCAAGGGGAATTAATCCCCCAAATTAAAACCCGCCAGGGGGCGCATTTGCACAGTGGTGAAGGGAGGGGGCGGGCCTGATGTGACATGTGTGTACTTATGCAATCACTCTGCGAAAACCCAAGCACTTATTAATTCACCATGCACTCTCCTTGCAGCACTCTAATCATCCAGTCACTGCCCATGCACTCATGCAATGACCCATGCACTAACTCATGCACTGCTACAATACCCTGAGCAGTACCCATGCAGTCCAGCCATCACCCTGTCACTACCCATGCACTCCTGCAATCACCCAGCAAGAACCATGTACTTATCCAATCACTCCGCCAAAACCCAAGCACTTATAAATTCACCATGCACTCTCGTTGCAGTACTCTAATCATCCAGTCAGTACCCATGTACTCATGCAATGACCCAGGCACTAACTCATGGCAAATACAGAGGAGGTCATGCTAATCACAGGGGTACCCCAATGCATAGTGTTCCCTAGTGTATGTAGGTGTTTTCACTGTATTCTAAGTGTCTTTTAGCATACCACTGGCTCCAGGCCTGGTTAGTCAGAATCAGTTACCACCAGTACCCGTCAGCAAAACGTTGGGGGCACAGGAGGACTTTCTGCTCCTCTGTTGGTTCTTTCTGCACATCTCTTGCTTCTTCCTGTACTTTTCTTCGTCTTTCTGGACTTTTGTTGCCTCTTTCTGCATTTGTGGTGCTTCTTTCTGCGCTTTTCTTCCTCTTTCTTCGCATGTCCTACCTTTGTAGGCATAGTTAGAAATTAGCATTTAAAAAACCTTAGAAATTCACAGAAAAAACCATAGGTTTCAGGAACGTTATAGTTAGTTGGACATTTCACTCGTACAAAACCATAGAAATTCCCCCGTTATAGTTAGTTCAGCTAACTATAACTCGCGCCCCTGGAATGCACTGCTGATGACGTCACATATTACATCATTCATGACATGGTCAGTGACATCACTGATGACATCACTGATGACATCTCAAATGACATCACTGATGACATCACTGATGACATCATCCACGTAATAATCTGATACACCTCCTCACACTCTAATATAACCTTTGATATACCCACTCTAAATGCAGACTACCATTTTCGAAACCATAGACACACCAATACCAGTTACTACATACCCACTCACTGATTCCTAGGTCTACACACATGTCCACTCATTCATCCATACAGTTACTCATACATGCAGTCACTCATCAATACAGCACTATCATATGCACTCATACACCTATACAGACACTCACACACCACCACTCACCCATTGAGTTACTCACACTCCTAGTCAGTCATGCAAAGAATCAATCACACTCCCATTTACTCACCTATACAATTATACACACACCACCTCACTTATTCTGACAGATACTAACACATACTTACTCTTTTATACAATCACTGATACAAGCACACACACTCATCCACACAGCCACTCTTACAATCACTCACTCTCACATATAGTCATTTATATACTCCAACACTCACATATACTGCCTTTCACATATGTAGTTACTCGCACATGTGGTTTTGTAAAAAGGGGACCCCTACTGAAAACAATATGTCTTGTTAGCTTGTAGGGAAAAATACAATTGGGGTAAAGTAATACGCTAAATACAAGAACTATTCTATCGCATTATATCAGAAACAGGCCTAATTCTGTGTAGAGTTGATTATTAAATAAACATGTACATATGACTCAATTCTGTTCAATCTGATACAAAATGGTATTTTATTCTTATTCTTTATATTGTTACTGATTTTCTTTTTTTGGTATTTAAATCTTTTCATGATACATATACTTCATATTTTCAATTCACAATCACATATGTACATGACATATACACAGAATACATATATCACAAACAATACATTACAGTGCTGTACAAATAAAAAACTAAAAGAGGAAGTTCCTATGTTAACATCAATTTTCAGATGCTGGCGGTCAAGTAGCACACGACGCGCGTTTCGGCGTTTTAAGCCTTCTTCAGGGGGACCGTCTCAACTTTTCTACAATAAAGTGCATCATAAATATAGTAAGAACACATATAACAACACTATAGGCCTGACAGATTGATATTTATATAAATAAGAACACTCAGTGCTTCATTAATTAAACTATCTGTGCCCATAAGGACGCGGGAACCAAGGATTACTACAGTCGCTATTCACTACATGATAATATAAATATTTTACCTAAAAATTATAGAAGCCAAGATATATGCACACTGTGCAAAGAAAGAGAGAATCCAAAAAAGGATAAGAAAAGAAAAAGATCAAACATTCCTTATCTAGAACAGATACCAAATGAGCCCAAATCACCCGTGAAACTAATATAATGGAATATATATAATCCTAATCAGATTCAAAAAGATACAAAAATCGAAAGCAAACTAATATGGTTAATGCCTCTATATTGTGTATGAGCACCCTAAATTTACAATAAGGTAATATGCAACCCAAATATGGGTGAGCTAAAGAATTAGAGGAAATAGATTATAATACCTGTAATTTTTTAAATGAAGCTGTGGACTGGAATTTTTCACAGCTTGAGAAAATTGTTTCTTTTAAGCATGAGTAGGTTGCACATGGATCCAAACACTTCTAAAACGATACGTAACATATAAAGGGTAATTTATTTTAATAGATTCTATGTTATATTTTATTTCTGAAGTGGGTCTCTGTAAATTCTCATCCAATGTACCTGGCGATTAACAGCTTCACTCTTTAAATGACCACTTTATGGGTTAGCGAAGACTTTTTTAATGATCCTGCGACCTGTAACGACAATTTAGGGTAATGTGATAACGTATGTCTATTTATTGCTCACCAGTCTGTATACCAAAGATTGCGTTGTGAATAAAAAGGATTCTAATACTTACGTTAATGATAAAAATTGTGCTCCGTCAGATTTGAAGAGAAAAAATGTATTTAGCCTTTCCTCAGAAATAATTATCTTCACAGTATGGGTATATGGTCTAAGATGCAATAAGAGAGAATAAAATATACAATCACACACAATTGTTGATGAAGACTTTGATTAACTAATACTATATGTCATTGTTAAGATAGTCTAAACTAAAAGCTTACCTAAGAAGGTATGGACCAACTCCTCAGTGGGGTTCTAAAAGGAGTCCAAAGCCATATGTATAATTTTGTGTCTCACCCGGGCACTTTAGCTGAAATAAGGAATATAGGTATGTTTAGATTATCCTATGTTGGTACATATCCCTCGAAATTAGTGCTCTGTATATCTTTTCAAAATTATTTAATATGCATTTGTCTGCATATTAAAAGGGTATCTCTACATAAAACAATTACTCTTTTGGCGTTGGTAATAGGCTCTATAATCTCATCATGTTCCGTGTATGTTGTTTACAAATCGAAAATAACTTATACATTTCATATGTTAACCCTTGAAAAGTTGGTCTGTGATACTGCTTGTCTAACAGCCAGACCTATGGACAAATCATATTCTATATGCCTCATTTAATGCCGGACGGTAAAGATATTATCTAAGAGACCCTCAACTAGAGTATGGAAATTCGGATTTTCCATTTCCTATTCCCTTGTTTCAAAATCCACGTTTATCTGGCAGCGAGGCAATCTACTTCAACCTCGACTCATATCTCACAATGTCGAGACTATGTCACAGACCGAATATGATACTAGTGCTATTTACGAATCTGGCCAGACACTTGCATACTTAATTTATATCTTTATGTTGGTTTAATGTGTGCTTACCCTCACGTATCGCGGTAAAAAGCTTCTGGCTCGGCACTCCAACTGGTCAAAAATTATCAGGGACAGGTATATCCTCAAATCAGCGGCTTTATAAAATGCCCATGACCACGGTTTGAATGGCGTCTGACGTCATAGGCTTGCTACAGTCTATCCGTGCATAGTGTCTCTATGTTCCTTCTTACATGAACATAGACGATGGACTGCAGAATATCAGAATGGTGGCAGCCATCTTGCTGTGGTGATTATATGTATAAAGTACATGCTAGTGGTAAAAAGCCATCCGGTCATTGAAATTTAATAATCCTACTCCATTGAGGACCATACTCCAATCTACAAAAGCATTTCATTTGAATTCCGCCAACTTTGAAAATACTGCAAGCTTGATTCAATAGTGTCTAACTTTTTCATAGGAATTGCTAATATGCTCGCCTAAGATGTGTATATGCGTACTCTTGCGTGGACATAGACGATGGGCTACCAAGTGTAGAGATAGAGGTCACTGTCTCGCAATCAAGATTCATGCTCGTTATTTTACAGATAACAGGAATTTGATGCCACATGGGTTAAAGAGCCAAAGTCTCATCATGTGTTATCACATAAGTTGTCACTCTAAATGTCTTTGACCAGTTATGTGCTCTAGTCAAATTCCAAATGTTATCGGAATAGTACAAGATATAATTATTTATAAATCTGTCACAACCATAATAAAAGGGGAATGTAACAAGCCACCAGTAAATGGCTAACGTAACTCCCAACGCAAGCTCCATAGATGAACCCTATAGATGAACCCTATCTATAGATGCCTCAGATCTGGGGGTACTTATGAGTCTATTGTCAATCTGAAATGGAGAGTAAATGTACCCGGCACTTTTCTTTGGATTTAAAACACCTATATACAGTATTACCGATTATGTTCTATTACTTGTGCCCATGGTATCTCTTGATTGAATCCTCTTTTAAAAGTGTCCAAAGTGAATATCCAATAGACTTCACGTTTTTTTCTTATGGTTTCACAGCTTTGATTGTTTTTGGGCATAATGGTTTCCAAAATGAACCATTTGATGTCATTCTCAGTGTGTTTAAGTGTAACATAATGTTCCACTATTGGTGCAGACATTTTTTTCGTTCGAATCGCTGAGCGATGTTCAGTGAGTCGTACATTGAAACTACGGGATGTCTCTCCAATATATCCCAACCCGCACGGACATAGTAAAAGGTAAATGACTTTCTTAGTTTTACAGTTTGTCATATTTTTAACCTTTACTGTCTGTCCATTCACTTGTATTTTGTCATCTTCCACTGCCAAGGGGCAGATTTTACCTGTGCCACATCTAAAGTTGCCTATCACTGGTGACTTCCCAACAATACTTCTCTGTATTGGCTCTTTTGTTTGGGGTAATCGAGATCTTACAATTTGGTCTTTTAGATTTTTATTTTTACGGTAAGCAAAAAGAGGCTTGGAAATTTTGTCTTTCGCATCTTTATCTACATTCAAAATATGCCAACTCGACGAGATGATTTGTCTTATTTGTGTGTTCAACATCGAGTGTCTAGGTACAAATACTAATGTCTCATTTGTTTTTTTGTTGTTATTAGTAAGTAAATGCTGCCTATCATAGAACCTCGCTTGTTTGTAAGAATTTTTGACTAATTTCCGTGGATATCCTCTCGCTAAAAATGTGTTTCTCATGTCTAGGGCTCTTACATCAAACTCAGCAAGACTTGTACAGTTTCTGCACAAGCGCAGAAACTGTCCAAATGGGATGCTGTCTTTTTGAGACCTAGGGTGGAAGCTGTCGTAATGCAACAATGTGTTGCGCGCTGTTGGTTTAATAAACAGATCCACAGCTAGCTTGCCTTCAACATGTTTGATAATGATATCCAAAAATTCTATATGGTCCTGATTGATGGTAAAAGTGAAATGTAGATTTTGATCACATAAATTTAACCATGCCAAAAACTCGTTTAAGATATCTTCTGTATCAGACCAAATGAAAAATATGTCGTCTATGAAACGGGACCACTTCCAGACCGACTAAAAAAATGGTGCCACCTCATTGAAGATATGGGTGAATTCAAACTTGGCCATGTAAATATTCGCCACCGTAGGTGCACATGATGCCCCCATACTTACTCCCTTTACTTGCTGGAAAAGTTGGCCATTAAATTCAAAGATATTGTCTTCTAGTACTACTTTAAGACATTTCATGATGAAATTCATATTGCAGTCAATATTCATAATCTGAATGAACCATTCTACTGCTGATAAAGCCCCTTGAATGGGGATGTTACTATAGAGGCTTTCTATGTCTAGAGTTACTAGCCATTGTCTTTGAGGGTTGAACGGGACTTCCTCTACAAGGTTTATGATATGTCGTGTATCCTTGACATATGCCGGGGTCTTGTAGACATGAGGGCATAGGATGGCATCCAAATATTTGGATAAAGGTTCTGTTACAGAGCCTATCGTCGTAACAATGGGTCTGTATGGTGGGTCCTTCTCATTTTTGTGTACTTTGGGAACACCATACAGACTAGCCATTCTCGGATTCTCTACATTCAAGTAGGTATGTTCCTTATCACAAATGTCCCCATCTTGAAGGGCTTTGTTTGTAATACGCTGTGTTTTTTAGATCTAATTCTTTGTGTGGGATTACTACTGATTTTGGTGTAAAAATTAGTATCCTTTAGCATTTCCTCCATTTTTGATATGTAATCCGTGGTGTTGATGATGGCAATACCCCCACCCTTATCACAGCTTTTAATGGTGATAGCTGTATTGTTTTTTAGATCAGACAAAGCCTGATGTTCCTCATGTTTGATGTTATAGGGAGTTCGTTGGACATATTTGGTAGCTGCAATCATTTTTTGTTGCACCACCCGTTCAAATACAATGGCCTCTGGTGGTATTTGTTCATTGGAGGGTGTAAAATTAGATTTCGGCATTAAGCCAGATCTATTCATTTGTGTCATAGGCATCGTTTGTTCAGCAAAAAACTGTTTTAATCTAACTTTATGAAAAAATGCTATTAAATCACTGAATAGTTCAAATTTATTCAGTCCCGAGTGTGGAACAAATGTCAAACCTTTGCATAACAGAGAATAGGTAGTGGGAGTCAAATCAGAAGTGCTTAAATTAAACACAGGAATTTCTACTCTCTCCAGTACTGCGCATTGCGCGTTACCAGGAATTGGTTCGAGTTGGTTTGTTGATTTCCCCGGTAACGGGGCTGATATTGCGGTCGCCAATTGCTCCTGCGTATATTGCGCCTACCTAAAAAAGCCTGAGGGGCTTGATAAGGTCTCGATGTAAATCTACTGTTTCTATTTTCAAATTGATTAGGTGCACCTTCACTGTCTGAGTCAGATGTCTCAGAAAATGTTGTGACTTTTTTGTTATATTGTCTGTACTCTTGTTGATCGTAGGGGCACTTTCCTGTTGTGTATAATAATGCTCCGATAGATATGGATATGTGGTTTCTTTATTAAAATAGCGGATGTCTTTTTTTAATTTGTCCGATCTTCTTTTATGTAGGTACTCAGTGTATGAGTCTAGTTCTTGATTTAAGTCTTCCAACGTTTTTTTTGCATCATCTACAGCTGTATGGGTTTTGATTTTATTCTCTAATTTTAGGATCTCAGAGATTAGTATTTGTAGCATTTCTTTTGCAGTTTCTACAATTAACATCATTAGATCGCGAGAGCAACGATTCGCAATCATTCACCATTTTTCTAGAAATGCTTTTATTTGGACAAATAGTCCCGGTATATTTTTAACTCTTAATCCTTGTGGGATGACACCTGCTCTAAGATATTCCAACATATATTGGCCATGTAGTTCAATCCTTTTGGTCTTTTTCTTTAGAGCTAAGAGTTTATAGAGGTCTTCATTTTTATCAGAACTTGCCGTAGATTGTTGGCCAAAGGACCCTGTACCTCCCACCATAGAGGCAAAATCATCATCAGTGAATCCAAATATCACAAGGTTTGCCATGGCTGAATGTTAACCTATTAGTTAATAAGAAATGTGAAATTTAAGTCGATTAGTAAGAACTAGTGTTAGATATGAAATCAGTTTAGACGTTAGATAATAATGTAAATAAAGTGTGTGAAAAAGTAAATAAATAGCAGGCAATTGAGAAGCGACAAAGGAATATCACAGATCTTAAATGTTGTTCCCTAGAACATGGGCACAGAATTCTAGATCACGAACTGGACACACCTAGAGCGGCTGCCACCATTCTGATATTCTGCAGTCCATCGTCTATGTTCATGTAAGAAGGAACATAGAGACACTATGCACGGATAGACTGTAGCAAGCCTATGACGTCAGACGCCATTCAAACCGTGGTCATGGGCATTTTATAAAGCCGCTGATTTGAGGATATACCTGTCCCTGATAATTTTTGACCAGTTGGAGTGCCGAGCCAGAAGCTTTTTACCGCGATACGTGAGGGTAAGCACACATTAAACCAACATAAAGATATAAATTAAGTATGCAAGTGTCTGGCCAGATTCGTAAATAGCACTAGTATCATATTCGGTCTGTGACATAGTCTCGACATTGTGAGATATGAGTCGAGGATGAAGTAGATTGCCTCGCTGCCAGATAAACGTGGATTTTGAAACAAGGGAATAGGAAATGGAAATTCCGAATTGCCATACTCTAGTTGAGGGTCTCTTAGATAATATCTTTACCGTCCGGCATTAAATGAGGCATATAGAATATGATTTGTCCATAGGTCTGGCTGTTAGACAAGCATTATCACAGACCAACTTTTCAAGGGTTAACATATGAAATTTATAAGTTATTTTTGATTTGTAAACAACATACACGGAACATGATGAGATTATAGAGCCTATTACCACCGCCAAAAGAGTAATTGTTTTATGTAGAGATACCCTTTTAATATGCAGACAAATGCATATTAAATAATTTTGAAAAGATATACAGAGCACTAATTTCGAGGGATATGTACCAACATAGGATAATCTAAACATACCTATATTCCTTATTTCAGCTAAAGTGCCCGGGTGAGACACAAAATTATACATATGGTTTTGGACTCCTTTTAGAACCCCACTGAGGAGTTGGTCCATACCTTCATAGGTAAGCTTTTAGTTTAGACTATCTTAACAACGACATATAGTATTAGTTAATCACAGTCTTCATCAACAATTGTGTGTGATTGTATATTTTATTCTCTCTTATTGCATCTTAGACCATATACCCATACTGTGAAGATAATTATTTCTGAGGAAAGGCTAAATACATTTTTTCTCTTCAAATCTGACGGAGCATAATTTTTATCATTAACGTAAGTATTAGAATCCATTTTATTCACAACGCAATCTTTGGTATTCAGACTGGTGAGCAATAAATAGACATACGTTATCACATTACCCTAAATTGTCGTTACAGATCGCAGGATCATTAAAAAAGACTTCGCTAACCCATAAAGTGGTCATTTAAAGAGTGAAGCTGTTAATCACCAGGTACATTGGATGAGAATTTACAGAGACCCACTTCAGAAATAAAATATAACATAGAATCTATTAAAATAAATTACCCTTTATATGTTACGTATCGTTTTAGAAGTGTTTGGATCCATGTGCAAACTACTCATGCTTAAAAGAAACAATTTTCTCAAGCTGTGAAAAATTCCAGTCCACAGCTTCATTTCAAAAATTTCAGGTATTATAATCTATTTCCTCTAATTCTTTAGCTCACCCATATTTGGGTTGCATATTACCTTATTGTAAATTTAGGGTGCTCATACACAATATTGAGGCATAAACCATATTAGTTTGCTTTCGATTTTTGTATCTTTTTGAATCTGATTAGGATTATATATATTCCATTATATTAGTTTCACGGGTGATTTGGGCTCATTTGGTATCTGTTCTAGATAAGGAATGTTTGATCTTTTTCTTTTCTTATCCCTTTTTGGATTTTCTCTTTCTTTGCACAGTGTGCATATATCTTGGCTTCTATAATTTTGAGGTAAAATATTTATATTATCATGTAGTGAATAGCGACTGTAATAATCATTGGTTCCCGCGTCCTTATGGGCACAGATAGTTTAATTAATGAAGCACTGAGGGGCCGATTCCGATCTCGGTCGGAGGCGCACCCAATACCATTCGGTCGGGAAAAAAGCCATGCGAACGCCTGTTTCCCGACCGAACCGTACATCATACCGAACGAGTAAGTACGATGCGCACAACAGCACAGAATCCGGCCGAGTCGTACTCACCCAATCCAGGTCCTGTTCTCCGACCGAGGCGAATCCGGAAACGCAGAATCGAGTCGCACGGAAGGGAAAATGCAGCCCCGTCCGGCCGGACAAGTACGATGCGCATTCCGTACGCGCCAAACCCGTCGCTACGTCCGGCACGTCAAAGCTTCCGGGAGAGGCGCACATAAGCTCCGATTCGCGCCGGAACACAATCCACGGCTACGAGGCGAACACGCCAGCGACGAGGACGACGCGAAGCAACGAGAAAGACGAACGACACGAACCAACCATGAATCCCTTCGTCCCGATCCTACCAATATTCTACATTTACCACCGGAACAGGCACGGACGCGTACGGCGCAGAAGGTAAGTCAGACACCAACCACAAAACACATACAACACGTACACGACACATCACACACACACAGAGGGATGCAGAAATTACTTACACCAGCAACAGCAGCACCATAGGGGCGGGATGCCCACCCCCACTACCACCCTTACCCAGGGGGGCTGGATGCCTACCACTACTACCACTCTTAGCCAGGGGGGTGCCAGATGCCCACCACCACTACCACCCTTACCCAGGGGGGCTGGATGCCTACCACTACTACCACCCTTAGCCAGGGGGTGCCAGATGCCCACCACCACTACCACCCTTACCCAGGGGGCTGGAAGCCTACCACTACTACCACCCTTAGCCAGGGGGCTGGATGCCTACCACTACTACCACCCTAAGCCAGGGGGTGCCAGATGCCCACCACCACTACCACCCTTAGCCAGGGGGCTGGATGCCTACCACTACTACCACCCTTAGCCAGGGGGTGCCAGATGCCTACCACTACTACCACCCTTAGCCAGGGGGCTGGATGCCTACCACTACTACCACCCTTAGCCAGGGGGTGCCAGATGCCCACCACCACTACCACCCTTACCCAGGGGGCTGGATGCCTACCACTACTACCACCCTTAGCCAGGGGGGGCTGGATGCCTACCACAACTACCACCCTAAGCCAGGGGGGTGCCAGTTGCCCACCACCACTACCACCCTTAGCCAGGGGGCTGGATGCCTACCACTACTACCACCCTTAGCCAGGGGGTGCCAGATGCCTACCACTACTACCACCCTTAGCCAGGGGGCTGGATGCCTACCACTACTACCACCCTTAGCCAGGGGGTGCCAGATGCCCACCACCACTACCACCCTTACCCAGGGGGCTGGATGCCTACCACTACTACCACCCTTAGCCATGGGGGTGCCAGATGCCTACCACTACTACCACCCTTAGCCAGGGGGCTGGATGCCTACCACTACTACCACCCTTAGCCAGGGGGTGCCAGATGCCCACCACCACTACCACCCTTACCCAGGGGGCTGGATGCCTACCACTACTACCACCCTTAGCCAGGGGGTGCCAGATGCCCACCACCACTACCACCCTTACCCAGGGGGCTGGATGCCTACCACTACTACCACCCTTAGGCAGGGGGGGCTGGATGCCTACCACTACTACCACCCTAAGCCAGGGGGGTGCCAGATGCCCACCACCACTACCACCCTTACCCAGTGGGGTGCCAGATGCCTACCACTACTACCACCCTTAGCCATGGGGGTGCCAGATGCCTACCACTACTACCAGCCTTAGCCAGGGGGCTGGATGCCTACCACTACTACCACCCTTAGCCAGGGGGTGCCAGATGCCCACCACCACTACCACCCTTACCCAGGGGGCTGGATGCCTACCACTACTACCACCCTTAGCCAGGGGGCTGGATGCCTACCACTACTACCACCCTAAGCCAGGGGGTGCCAGATGCCCACCACCACTACCACCCTTACCCAGGGGGCTGGATGCCTACCACTACTACCACCCTTAGCCAGGGGGTGCCAGATGCCCACCACCACTACCACCCTTACCCAGGGGGCTGGATGCCTACCACTACTACCACCCTTAGCCAGGGGGTGCCAGATGCCCACCACCACTACCACCCTTACCCAGGGGGGCTGGATGCCTACCACTACTACCACCCTTACCCAGGGGGCTGGATGCCTACCACTACTACCACCCTTAGCCATGGGGGTGCCAGATGCCTACCACTACTACCACCCTTAGCCAGGGGGGCTGGATGCCTACCACTACTACCACCCTTAGCCAGGGGGGTGCCAGATGCCCACTACCACCCTTACCCAGGGGGCTGGATGCCTACCACTACTACCACCCTTAGCCAGGGGGTGCCAGATGCCCACCACCACTACCACCCTTACCCAGGGGGGCTGGATGCCTACCACTACTACCACCCTTACCCAGGGGGCGGGATGCCCACCACTACTACCACCCTTAGCCAGGGGGCTGGATGCCTACCACTACTACCACCCTTAGCCAGGGGGTGCCAGATGCCCACCACCACTACCACCCTTACCCAGGGGGCTGGATGCCTACCACTACTACCACCCTTAGCCAGGGGGGGCTGGATGCCTACCACAACTACCACCCTAAGCCAGGGGGGTGCCAGATGCCCACCACCACTACCACCCTTAGCCAGGGGGGCTGGATGCCTACCACTACTACCACCCTTAGCCAGGGGGTGCCAGATGCCTACCACTACTACCACCCTTAGCCAGGGGGCTGGATGCCTACCACTACTACCACCCTTAGCCAGGGGGTGCCAGATGCCCACCACCACTACCACCCTTACCCAGGGGGCTGGATGCCTACCACTACTACCACCCTTGCCATGGGGGTGCCAGATGCCTACCACTACTACCACCCTTAGCCAGGGGGCTGGATGCCTACCACTACTACCACCCTTAGCCAGGGGGTGCCAGATGCCCACCACCACTACCACCCTTACCCAGGGGGCTGGATGCCTACCACTACTACCACCCTTAGCCAGGGGTGCCAGATGCCCACCACCACTACCACCCTTACCCAGGGGGCTGGATGCCTACCACTACTACCACCCTTAGCCAGGGGGCTGGATGCCTACCACTACTACCACCCTAAGCCAGGGGGTGCCAGATGCCCACCACCACTACCACCCTTACCCAGTGGGGTGCCAGATGCCTACCACTACTACCACCCTTAGCCATGGGGGTGCCAGATGCCTACCACTACTACCAGCCTTAGCCAGGGGGCTGGATGCCTACCACTACTACCACCCTTAGCCAGGGGGTGCCAGATGCCCACCACCACTACCACCCTTACCCAGGGGGCTGGATGCCTACCACTACTACCACCCTTAGCCAGGGGGCTGGATGCCTACCACTACTACCACCCTAAGCCAGGGGGTGCCAGATGCCCACCACCACTACCACCCTTACCCAGGGGGCTGGATGCCTACCACTACTACCACCCTTAGCCAGGGGGTGCCAGATGCCCACCACCACTACCACCCTTACCCAGGGGGCTGGATGCCTACCACTACTACCACCCTTAGCCATGGGGGTGCCAGATGCCTACCACTACTACCACCCTTAGCCAGGGGGCTGGATGCCTACCACTACTACCACCCTTAGCCAGGGGGTGCCAGATGCCCACTACCACCCTTACCCAGGGGGCTGGATGCCTACCACTACTACCACCCTTAGCCAGGGGGTGCCAGATGCCCACCACCACTACCACCCTTACCCAGGGGGCTGGATGCCTACCACTACTACCACCCTTACCCAGGGGGCTGGATGCCTACCACTACTACCACCCTTAGCCATGGGGGTGCCAGATGCCTACCACTACTACCACCCTTAGCCAGGGGGCTGGATGCCTACCACTACTACCACCCTTAGCCAGGGGGTGCCAGATGCCCACCACCACTACCACCCTTACCCAGGGGGGCTGGATGCCTTCCGCTACTACCACCCTTAGCCATGGGGGTGCCAGATGCCTACCACTACTACCACCTCTACCCATGGGGGGCTGGATGCCTACCACCAACACCACCCCCACTCATAGGATGGACAATGCATGACACAACCAGCACACCACAACCTAGGGAATGCAAGAAAAAGACATCCCCCCAACACCATGACAAGCGTGTGTAGACTGTGTCAAATGCCTACAACACTGAACATGACTTTGAACATACAATGTGACCCCCTATCACATGTGCCACACATATATGTGTGTGTCCCCCACAATGCAAGCAGGCCATGACCATTGTGGCAATGGGGTCCAAACCCCCATCATCACAGTGACCAAAATGTAAGGGTGGGGTCCATAGCTGAAGCACATTTTGAACAGTGTGGCAATGGGGTCCAACCCCCCATCATCACAGTGACCAAAAGGTAAGTGTGGGGTCCACAGCTGAAGCACATTTTGAACATTGTGGCAATGGGGTCCAAACCCCCATCATCACAGTGACCAAAATGTAAGGGTGGGGTCCATAGCTGAAGCACATTTTGAACAGTGTGGCAATGGGGTCCAACCCCCATCATCACAGTGACCAAAAGGTAAGTGTGGGGTCCATAGCTGAAGCACATTTTGAACATTGTGGCAATGGGGTCCAAACCCCCATCATCACAGTGACCAAAATGTAAGTGT
Source organism: Calotriton arnoldi (assembly GCA_963921515.1). Lineage (NCBI taxonomy): Eukaryota > Metazoa > Chordata > Amphibia > Caudata > Salamandridae > Calotriton > Calotriton arnoldi. The sequence goes on from CAWUFW010007908.1 coordinate 98,013, forward strand.
GGGGTCCATAGCTGAAGCACATTTTGAACAGTGTGGCAATGGGGTCCAAACCCCATCATCACAGTGACCAAAATGTAAGTGTGGGGTCCATAGCTGAAGCACATTTTGAACATTGTGGCAATGGGGTACAAACCCCCATCATCACAGTGACCAAAATGTAAGTGTGGGGTCCATAGCTGAAGCACATTTTGAACAGTGTGGCAATGGGGTCCAAACCCCCATCATCACAGTGACCAAAATGTAAGTGTGGGGTCCATATCTGAAGCACATTTTGAACATTGTGGCAATGGGGTCCAAACCCCCATCATCACAGTGACCAAAATGTAAGTGTTGACAAAGAAAAAGCTGCAACTGCCAAACTGCATGGATGATTCCTGGTCACAGAACATAAAACACATCAGTGGCAAAGTAGTGCATGTGTCCCATTGCAACATAAATTGGGGGAGGCAAATACTGCAGTGCAAATAAGACATACCTTTGGCCATGTGCAGACAAACAACACCCATGGGGGCTGACACAGTCAACATTCATCAATGACACAATGACAGAAGTGACCATCAGAATGCAGACCCACATATTTGCACCAATGGGCACACAAATGCAGATACCCTGTGAAGACTGTAGATGTGAGGTGAACAGATACCATACCATGGCAGCAATGGGACACACAAACCATGATCATTGTGCTGACCGATGACCTAGGAGTCCCAGGGACAGCAGGGGAAACCCACCAAACTACATACAGCCAATGGCACAACCAAGATATGCCAATGCAGTGGTGCAGATGCACAAACACAAACAGGCAGACCCACACTGCACATCATACAGAACAGGTGAGGGGGGTGCCAGTGTCCCCAGGCAACCACACAACACATGAGGAGGCCTGAATACCAATCATACAGATGTGCATACAGTGCCACACAAAGGTAACTCATGGATCCAAATCCCCTATGTGGGCAAGCAGGCATTGTCAGATGAGAGGGAGCACAAATCACACATGTCACACAGGCACGTAGGAACAGCAACTGACACAGCAAGACACAGACACACCACAGCACTACCCCCAGGGCCCCCACAATGTGGTGACCCTGGGCTGCATTACAATCCTACTGTGATGACAAAGCTAAATGTCGTTCACACTGTGAACCACAGTCATGTGTCCTGAGCAACAAACTACCATCACACCTACACAAGCACAAATCAATCAGCACGGCCAGTAAGCCAAGGCCAACATGGAAGCAGGGGTCTAGCCGGGCAACAACTCTCATCTGCACACACTCAACACCACACACCTCGACCTCCAACAATGTGCAGCAGTGAAGCTCACATGCACTGGTGACATTGCACATGCACCCATGACTATTCCAGGGTGGTGGGTGGGAACCAAGGTGCAGAAACACATCACACATGGCCACTCAACAAGACTCCTGAATGTCTGACACACTGCACACTACCCTGTACATGGACATGACGGCAATACCACACCAACCAATGGGATCCCAGCCACAGTCACACACCAATGAAGAAGCCAAGGTCACCCACAAAGAACACACATAGACAACAACCAACATTGCAGCCCGGACCCTGAGGAGTGCCAGCAGTCACACACACAACGTGTCACAATCACTGAAAGATAACACAAACTGGAAATCACATGACAGGGGCAAACAACAAGTGCCAAGGGGAAACCTGACTGTGACCCATCTGCGTCTGCACACAAACTCAGCCCTGACAGCAAACACACCTATGGGTGACACCCTGATGACCAGTAATGTGCCATGCACCCACATCACAGAGAACCCAGGGAGAAGACTTTGGGGGAACATAGGTCAACTCAGCAAGCATCACAAACAGGTACAACACTAGGGATCACAGCATGCACAGCTAAACGGAAGTGAACACACATACATGCTCATACAACACACACCTTGGGCGCAGGCAATGTCACAGGAGTACACACTGCCATGAGGGGACTCCACTCCTGTGTGAGGAAAGCTGTGCCATATGTTGCCTCAGTAGGGCCCCATCATGTCAGCTGAGCACTTGGTCACACAATCAACAATTAGCACCAAATGAAGGCTCCTGTCACATCAGCCTGGTCATGGAAGTGCCAACGAAATCATCAGCACAGATCCAACACACTTGTATAGCAATGTTGCACTGACAACACAGATGAGTCCTTCCCCATTGATGCCCAAACCTGCATGTCCAGTGGAGATGGCCACACGGTCAGGGAAGTAGGCGAATTGAACAATGGCAGGCACAACAGATGTGCAGGGGTGGAAGCCACAGATGTGAAATTGCTAATGTAAGTAGGAAATCCCATTGCCAAATACTGAACACATGACACCCTCAGATGCTGCTATGGATGACATGGATACACCACAGGATAGGACACATTCCCCTGGACCACATGGGTTCCTGCACAGTAACACTTCATTATCATGAGACCAAATATCACCATCACTGCAGCAAGGGCATGGTTAGCATCATCAACAACATGTACATCAGAAGCATAAGCACTAGAGAACAGAAAGTTGCTTTATTCAGCATATGTGTGTATTGAAAAGTGAAAGTCCAGAAAAACCACAAAGGCCAATGGCCAGTCCATTGTCAAAGTCCAAACAGGGTGACAGTGGCAGATGTCACCCTACGCATGCCTGCACTGCACAAAACCAGGGACAATCCACTAGGAGGGGCAACCGGGGGGGCAGGCCAGGCACCGCAGGGACAGGATCAGGGCTCACCAGGAGGAAACAGGGAAGGGGTGGTGGGTGCTGGCGAGCCACTGACAACTGCAGTGGAGGTGTCTGACATGGTGTGTGCCGGCACAACTGGGGGCATGACTCAGATGTTGTGGGTGCCGGCACGACTGCAGTGGACCCTGCAGATGGAGTGGACAGGTCCGCCACTGCAGTGCCCAAGTCAGACAGGGTGGTAGTGGACTCCACTGCAGTGCCTACCACCAGGGGAGGAGAATGGGGAACAGGCAAGGTGGGCTGGACAGAGGGGAGGACACCCTCACCACATCAGTGGCACAGACAAGCTCAGCGGGGGTGTGGTGCCGGGAGAGCAAGTGGCAGGGGTAGAAGGCCGGATCCTCTTGGGGATGGTATATCTGTGGGTGGGGGAACCTGGGGCAGGGTGTGGTGGGGGCACCTGTGGAGTGGGGGCCTGAGGGATGGAGGAAGGAGACCTGGTGCCTGAGCTGCAGGGCGGCGGCGGGGTCTTGCTCTTACGACTCCGGGGGACTTGCGGGTGGGGGCCTCAGTCTGTCTGCGCCTGGGGGAGGGTGTCCGGGGGCGAGGGGCACTCTGCTCCGTGTGGGTGGGCTTCCTCTTCCCCCTGAATGCTGTATCAGCTGGATCGGAGGGAAGAGGCCGAGGTCACTGAGGAAGAGCCGCTGGGTCTTTGGGGTTGCAGGTGAGGCAAGGGAGGGTGCTTTGGAGGGAGAGGCAACTGAGGACTGCGCAGTGCTCGTGGATGCGTGTGTGTGTTCCAGGGCCCCATCCCCTGTGAGTCTGGTTTCAGTCCCCTGACTGTGCGTGCTTGTGCGTTTTGTTTGTGGCGTGTGTGTCTGTGTGCTGGACATGTGTGTGCTGGTGTGTGCCTGTGCCGGTGTGTGTGTGCTTGGGACGGGTAAGGTGCTGGGGAGTGTGGATGGAGCAGAGGCAGGAGGGGTGAGGGACTGTCTGAGGAGGGACACTGCTGCCGTCAGGGAGGAGTCCATGGACCTATTGCCCCTCTGTAGGTCAGACATGCCCGATGAGATGCCCTCCATGAACGACACCAGCTGAGTCAACAGAGCGGTGTGCGCATGGAGGACACTCAGCATGGCTGTCTGCCCTACATGGAGCTGGCGAAGGAGGTACACAGACTCCTCACTCAGGGCAGCAGGGGACACAGGGGCAGGGGGTGCGGTGCCTGGCCCAAAGGAGACACGCTCCAGAACATGGGAGCCTCCACGGACCTCGGGAATGGGAGCCGATGGGAGGGCGGTGGTGGTGGTGGTGGTGGCGGGGACAGCAACACTAGCTGGGGTGTGGTGGCTGCTGACACCCGCATCCACAAGGGAGTCATCCTCCGAGCTGCTGTGGTCCTCAGCTGAGGTGGATGGTGCTGAGGACTCCTCGGTGTGGCTCCCCACGCCCTCCGTGCCACTGGGTCCCTCCGACCACTCCTCGGCTGCTGACCCAGTCTGGCTCTGCGGCTCCTCCTGGTCCGTGGAGCTGTCCCCTTCCGTGGCCGTGGATGTATCTGCAAACAATGGGGAAACAGACAGACATCAGTCACCTGCACCAAACGCACACACCACTGTGAGCACAGCACATTACAGAGCAAGCCCTGGCATCATTAGTTGAACATTGCTAAAAGTGCCCTAACTGAACAGGAGAAGCCAATTGTCAGTCTGATGCCAACCATGGCACTCACATCCCACATGGCCTTGCACCCATCTGTCTGGTGTCTGTTGGATAGCAACACCCCAGTGTGGACACATGCACCAACTACACAGTAGTTGGACAGTGCAGAGGACACGGTGTAGCATGTGGACATGCACACATCACAACTCTTGCCACTGAGTCAGTACAGGTTTCCGGATGAAAGGGATGCCCAGAGTCAAATAGGAAATGCATGTGATGCATACCAGCGACAGACACCATGATGCACCCATGTGCTGATAGCCATCGCCACAATGGTGTGCATGTAGCACATATCACTCCCCTGCAGGATCACCAATAAGTAGACACATGCCATGGCGGAGGCATGACTGCTAAGTCATACATCACTGTCTCAGTGATGTATGACTTGGCAGCCAGACAACAACACTCTGCACTGTGTCACAATAGTAGGTCATGAGGAATGCAAGTCCTGGAGCTGCACAAGTGCACATGAAACATCCCCCACACAACACATCATCTTAACCCTCATCTGTCCAGGTCATACCGATTGGACATATGGGAGACCTGTGACACTACACTCTGAACCTGAGCCCCTCACAATCTGCTGTGAATGGGAAACAGCTGCCTGAACTTCACATTTGCATACCCCAGTCTGCACGGGCAGCTGATCAAACACCTATGTGACACACAAGTATCATCTCCTATGGTCACATCTCCAGTCGCATGCTGGGCCCCTACCGAGAAACACCCCAGCAGTCCTGGCAACAAATCCACAGCACACTGACACAGAGGCAGACACCTGAGGGGTCAAATCACTGCACACAACGTGTCAGCTGATACCCGGGAGTGGGAGTACAGGTGTATTGGATGGGCTGGAGTAGGCATGACTGTCCTGCCCCACATGAATGAGGGATGAGTCCTGGACAGTGGATAGCTGGCTATGTATGTGTGACACACGTAATCTGCACACTCCTGGGGCCCAAACATTGTTCCCACCCGCTGCATGGGTGTGTGCCAGATACCCCAGGCACATGTGGTGGCTCAGCTCAGCAAGTGGACCACATATGAAAGCAACACGCAGATTACATGTCCAAACACAGGCATTGTGTGAACAATGGACCCACCCATGATGCCCACAACAGAGTTAGGGAAACAGATGCTGTCCCCCACCTTGAGTGAAGCAAACTGCAAGGACACAGTCCCAAGTGACACAATTCCCTGAATGTAAGGGCCACACCTGGGTATCAGATGAGGAGTGGGCAGTGCACAATAGAGGGACATGGCTCCTGGACAACATGACTGCTGTACTGTGGCAGTTTAACCAGGCCAGAGGAGGGCACATAGCATGTAATACAGAGTTCACAGTGCAGTCTTTGACTCACCCCTCCTTGCTGCTGTCTGGCCTTCAGCTGCCCATCCAGGTCTGGAAACACCACCGCCAGGATCTGGAGCATGTGGGGGTCAGGGTCCGTGTTCCGCCCCTCCTGCGAGGAGGCGACAGCTTCAGCTGGACCCGTGCAATCCTTCGGGTCCAGCCCCGAAGGTCCTGCCACCTCTTCTGGCAGTTGCGGATCCGGCGCTTGTAGACCCCCACGGACAGGACAGCCCGGACGATGTCCTTCCAGATCTCCTGCTTCCGATGGGCATTAACCTGTGAGGATGACAAAGTGTAAAGGCCATAACTACACATGCAACATATCCGTGCATGACACAGTTGTATATGCATGTCTCAATCACAGGGGCACATGATGTACACAGGCAGTGCAACGCTGCCCATGGACAGTTTGCCAGAAGTCACTACATGGTATCATTGCATGGGAAGTAAAACCTTGTTCAAATGCACTGTCACTGCACCATACCTGTCCAGTGCATGTCACTACACACTATGGGGGGTGACAACTACTCATGAGCCTGCTAGCCAGTGGCGTGCAGACTTTCAGCCTTGCTAGTCAGACAAAATGCACATTCAGAAAGGCAGTGCACAGAACACTCACCTGCTCCCCTGGTGTCCCATACAGCTTGCTGTACTGTGGAAGTAGGCTGTCCAGCAGGGCCTGGTTCTCCTCAAGGCTGAAGGCTGGGGCTCTCTCCACAGTACGTGCCATTGCAGGGTCCAGAGGGGGCAGAGACAGCAGCAGTGCAGTGGCAGATGTCGTCCTGGAGCATGTAGTGCAGGCAAGTGAGCTCTCAGGGGAACAGCCAGCAATATATATGTGCTGCAGAGGCAGATACTGTCCCATGTGTCCAAAGTGATAGGTCCAAGTCGTTTGCATCTTCTGAATCTGGCCAATCCATGGAATAGCAGCACCAATACACGCCCACGGCATCCTTCAAATCTTCAACTTCATGACATACATGATTTTGCAACATTGTTGTGGGTGACCAACTGAATTTCCAGCAACCGACTCGTTCGAATTTCGAAAACGCGTCCGTTGCCAGGCTAGGCCATTGTCAATGGGTGCGCACCGATCGGTCCATTGCTGTTCAACGCGTACAGGGGTACAACGCGTACCCGCACACATTGAATGCAATGGGCCGCCCGGGCGCACCGATCGATCCATTGCGGTACAACGCGTACAGGGGTACAACGCGTACCCGCACACATTGAATGCAATGGGCCGGCCGGGCGCACCGATCGGTCCATTGCGGTACAACGCGTACAGGGGTACAACGCGTACCCGCACACATTGAATGCAATGGGCCGGCCGGGCGCACCGATCGGTCCATTGCTGTTCAACGCGTACAGGGTACAACGCGTACCCGCACACATTGAATGCAATGGGCCGGCCGGGCGCACCGATCGGTCCATTGCGGTACAACGCGTACAGGGGTACAACGCGTACCCGCACACATTGAATGCAATGGGCCGGCCGGGCGCACCGATCGGTCCATTGCTGTTCAACGCATCCCTGTACAAGTGACTGGCATATGTCACCATGCCTGTCTCAGATGAACATATGCCAGCCACAGATAGCTCCCAGGGAGTGACGGGCACACCTACAACACGACAGCCTGTCCAAACTGTATCATAAGGCATGTAAGGCTGCATTTCCTATTGTGTGTATGTTGGTGTACATGTTGTCCTGTGGGTGTCACCTGGGGGCAGCCACCCCCAGGCTGTGCACGTGTTCATGGGGACAGGATCCTGGGTGTTACGTGTACATGACCACTGTGATGTGCAACTGTTCATATCTGTGCATGTGCCATGGTCACATTTCAGGGTGGTGTATGTGTATGTCATGTCACATACCCCGTGAGTCCCATGTGGGACGGTATGTTTGAGCCAGGGTGTCCCAGTGGCACAATAGTGATGGTCCTCCACAGTCTGTGTGCATGTAGTGTTTACAATGTCTCTGATTTCATGTGCACAATGGGAGACAGTCTCCACATCCACGTTGTGTGTGCATGGACTTTGATGTTGTGCGTGTGTGTGTCACAGACGTCCATGTCTGTCCTGCAGTGGCAAGTGGGACCACTACCTGTGGGGGTCATGGTTGTTTTGCTGTGGTGTATACATGATACTCCATGTAATGCCAGTGTCCATGTGGCAATACAGGGTCCCTGGGAATGTACCTGTCGTTGAGCTGTGATGCCTGGGGCACATCTGTCCTCACATGTCACTGTGGGGGTGATTGTGACATGGCAGCAGGAGATGGGAACTGTGACATGGCCTCATGATATCCAATGGGCCAACCTGGGACTTATTGATGCCACTTGTTGAACCGTGATGACAGATGTTGGCCATGTATGTACCATACATGTCCTTACGGAACTGCACACTTCATGTAGTTGTGCCTCATAATGATGTATGCTGTGATATTGAGTGTGTTCAATGCCGCATATGTGGGGTGACTGACAATCTTGCTTTCTTCTCCTCTGCACTGCAGGGCTCCTGCTGTCCATAGACCATTCCCAGACCTGGCAACGATGGTGGAACGGGACAGCATCCGGCGGTACCGCTTCACCAGGCAGCTGATTGAGGATTTGGCAGTGCAGTTGGCCACACATTTGCAGCCTGGCCGGCCGTATCCTACAGCGCTGACCCCCAAGGTGAAGGTGATGGCAGCCCTACACTTCTTTGCCACCGGTACCTTCCAACATACTGTGGTGACTGCTGGTGGGATGTCACAGACCATGTTGAGCTGTGTGCTCCGCGATGTTTTGGAGGCAATGTTGCTATACCTGAACCGGTACATCTATTTCCCTAGACTGCAACGACTCACTGACGTGAAGAGTGACTTCTATGCCCTGGGGAGGATGCCACATGTCATTGGCTCCATTGATGGGACACATGTGGCTTTGGTACCACCACAGGCCCAGGAGCAGGCCTACCGTAACCGCAAGCACTACCACTCGGTCAATGCACTGGTGGTGTGTCTTGCAGATATGACCATCACACATGTGTGTGCCCGTTTCCCTGGTTCAGCACACGATGCCTTTGTGATGAGGAGTAGTCGCATCCCCAGGATGATGGCACAGATGCGGAACCAGCGTGCCTGGCTTGTCGGTGTGTACTGACTTTGTGCCATTGTGTGTGATCTGATCTGTAGTATTCCGCCCACTTTTCCAAGTCAGCTAATGTGCACTTGTCTGTCCGTAGGTGACTCGGGATACCCCAACATGCTGTGGTTGCTGACACCCCTCAGGAACCCTGTGACACCAGCCCAGATGCGCTACAATGAGGCACATGGTCGGACCAGGAGAGTGATTGAGCGGACATTTGGTCTCCTGAAGAGCCGCTTCCGCTGCCTGGACAAGACAGGAGGGTCCCTCCCATATGCCCCAGCGAAGGTGTGCAAGATTATCATCGTCTGCTGCATGCTGCACAACCTGGCAGTGCGGAAGGAGTTGTCTCTCATCCAGGATGACAATGACCAACATCCGCCACCTGTGGAGGATCCTGGCCTGGACCACGATGCCAGTGATGATGATGATGATGAGGGTGATGTCCGCACACAGCTCATCACCAACTTCTTTAGCTGAATGTGAGTATCCTGAGGTGTCATGTCAATGATGTGAGTTGGCATGATATGTGTAGGTGGTGCTCTGGTGCTGTTGGAGTGTGTCCATGGGCTACTTGACTGGATGTGGATAGCGATGTGTGCTTACAGGTGGTCTGTACTCCCCAACAGTGTTGACATGCTAACTTGGTTCTGGGTGGGTATCTTGTAACATGTATTGTGCATGAGTTTTGCTGTTCTGTCCTGTTCTCCATTGCTTTTGACTGTGTGTCATTTCTGTCCTTCACAGGGTACTTTCAGATTCGTTTGGTCAACTGTGTCCACCGACGACGTGATTGTACTTCCAGGGTGGTAGCTGTTGTGTCCCTACAGGTGATGTGCGCCACACCCATGGACTTCCTTCCTTCTACAGTTGTTGACTGTGTGCCCGCTGCCAGGTGGGATTACCTTGCATCTGTAGTGGTTACGACATGTTGCAACTGTGTAATAAACCTGTGCTTCACTTTGTGATGTGCGTTGTCTGTGGTCACACATTTGACTGCCATTTGCTTACTGCACCTGTGGGCTACTTGACTACAACTGGGAATAGGTGTGGTGTCTGTGCATTGCACCGTCTTCCCTGGCAACATCAGTGTAGGCAATGAGTCAGATGGCCTAGGTGTGTATGTGTTGTGTAGCCCTGGTGGTGTGTCTCCCTCATATGTGTCACGTTGCCTTTACTCACATGCCTGTGTTGTACTTGCTGTTGCAGTCCGCATACACAGAGTAATTTTGCAGTTCATCATCCCCATGACAGCACCCACGTTGGAATCACAACAGAGGCAAGTATGGTGTATTAGTGTGTTTATTGTGATACATTTGTGTGAATAGTGCATAGGATTGTTAGTGCTGTACATTTATATTGCAATCACAAGTTCCTAGGTGAATTGAAAGTCCTGGTAGACAAAATCCCCAGTATCGGGGCCACAGTTGTCTGAGACATTGGTCCAACTTGTACTCCCCATGTCATGTGTGGGAGTTGTGTTGCCGTCAACAGGGTGAACAGTCTGTGCACAAAGGTGAACATCCAGAACAGGTTCAGGCTTCCTGGGGGTTGCACTTGGCCATCGGCCTCTCACTTGCCCCTCCTCGGATGACCCCTCTTCTTTGGGGGCCCCTCAAGTACAGGCTGCTGCGGTGCAGGGGACTCTCCGCCAGAGTCATCCTCCCTCCCTGTGGCAGTTGCAGTTTGTTCAGCACCAGATGTTGTTGGCACACAGGGAGGTGTAGACTGGTTACTGTTCATCTGGCGGAGGCATTGCAATATGTCCCTGTGCACCGCCGTCATCTCTTGCAGTGCGTCCCACTTGGACTCCACGCGGGACATGTGAGAGTCCAGCGGGCATGATGGGCAGCCTGCTGCTGTTTCATGTCTCTGAGGAGCCCCACTACCTGGCTGAGATCTCCGGTGCTGGACTGGTAAGCATCGGCTATGCGTACCAGTTGTGGGTCGTCATGCACACCAGACACCTCTGCAAGCAGCGACCTCTGTCTCCCACCCCTCCCACCACCCCTGCCGACATGTGCAGTGCGTGCAGTGGCACGCACAGATGACCCTGGTCCCCCTTGGGGGTTGGTGGTGGTGGTGGTGTCCATGGCCCCACGTTGGTCCAGGGTCCCTGTGCTGGTGGTGCTCCTTGTTCTGTCCATGTCGGCAGGGATGGTATTTGTGGTGACAGTCGTTGGAGGGGTGGGTGCAGGGGTGCAGCTGGTGGTCCTGCTGGTGCTGCAGCTGGTGGTCCTGCTGGTGCTGCATGTTGACTTGCACCGGAGGTGCCAGGTTGGTCTTCTTCGTCCGAGGAGGGCAGAGGCTGTACGACGCCAGTGAGCTCTGTATCCTCTTGAGCCTGGGACTGGGACTCCTCAGCGTCTGCTGCTGTGTCCCCATCATCACCTGTTTTTGGGAGACACACACAATGTATGTTATGTTTCTGCAGGCATCAATGGTTGACACACCTGACAGTTGTGACTGTGCCTCTGGGTGCGGGCCTGTACATTGCATTGTCCTAAGTTGTCACAGTCAGGGGTTGATATTGGTGTAGCACATTGTCCTGCATTATTTGGGCATTTCTATGTATTTGTTGGGGTGTGAACATGGTCTGCATTGGTTGTATTTGGTTGACAGCCGGCCCTCCTTCCCACCCAGCCAGTCAGTTATCCCACCATGGACTGTGCTTGCATTGCAGGGAGTGAAAGTTGTCTTTCAGGATGTCAGTCAGTGGTGTCCTGCTGTTGGTTGTTGCACAGTTGCCAGCAGGGCCTTGTGCTCCCCACAGCAGTAGCCAGTGTCAGCCATCTTGTCAGTTGTTTTCCACTCCCTGTGATGTGAGCATGGTTCAGGGTGGTGTTGATGGGACAGTGTGGGGGTGAGCTATGTCTGTGACTATGACTCCCATCATGCTATTGCCTCCACCCCACTTCCCAGCATTCCCATACTTACTTGCTTTTGTGGGGAGTTCAGTGTGTGTGGGTGTGAGAGCAATGGCAAGATGGCTGACAGTGGTGTCCTGCTGTTGGTTGGTGTGCAGTTCCCAGCATGCCCTTGTGATCCCCACGACACATCAACAGTGTCAGACATCTTTGATGGGCCTTTCCACTCTCTGTGGGATGTGCATGCGTGAGTGTGAGCTTGCTGGGACATGTGGTGGGGGATGTAGAGCTGTGACTACAACTCCCATCATGCTATTGCCTCCACCCCCCTTCCCAGCATGCTCATCCTTCCTTCCTTTTGACTCTGCTTCCCTGTGGGGTGGGCTGCCTGTGCTGACAGGATGGCTGGGAGTGTTGTCCTGGCAGTTGTTTGGCTAAAAGTCCCAAGAGTGTCCCTGTGCTTCACACAACATAACCCAGGGTGGAGGTTCTTTGTGGGATCTTGAGTTAGGATGTGTGGCATTGCATTCTCGCAGGTGGGTTATGTGGAGTATGTGTTGAGGGGTGTGTGAGGGGAGGTGCTTGTGACTATGGTCAGTGCTGCAAGTCCTCCTTCCCACCCAGCCAGATATCCCACCATGGAACGTGCTTGCATTGCAGGGAGTGGAAGTTGTCTTTCAGGATGTCAGTCAGTGGTGTCCTGCTGTTTGTTGCTGCACTTTTGCCAGCAGGGCCTTGTGCTCCCCACAGCAGTAGCCAGTGTCAGCCATCTTGTCAGTTGTTTTCCACTCCCTGTGATGTGAGCATGGTTCAGGGTGGTGGTGATGGGACAGTTGTGGGGGTGAGCTATGTCTGTGACTATGGCTCCCATCATGCTATTGCCTCCACCCCACTTCCCAGCATTCCCATACTTACTTGCTTTTGTGGGGAGTTCAGTGTGTGTGGGTGTGAGAGCAATGGCAAGATGGCTGACAGTGGTGTCCTGCTGTTGGTTGGTGTGCAGTTCCTAGCATGCCCTTGTGATCCCCACGACACAGCAACAGTGTCAGACATCTTAGATGGGCCTTTCCACTCTCTGTGGGATGTGCATGCGTGAGTGTGAGCTTGCTGGGCCATGTGGTGGGGGATGTAGAGCTGTGACTACGACTCCCATCATGCTATTGCCTCCACCCCCCTTCCCAGCATGCCCATGCTTCCTTCCTTTTGACTCTGCTTCCCTGTGGGGTGGGCTGCCTGTGCTGACAGGATGGCTGGGAGTGTTGTCCTGGCAGTTGTTTGGCTAAAAGTCCCAAGAGTGTCCCTGTGCTTCACACGACATAACCCAGGGTGGAGGTTCTTTGTGGGATCTTGAGTTAGGATGTGAGGCATTGCATTCTCCCAGGTGGGTTCTGTGGAGTTTGTGTTGAGGGGGTGTGTGAGGGGAGGTGCTTGTGACTATGGTCAGTGCTGCGAGTCCTCCTTCCCACCCAGCCAGATATCCCACCATGGAACGTGCTTCCATTGCAGGGAGTGGAAGTTGTCTCTCAGGATGTCAGTCAGTGGTGTCCTGCTGTTGGTTGTTGCACAGTTCCCAGAAGGGCCTTGTGCTCCCCACAGCAGTAGCCAGTGTCAGCCATCTTGTGAGTCCTTTTCCACTCCCTGTGATGTGCGCATGGTTCATGGTGGTATTGATGGGACAGTTGTGGGGGTGGGCAATATCTGTGACTACGACTCCCATGATGCTATTGGCTACACTGACTTGCCCAGCATACACAGAATTCCTTTCTTTCAGTGGTCTTCACTGTGTGTTGGTGTTGTAGTGGTGGCTACATGTCTGGATGTGTTTGTTAGTTCTATTTGTGCCACTGCCTAGCTGTAGTTGTAGTTGTGTTTGTACATGTGATGACACGGTTAAATGTAACTTTGAGATGGCATGTGTTGTGTTTATCTGACTGACATACACATTTTGGGATGATTCTGTTCTGGTTGCTGTGTAATTGCTATGAGTGCATGGTTTGACTCTCCCTTGACAGTGATGTGTGTGTGTATTGTGGCAGAATATTGTGTACATTTGTTGTGTACTCACCAGGCTCTGGGATGTTCTCTAGTCCATAGACGCTCACTGGCGGAAGGATGGCCCGCACCTTCTCCTCCCAGGGCCTGAGGTATACTGGCTTGGCAGGAGGGCCACTGCCGGTGTATTGGCTCAGGAGGTAGTCCTTCTTGAGCAGCTCCCGTACCCTCCTGCGCACGTCATACCACCTGTTCTGGATGTCAGTCTTTGTGCGCAGACATGGTGATTGTGCGTTCACCCTGTTGATGATCCTCTCCCACATCTTGGTTTTCTGGGAGATGGGTGTCGGTTGGACCAGTGTGCCAAACAGCTGTGGCTCTACCCTGAGGATCTCGTCTACCATGACTTCCAATTCACAATCTAGGAACTTGTGATTCTTCTTTGGGGGCATGGTGATGGGTGGTGATGGTGAGTGATGTGTGTGTTGGTGTGCAGGTGAGGGTGTGTGAGTGTGTGTTTTGCTGGGTGTATGTGAGGTAGGTATTTGTTGGTGTGCTGATGGTGTGTGGCTTGTGTGAGGGATGAGCTGTGGGTGTGTGGTTGCTGTCTGTTGGGTGCTGGCAGTAGAATAGCACTTGCAAAGGATCATGGTTGGGATTTGTGTCCTTTATATGGGTGGAGTTGTGGGTGTGTCTTTGTTCTCTGTCCCCACCCCCCCAGTATTTATTGGCTTTGTAATTGCTTGTTTGGCCTTTTTTTGTGTATTTTTCCTTAGTACTGTCTGTGCATGTTGGAAACGTTCTTGTGACCGAGTCGGACCCTGCAGTTGTCTCGTACGGTCTTCTCCGTTTCGTTCACGCTGTGTTTGTGCAGTTTTCTATGCTGCGTACGCGTCGGTCGCGGTGTTTTGTGTTACTTCGGCTCGGTTTTGTATGCGTGTCGGTCGTACGGCTTGTCTTCCGTACGACTCGGTCGTGGTTTCGCGCCTTGCATCGTACTTTGCGGTTTGGAGTTCGCGTGTACGTTTCGGTCGGATTTGTTCCGGGTGCGTGTCGGTCGGTTCGATTCGCGTGTTTTTCCGGCCGGATTGCTGTTTTCCGTGCAGCTCGGTCGTTCGGCTTGGGTTCCGTACGTGTCGGTCGGATTTTGCACGCCTTGCATCGTACTTGGCGTGTCGGGCGCCACAGGTACGTGTCGGTCGGAATAAATTCCGGCTCCGAGTCGGTCGGTGCTTTTTCCGGCCCGAATCGGAATCGACCCCTGAGTGTTCTTATTTATATAAATATCAATCTGTCAGGCCTATAGTGTTGTTATATGTGTTCATACTATATTTATGATGCACTTTATTGTAGAAAAGTTGAGACGGTTCCCCTGAAGAAGGCTTAAAATGCCGAAACGCGCGTCGTGTGCTACTTGACTGCCAGCATCTGAAAATTGATGTTAACATAGGAACTTCCTCTTTTAGTTTTTATTTGTACAGCACTGTAATGTATTGTTTGTGATATATGTATTCTGTGTATATGTCATGTACATATGTGATTGTGAATTGAAAATATGAAGTATATGTATCATGAAAAGATTTAAATACCAAAAAAAGAAAATCAGTAACAATATAAAGAAGAATAAGAATAAAATACCATTTTGTATCAGATTAAACAGAATTGAGTCATATGTACATGTTTATTTAATAATCAACTCTACACAGAATTAGGCCTGTTTCTGATATAATGCGATAGAATAGTTCTTGTATTTAGCGTATTACTTTACCCCAATTGTTACTCGCACATGTACCACTGAGACATCCATTCACTCACCAACACACCCATACACACACTCACCCACCCATACAGCCCTTCACAGATGCACTCTTGAACCCATACACCCAGTGAATCGCCTGCTCACACATCTATGCAAAGAGTCACCCCCCCCACCCACCCACAAGAACACTCAGGCACCCATACAGATACTCAGACAACCAATCAATAACCCATATAGACACTCATGTGGCTACTCACCAACCCATGCAGCCACTTACACACCAACTGATAGACTGATACAGACATCCACACAGTTTAGTCATAAACACATGCATTCAGTAACACATGTTTAATCACTCACTTATACAGTCAGTCACGCACCTACTAAATCATCCATTCAGACACTTATACACCCACTCATTCTTCAATACACCTTAGCATATATATATATAGATATAAAACATATTTAAACTTTACAGAAACACATAGTCACTGGATGATGTCATCAGTGATGTCATCAGTGATGTCATCAGTGATGTCACTGACCATGTCATGAATGATGTAATATGTGACGTCATCAGCAGTGCATTGCGGGGCGCGAGTTATAGTTAGCTAAACTAACTATAACGGGGGAATTTCTATGGTTTTGTACGAGTGAAATGTCCAACTAACTATAACGTTCCTGAAACCTATAGTTTTTTCA
Source organism: Calotriton arnoldi (assembly GCA_963921515.1). Classification (NCBI taxonomy): domain Eukaryota; kingdom Metazoa; phylum Chordata; class Amphibia; order Caudata; family Salamandridae; genus Calotriton; species Calotriton arnoldi. The sequence goes on from CAWUFW010007908.1 coordinate 114,236, forward strand.
GTGAATATATATATATATATATATATATATATATATATATGCAAAACAAACTCCGCTGCTGTTATCGTGCTGGATAAACGAAGACAGACCCAGAAATAAGGTGCAGTGTATTTAATAGTCAAACGCCCTTGAAATCCGCCATAATATATTATCTACTGGCGGTCGCCAGTAGATAGTTATAGTTAGGACCTATTTTCCATAGGAAATTCACAACATTCTATTTGAAATAACTTTTGCGCCGGTTGACGAATCTTCGCGAAATTCTCAGAACTCGTGGGGCGCTCCAGTCCGCTCCTATCCTAAAAGTTTCGGGGTGATTCGGCAAGCGGGGGCTGAGAAAAAAGGGGGGTCCCAAAACGTGTTTTCTCAATGTTAATTCCCATAGGAAATTTTAGACACGGCTACAGCCTGAACTGCTGAACGGAATTACACCAAATTTGGCAAAAAGGTAGCGCTTGGTTCAGAAAGCGACCTTTTTTTAAATGGTGTAAATCCGTTCAGTAATTACGGAGAAATTCAAAAAATAAGAGTCAAAAAATCAATTTCCCATAGGAAACTTTAGACACATGACTACAGCCCGAACTGCTGAACAGGAATTACACCAAATTTGGCAAAGAGGTAGTTCTTGGTTCAGAAAGAACCCTTTTTGTTAAATGGTGTAAATCTGTTCAGTAGTTGCTGAGAAAATCAAAGTAAAACCACATATATATCTATGGCCGTGGAGGGTCCGCGCACCCTGAGCGCACCTGCCCGATCACGAGCTGTATGCTAATTGGCTGTCAACACTCCAAACCAGTGTTGGCAGCCATCTTGTTCCTCGGTAGAACCGAGGCACAAGAAACAAGTGCGCAAAACGCAAAAGGGGGCAGGGTATAAACACCCTGACCCCTAGACCTGCTTAGGGGTCCCACAAGGACCCCCAGGGCCAAAAAGCATTTAAAAAAAAAATTGGCGGGATGCGCTTAGGGTGCGCGGATCCCGCCGTGAAAACAAGCAAGCGCGGGCTCCCGCGCTCGAGATTTGCCCCGGGTGGGCCAAGTCCCGGGGGCATGCGGAGTGGGTTTAAATGTTAGTTGGGGGCCTCTAAGGCCCCCATGCCCCGAGGACTGCCACCCCGGAGATTTCAAATTATAATGATGGCGGGAGGCACACGGCCCCCCCGCAGCCCCGGGGACCGCCACCCCCTGGCGCTTCTTTTTTTAATAAAAAAATTTCCTGTGTGGGGGGCTCCAGGCCCCCACACCCCGGGACTGCCACCTCCCGGGGCACTAATTAAAGAAATGTGGGGTCCGTTTTGGACCTCGAAGCCCAGGGAACACCACCTCCCGGGGCTTTGTAGATGTTGGGAGGGGGCCGCACGGCCCCTCCTGGAGCTCGTGGTGGCCCTGGGGACTGCCACTCCCAGGGCCGGCTCCTGCAGTGTCCCAGGGTGCCTACCCCGGGACACTGCTGTTTGCAATGGCAGGACAGGAGCCGCGCGGCTCCCGCCCTGTCATTGCAAACTTGCTTGCTTCATTGAAGCGAGAGCAGGAAACCTGCTCTCGCTTCAATGAAGCAAAGCAGATTGCTTTTCCATAAGGGAGCTGCATGTCAGCAGCTCCCTTATGGAAAAGCAATGCCGGCTCCCGCAGGATGCGGGGAGCCGGCGGGACCGTGGGGGGATTGAGGACCCCCCACAGTCTCCAATGAGTGGCCAGGCCCCGGGGGATGGGGTCCCCGGGGCCATTAGTGGCCCGGGAGGGGGGCCACGCAGCCCCCCTCCCCAACAATTATTTTTAAAAAAAACTTTTTTAAATGCGCAAAGGCCGGCCCAGGGATGGGGTCCCCGGGGCCAATAGAAGGCCTTAGGAGAGGGCCACGCAGCCCCCTCCTCAAAAATTTAAAATAAAAGTGGCCATGCCCCGGGGGATGGGGTCCCGGGGCCGGAATCAGCCACGGGAGGGGGCCACGCGGCCCCCATCCTGTACTGTTTTTTTTTTTAAATAGGATGAGGCCCTGGGGGATGGCGTCCCCAGGGCACCAAAAAGTGAAAAGGAAGGGGGGCCACACAGCCGCCCTTCAAAAAGAAAAAAAAAGCGAACAAGCATCAGGCCCCGCCCCCTCCCTTAACCACTCTGCAAATGCCCCCTGTGGTGCGTTTTAAATTGGGGAAAGAATTCCCTTCAATACTGGGGTCCCTGAGGGCCAACTAGCCCACCAGGCACCTCCAGTAAGCGCCACAGGGCTGGGTTGCAGAGAGGTGGTCCAGGCCATGCCCCTTTTTACACCTCTCTGCAACGCAGCTCTGTGGCGCTTACTGGAGGTACCTGGTGGGTTAGTTGGACCCCAGGGACCCTCAGGATTCAAGGGGACTTAATTCCCCAACTTAAAACGTGCCACGGGGCGCGTTTGCACAGTGGTGAAGGGAGGGGGCGGGGCCTGAGGTGACATGTGTGCAAACAGGCCCCGTGGCACATTTTAAGATGGGGAATTAATTCCCCTTCAATACTGGGGGTCCCTGGGGGCAAACTAGCCCACCAGGTACCTCCGGTATGCGCCAGGGAGCTGCGTTGCAGAGAGGTGTTCAGAGGCCACGCCCCTTTTTACACCTCTCTGCAACGCAGCTCTGTGGCGCTTACTGGAAGTACCTGGTGGGCTAGTTGGACCCCAGGGACCCTCAGGATTCAAGGGGACTTAATCTCCCAACTTAAAACGCGCCACGGGGCATGTTTGCACAGAGGTGAAGAGAGGGGGAAGGGCCTGATGTGACAGGTTAGTTTCTTAGTTTTAATCCCCCTGCCCTATTATGTACTAGGGACTTACAGAGGAGGTCATGCTAATCACAGGGGTACCCCAACGCATAGTGTTCCCTAGTGTATGTAGGTGTTTTCACTGTATTCTAAGTGTCTTTTAGCATAGCACTGGCTCTAGGCCTAGTTAGTCAGAGCCAGTTACCACCAGTACCCGTCTGAAAAAGTTATGGGCACAGGATGATTCTGCAACAAGGCCTCTTTCTGCTCCTCTGTTGGTTCTTTCTGCACATGTCTTGCTTCTTCCTGCACTTTTCTTCGTCTTTGTGGACTTCTGTTGCTTCTTTCTGCATTACTTTTGCTTCTTTCTGTGTGTTTTTTCTTCTTTCTTCACATGTCCTACCTCTGTAGGCATAGTTAGAAACTAGCATTTAAAAACCTTACAAATTCACTGAAAAAACCATAGGTTTCAGGCACGTTATAGTTAGAAATTAGCATTTAAAAACCTTTGAAATTCACTGAAAAAACCATAGGTTTCAGACACGTTATAGTTAGAAATTAGCATTTAAAAAACCTTTGAAATTCACTGAAAAAACCATAGGTTTTAGGGACAGTTATAGTTAGTTGGACATTGCACTCGTACAAAACCCGTGAAATTCCCCCGTTATAGTTAGTTCAGCTAACTATAACTCGCGCCCCCGCAATGCACTGCTGATGACGTCACATATTACATCACTCATGACATGGTCAGTGACATCACTGGTGACATCACTGATGACATCTCAAATGACATCACTGATGACATCACTGATGACATCATCCATGTGATAATTTCATGCATCTTCTCACACCCTAATATAACTTTTGATACACCCACTCTAAATTACAGACTGCCATTCTCAAAACCATACACACTACAATACCAATAACTACATACCCACTCACTAATTCTTAGGTCTACACACACACATCTACTCACTCACCCGTACAGTCACTCATACTTACAGTCACTCAGTACAGGACTATCATATGCACTCATACACCTATATAAACACTCACACACCGCCACTCATCCATAGAGGTACTCACACACCTAGTCAGTCATACAAATAATTATTCAAACTACCCTTTACTCACCTATACTTTTATACACACACCAGCTCACTTACTCATACAAATACTAGCACATTCTTACGCTCTTATACAATAACTGATACAAGCACACACGCATCCATACAGCCACTCTCACAATCACACACTCTCACTTATAACCATTTAAATACTCTAACACACATATATACTGCCTTTTACATATGTAGTTACTCGCACATGTACCACTGAGATATACATTCACTCACTACACACCCATACACACACTCACCCACCCAAGCAGTCCATCACAGATGCACTCTTGAAATCATGCACCCAATGAATCACCCACTCACACATCTATGTACAGAGTCACACACACCCCACCCACACAAACACTCAGGCACCCATACAGATACTCAGAGAACCAATCAATAACCCATATAGACACTCATGTAGCTATTCGCACATCCATGCATCCACTTACACACCAACAGACAGACGGATACAGACATTCACACAGTTTAGTCACTAACCCCTGCATTCAGTAAGATACATTTAATCACTCACTTGTAGAGTCACTCACGCACGTACTAAATCATCCATTCAGACACTTATACACCCACTCATTCTTCAATACGCCTTTCCCTATATATATTAAACATATTTAAACTTTACAGAAACACACATTCACTGGATGATGTCATCAGTGATGTCACTGACCATGTCATGAGTGATGTAATATGTGACGTCATCAGCAGTGCATTGCGGGGGCGCGAGTTATAGTTAGCTGAACTAACTATAACGGGGGAATTTCACGGGTTTTGTACGAGTGCAATGTCCAACTAATTATAACTGTCCCTAAAACCTATGGTTTTTTCAGTGAATATATATATATATATATATATAACCTACTGGCAGTCGACAGTAGGTAGTTATAGTTAGGACTTTGTTTCTATTCAAAAAGAGTTTTTTCTTTTGCCAATATCTTTGGCGCCGGTTGACAAATCTTCGCAAAATTTTCAAAACTAATGGGGCGCTCCAGTCAGCTCCTGTCTTGAAAGTTTCGGGGTAATTCGTCAAGCGGGGGCCGAGAAAAAAGGGGGTCCCAAAACGTGTTTTCTCCATGTTAATTCACATAGGAAACTTTAGACAAAGCTACAGCCCGAACTGCTGAACGGAATTACACCAAATTTGGCAAAAAGGTAGGTCTTGGTCTAGAAAGCGTGCTTTTTATTAAATGATGTAAATCCGTTTAGTAGTTCCTGAGAAATTTAAAAAATAACAATATCGATATCTGAGCACCAAGGAGGATTCGCGAACCCTCCCGGGCACGAGCTTCACTCTGATTGGCTGCCAACACTCTAAACCAGAATGTGTTGGCAGCCATCTTGTGACTCGGTAACCGAGTCACAAGAAAAAGGGTGAAAAAAAGATGAAAAACAAGAAAAGGTGGCAGGGTAGAAACACCCTGACCCCCTAGGCCTGCTCAGGGGGTCCCACAAGGACCCCCAGGCCCAAAAAACCCATTTTTTTTTTAAAACACCCGAATTCGTGCTGGGTGCGCGAATCCGGCCCAAAAATTTTTTTAAGACGAAGCGCGGTCATTTGAGATGTCATCAGTGATATCACTGACCATGTCATGAGTGATGTAATATGTGACGTCATCAGCAGTGCATTGCGGGGGCGCGAGTTATAGTTAGCTCAACTAACTATAACGGCCGAATTTCTCTGGTTTTGTACGAGTGAAATGTCCAACTAACTATAACGTCCCTGAAACCTGTGGTTTTTTCAGTGAATTTCTATGGTTTTTTAAATGCTAATTTCAATATATATATATATATATATATATATATATATATATATATATATATATATATATATATATATATATATATATATATATCTAAACAACTTTTCTTTCCCAGATGGTCTCTTTGGTATTCAAACTTCTTTTAATTTCCTCAAATTATTTGTTGTTTTTTGCTTGTTATATAGTTTTGACAATCATTTTTTTGCTAACTTTTATTCTTGTGTATGTGGAATACTCTCTGTACCATCTACTGAGGCAACCTTATTAACAAACTTCTTCATAGATGATTGTGTGTTAGTTGTTTAAATTGTACTACACCAATTGAGGACCAGAACTGAAGGCTTCTTTAGAAGAGCAACTGGTAGTTATTACTCATCACTAATTTGAAGTGATCACTTCTAAAGAAATGAATCTTTAAACACTTTCATACATTAAATAATTTGTATTTAATTTTAATCTCTATAATGAAGTTTTATTCACTCACTCCATTAATTCCACTTCTATGTGTATCTATTATTTTTCTCATTAGTTCATAATTTATGCATATCACATTTCAAGAATGAAACAAACAATTTTATCTTTCTCAGGAGTTACACATTATTAGCGATTAGGAATACGGGAACATGGTTATCCTCCATGGGATATATTCAACTTAATGGAGAATTTCACCCACATGAATGGGCACGAGAATGAAGGATATACCTCCGAAAGGCACTGCAGCATGGTTCATTTTATAGTCTTTGAAATACGGAAAATAAATAATTTTGATTAAAATAAAACAGTTTATTCAAAGAGAAATTTAGAATAGATTATTGTTGACATTTGGAACTAAAGTGAATACAGCAGTGCAGTGACATACTGACCACAAAAGTGTGGCAGTTATTCAAGCATTGTAACAAAACCCAGGTGCTGAGTAGCACTCTAAAATTGGATTACTCAACTGAATGTTTGAAAATTTGCGACTGGTATGCAAACTACAAGATTCCACAAACGTATAATTCTGCAATTAAAACATGTCAATTTCTGGATCACATGGATTTTCGCAAACTTTGGATGTCTATTCTTTGATGAAACATATTTTGATCTGTTTTTGAACATTTAACTGTGTCACTTCATTTGTTGAGGCCTCTATTGTGTACAAATAATGCTGTACCAGCAGTGCATTTAAAGAAGGCAAAAGAACCAAGGAATCCCAAATGGCAGTTCTCAGATGGCTTCTCCATCGCTAATGATCAGTTTGGTGGGGCCTCAGGTGCAGGAGAGAACAGCTCTTGATTTATTCTTGGTCCAGGGAATCGGGAACGTGTTCACGTTCCAAAAAAGCTTGTTGTGTTACTTAAAAACTTTGGGCATACAAATCCTAAACTTTCCATAAGCTGTCTGGAGTTATTCGGATGGAGATTTTGCAAATCACGCATCTAGTATTGTTAATACCAAGAGGGCAGAAGTCTCTGTTTGCTTGCAAGGAATCACTTCGACTTTTTCTACTATGTAGAATATATAATAATAATAATACAGCCATTTATAGAGCGCGAACAGCTACCTCCGAAGAGGTGTCCCGGCGCTATAGCAACAGGTGGTGCGCGCGGAACACACAACAGCCGAGGATTCCTGGCCATTAGCCTAGGTTAAAAAGCCATGTTTTTGCTGCTTTCCTGAATTGAGTTTCAGAGGCAATCTGGCGCAAGGCATTAGGCAGGGAGTTCCATAACATGGACGCACCAAGCATGAAAGATCTGCCACCCATCCGAGCTTTCTTAACTCGAGGGGTGCAAAGCAGGTTCTGAGAATTAGACCTCAGTGAGCGAATCTGCTTGTATGCGCCAAGCCTCTGTTTCAAATAGCTTGGGCACTTTCCATGGATTGACCGAAAAGCTAGGGTTAAGGCCTTAAATTTAATTCTATTGGCTACCGGCAACCAGTGTAGTTCCTTGATGTGCGGAGAGATATGCTGCCGAAAAGGGACATGTCTAATTAATCTCGCAGCCGCATTTTGAACCATTTGGAGTTTCTTAACTAGGTAGGCTGGTAAGCCCAAGTAGAGGCCGTTCGCATAGTCCAGGCGGGAAGTTACTGTGGCATGGACTACTGTCCGGCGGCAGTTCTCTGGCAGAAGATGTATAAATATCCGCAGGTTTCTCAAACTGCTAAAGCAGGCAGCTGTCACCTGCTGAATTTGGGCTGAGAAAAATAGGTCAACCTGCCACTTTACTCCCAAATTTTTGGCAATGCCAACTGGAGTGGGAGGTGAACCCATTTCCACCGGCCACCAGAGGTCTGCAGCAGGGAGTTGGTTTATACCAAAAGACATCACTTCCGTTTTATCGGCATTAAGTTTGAGTGCATATACATGCATATAAACATGCATATAAACCCTAAATAGGATGGACTGGACATCTGTCAATTTTGGAGGATGTCCCACATCCACCAAACTCTAAACCCCCCTTAACCTTTTATGAAGTGTGTATTTTGCTTATGAAGAAAGGGGTCCTCTATTTAAATTAAAAAAGCACATGGAGCTGTAAAGAATGTGAATCTTTAATTTGGGTGAGTGGCAGTCCACCACAAGTAATAAAGTCTTTGGACTTGTTAGGTCCAGACAAAGTTTCAATAACTTAAAAGAGAGCTCACACCCTGGTAGCTATGGTACAGATCAGACAGGTTTAACTTAGAAAAATGTGTAAAGTATTTAGAAGTACCAATCAAAGATTTTATCTTGTGATTTAGTCTCTGAATCGGAAGTCAAAATCCTCCAGAAGAGCAAGTCAGCAGGCTGTAACCAGAGAAGTCCTTTGGAAGTTGGATAGATATTGCGCGAGATTCCGCTAAAGCCATTGTTTTTTTGCGGGAAAAACTCACAATAGGAAAAGCCAAATTGCCCACCCAGGAAGTTCTTTCACCGGCCCGATACTTTTGGCACTTTCACTAGTTCAAGATTTCTACCTTGGGACTTTTTTGGAGCTCAGATTCCTCCAGCAGAGGAAGACAGCAAGCTCTAGCCAGGAAAGTCACTCCAAAGTCATATACACTTGCCGCGAGGGTCTATTGAACTTGATTTTCAGGCCGCAAAAATCTCTGGAACCGATTTTATGGTCCAGCGAGGTCGCACCTTGGCTGGATTGATTTGGGTGGCTGGTCCTGGTTTTCTGATGGTCTGGAAGTCCAAAATCTTTGAAGTCCAATTTTTTCTAAAATGTAAGTCCTTCTGGGCACCACTAAGGCTCCAAAGACCTCAGCGACAGCACTTAGGATTCAGAACTCATTTAAACAGAGGCCAAGAGCAGAGTCCAGTCCTCTTTCAGTTACAACTGGTCTCTCAAGGAAAAAAAACCCTGTTAGACCTGTCAGCTTTGGGTGGTTTCCCCCCAAAATGCTTTCCTCCTCCATTTCTGCTGATCTTGTTTTTGCTGGCCTTAGGACTCTGTGAACTTTACCACTGCTAACCAGTGCTAAAGTGCATGTGCTCACTCTTTAAAACATATTGGTGTATCCCCAGTTGGCATATTTAATCTACTTATAAGTCCCTAGTAAAGTAGTACCTCATGTACCCAGGACCTGTTAATTAAATTATACTAGTGGCTACAGTACCCAGTTCCTTGTGGGTATACTGGGTAGGTGCTGTTGAAATAGAATTAGTGGACCTGCAGAACTTGTTGTGCCATCCACTTAAGTAGCCATTTAAACATGTCGAAGTGCAGCCTGTGAGTACAGTTTTAAGTTGCCATTTTGGCTTGCACAATAAACATTTTGCCAGGCCAAAACCTTCCTTTTTAATACATATAATTTATTAAATATAAGTTACCCCTAGGGTAGGCCCTGGACAGCCCAGAGGGCAGGGTGCAGTGTATTCAATACTTTTGACATGTACTTTTAAGCTTTACCTGTCCTGGTAGTGAAAACCCTTAAATTTGTTTTCACTACACAAGGCCTACCTCTCCAACAGGATAACTTTGGAGTTACCTTATTACATTTAATAAGCTGTAAACTCCAAATGGGAACATGTAACCAGTTCATGTTTGGTGTCTTTGAAATTGTAATAAAAAGATCTCTCTTATGGGAAAGTCAGACTTTAAATTACAATTTTGAAAATGCCACTTTTATAAAGTTATACCAAAGGGGATGATGGACGGAGCGCTTGAGCAAATCAAACACTCACCCCCAGTCAACTGATCTGGGTTTAATCCATCATCAATCTTTAGCTCACTCCACCACCCCAGTTCAGACATGGCCATATGCAAATCAGTCTGACCCTGTGCCTCATGGGAACAGTCCAGCCCGAACTGCCAAGCCATGTCTTCCCTGGACCGGAAACAAGCAACCTGGGACCGGTTTCTGGCTAATCAGCCGTCATCAGCCAGGCTAGCTTGAATCCAGTGGCAAAGTGAGCAAGGGACCCACGTCTGGGCATACCCTGCCAACTTAGGGCGAACAAAGCGATACCAAAGGGGATCCTGGCTGAAGAGGGGTGAAACCCCGAAACCGGTCCTAGGATGCTTGTTTCCAGTCCAGGGAGAACCTGGCTTGGCAGTTCGGGCTGGACTGTTCCCATGAGGCACAGGGTCAAGACTGATTTGCATATGGCTGGGTTCAAACTGGAATGGCATGGTGAGCAAAAAAACGATGGATTTAGGCCCAGATCTCTGTACTGGGGTGAATGTATGACATTGTTCTGCATTCTGTCCATCAACTGTTGTTTTTGCCTTTTTCACCCCGAGTGGGACGGGTATGCCCAGACGTGGGTCCCGTGCTCTCCATGCCACTGGAATCAAGCTATCCTGGCTGATGAGGGATGAAACCCCAAAACCGGTCCTAGGATGCTTGTTTCCAGTCCAGGGAGAACCTGGCTTGGCAGTTCGGGCTGGACTGTTCCCATGAGGCACAGGGTCAAGACTGATTTGCATATGGCTGGGTTCAAACTGGAATGGCATGGTGAGCAAAAACGATGGATTTAGGCCCAGATCTCTGTACTGGGGTGAATGTATGACATTGTTCTGCATTCTGTCCATCAACTGTTGTTTTTGCATTTTTCACCCGAGTGGGACGGGTATGCCCAGACGTGGGTCCCGTGCTCTCCATGCCACTGGAATCAAGCTATCCTGGCTGAAGAGGGTGAAACCCCGAAACCGGTCCTAGGATGCTTGTTTCCAGTCCAGGGAGAACCTGGCTTGGCAGTTCGGGCTGGACTGTTCCCATGAGGCACAGGGTCAAGACTGATTTGCATATGGCTGGGTTCAAACTGGAATGGCATGGTGAGCAAAAAAACGATGGATTTAGGCCCAGATCTCTGTACTGGGGTGAATGTATGACATTGTTCTGCATTCTGTCCATCAACTGTTGTTTTTGCACTTTTATAAAGTTGCCATTTCCCTGTCTTAACCATTTAATACATATAGCCTGCCTCTGGGCCTCGGTGTAGCTGATAGTTGGGCTTTGTATATGCCTCCTAGACAGCCCCACACAATAGAGAGTTTAGGTGTGCCTGGATGGGCCATCACTGGAAGGATGGGAGGGCGGTGCTGGACATGGCCCGACTTACACTTGAATAGGCTGTGTCCTGCCTCCACACAAGGGGCTGCATGCCCTCTTTCGTCTGGAGCCAGGGCAGGGAAGACAGGATACCTGTTGACCCCAAAGCGAAACCTCTAGAAGCTTCTTCCAATTCAAAGGAAAGCCCAAATATAAATATTGGACCTCAGACACCGACTACCACTGTGCTAGACTGCTGCTCTGAAGCACTACTGCCCTGACCTGCTGCCCTCTTGTCTGGGTGAGAAAGACTGGGCCTGCATCTGTTAAACCCAGGACCCCAAAGTGACTCCAAGGGCTAGCTGGCTGGCCTACTGACTAGAGCCTCAGGGATAGAAGGCTCCAACAACCTTAAACCCAGCAACGGGACTCAGCCGTTTGTGAGTCCTACCCTGCCAAGTGGTGCTACTTGAGTCCCGGAGCCTTGGAAGTGGGCCTGAAGGTGCTCTGCCAGCACATTTGTGGATCCAACAGAACCGATGCGTCTCCGCTGCTACTCTGTTGCAAGGGTTCTGCTACCGCAAGGACTCCACATCGGCCTTGCAGCCTGCATCAGAACCATCGTCGATGCAGGCCCTTGCATTGCATTGCAAATCTCTCATTGACAGCAGCCTCAAAGACGATGCAAGTTCTTGCACCGCAGCCTTGGAGCATCTCGAAACCCACACACCGCCTTGGGTGCTAGATGGACCCTCGGTGCGGGACTTCGCAACACTCTGCAACCAGGATTTAGAGTACTCTTGCTCAGCGGGCCTAACTGGGTCCCTGTAGCCAGCCCACATTCCATCGAGGTCAACCTAAACTTGTGTCCTTGTCCCGGTCTGGCACAACCAGATCTCTGCAGTTGGCACTTTGTGCTTTTTGGATCCATTTTTACTGAAATCTTTAAAATTTTATATCTGCTGTCCTATTGATTGGATTTTGTCAGCTTGGTCTTGTTCTATATATTAAAAATTACTCTATGTTTCTAATCTGGTGTGGGATCCGTTTGTGGTGTGTTTTCATTGGGTTACTGTTTGAAGTGTTGCACAAAACTTTATGCATTGCTTCTAAGTTAAGCCTGACTGCTCTGTGCCAAGCTACCGAAGGCTTGAGCGCAGGTTCATTCTAGAGTTTGCTTGTGACTTCACCCTGACAAGGATTGTGGTTCCTGCTTGAGTAGGGTTTTACACCCCTCAACCAGTAACCCAATTTCCTAGAGCCTCTTGCAGCTTTGGGTGTCCCTGTAGGCACACAGGTGTTCAGCCATTTGACGGTTGAAGTCCACTTCTTTGTCCTGGGTACAGATGAGATAAGGTCCAGCCCATCAGGCCTCCTCACAGGTCTCAAATAGCAGGTGCAGTCCATCTTCTGTTCTTTCCGAGGTCCAAAACAAAAAATGTTCTTAGGAGCTGATAGTGAGGTCCCTTTTGTACAGTTCAGTAACCGGTTGGGAGGGGGTAGGGGGGTGACTCCTGGACACTCCCTAACCAATGGGTATAAGGTTCTCAGTGCACCCCTACCCACTTTTGCGCACATTCTGTTTGCATTACTGCAAACTATCCCAGATTAAGCTATTTTAAGGGAAATCCAGGATGGCACAGGCCTTCTGCCCTTGTGTGCTAGTCAGTGGTATATTTAAGGAAATGAGCAGTTCCATCCTCCTAGGCTACACCAAACTGGTTCACATTCAGCCTATCCTATCACCAGGCATGAGTCATTGTCCTACTCTGTGAGCTGTTTTCACAACTCATTAAGGTCAAGCACTGATAGGGCAGTGGCTGACAGGCTAAAGCAAATTAGCCTCCCGGAGCTTCAGGCAGAGAAAAAGTAACTTTCTATAAGTTACTTTTTCTAAATATTTATTAAAAATCAAACTTCACCTTTTTAATTTGATTTTTAATAAATATTAAAAATAGTGGTTGGACTTTTATTCTAATTTGTCCCAAACCAGAAATAGCAAAATTAATATGTTAATTTTGAGTCCAGTTTTCCTCATAAGAGCCAGAACCTTCCACAGTGAAAATAGCTTTTGGGGGCTTGCGAATTTAAGGGTATAGTAATATTAAATAACTACATTTCCCATTGTTAAAAACCATGCACCCTACTCTGTGGTCTACAAGGCCTACATAGCAGTGACTTATTAATATTTAAAAGGGAGGTTTTCCCCTGTCAAATGGTTATTTTGACTGGTCAGACTGCATGTTTAGACTGCAACAGTCAGACTACATTAGTAGACCAAAAACCATGTTTTCCATGTCAGACTAGTGGATGGCACTATCACTGCTGCAGTCCACAGGTGACATTTAACTTTCAATACATGGGGTGTTGTTCCTACACCATATACTATGGCCTTTTAGGACAGTTAAATATGCCAATAAGGGATTAGCTAATTTTTACATGGTTTCGGGGATCAGAGAACATACACAGGGCAATGGACAACTTGCTGGATGTTTGCAAAAACTAGCCATCATGGAGAGCGTCCTTGATACTGATGACTTGGTAATATCTGCACAGGTCACAGAGTATATTTTAAAATAGTGAAATAGATTGATCCAACTCTGTTCTCTAAAGGCAAACTACTCATCCAAAAATAAGGTGACGTTCAGGGTTTTGTGACAACTATCTCCTGACTGGAATCTTCAATGGCCAATCTGGAAACAGAATGGGAATCAGAGCTGCATGACTTGTGAACATGCACAATTTCATCACAAATATGTAGTGAACCTCTTATTGGAAGGAGATACTCTACAAACTTCTAACGTGTCTTTTGGGTGAATGGAGACAACTACTGGTGAGAAGTCCCTAATCACGCTGATGGAGAGATTCCAGAAGAGGAACCATCTTACCTGTGTGCAGATCTGAGGAGCCTATAATAACTTGACAGCACTTGTAAATGTTGACATGGCTCACAGAGTGATTGTAGAGTTGGGCAGTGCAGCAGAAAGAGAAACAGTAGATTCCTAGATGTGTTTGAGCAACCAAGAAAAGGTAACCTATGTAAACATCTGACAGTGCCGTGCCTTGCTTGCACTTTTGTCAGACCGTGGAGCAGCCCACCTAACTTTATGAGGGAAGCCTGGGCAGCCATTAGCAATGCAGGGGTGAGCTACACAACCCTGGGGCTATCCGGAAGGTCAGTGGGAAGATTGTGGTCCCCTTCCAAAAGCCCCATCGCTGGCTGTTTTGGATGCAGGCCCAGGCTGCCAGAATATTTTAACATATTTTCTAGTAAAGGAGGAACGCTACTCTCAGAGCATGTTCTGAGATAAAATATGAACTAGTGGTGAGATGTTGTCTATCATTTGTAAAAAAGGTTGCCTCATATAGAAGAGAAAACTCTCTCACAAATCCCTTTTTAGTCTTCTGTACAATATCAGTCTTTGTCAGTGACACAGATACTGGCACCAGATGTATTTGCACGGTAACAAATTGCTTTGTAACAAGAATGAACATAACCCTTTTAACCATATTTCATATCTCTTCACATGTGTGTGTGTGTGTGTGTGTATGTGTGTGTGAGAAGACAATGATTAGTATAACATTATGTGAGAATGCTTCAGTTAGTTCAGAATGAAGCGCAATCAAAGATGTTCATACATAAAAAGACAAATATATTTAGAGCAGATAAAAGCAATAGACATTAAACTTTCATTAAATTATTGCTATTTTCAAGTAACGCCCCCCAAGTTAGCAGAGGACATATTGGACATAGTTTATAATCATTAATAAATTGGTGGATGCAAGGTATTTCAAGACCTTTGTCGGCCTGATTGACTTAGGGCCTCCTGCCAATACTCCCACTACTTCTAGGAAATCACTTCGCTTTCAAGTCATTATGGCTTTGAACTTGCAGAAAGATATTGTCAGCTCTTAATTTGCTGTAAGGCTCTGACTCCGACTGGTGCTCCAGAGAGAAAAGCTTCACGGTATGCTAATGAGGTTCCTAGTCTGTGCCACACATACTCCGGCTTGGTGTGAATGGATGTTTTCCAGAAGGAATTGAGGAGGAAAAGGGTACGAATGTACGAAAAGGGATGTTTACTTTCCAGCTGTTGAACAACTCCCCAAGTGCACAGGGGGGTGTAATTAGTAGCTTTATTGAGCACTGACAAGAGTGCGCACTGTCTTCATAGGAAATTAAGCAAACATTATTTATTTTAAGCCATCTGCAGTTTCCAATATATTTCATGACTCCTTTTTTCAGTTATTTTCTTTGGTTGATTTAATTAATTCATATTGCATTTCTGAACACGCTGAACAACGAATTTATGTTTCGAAAATCAGTAAACTTATTTTGATAGAATTTTTGGAATGGTTTCCTTCCGAAAGGTGAAAATGAAACTTAACACTGAAAGACTAAGGGGCAGATTTACAAGCCCCTTGTGCCACTTTTGCGTCACTTTTCCCATGTTAAAAGTGACGCAAAAGTGGCGCAAGGGGCTTGTAAATCTGCCCCTAAGATTGTGAGTTCTGATAAAGGCAGATTCCGCCACCGCTAGTCCACAGAGGAAAGTAAACTGAAACTACGTAAGGCATGGGCCTAACCTTTGCCAGAAATGGCAGGCAGGGTTAAAAATCTAAAAATGGTTGAGAGGAAGCTAAAGAAAAAGTTGCTAGGCTGGTGCAGTTCTACCTTAAGGAGAACAAACTTTTCTGGCCTACTGTTTACAAGCCCATAATGCAAACACGCATTTGATTTGCCCATAATGCAAACATGCATTTCATTTACCTGTCTGAATGAGAGGTCTACAGGTGTGGAGGATCTTACAGTGGAGAATGTGAATCTCTTAACACTTCATGGCAACCATAAGTTCTTCTTCGTGACTGTATGAGGCTCTACCCCCACCCGTGACCATTCTCTGCATGAAGCCATAGAGAGCCACCGGGTTCCTCATGTTGTCAGATTTTCCTTGTCTTGGGGGTGGCCAATTTGCTCAGCCAAGGCCAGTGACTATAAAGGCTTGCACTTCCAAATCTCGAGAGATTTTAGGACAGTCATCTTTTGAGGTAAATTCATAGTGGTCTGAGCAGTTTTGTCGAATCAACAGGTATGCAGCAACAGCCAATATCTGGACAAGATCCTATGAACAAAGTTAGGTAAAGAAAGGCTAGTGTTTAGAAAGAGACCCAGATGGAAGGAATTATTTGACAGAGAGATAGTTATTCATATGGAGTCCTAGATGGAGAGGCTGGTGAGAAAAAACATGGACAACAGTGAACTAGGAAGTGGATTGTTTTCGTCAGAGGGCTCCCCCACTCACTCCACATTCCTTTAGATTCTGATTAATGTCCCAGGACACAATGGGAGAGGGTGTAGAAGAAATGCCAGGGGGCGCAATGCAAGCAATACAATTGTGGTGACCTTCCTCCTGGTTGGGTAGTAAAAGACAGCTATGTGCGCCCAGGTATAACTGAACCTGCTGCAGCAATGATAGCTACACCCATGCCAATTGGCCAGCACTCCACTTATCTTGGTTCCAGCACTCAGCAAGCCCAGCAGCACAATGCTTTAGGACCGAGGGTCCCTATGTGCATATGACATAGCAGCTTATTGCTTCACAATTGTTCCTTCTTTGTCCTTCTCTGAAATTCATACCCTTTTAACTGACTTCCATCATTCGCACAGACTCGGCTTTCCAAAAGCCCCCAGGAATTACACTTATGGCGCCATAGTCACTGTGATCGCCGAAATCATTGATCAGTGCACTCCAACACCCAGGGGTATATTCACAAGAACGTGTGATAACTACCGCAAGAGTAGCGTAACACAACTTTCAATATCGCAGCCCATCGCGGGAAAATAACCCTGTGTCAACGTGGAATTCACAACAAGGCGGTAGCATGCGATAGTCACCAGATAACGCATCAAATGACAGCGTGAAAATCAACGCCACGCCGAAAAAATGCGAAACGTGAATGTGAGAAATCATGCGATGAGGACAATCGCGGTACAGAAATCAACGAACACCAGCCACAGGCCTGTAAATCCCACGCGTCCGGCGGGAAAAAGCACCATAAAAGAAAGAGAAAAAAAAGACCAAAAGCAATCCAAACTGCGTAGCAACATGGATGCACCCGGACCGAGTGCAGAGGACAAGCCGAACACCACAAGCCCTAAGGAAGACCATCCAGGAACCCTGCATTCGGGGAAGGGCAAGGACAAGAGGAAGAGGAAGACCGGGTACAGTCCGCAGGAAGACCAGATCATCGTCACGGGGGTGACCGAACACCATCAACAACTGTTCGGCACCTCCACTGCGGCACTGGCAACCCAAACCGAAATATGGCAGACCATCGTCACCAACGTCAATGCAGTCGGAGTGTCCAGGAGGTCACTGGAGGAGGTCAAGAGGCGCTGGCATGATCTGAAAAGGCAGACCAAACATAAGCTCGCCGCCAACAGGGAGGCAGCAACGGCGACTGGAGGTGGGAGTCCTGCGACACAGGAGGAGCTGGATGAGCTGGAGCAAATGGTGGCCACAGTCAGCAGTGAGGAGACGGTGGCAGCATTGGGTGGCCTGGACACAGCACGATACGACCTGACCCAACAGCAACAGGGTGAGTAACCACTAGGGACGGGGGGGACGGGGGGAGATGGGCACAATGGCACACATGCAGAATTATGCGCAGCACACAGCACACCCACAATGACCGTGGAACATGTCCCTGCTTGCCTTGGCACACTGCAGCACACATAGAAACGCCAAGTAGGCCCCCATCCACAATGTGCACAGAGGGGCCCCCCCTATCACCAATATCACAACCGACCCGTGCATATGTGCTGAATCCAGCAAAGCAGCGGCTCCGTGACCCACACTGACTATGCAAGTAACACCGCATGTCCGATAGCATGGCAGCTGCCCCCAAAAAAAGACATGGCCCACGAAGCGAGATGGAGGTAGCCAAGTGCGGATCACATCCGTAAAGGAGCAGGTCACACTCCGACGTGTCCACGTGCACCCACAACCCATGCCTTATAATACACGCAGCAGACGAGCAATGCACCAGGCCACAAAAACAGTCCGCGAGCACACATGACCGAAGTCAAAAGCAAATCAGGCCCCTAAAAGCACACAATTCAAAGGCACCCCGCCTCAAAGGGAGAAGGCTACACGAAATCAGAGCTGCAGGGGCAACTCACCCACAATGCAGCACACACACATAGCAATAACAGGACATCAGCAATGAAGGCAATGTGGTACAAAGTGCAACACCACAGGACAGAGCTCACTACAGGTTCCGCTCGTGCGTAGTAACTGTCCACTCACACCTGGCATCGCCTGACACTGTGTGATGATAATGTACGGGTACTACCACACATCCATCATGTAGCCGAAAAACACACTGACTGCCATCAAATAGCCAGCTCCCCCAAACAGTCACAATGTACATTGGCATGCAGTCTGAATGTAAACATCCGCTAATCATCACCATACATTTGAAACTCTGTTAACCTGCATCTCCCCTTTACATTGCAGAGGGACAAACACCACCCCCTGCAGAGCACACCACACATCCCACCATTGATGATGAAGATGACAACCTGCACATATGTCAAGACACCCTCCAACGGACGCTGGACAGCCTCTGCACCCCACCCCCACCCCCAGGAGCAGGCCAGGCCAGCTGCCTCGAGGTGACCCCACCACCTGCACAGACCACACAGCAGGAAACACACACCACCACGGCTGTCTCCCAGGACCCCCCGACCAATACATGGAATTCCAACGGCATGTGTTGCGTTGCCAGGCGGAGTTGGCTCATCATCTGCGTGTGGGTTTCGAGCTCGTGGCAGCCAAACTCGATGCCAGTGGGTGTCTGAGTCCCATCAGGGACCACGTACAGTCCCTATCGGACACCCCCTGTACGCACCATGCTCCGCCACAGACCTTGGCTAACCTCGCTGGTGCTATGAGTCTAATACAAGAACTGTCTGGTCCGACAGGCACCAGCCATGACAGCACAGAGTTGGCACAGATGCGGAGGGCAATGGGGACAATGGAGCAGATGCAGGCTGGAAGGATGTCTGCCACGGCTGGACACCAGCGAGTAGTGGCTGGGAACAGCAACGCCCTGCAGTACTCCAACTTGCCATTGCTGCCACTGAGCCGTTCCCAGATGACTGCAGCGGGAACATCGACACACACAGCTCCGACCCCTGATGTGTCCGTGGCATACTGTGATGCTGCCCCATCACCTACACAGTCTGATGTGTCCGTGGCACACAGCGATGCAGCCATCACCCCGCCACACACACCGGACACACCAGACACAGAACCCATATCAGGGGAGTGAGAAGGGGATGGGAACTACTGTGTGAGGAAGGAGGCAGTAGCATCCATCACCGCCATATGGCCTGTCCCTGCCTGGTCATGACCTATGCATCATGCCCTGGGAAATACCTCCTACTGACCTCCGGAACACCCTGCGACATTCACCCGGACCCCGACACGGACTGCCATTTCTTCGCCGCTGGCCAATCACACAGCAATCCTGCTGCGGACTGCACTCTCCCTCTTCCCAATCACTGTGCAATCCCCAAAGGACTCTGGTTGGCCCACCACTGGGCTTCCATGTGATGTGGGCTTGGATGGCCAGGTACAGCTCCAGCTCCGTCAATCACCTGAATGTGAATAAAACATTCTAAATCACACAGATGTGTCATCACTATGTTCACTCACGTATGGAAGTATGGCTGGATGTGGAGACGATGATTGCACATGAAGGTACACCCTGGTAACTGACATCTATGCGCATGTCTATCCCTGAGACACATGGCCAATTGGATGACTGTGAAGGTGAGTACTAGCTGTGTCCCCATTGCACATCAACAGCAATCTCACAACACCCCAACCTAGGCACACGTCCATGTGTTGAATAGGGCCGTGTGTAGGAGTGACCAAAACAGTGGCAGGCCAGGAGTGGTATCCCACACCACGTGTGACAGCAGAACTTCACGTCGCATACCGACTTACACACATCTGTGTGGACACATTCTGTTGTGATGTATGATATTGCTCCACATGGTCAGAGGTTGGACACCATACACACATAGCTGGAGTCATGTAAGTGCACATGTCATCCAGCACCTATCCAAAAACAATGTCTGGCTCACAGAGGTGTAGCTTGCCAAAGGGACACACCCCCATTGCACATGCGTCAGTCAGTTCCTCCCTGTGTTGGGACAATGCTCATTGTGGCACACGAGTGGACAATCTAAACAACACACCTCACAGTTAGACACCAGTGGAGTGGCATAGGCTTTATTGGCATGTGCGTGTCAGTACGGACAAGGCAACGGCCACAACAGGCAGGAACATGCTTAAGACACTTACACGCAGCATGGGTACATGTCTAGGTACAGATAATGTTGGGGCTGAAATGGACAACATTTATCACGGGTGGCAACGCTCACAGCCCACCTTGCCTTGCTGGATGAGTCATGTGTTGTTTGGCGTCTGCCCATTGCCCCGTTTGAGGGGGCATGACTCACTGCACGTGGGGTCTGCATGGTGCACTGCCTCCGGGGTGCGCCGATTGTCTGCTCTGCCGATAGTGATCAGGTGTGAGGGTCCGACAGGTCCACATGTCGTGCTACATTGCCATGTGTGTGCTCTCACCCAGCAGTGTGTCCAAATTGGCAACGTTGCCAGATGACGCTGTGTTTCTCCGACCATGGACCTGCGTCACCTTGCACAGGTGTGTGCACACACGTGTTATTCCACGCACATGCATCCAGAGCCCGACCGAAGGCAGACGTGTCCTCTGTTGTGGTGGGATATGTGAGCAATCCCCACGATGCAACAAGTTGTTGGGCCATGTGCTGTGGCTTGCAATCGGATGTGGCTGCAGGTACGTCGTTACTCGTCCATGAATGCCCGTGCAGCTTCATGTGCAATGTGTTCCAATAGTACATTGTTGTCGTGTTCAAGGAACACCAGGGTGAGCCAATCCATTAGGTGGTCCGGGCAGGTGTGCTCAGCCCACGCCGTCTCACCAATCCGCAACACAGCCCAATAGGGGAGCGCCTCGATGTGGTCACTGCACACGAGAAATTGTGCAATCTCCCATGCACAACTACCAATACATACGCAGTATGTCAAGGCATCCCATGCACGGCTGTCTCGGTTACACTCCTGTTCGTGATCCAATAGGGGGCACAGACACAAGTCATAGTCCAATTCATCAACAGTTGTGTTGGATAGGCAGACATCCATAGGACACTCGAATGTGCATGTTCGGCAGTGGAACCAGGGATGGACGCAGGTGACGTGGGCAATGCGGAAACTGAGCCTGTAACTGATCCGTAGCACTGCCAGTGGCAGTGCGCCCAGTAAAAGCAGCATACGTGCACGGTACTGTTCCACCTGATGGCGGTTGTGCATGTGCCCGGTATGGCCTGCCATTGCGTTGGTGCGTCTCGTGCACCGGCCCTCTTCTGACCTGCGGCAGTTGTGTGGAGGATATGCCACAGCTCTGAGCATTGATTCGAATGTGTGTGCAACGTTGTGGGTAATGGGTTGCTGTTTCCGTGAGTGTCAAGGACATCCCATGCGGGGGTACCACAGGCAGGGGCTTCTGTGTGTGGGCTGTGGATGAGTCGGATGGTTCATTTGCGGAATGCGTGGTGTGGGAGTCGTCCCCATCTGCCTTTGCATCTCTATCAGGGTGTTCCAGGCGCATTCTGGACCAAGGTCAGGGGTGCAGGTGTCCTCCCGCCTTCTGCATTGGGACAATGGTGCTTTCATCCCTGATGTTTGTCTGACTACTACTTGCGTTTTCAGAATGTGATGTGGCTTTGGCGCTGAGATTGGGACACGGCCTTGGGCTCATGGTGTATGGATGGCGATGCACACACACATGTTGGCATGTGGAGCCAGGTGCCCGAGCGGCCTTGCGCTGCTTGTGCTATCTCACTCCGTCTCTCTCCCTCGCTCTCTCCCTCTCTTTCCTTTGTTGGGCGCATGGCACACCTTCTTCTCTTGGATTTGGTCTTCCAGGCTGTGTGCTACGGATTGTCCAGTGGGGTGCAGCTAGGACTCATCCTAAGGGTTGTTTCTGCTTTTGTTTGTATGGTGTTTTGTGTTGGTGGTTGCATTGCTGTATGACTGATTCTCCATTTTCGGGCCACGCATGTATGTTTATTTTCCGGCTTGTGCGACATCAGGCAAAATGTTTGTTTTGGGATTCGTGGTGTTGGTGTGCAATTTCTTAGTCCGGGGTTGGGGGTGGTCCCGGGGGGAGGGGGTGTTCAGGGTGTGGGTTGGGGTCCTGGGGTGGTGGCGGTGGGTGTTGTGGCCCTCTTGGGTGTCTGGGCCCCATGATGAGTGGCTCCATGGCATCTGTTGCCCTTCGGATGTGGCCCTGGGCTGTGCTCCCTTTTGTGGTGCTGGCTGCCGTCCGACTTTACACCAGGTCAGATCAGGTGTAGATTTCCTGGTGCTAACGTGCCTTATCGCCTGTTTTGTGTTTTTATTGCCGATGTGGCTGGTCTTTGTGAATGTTGAGGTGTGACGTTGTCTCGACTTTTGGCACGGGAACGCCTACTCTGCATCTCATTAGCGATATTTGCAGGGGTCCTCTGTGGAGATGTTTTTTGCGGCTGCTATCGCGGGTAAACTGGTGCTGTGGGCTGTTAACACCGGCTTGTGAATGGGGAGGTAAATTTATCACGACTTTGGCTGCAATAAAGTGCCGTTAATTCGGCGATGGCTCCTTGTGAATATGCCCCCCAGTCTTTTATCATCCTATTCTTCCCAGAAGCTCATACGTGTGACCGACATACCAGTACTTTACTAATCCATAATTCTACACTCCAATATCTTGCTGCAATGTGCTCTGTGAAAGATTCCCTGGTGACCGCCTGTGAAAATGGTGGACCCTCAGGAGCATTACGTGACTCTGCCATCTTCGAACCTGGTGTTTTACCCTGCCCTGGCCTCACAGCACTCAACATCCACCCAAAGCCAGACAAGTTCCTTACTCTGCTTTACACCCCTGAGAATCCTTTGTTGTATTCCGCTTTAGGTGTCCGTATATAGGCTTTCCTGAAACATGTCCTTATATAGGCACAATTCGCACTGCCCTTATATAGGCATAAAATCCAAGTCCTTATTTAGGCATTAGCCATGCACTCCAAATACAGGCATGGTCACCGACATCCGTCCAACCTAACGTCACAACGAGTTCTTAGAAACCAGACCCTTAAGCTCTTGGGAATTCCCCTAGCACAGGATTATTGATTTCTCCAAGAACTCATCTATTATGCATGAACCGCTATTCCTTAAGGGTTCATTCCTGACGTCTTCCTCTGTCCGACTTCACGTCAATGCTAACATTCCAAGGCACCTACCAGGTATAAATATACCTTCCCTTGCCCAAGCAAGGTAGGAGGAGACCTCGACTTTAGAGGAGCCCGTGTCCCGGCCTGACGCACTGACAAGAGACGCTGTCATCCCTGCTCGCAGAGAATCCAGCTTCCAGTGTTCTGACTCCCTTCGCGGGGTGTTAGAGTTCGAGACTCGGAAGGAGATTCCCACCTCTCTCATTCTCAAGGTATGGAGCTGACTAGAACCTAGAGGGACTCTTGGCATACCAGACTCTTGGCATACTAGACTATAGCTTACCATACTATAGAATACTCCACCTACTTCTCACCTTGCACTACACTTCGGTTAGGTTAGGTACACTGGGGTAGAACTAGCTTAGAGAAGCATCTTATGAGTACTCGCATTTTTAGCTTATGTTATTTATGTATATGAATATATGTGTCATAGCTAAAAGATAATGCTAGCGCAGTATTATTTCTTTCTACTGCTTACGCTGTACATTATATATCTCGCATACTGTCTTGTAATCATAACAGCTCATATCTCTTACACGAGAAACAAGACTGTTCAATAAATCCTTTTATTGAAACGCCCGTCTATTCTTTCTGTGTAACTCTGAAGAAACTAAGCATGCACGATTAGCTGAGTGAAACTGTTATCTATTGTTTCCACGATTCTGAGAGTGTTCCGATTCTAAAGGGAAACAAAGTTGTCATGTTTATGCGGTTGCCAGAAACTACTCCCTTCTTGTTTACAAGGAGTTTCTAGTGGCCTCTGAGTTAGCTGGCACAAAGTAATTAAGTTTAATATACTTGATAGGGACATACTGACCTCAGTCCTATGTCAAGTCTATAGGGTATATTATTCCAATGCGCAGAGCCTATTAGGGAAATAGGAACTACACTACATGGCGCCCAATGGTTTGGTAAGGCACTAATTTAACGCTAGATACTGAGTAACTCAGTCGTGCTTTTCTCAGAGACCCCTACTCACATACTCCATAAGACGTCTGGAGTGGGTAGGGTTAAATATCCGCCAAAGCTAAATAGGACAAAAACCCTATATATTAGCTGTTTGGTTTGTTCAACGTTGAAGGATACAGTGTCCCAAAATATTGTGCACCTTATCTTTTGTTTCCTTGAAACTTGTTCTGCATTTTTCAAAAACAAATGTCCCTACACCGGGACAATGACACCGAGAACGGTGTAGCTGCGGCTGACCCAGTCGTAACAGCTTTTAATTTTACAGGTTTAAATGAAACCGATGAGGGTGTTATAAACATCCCTCCAAACTTAAGGAGAGCCATCACTCTAAAACTTATAAAACACGGCCTATCACCAAGAGGTGGTAGAGCAGTTTTTGTGATAGAGGCACACTGAATCCTTTCAGACAGAGGTATTCTATTCATGGATAGTATTCTCAGAATCAAATCCATTAACAAAATTGTTTCACTTCTTTAAAGAAGATGAACCACCAGAGGAATATATTCCTTTCGAGGATATTGAAATTCCACTCACATACCAGGAGCATAATCTCTGGTTTAAAGGCGCCCTAAAACATCACAAAAACATTACCAGGCTCGGTCCACTAGGTAGATCAGGAGCAACATGGCCGATTCTAGCCGGCTACACACCTCATCCTGACATCGAAGAGATGTCAGACGAGGAATTACTTACTCAACTACAAGAGTTAATAAAAATGTACAGACAATTAGTGCAATATGTCATGCGGACTTTTACATTCCAACCACCAATGACCATTCCAAGTCAAACCCCTCTACAGGGGAATACACTAAAAATTACTCCACAGACTTTACACGCAGTCATGGGTAAAATGCCCACAAAACGTGAGCAAATTCCATTCTGGATAGCTCAAAAAATCACTCAAATCAAAGCAGTATTTCCTAATACTAGCCCTCATGAGAAACACAGAATCCTAACAATCTGTTTACCAATGGGGATCACACCACAACTGGAAGATTGCACCACTTGGGGCGCAGTCTTTGCTGCCATCTATACTAAAACACATGGTGTTCCATCAATTGCGGTAATACCAGATGTCCTGAAACAAATTCAAAATGAATACAGGGCAGAGCCTGCTCTGAATTTAGGTATGAAATTACTGAAAAACTTCGACCAGGTCTCAACAATAATATTATCTAATATTAAAGGGAGGCAGCATCAGTGGCGATCCGCCAACGCTTGGGAATTTGATGCAACAGAACATCAACATGAACTACCCAGAATAATAGAACAATCTTATGCAGAATTAGGCAGAGATAGTTTGGGTGGAAAACCTTTGAAGCCAAAACTATCTGAAAGTCCTGAGAAGGACTCTATAAAACAAACTCCTACATCTTCTAAAAAGAAGTGGGAAACTAATAAACAAAATTCAAACGAGACACGTTCTCAATCCCGAGGTAGGTCTCCTCAAAAGGAGCCCTCTGAAAGGAGGTATAACCTCAGGAATAGGGATAATTTAAGAAAACCTGACAGGTATCAAGATACTGATACACGTTCCTCTCGTACCTTTCAGATATCGTCACAGACATCGGAAAGAAGAGGATGGTCAGAACATAAAGAAGAACGCGTGAAATCCAAAGACGATAAACACGTTCAGAAAAATAAATCAAATCCTCAATTCACAAAAAAGAAGGTAGCAGGTCTGAAGATCAGACATGCTGAGAATACTGAGAACACAGCTCAAGAACGGAGAATGGGCTCAGACAATGCTGGACAGTGCAGCAGAAGTCACAATAGCTCGCCAGAACCTGAAGGAACTTCTGGAGATAGTGGACTTGAATTAGTACATCACAGTAGAGACTGTAGACACCAGGGTTAGTACTCCACAAAAGTTATATGAAATAACACTCCGAATGGAGGGAGACATACCAAAAAAAAGAGAAAATACTCTTTTGGGAAAAACTTTCAAGGGGTTATGATATACTTCTAGCAGAAAAAGACTGGCCACCACACTTTGTCAGGGAGTGCCCACATGGCGAGGACATTATTATGCCTGCCTTCTCCAACCATATTCCAATTCACCTAAAATATACTTATGCCAGGAAATGGGCAGTTCCCAGGCCCCAGCATTATACAAAAATCATGTAGGATGGGATGAGGACGCACCTCACCACAAAATACAGGTAAAAAATCAACCTACTGCACAAAGGCAGTACCCAATAAAGCAAGAAGCAAAAAAACAGGTCAGGGAGATCTTAGATCAACTTGAATACCAAGGGGTGATTGAAACATGCACCTCCTCAATGAACAGTCCTTTGTTTCCTGTATCCAAACCAGACAATACATATCGTCTAGTTTTGGATTACAGACACTTGAACACTTGTTCTAAAACATTTGCAGTGCAAAATGCACATAGTACAGCATTAATGAATAACATTGTGCGTAAAAAATATAAAACCACATTGGACATTTCAAATGGTTTCTTTTGTCAAAACATAGCACCTGAAAGCAGGTACTTAACAGCTTTCTCAATAATGGGGACCCAGCGTCAATTTTGTAGACTCCCTCAAGGGTTCAAAAATAGCCCAGGGTTATTCTCAGCAAGAGTAACAGAGTTACTACAAATTTACGATAATGAGGCATTGTCATATGTCGATGACATCTATCTGACAGACGATGACCTAGATAGGCACTTGAACAGGGTGAGTACCATTATATTGGGCTTCACCTCTGAAGGCTATAAATTCAACTTTAAAAAATCCAGAATTGCTCATCTCAATGTCCTTTTCTTAGGATATGAGCTTTCAAGTGAAGGCAAGAGCCTAGCAGCTAACTTTTTAGAAAAGTGCGCGCTGCTCCAACCTCCAAAAACGCTAAAAAATTTACAATCCATCTTGGGTTTCCTAAATTTTGGAAGAACTTACATTCTAAATTACGCAGAAAGGGTTAAACCTCTCTACGAATTAATCAAACCTGATTTTTCAACAAAACATTGGACACAGGAACACACAGAAATCCTGCGTTCACTCCAAGCTAACATGTTAGCAACAAATCACTTACAAACACGCGTAAATACACGCAATTTAGTGATCCGAATAATTTCGGGTCAATACGGATTCACCTATTTAACATTTAATGAGGGTGAAAAAGTACCAATAGCATACAAATCACATTTGTATACACAAGCAGAAATGCGCTTCACTTCAACAGAAAAAATACTGACAGCAGTTCAAACCGCTGTAGCAAAAGAAAGAGCTCTAGCTCAAGGAAAACGCATTATTGTTGTAACCCCAGTACCAGCCTTAGAGGCGGTTACAAAAGCGAGCATTCCAAATGCAAAAGCTTTACATTCTAGATGGATACAATGGGTTAATTCTCTTGCTGCAACAGATGTTGAATATGTTTATGATCCTGATTTAAAAACACAAGCGTTCCTGCAATATGAACATGAATGTCCTCTGCCCACTGAAATTCTGCCTCTCGATCAGTACGAATTTATAATTTATACTGACAGATCAGCACAACCCGCTACAGGGAGTAAGCAAGCTTACAGTGCAGCATGCGCAATCGTTAAAGGTCACATGCGCGATGGTAACTTCAGACCAATGGTCACTAAAACTCAATCTCAAGGACATTGTACAGCTCAACGAGCTGAACTACAAGCATTCAAACTGGCACTTGAAAATACAGATCGCGAATTCCCCACACTAATAGTGTGCGATTCTTTTTACTGTGTTCAGTCGTATAATGAATATATACAAACTTGGCTTGAAAACGGGTTCAAAGATGCAAAAGGTGGCACAATAAAGCATAAAACGCTTTGGGAACAAGTAGTTCAGTTGAGAAACGAACTTCCAAAAGCTCACGTGATACACACGCTGAGTCATCAATGTGATGGCGTTCACGTTGCAGGGAATTCATTGGCTGATGAAGCCGCAAAGGGGGCTGTTCAGACGGCTTCCATAGCTGCGATCACTTGTTCAAAAACGAAAATAGACAATGAGATATTGTTGGCTGTCAATGCTTCAAGCAAAGGCAGTGGTGCAGCGTTACCAAAGAAATTTCCACTCAAGTACTCTTATGTAATTGATGCGAACAACGTTCCTTTTGCTCGAATCCCTGGAGTGGGGGATAGGGTAATTCCAAACATGGAACGTAGATTAGGACTGATCCTAGCAGCACATGAAGGGATAGCCTCTGCCCATCCAGGTGTTTCTGCAACAGTATCTTTACTGAAACAAAGATATTGGTGGCCTGGCATTAGGAAACAGACCAAAAACTATGTTTTGGAATGTGAAATATGCCAACAGATGAAAGTCTCCACAGTGAAACGTCCTGCGCAGACACCCCTGTTGATTTCAGACAAACCATTAGCTTGTGTTTACCTGGACCACTGCGGTCGTTTGCAAAGGGACGGTAACTATAAATATATAATGGTCGCAGTGGATTCGTGCTCAGGGTTCCTATGGATATGGCCTCAGCGCTCGGCTGACGCTCGAACTGTTATAAAAGATTTGCGAGTCTTTATCGGCACATACGCAATAGGCACACTACATTCTGACTAGGGCCCTGCGTTTAGCTCTCGGGCTTACAAAGAAGCCATAGCCAGTTTGGGCGTAGCATTGCGGTACTCCTCTCCGTTTCATCCTGAGGGAAATTCTGTTGTGGAAAGGAAAAACCGGGACATAAAGCAGTCTATAACAGCTAGAGTATTAGGTTCGGGTGATGGGTGGGTCAAACATCTTTATGGGGTCCAACGCTCATTAAATAATTTGCCAAGAAGTTCTCTAGGGGGGTCACTCCATATGAGGTCCTATTTGGGACAAGAATGTGGGTTCCTGATTTTGAATGTAAAGGCACAGTGGTGGAAAATAAACCCTTTGATATCAAAGATTGTTTGGCTGTTTTACAGGATCTAAATGAACTAAGATCTAAACAAAGCAACGTGTTCCTGAAGCCAACCACCACTGGGGAAACACCGGAAGTCCCAGCAAGGCCTGTCTGGATCCCAAAAGTTGGGGATCTAGTCAGAGAGAAGATTGCAGACAAGAAGGAATTTGGACCTTCTTACAGATAACCAGTAACTGTCCTAGCCGTCCACGGAACAAGAACAGTACTTCTGCCGCCCCTTGCTGGGAAAAAGGAGAAAAGATTTGTGTCAATCGACCTCATCAAACCACAGTATGTGGCCAATACTAAATAGTAGGCCTCGTGGACTTCGACCTAGTAGCAGACGCACTCCTCTCGCTACTATCCAAGAGGTTCAGACTGAAAGACTCATAACCATCGAGAATTCAGCAGTAACAGATGAAGGACTAAGCAACAATGCTATGGAACTCATCCCTCTTGAAACTCAAGTAACAGTTCATCCAGATACACCTGTCTACACCAACGTAACATGTGATCAACTGGTTCCAGCGATTTCAACGAATCCTGATGCAATTTCAACAATTGACCAAACTGCTTCTGGCTATTTCATTAACTTTGATACGTTTTCTGAGGATCCGAGTGAGCCTGAAACGACGCCAGCATCAAAAACTTTCAAACAACAGGTACAAGACCTTTTTCATTTTCTGAAAGAGACTTATCTGGTTTCACCATGGATTGAAATATGGATTATTTCTGGAATATTTTTCTTTCTGTTTTGGCTAGCTTTGGTTATGACTCTTAGCATGCTTATAAATGGCAGATACATTCGTATGGACACTGAAAGTAAAAATGTGAACTTACTTTTGAAACCACACAAATCTTCCCATCGTGAAACAAGAGACTTGTCAGCAGTGAACATCACAGCCGTTCCTATACAGGATGGTTTAGTGTGGGATAAAAACCGATTTTGACACATTCGGCCCGACTGAACTTTTGAACATTTATTTAAAATTTCATTAAGTGATTTTATTACCTCCAGTACCTATTCTGATGATTGGGACTTTGAGACTGTAAATGATATGATGTCTGATCTAGAAAGGTCTGCTGCGTTCTCTAACAAGGAATATTTAGAGGGTTCATCAGACTATGAACAGCTTTATTGTTATAACCACTATGGTCATCATTTCTTGCATAAATCTGCAACACCTAGAAATGTGTTTATGTTTAATCAATGGGAACATTGTCCTACACCACCAAAAGGTAGTTCAAAAACGTTTGCAAATAAGTTTCCATATTTTTCAGGGTACAATACATCTGATCCAGAATCATTTTTCTACAAGAATGTAAACAAAACAGGTCAGAAAATTATGTTAACTAATACAAAACAGATTTATTCTGCAACCTTTATTACCCAACTGTCTAGACAAGGATTTGACTTTTAGAAAGACACAATCGACACAAAATCTGTCTGGGTTTATAAAGATTGGCAAGTGCAGGGGATAGAAGCTTTGTTTAGAGCCTGCATCATCCCACATCAAATAATGTTTTTGAATGACACTGTACAACAAACGTCTTGCCTTGGTTTAGCCAAGATCAAAGACATGAACACACCTTCTGTACCAACACCTGCAAGTAATAGTACTACACAGGGAGCGGTCACAGTAGACACAATACTACAAACCAACAGAACAGATCCTGATTGGAAAAAATGGTTACTCTGGCCCACAGACACAAACATCTGTCAAGAAAGATTCCTGAATAAAATACAGGGCTTTACTATCCATAGGCCAGACCCACGATATGTTCAAAGACAACACCCGGGGGTAGTAACAACATACAGTGTAGGAAAATTGTGCCTTGACTGGTTACAAAAATCTACACTCGAGGATGTGAAACAACACTTATCTTTACTTAAAGAAGACGCAGACCTTAGGGAATTCTTGCTAGGACCAAGAAAACCGCGTCAAAAACGTTTCATATATACCGGCATTTATGCTGCTTATAATGAGATATGGAAGGTTTCACAGGCAAAGGCCGCTGAAAGAATACGTGAACTTGATCGTATTAACTTAGAGAAATCTCTCACTGTGGTCGACAATGGGTTAACAACTTTGTCATCCAGAATTTATTCATTGGACAACATTGTATCCTCTGCTATTGACATACTGGAACAAGATTTTGCCATGTTACAACAAGGCCAATCTCAGTTACGTTCTATTATGTTATTAAGCTGGACGCTGCAATCTTTGCGTGCAGGATATGGGCCTTGGCGTTTTATCAACACGTCATCTCTGTTTGCAGAATACAATCTAACAGATAGACAGATCGAACTGGCACAAAGGGGAGCAAAGTATACAGTGCTGAGCATTGAAAAACTGGAAAAATTACCATTCACAGTGGCAGAAAAACCAGCTACAGAATGGCTTATTCATGGCAAAATAACTCTGCCTGTCTCTACTTTTCATTTTCAGTATTGCCTCAAACAAATGCAAGCAGGCAAATATGAAAGGTTGGGTAAAGAATACATTAAGACATCCTGGGATTTACCTTATGAATACAGATGTTGGAGTGGGGATCGTGAAGTGTTTCTAAGCGGTACACACTGTGAAAATGTACTAAGCGGTTCACTCATATGTCAGGACATTTCTTTACACGGGGCTTGTAATGGTTCTGTGGCAAACTTGTCCTGCCACCTGCAGGGTACACCAGCTGCTGTGATTAATCCAACGTTTGGACAACTTTCTAATGGGAGTTACCTCATGTTGAATGATCAGAGTTGCTGTGGCATGTTGCCAGGCATCCCATATCTGGTAACGGTCGGCTCCAGGGTTACTTGTTGTATGCAAGTATTGTTCCCCCAAACAGAGATAGTCAGGGAGTCACCTCTATGGCCTTCATTGAATGTTTCTTTTATACGTTTTGATACTTTAAGCAGAATGAAAGCCATGCTTTTACAACAGACCGTGCCTTTGACCTCGGCCAAAGAAACCTATGATTTACAAATTGCAAGGACTTCGGCTGAGATACAGGCTCTTAGTCATACAAACTGCCCTATACATTTCGTAGAAATGATGGGACGTATCTTAAACATGTCTGATACGAGCGGGATTGTACATGTATTTAAGACCATCTGTTCAGGACTGTTAACACCTTTTCAGGCAGTCCTCGGAATCATCCCAAACTTCGCACATTCGGTGTTTGGTGGTGTGCCATTAATTCTAGCACTTGTTGCAGGAATCCTGTTTCTATTCCTACTACTACGCTATGGCAAGCCTATTCACCGGCATCACTCCGAGCGATGTGGAGAAAGCTCTCCTAGAACGGAAGTGCCGTGAGCGCATAGTGCAACTTTTGGGCATACCTCGTCTACGGGAACTTAATACAACATGGTTTCTGTCATTTAGACCAATCTGGCAAGATTGCATCTTACATGTTCTACGCTGCCTGCTTTGCGGTGAAGAATGCGTGCTAGACACCTGTCTAACACTCCCATCAGTCATGCCAACGGATATCGATACTCTGCTGGACCCAATAACGGCCCATTCTCTGTGTTGTCCCCAGAGGCCACCAATCCTGATGACGGCATTCGTTGAGATCTCACAGACGCTTCCTGCTGCTGCTGAGGTACGAGATGGATCAACAGGCACACAGGTAACAACGGACGCGAACATTGCTGCGGCATCCTATGCTGAAGGCGATGCTTCTCAGCTCTGTGCAGTTAACCTTCTGAACGAGTTGTTCCAAATGTCACCAACATCGGTAGACAATATTTTGTCTATAGAAATAGATGATTTCATGTTTACACCAGACCCATACACTGACTTTGATTCGGCTCACAGTGTACCGGGGATACAATGAAATTTGGCCTCCATATTTTCAAAACAGAACAGAACTTGGAACTCTTCCTAAAAATTGACTTCCTTTTTTCTCTCTATTTTTTGAAGATACATGGCAATTCAATCTGCTTACAGTAGAACTATTCATATAAAACAGACTTCTTTGAATACTTCCAGGGACACATTGTCACCTTATTTTCCACAATTTCATGATATGCAATGGCTTTGATTTTTGAAAACTTGTCAACCATTTCGTCATATGTATATATTTCTGTTTATTCATTCATGTTGCATTTTATTTATAATATATGCTTAGAATGAAAAAATGCTTTAAAATGTACAGTACCTATTGCATTACATGTTTTAGCAACAGTTTCTTTTAAAGACTTCTTTTTAATATGCTTTTAGAAATGTTTTTAGCAACATGTGGTACTCAGTTTAATGTTTAGAATTTAGTACTATCGTTCATTCGAAAGTGGAGTGGGTGTTGTATTCCGCTCTAGGTGTCCGTATATAGGCTTTCCTGAAACATGTCCTTATATAGGCACAATTCGCATTGCCCTTACATAGGCATAAAATCCCAGTCCTTATTTAGGCATTAGCCATGCACTCCAAATACAGGCATGGTCACCGACATCCGTCCAACCTAACGTCACAACGAGTTCTTAGAAACCAGACCCTTAAGCTCTTGGGAATTTCCCTAGCACAGGATTATTGATTTCTCCAAGAACTCATCTATTATGCACGAACCGCTATTCCTTAAGGGTTCATTCCTGACGTCTTCCTCTGTCTGACTTCACGTCAATGCTAACATTCCAAGGCACCTACCAGGTATAAATATACCTTCCCTTGCCCAAGCAAGTTAGGAGGAGACCTTGACTTTAGAGGAGCCCGTGTCCCGGCCTGACGCACTGACAAGAGACGCTGTCATCCCTGCTCGCAGAGAATCCAGCTTCCAGTGTTCTGACTCCCTTCGCGGGGTGTTAGAGTTCGAGACTCGGAAGGAGATTCCCACCTCTCTCATTCTCAAGGTATGGAGCCGACTAGAACCTAGAGGGACTCTTGGCATACCAGACTCTTGGCATACTAGACTATAGCTTACCATACTATAGAATACTCCACCTACTTCTCACCTTGCACTACACTTCGGTTAGGTTAGGTACACTGGGGTAGAACTAGCTTAGAGAAGCATCTTATGAGTACTCGCATTTTTAGCTTATGTTATTTATGTATATGAATATATGTGTCATAGCTAAAAGATAATGCTAGCGCAGTATTATTTATTTCTACTGCTTACGCTGTACATTATATATCTCGCATACTGTCTTGTGATCATAACAGCTCATATCTCTTACACGAGAAACAAGACTGTTCAATAAATCCTTTTATTGAAACACCCGTCTATTCTTTCTGTGTAACTCTGAAGAAACTAAGCATGCACGATTAGCTGAGTGAAACTGTTATCTATTGTTTCCACGATTCTGAGAGTGTTCCGATTCTAAAGGGAAACAAAGTTGTCATGTTTATGCGGTTGCCAGAAACTACTCCCTTCTTGTTTACAAGGAGTTTCTAGTGGCCTCTTAGTTAGCTGGCACAAAGTAATTAAGTTTAATATACTTGATAGGGACATACTGACCTCAGTCCTATGTCAAGTCTATAGGGTATATTATTCCAATGCGCAGAGCCTATTAGGGAAATAGGAACTACACTACACCTTAGTGCCCATGAGCTACCCTCACCTCGCCACACCAGGACCTGCTAGTTGAAAAATCTCTATTTTACCTTAGAAAACATTTTTCTCCAGCACATTCGTAGTGAATGCTGAGACTGTAATAGCGGACTACTACTTCTGCCTAATAAAATGTAATCTAACACTTGCTCCCTATTCAGTAAGCCTGCCAACTCTACCTTGACCCAGACCTTCAGACAGACTTTGGAGAATTCCCTATTGACAGTGACTGGCAGAGGCTACAAGTTCTAAACTAGGAGTATTTGAGGTTGCGGAGGCAGTCACTTGGCAAGTTCATGTACTTTTTTTTAAACCATGTCATCTTTGCACATTGTGATGCTGGCAACAATTGAATAAAGGGAGATTCAAGAAAGACATCCACAACAGCAGGAACCTGTTCCTGCTGCCGTTTTGTGCATTGAGTGAGCAACTGTCCATTTTCAGCCTGTAGAAGTTCTTCCATTTGGAGCGGGATTTTCAGAAGGTAGGGAATAAATTGTATGTTGAATCCAAGCAGTGCCTATTGCTCTGTTTCCCTGTCACCTCTTGCTCTGTTTCCCTGTCACCACTTGTAACTAAGGGAGCCCTGAATGCCAGCAATGAAATCCCCCCAGTGAACAGCTTTTTTCCTTGTGGTTCTGTTAGACTTGTCAGCCTTAGAGAGGTCTTCCTCCAAACGTTTTGCCTGTTTCTCTCCATTTTTTACTGAAATTCTTTTTCTGTTGGCCTTAGGACTCTGTGCACTTTACCACTGCTAACCAGTATTAAAGTGCTTGTTCTCACCCCCCTAAACATGATTAAATCGGTTTACACCTGATTGGCATATTTAATAAGTCCCTTGTAGAGTGGTATGCCATGTAACCAGTGCCAGTAAATTAAATGCTACTAGTGGGCGTGCAGCACGTGTTGTGACACCCACTTAAGTAGCCTCTTAAAACATATTACACATCTGCCTTTGCAGCCTTAATGTAGTTTTAAACAGCCAATTCGACTTGGCAATAATATATAACCCCCTTGCCAAGCCTTAAACTCCCCTTTTATTCCAAATAAGTCATCCCAAAGGTAGGCCCTAGGTAGCTCATAGTGCAGTGTACATTGTAATTAAAAGGTTGGGCATGTACTTTTAAGTTTTACATGTCCTGGTAGTGAAAAATTCCTAAATTCTTTTTTCACTGCTATGAGGCCAACCTGCCCCATAGGATAACATTGGGTTGTCGTATTACATGTACTAAGTGCCAATGTTTTATTAGGGACAGGTGAGCATTTCATGTTTGGTATCTATGAAATTGTAATTAAAAATCTACTTTAAGCCTTTCCGTGCTCATGACGAGCTCAGCTCGTCATGCTGCGCGGTAGCGCTGTGCGCATGACGAGCTGAGCTCATCACGACCCCACCCGCGATCGGAATGTCCAGCATACGAGCGGAATTCCGATCGCTGACAAGAGGTTAATGGTAAAGTCAGATTTTAAATTACAATTTGGAAAATGCCACTTTTAGAAAGTTGACATTTTCCTGCCCTTAGCCTTTTGGTGACTGCAGCCTGTCATAAGTCACATGACTCGGTGTAGCTGGCAGTTAGACTTTGTGAATTCTTCCCAGATAATCACACAATAGAGGATTAGGTGTGCCTGAACGGGCCATCTAATGGCAGGATGGGGATGGGGTGGAGCTGGACACAGCCCCACTTGCAACTGAATAGGCTGTGCTCTGCCTTCACACACAGTGCTTGTCACCACTGCCATGTTTCTGTAGCCAACTTGGAGCCAGCAGGGCAGGGGAGTCAGGAAATTCCAAGCACTTCAAAGAGAAGCCTCTAGAAACTTCTCCCAACTTTAAAGAAGGCACCAGGTAAAAAAAATAGGGCCTTAAGTTCAATTTATGGACCTGCGGAAGAACTGTCAGAGAGCTGCCTGCTGCTGTGGCCTGCTGTTTATGCCACAAGACTGCTTTGCTTCACCTGGTAGGACTACTTTGCTGCCTAGAGCCTGCCTTGAATCCTCAGAGGCCTGCCCTGCTGCTTGAGCCCTACTTCTCCACCTGAACCCAGCACTACCAGAGTGACTCGAGGGCTGATTTGCTGACCTCCTATTCAGAGCCACAGGGACTAAACATGATCTGACCATCTTGAACCCGCACCTTGACCCAGCTTAAGTGATTCCTAACCCCCCCAAGTGGTGCCTTTTCAGTCCTGGACCCTCAGTGGTGGTGCTAAAGGTGCCCAGATAGACAAAATACAAAACTTGGGACTTAAATAAATGTTGGCTAAAAACTGCTTTGAGAACCGACGGACACCCAGGACCAACCTGCTCGTCGATCCGCCCTAAGTGCATTGCTATTCGGCCTGACATTGCGGCTGCTCCCGCTATGTTCTTATCTGCAGCAGTAAATCCTGTTCAGCTGCCCTTTGCCAAAGTAAGTAAGTAAGTAAAGCATTTATAGGGCGCTACAAATGCCGAGGCGTCTTGGCGCTAAGCTGTAATGAATCTTGGTGACTTTGCAGAGTGAACCTGATTAATTTCGCTTAGTCGAAAACAGCCATGTTTTAAGCATTCTCTAAAACAGGTGTCTGCTTCCTTGTAGCTTAATTGTGCTCGGCAACGAGTTCCATAGTTTCGCTGCCCCATAAGAGAGGGTTCTTCCCCCCATCTGGCTCTCCGGATTTTTGGGACCTGGACTAGTCCGTTATTAGCTGATCTGAGGTTGCGGCGCGGGATGTGCCAGTGAAAACGTTGTTGTAGGTCCAATGCGCCCCTCCATATAGTGCCTTGTGCACCAAACACAGAGCTTTAAATTCAATGCGTTTTTGGACTGGAAGCCAATGAAACTCGCTTATACTGTTGGAAATAGGATGGTATTTCGGGATGTTTAATAGGACCCGAGCTGTGGCGTTTTGCAGGGATTGGAGTTTTAATAGTTGGCGTTTGTTAATTCCTAGAAGAAGCACCTTGCAGTAGTCGATTCTCGAAAGAATCAATGCTACTACTACAGTTTTGCGAAGATCTTGGGGAATGAATGGACGAATTTTGCGTAGGACCTTTAGGAGGAAGAAACAAGAGGAGGTCAAGAGATTGCACTGGCCTGCAAAATTCAACTGATCGTCAAACACGACTCCTAGGTTCCTAGTCTTCCTAGCAGGTTCAGGGCACCGCCCAGACTCCGCTGGCCACCATGAGTGATTCCAAATTGATGGACCCTTTCCGAACTCTACCACCTCTATTTTATCGGTGTTTAGTTTGAGAAAATTCAGGTGCATCCATTCAATACTGTGTTTTAGACAGTTGTGAAAAGGGTTGTCTGGCCTCCTCGAACTCTTGTCAGCTACAGCCTCCTGCCTCGCCCTGATGCAGATTTTTGACTTCCATAAAAGTGACTAAGTCGGAGCGGAGAAATCTTCATCGCGACTTCGTCCAGCGGCTTCCTGGCGATGACACTCCCTCCTCAGACACCACGTGCAGCCTTGCCCTGCTGAACTTTACCTTTTCAGAACATCTTCACCAGAATCCAAGTCTGAAGGTGAGCACCAACCAGTCCCAATCCACTTCTTGTGTCTGACATGCGATCCATTGCAGACAGCTATGTTGTTCGACTTTGAGCCAGTATCTTGCGACTAAGGGGCATATTCTCAAGGACTTATCGCCGAGTTATCGGCACTTTATCGCAGCCAAAGTGGCGATAGATTTATCACCCTACTCACAAGCTGGTACCAACAGCCGATATCGCCAGTTTTCCTGCGATAGCAGCCGCAAAAAACATCGCCACGGATGACACGGCAACTAACGCTAATGAGATACAGAGTAGGCGTTCCTGTGCAAAAAGCCGCGAAAACACCACTTCGCAATATTCTCTACGACCAGCCAGATCGGCGATAAGATCCCAAAACAGGCGATAAGGCGCATTAGCAGCAGGGATTTAACACCTGCTCCTACCTGGTGTTAAGTTGGACGACAACCTGCACCACAAAAGGGAGGCCAGACCAGAGCCACACCTGAAGAACAACAGATGCCATGGAGCTACTGATCATGCAGCTCGGAGCCCCAAGAGGGCCACAACACCCACCGCCACCACACCCATTCCATCAATGTGCAGGCAATAGTGGACTACCTGGGACTCCTCACCAATGTCGTCGCCAACTACCCAGGCAGTGTGCATGATTCCTTCATCTTCCGACAGTCCACCATCAACCAGCGCTTTCAGGATGGCACCCATGGGAATGCATTGCTCGTTGGTAAGTACCAAATGAACACACCACACACCTCAACTCCACAGTCATGCAACTCACGACTCTGGGAATGCACACGTTACAAACCCACATACAACATGCCAAACAACATGCCCACGTACCAGACACAACAGCACAACTTACTGTGGTAACCTGGGCCAGCCATGTACACAAGCCATGAACGGCATGGCGCCTCAGCCACACAATAGCATAATGTGGTGAGAGGTGGGAACCAGGCATGTGTGAAGGAGGCAAGTGACCCATGAATGAGAATGTGCACAATGCCAAGTGTGGCGTGGATGTGCTGGACAGACTGCAGTATGCAGACCACAGACATGTCCATGTCGACAAATACTGCTGGTATCTGGAGTGTAGAGGACAGTGGACGCAACCATGTCACCCCAGGCAGTGGGGAAGATCGAGGAAATGTAGCTTGTTACGTCCTCCCCTGTAAGCGTGAGTGGAGTGGGCTGGCCTGGCGTACACCAGGCCAGCGTAGGGGTGTGAAGAAAAAGCACGTAGCGCCGGGCGTGGTTCTCTTCCGGAATGGCCAACGTGTCTGCCAGGGCGGCGCCTCTCAGCCCGCCACAAGGGCCGACGCCGTGAACATCGGTGCCTGCGATCCGGTGCACCTGCTGCACCCCAGGCCGCTGGTCCCCAGACCCGTCTTGACCGCCCCTGCGCAACCAGGCCTCACTGCTCACCTGCCGACACCGGCGTGTGTCAAAGAGGGCCCACCACGTGCCGGTGCAAGCTCCAAGCCCGAGTCCCGTGACCTTGGCAGCCTCCCCAGACCATCACGGCCCCAGCGACACAGGCCCCCAGCACTCCTTTCTCGTTGACGTACTCCACCGCTGCCTCCGGACTATACCGCGGTCCAGTAGGTCACACAGTTGGAACTGAGTCTTGATTATTCAATGGCCGAGTGCATATCACTGTACGCAAGGAGAGGAGTAAGAGGAAGACGCGATTCAGTCCGGAGTAAAAAAGGATCATCGTCATGGAGGTGATCGAACAGTACCAACAACTGCTCTGGTGCCACTAACTCTGTGCATCACAAGCCTACGACACGTGGCTGTGGGCCCCTGCTGACCGCTGCCTCCGGCCTACACTGCGGTCAAGTAGGTCACACATTTGGAACTGAGTCTTGATTTATTTATGGCAGAGTTTATACCATTGTACAGGCCTCATCGCAGACTGCATCCCCTTTCAGCTCTGGTGCCACTAACTCTGTGCCACGAAATTCATGGACACTCTCTGGTTGAACTTTGGTGGCGTCTCAGTCAATGGCATGGGGGTTGTCTCCATCATCATGTGGCTGGTACTGACTTGGTGTTAAACATGAGTCTGTAGCATTCATCTCCTCCATATTGCCTGTTTCTGCTTGGTTCTGCCCTCTGCATCATGCCCTGGAAGAACACCTTCCACTGTCCCCATGAACACTCCGCGACATTCACCTTCGACATCGACGAGGACCAGCTCAGCTCTCGTGGCCCTACCTCAGTGCACCACAAGTCACCGTCCCGTGGCGGTGTGCCTGTGCCGGCCGCAATGCATCCGGGGCCTCTAACTCTGTGCAGCTCAAGTCCGGGATCCTGTCTTATTGAATATTGGATGGCCTCTAAGTCGATGGCCTGGGGGTCATCAATGCCATGTGTCTGTGGCCCTGCGCTGACCGCTGCCTCCGGCCTCAACTGCGGTCCACCAGGGCTCACACATCAAATCGAGTCCTGACCTGCCCGGACGACGCATCACCGCTGGCTGCACACGCCACCACCGCCAGGACCACCTCCAACCAACAAC
Organism: Calotriton arnoldi; assembly: GCA_963921515.1. Taxonomy (NCBI): domain Eukaryota; kingdom Metazoa; phylum Chordata; class Amphibia; order Caudata; family Salamandridae; genus Calotriton; species Calotriton arnoldi. The sequence goes on from CAWUFW010007908.1 coordinate 155,123, forward strand.
TGCCAGAGTCGGAAGAGTCTTACAGCCAGACTACCGGAGTTGCTCACACCTGTCTTGGATGCCATCATCAGCTTGATACCCTGCTCAGCTCTTCAGGTGCCACTAACTCAGTGCACCACAACTCATGGACCCTGTCTGATTGAGTCTTGTGCTGTGTACAGCGGATGCAACCATGTCACCACAGGCAGTGGGTAAGACCTTGGACATGTAGCTTTGTCGTCCCCCCCTTAATGCGGGGTGGACTGGGCCGGCGTATGCAAGTACAGCGTAGGGGTGTGAATCATCCCTGGGCTCTGGGCGTGGTTCATTCCTGGGCTGGACAGGAAACCAACTGATGCGTGTGTCTCTGTTGCAGTGTCTGCGCCACAGGGCCCGCAATCGACAATGTTGCATGCACCCGGAGGGCGCCCGCGCACGAAGGGATTGTACAAGGAGCACAAGGCCGCTCGGGCTCTTCGCTCATGCATGCCGACTGTTGTGTGTGTATCGCCATTTGTGCACCATAAGCCTAAGGCCTAGCCTCAATTGCAGCGCGAAAGCCACATCACATTTCCAGAATGCAAGCAGTAGTCAGACTAACATTAGGGATGAAAGCTCCTTTGTCTCAATACAGAAGGCGGAAGGACATCTGCACCTCCGACCTTGGTCTTGCATGCGGCAGGCACCCCCTGAGAGATATACCATATCAGATGATGACGACTCCCACACTACGCACAGCGCAAATGAAAGTCCAACGTATCCACACCCCACACACAGAAGTTCTTGCTCGAGGTACTCTTGCATGGAATGCCCTTGACACTTACGTACACAACAACCCATACGTCCAAATGTTGAACACACATACGACTCATTGCTCCGAGCTGTGGCATATCATCCACATAACTGCCGCAGGTCAGAAGAGTGCCGGTTCTACGAGAGCCACCAACGCAATGGCAGAACATCCCGGGCGCATGCACAACGCCTGTCACGTGGAACTGTACCGTGTCCGAATGCTGCCTGTTCTTGTCTGATGCATTGTTCTGCATGTTGTGGCCCTTGTCTTGCCCGTACTGACACGCACATGGCAATAAAGTCTACGCAACTTCACTAGTGTTCAACTGTGATGAGTGTTGATTAGAATGACAAATCGTGTGCCTCAATGAGCATTGTCCGTACACAGGGAGGGACTGACTGACGCATTTCACTTAGGGGTGAGTCCCTATTGCCAGCTCCACCTCTGTGTGCCAGACATAGTGGTTGGGATAGTTGCTGATAGACCTGTGCTCTTACGTGTCTTCAGCAATGTGAGTATGGTGTCCATATTCTTGCCATGTGGATCAATGTGATCCATCACTACAGGCTATGTCCACCCAGTTGTGTGTGAGTAGGTATGCAAAGAGATTTTCTGTTGTCAAATGTGATGGTGGACACTACTTTAGGCCTGCCAACGACTTTGACATCTCATACCCACCCTTATTTCTAACATTGCGTGGGGCAAAGCTGAGAAATTGCGCAATTGTTGTTTCAGAGGAATGAGGCCACAGCTAGTGCACACATTCCCAGTCATCTCACTTCCTATGTGTGTCACGGTCACACATGCGCATTAGTTTCATTTCCCAGGGTGTACCTTTTTGGGCAATCAATGTCCTTACATTCATCCATACTTTCATACTTGAAAGATTATGGACATGACACATCTGTGTGTATTTGAATGATTTATTCACATTCGGTGGAGTGTCGGAGCTGGAGCAGTACATGGCCATGCAAACCCCACATTACATTGTAGCCCAGTGGAGGGCCAGCCAGAGTCATTTAGAGATTGAAAAGTACATAGTAGGAGGAAGAGTACAGTCCGCAGTCTGATTGCTGTGTCATTGGTAAGCAAACAAAATATGGCAGTCCATGTCGAGGTCCAAGATGAGTGTCGCAGAGTGTTTCGGGGGACAGTGGGAGGTGTTGTTACAGGGCATGATGCAGAGGGCAGTACCAAGCTGAAACAGGGCATATGGCGGAGAAGAATACTACTGGCTCCTTCTTACTACAAAGGTGGAATCACCCGCAACTTCGTCCTCTATGTCATCTGTCTGACATGTGGGTGCTGATGTTTGGTCTGCAGCACTGTGTGCCACTGACACATCAGGGGCCGGAGATGTGTGTGTAGGGGGACCAGCAGCATTCTTCAGCGACTGCCTTGGTGACAGCAATGCTATGATGAGGATCTGCAGGGCATGGAAGATCCCAACAACTTTTCGCTGGTGTGCATCCGTGGCAGACATTCTTTCCGCATGCATCCGCTCCATGTTCTCCATTATCCTCAGCATCTGTGCCAACTCTCGGCTGACATTGCTGAGGCCACTCTGACTAGGCAGTTGTTCTCCTCTCAGAGTCATGACTCCAGCGATGTCGGGCATGGATTGTTGGACATCATGGAGCGTACTGTGGGTGTCCATTAGAGAGTGTAAGTGGTCCCTGATGGGACTTAGACACCCACGTATGTCATCTAGTTTGGCTGCCATGAGGTCGAACCCCACCCGCACCTGTTCAGCCACCTCCTTCTGGCAGTCTAACACATGGCCTTGGAATGCGATGTGTTCTTAGGTGAAGTGCTGGGAGCCAGCCGTGGTGGTGGGTGCTTCCTGCTGTGTGGTCTGTGCAGGGGGTGGGGTCTCCTCGATGCAGCTGGGCTGCCCTGCTCATGGAGGTGTTATAACATAAAAGGGTAGACCCAATGGTACTGGGACCTGGGTAGTTAGCAGTACAATATAGAATGATCCCAGTAAACTAGAGCTAACTGGACATAATAAAAAGCATTGTAATCGCATTGAATCAACAACACTACAAAACAGAAATACGTAGCAAGTGTTATTTAATCACACTGCTGCATAGAAAAAATACTTTGTACATATATCAAAATTCAAGTCAATACACAGATAGGTGCCCAAAAGGACAGAGAAAAGGGGGTGAAAGGGTAAGTTAGTTCTAGTTTACTGGGATCATAGTATATTGTACTGCTCATGGAGGTGGGTTGCCGTAGCTGTCCATAAGCTGTTGGAGGGCGTCGGTGTCAAAGGTGTGGAGGTCCTCTTCATCATCACTGATGAGTTGTCTGGTCTGCTCTGCAGGAGGTGTTGATTGTCCCTCTGCACTGTGAAGGGGAGATGCGTTTCAACATTGTGATGACATGTATGTTGACGCATTGTTCAAGTTTACATACAGACTGCATGACAATGTATATTGTGACTGTTTGGGAGGAGCTGACTATTTGATGCGGGACAGTGGACATTTGAACTACATCACGGATGTGAGGTTGTACACGTACATTATCATCTCACAGTTTCCTGCTATGCCAGATGTGATTGTCCAGTTTCTACGCACAAGCGGGACCAGTTGTGTCCTCTGTTCTGTAGTGAAAGTGTTGCACTTTGTACCACATTGTCGTCAATGTTGATGTGCAGTTATTGCTATGTGTGTGTGCTGCATTGTGGGAGGGTCGCCCCTGCAGCTGTGATTTTGCTGCCCCTTAGCCCTTTGAGGCGGTGTGCCTTTGTCTTCTGTGCTTCTGCAGTGCTGAGATGTTGCAGACTTGGCTAATTTTGGCTCGGGTTCGTATTTTGGACTCTTGGGCATGGTTTATCCGCAGATGTGTTGTTGACGTCAGGGGTTGTTTGTGCACGTGGATGTGTCAGAGTGTGACCTGCTCCTTTACGGATGTGTTCCACACTCAGCCACCTCAGTGTCATGGCGTGCACCATGTCATGATGATTGGACTGCAGCCATGCTGTTAGTCATGCGGTGTCACTTGCATTGTCAGTGTGGCTCACAGATGCGCAGCTTTGCTGGGTTAGACACGTGTGCATGGGCTGGTTGTGAGCTGGGTGCTGTGTGGGGAGGGACCCCTTTGTGCCCATAGTGGACGGGGGCCTACTTGCTGTTTGTATGTGTGCTGCGGTGTGCCAAGGGGATCAGGGACATGATCCAGAGTCATTGTGGGTGTGCAGTGTGCTCTACTTAATTGTGCATGTGTGCCATTGTGCCCTTCTCCCCCCGTCCCCTCAGTCCCTGTTCGGTACTCACCCTGGTGCTGTTGTGTCAGGTCATGTCGAGCAATGTCCGGACCCCCAACTCCTGCCACCGTCTCCCCACTGATGGCTGTGGCCACCATTTCCTCCATCTCATCCAGCTCCTGTTGTTCCGCTGGACTGCCACCTCCAGTCTGCATTGCTGCCCGATGGTTGTCAGCGAGTTTCTTCTTGGTTTTGCGCTTCGCATCATTCCAGCGCCTGTTGACCTCTCCAATTGTCTTCCTCCTCACTTCGACTGCATTCACCTTGTCCAGGATGGACTGCCATATTGCATTTTTATTTGCCAATGACACGTTGGTGGTGACGAACAGTTGTTGGTGGTGTTCTATCACCTCCGTGATGATGATGATCCTGTTTTCCTGCGGACTGAACCTTGTCTTCCTCGTCTTCATCTCCTTGGCCTTCCGTGACCCCGAGGTCCCAGACTGGTCCTCCTGGGGGCTTGTGGGGTTCTGGTCGTCCTCTGTACTTGCTCCGGCTTCCTCCATGGTGCTACGCAGTTTTAATTATTTTGTTTGGGTTTTTCGGTGCTTTGGTAGTGCATTTTCCCGCATAACGCGTTGGAATTGCAGGCCTGTCGCTGGTTATCGCTGCTTTTTTTTATCACGGTCGGCCACATCGCAACTTTTTTCGCGTTCGTGTTTTGCGTTTTTTCGGCGTCGCGTTATTTTTAACGTGGTCATTTTGCGCGTTGTCGTGAGACTATCGCATGGTGCCGCCGGGTTGAGAATACAACGTTAACACAGCGGTATTTTCCCGCGATAGACTGCGATGTGCAAAGTTGCGTTAAGCTAATTTTGCGATAATTATCACACGTTCTTGAGAATATCCCCCTAAATGTTCACGGTTGGTGCTTTGATCTTTTAGGTGCTAGTTTTACTAAAAACTTTAAAAAGTCATACTTCCTGTTCTACTGATGGAATTTTTGTTGTTTTGGTTTCAAATAATTTATAAAAATTTACTCTATTTTTCTAAATTGGTGTAGGATTTTTCGTGTCTTGTGTTTTCACCTAATTACTGTTTGTGTGCTGAATAAATACTTTACACATTGCCTCTAAATTATGCCTCACTGCTTTTTGTCCCAACCTACCCAGGGTTACTCACAGGTTAATTTAGTGACTTTTTGTGGTTCAACCTGCCAGGGATTGTGGCTGTTGCTTGGCCAGGGCTCACACCCCAGTCAAACAACACAATTCCTCACAGGTTCATTTTTAGCAGGGCATCTGAATTCAAGGAACTGGAGGGTGGTGAAACTAAACCTTGGAAGGCCAAGATGGGAAACTTCAGCTGCCTTCACAAAGAGCTACGTTCCTAATGTTGACAACCTTCACAGACAGTTTAAACTTCACACGCTAAAACTCCAGATATAGCTCCAAGATTGTATTTAATTGTTATTATGGGAGTATGATGTTAGCTAAAATGTGAGTATTGGGTTAGCACTAGTTCATGTAGGGGCGTGGCTATGATGGCGGCTGCAGCAGACGCTCAGTGAAGAGCTCCATGCTGGGCCCAAGAATTATCCTGGAACCTACCTGGTGCTGACCCTCTGGCGAGACCTCCAAATACTGGCGGCAACCCCGGGACATCCCGGAGCATAAAACCCCCAACCCCGACCAGCTGGGTGACCAGGTAGACCGGGGTGATGTGCCTCTCCTGCTGTGGCCTATGTTGAGCCACGGACTAGGGCTTGAAGAGAGATGCTGGGTCCTGCGGCACTGCGGGCTGCTGCTAGTGGACGCCCGCTGCTGGTAATTGTGCAGATCTGTGAGGTTGTCTGGTGCTGGTTGGCACAGTGCCGCAGCATCGGCCTTGTTGCGGTGCTTCGTCGCGAGACGCAACCACCCTCTTGAGGAGGCCGCCGGCTGGGACCCAGAGGCCGTCCAGGGGATCATGCAAAGTGGCGCACCTGACTTGCCACCCGGCGTCGAATCGGGCCCCCACTCCTGGTGCTGATTGTGGGGTGGCTGAGCCCCTCCCCTAGATGGTCGCCCTCACTGGGCCTGGGATCTGCCTGCGGGATGCGCACAGCAGGGCCCGCTGATCCGTGCCGCTTCGCGTCTCTACCCTTGGGTCCGACCTACTGCCTGGACTTTCTGGTGTGTGTCTGCAGTCCTCCCTGGCTGGGGTGCACCTACTGATGGGAACTTATCGCGGGTCCTGGTCATTGATGCTGCATCGGGCCCCCGCCTCCAGCATTTCATGCTCAGAGACTGGCCCCATATTCTCCTGAGCCTCTACCGGTGTCTATGGTGGTTGGGACCGGGCTGGGCCACTTAATGCTGATTGCCTGCTGCGCCATCCAACTGGACTGCACCCTGAGGGGACGCTGGAGCTTGAGACAACGACTGTGCATCCCTGACCGTGGAGGGCCTACCTGCCTTGGCTGGTGAGCACTAGGGGGGTGCATTGGGTGGCGCCTTGTACGCTGCGCAGCTTAATCACCCAGGGCCTCGTGTTGCAGTGGGGGCTCCCCTTCCTCTTGCCCCCCTCTCCCTGGCAGCTCACAGAGGCCTGTAAATCACTGTGAGACGCCTGCAGGGACTATTGCGGATCCCGTGTGGAGCCCTCACTTCTATTATGCGCGGCCTTTGGCGTACAGCACAAACGGAACCACGCGCGGACCCTCCCTGACAGATTGAGAACTTCATCTTGTTGTCACACCTGCCCACGTGGGGGGTTGATCCCATGTCTCACGTCCAGATGGGACGTAACAGATCCAACAAGATGGCGGCCAGAGAGGCGGACACGGAGACTCCCTCCTCGGCTGCCATACCTGCGCCCACAAATGTGCTAAAACACCTTGAGGAAACGCTCCACAAACACTCGGAGCGGTTTGAGAAAGTATTACACACTATTTTAGACACTAAGACCTCACCGGAGGCGAGTATTGATGCAGTGTCACTCGACGTGGGCCTCCTGTGCGTGGACCACCCCAAGTTATCTGAGAGGGTGAATGAATCGGAATGGGCAATGGGTTGGCTGTCCCCTTCGATGCATGAACTGCAGTCCAAACTGGCGACAATGCAGGAGGAGGTGACAGCTCTGCACCACAGAGCGGAGGATGCAGAGGGGCGCTCGCGGCACAACAATGTTAATTTCTTTGGATTTCCGGAGAGGGCGGAGCTTCCCAGTGCTGAGCTTTTTCTGGAGGAATGGCTGATGGACCCGGTATTGAAAGACGCGTTGCCTGCTCTGTTCTCTGTCGAGAGGGCACACCGCGTTCCAGGATGCCCACCTTGTGCTGGGGCAAAGATGACACCTGAGTGACACCGAAACTGCAGCACCGACAGCGAAAGACATCACGCATCCACCCAGATTGAGAACAAGTTGCAGCGGAGCAGGCATGAGCAGTGGGGGTGGCAGTGCATCATGATCAGGCTAATTCTTTTGCCATCCTGAGAGACAGGCAATCTGAGGACTCCTGCTCCGAGGCCTGTGTTTCTGAGTCTTCCTTACCCTCCAGCACCACGGCCCCCAAGATCACGCCGAGATACGCTGATGATCTCCTTTGACTATCACCGCAGGGCATTGACCGCATCCTCTACCTAACCATCCGCCCCACAGGGTACTCTAGTGACACTCCTTAACACTATACTGATCATGCTATGGGGGACTCCAACTGCTTCCATCGATCATTGGCCTAGCCACTGGCCAAGGTTGATTTGCTCCTATGCCACTGCTCCACCCTTGTTCCTATGTGAATTGCATTCTCTTATTTTTTCTTAATTCTTACTTTTGATTTTGGGACACATGTGCGGGCCCTTCTGTGTGCACCGCCCAGGGGATTGTTGCCATGTTGGCTGAATGTTGATTATTTTTCAAATTTGCAATGAGGGCCGCTTGGGAAAGTGGGGACGTGGAATCACCCACTTCCGAGGTGCTCTATGCCCTATTATCTTCCGGAGGCACATGACATGCCATTACTACCCTCTACACAGCGTTGCATGTGACTCCGCCAAACCATGCAACGAAAGCACATGCCAGATGGGACGTGGTGCTGCAGCAACCTCTGACAGATGGGGCCAGGTCTCGAACTTTACAGTCAGTCAAGGGTGTGTATCGCAACCCCAGGCTTACATTCACACAGTTTATTTATGTACACCAAACCTATTTAGCTTCTCACCACATTAAACGTATGTTTCCGGTGCTTGCCTCTGTCTGTCCTCGCTGTGGTCTGCAGGAAGCGAGATTTTATCATATGGTATTGGATGTTGCAACTGGCGTGGCACATGACAGTTGCGACTGTGACTGATCTGACATCACACGCCCTTCCTCTTACACCTTCCTCCTGTCTGCTGGAACTGCGCCACCACAGAAAGGGAAACAAACACTTACACAGGTTCGTCGACATTGCATTTGCCCTATTTAAAAGTCAGGCGGCCATGGCCTGAAAGTCCTCTGCACCGCCAGACCACCAACGGTGGATGCGCGACTACCTGACAAGGTCACGCGCAGAGGCTCACACTCTTTGGGAACTCCAGGGATTCCCTGCACCGGTAGCAAATGCTGGGAGACCTTTCTACTTAATGTGGAAGCTAAGAACGATACACGCCCACCCTGAACCCACAATTCACTGACCCAATGAACAGACGACAACTAGGTCTCCTCCTGAAGCTGTCCAGGGTTCATGATTGCCCTCCCATGGTGACATAGCGCTATCCCTTGAGTATTCAGAGGTGGGTTCCTCTATCCCCCCACTAGATGCCATATACATAAGCAGTACATGTGCCTCACGACTACATGGGAGCTTGCCTGGGGCGCCAGCTCATCCTCTTCCCTCCCCTCTTTAAGGCTGAACCTTAAATTGCCTCCACATAGTCTGAAGAGCACATTCTCTCTTTTTTATTGTTATTGTTAAAAGTGTTCTGACTACACTGTTGGTATCTCTTTTTATTGTATTGATAGCTGTCACAGGGATGCAGCCGATAATGTCATTTGATATGTACACCCATGCATGTGCTGCCTGTTGCGGCGGATCTCTGCCTGCTGCGCTGTTTGTAACAGCTCTCTTGTAAGTTGCATAAAATCTAATAAACACATTCTAAAAACAAAAAGCATTAGTTCATGTAATGTCTGTTGTTTTATGTGTAAAACCAGTAATACTCACGGGAAGTATATATACACATGTAATACTCAAAGGAAATATACATATAAAATGATGTAATTTTACCCACCCTTAGCTATCACACAGGTCTTCCATGCTATGTTGAACTTCAGAGTTGTAAAGCGATATTTCAATGATGAAAAATCTTTCAAAATAGTGGATCTCCCGCAATTATATATTTGGGTTGATTGGTTGGGAACAGGAATGTTGTAGTGAGGTGACCGAGAAAACTCAGTGACACCCACAGTGACTAAAACGTTTGTAGGCATTAGTAAAGATATCGCTTGGCCATTCCACCCACAGAAATACTCATAACTGTGCTTCTAAAATTCTTGAAGTAAGGGCTCATCCTCCCCCTACCACACACATCCCATTTTCAAAAAGGTATGAGGAAAGAGGGTTTTTACCAGCGTGGGAGTGATGGTGAAGGGTGGGAGAAAAAGTTTAATTGTGAAAATGCACATTTCCAAATGACTTGCATTTGCAGATGTTTCACTTCTGCATGAGTAAAGTTTGGCCAGCAGTAGTACTGCTGGAAATGTAATAATGTGGTCGATTTTTAGTCCAATTGTAAGAATGTGTGTGAATCTCCAAAACATTCTAACTCTACTCTACATTTTTAAAGTAGAGTTGTTTGCTTTGGCTTACCATACATACCTCAGTACTTTCAGAGATTTTGCTGAACTTTCTGCACTTTTCTACATTTTCTCATTAGTGTTTGATTTTGCACAAAGACATCAAATTTATATTTCACAAAATGGCCAGATTCCTGTCGAACAATGAATACATTCAAAGTTTCTTTCATATTGTCGGTTTCCATAAGTGAATTAAATGTTCTACTTTCAGATTATTAGAATCCAAAACAAATATCTAAAATTAATGCCAAATTTTTTAGAGCAGTCAAAATAAACATAATTCTAGTGCGCACCTGGCAATGGTTTCAAAACCAGCAATTTAGGGAATTATTTTGCACCTGTTTATAAGAATACTTAGGGCTCAATTCACAAAGTAAATTATGACTCGTAAAGTTATGAGTGCGGAGTCTCTGCACTTGTGGCAGAATCTCCGCACTCGGGCGGAATCTGCAGAGGTTCCGCAGCGAGTGCGGAGATTCCGCCACAAGTCCAGAGACTCTGCACTCGTAACTTTACGAGTCATTAGTCCCTTTGTGAATAGGGCCCTTCATGGGGTAGGTGTGCAATAAGAACAATTAAGACTCTTTGGGGGCATATTAGCAAGACCCACATTAAAATTATCGCCGTTTTAGCGGCAGGAAACTGCCGCTAAAACGGCGATAATGGGCTTGCTAATATGCGTTATGGAATTCCAATAGAAGCCCAGGTTAGATGTCCTGCACATCTAACCTGGGCTTCTATTGGAATTCTATAACGCATATTAGCAAGCCCATTATCGCCGTTTTAGCGGCAGTTTCCTGCCGCTAAAACGGCGATAATTTTAACGTGGGTCTTGCTAATATGCCCCTTTGGTTTCTGGTGTTATTTACAAACCACTCAACCACTGCTTCAAAGTTTAATATCAACTCTCCAGTACAGCATAGTGGAATTATAGATGGGATTTGCCATATCCCGACTACATATAATCAGTACGTAGCTAGCCATTGAAAAGTTCTGAGACCGTGTAGTAGCATAACGCTGCTTGATGTTGGTCAAGGAACCCGAAAGTGACTTGTAGTATACTCATTATTTAGGGTTGGGATTCATAATTCCTTATAACACATAGTTGCATATTTACAAGGAAATGGCAGAGCGCGGAGCTGCGGCAAAATTTGCAGAGCCACGCTCCGCCATTTCCAAAACTCAGGGATGCACTGTATTTACAACAATACAGTGCACCCCTGTGTTTTCCCTAGCGCTGGCGCTAAAAATATCTGCCTAGTGTCAACACAGACACCCTTGCTCCATAGTGCAAGGGTGCCTTTGCTGCATGGAATGATTGTTTATGTGCAGGAAGGTGTCCCTTCCTCACATAAACAATCAATAATGACGATTTATTACTTCTATGTGTGCTGTATTCTGCAGTACACATAGAAGTAGCAGATCGATATTATGTAATGATTGTTTATATGCACGTAGGAACACCTTCCTCCACATAAACAATCATTATTGGCGTTTTGCTCTTTCTATGTGTGCTGCAGCATACAGCACACATAGAAAAAGCAAAAACTAGGAGAAATAAAAGTATTTCTCCTCTTTGCATCATTCTAATGCCTGCTATTGCATGGTGTTAGTTTTTGGCACTGCCTCAGATTTACAGATTTGTAAATCTGGGGCAGCGTCAAAAAGCAATGGGTGTTGCGGTGGAAAGCCCACAGCAACACCCATTGAACGCCCCTTTCACTCAGAAAACTGCGTGAAAGGGTACCATACTTACAAAGGGCATTAAAGCCACAAAAAGTGGCTTAACGCCACTTTGTTAATATAGAGCAGGGCATTGCACCACAGGAGCATCAGTAAAAATAACTTTCCTGTGGCGCAATCCCCTTGTAAATGTGCCCCATAGTGTCCCATATGTGTGGTTCCACGGCACTACCTTTACTCACTAACCTCGGGAGTCAACGTATGACAAAAATGTCAAATTCCTTGTCATATTTTTGTATTATGTTACTATTTATAGTTTGATCCCAGAATCAAGCCATTACGTAATGTAATATATACATACAAAACTCAGTCTGTTTAAATAAGGAATTTCTGACATCAAAATGAGCCTGGATTTATGCGGCACAGTATAAAACTGTTGTTGCTTGGCTGTAGCTACGGGTAGGATGAGACCTTTCAGATGATGATCCTTTAACAGTCATGTAAATAATGCACATTTTTCTTTCATAATACTCTTTTCTGAGCTTCAGCTGCTTACAAATGCTCTCTCCATCACTCTAGTGCATAATGTGGGTGACAGCAGTGACATTCATCATCCCTCTTATAGTGCAAGCATTTCTTAGGAAGTAAAAAGCATCATTTTCATCTCTTCAGTGCCCGTGGACCTCAAGGCCCGGCCTACATTTCACTGAAAGGGGCTAATCGTGGACTACTGATGAGGCAGTTTGTTTTTATAAATATGTCACACAAGAAAGAGTGCGGTGCCCCTGGCAACAGCATTTTTACTTCCTGCTATGGAGTTGTGTAACTTCATGCAGCATGCTGTTGTGATATTTTACATTTTCTGTAATAACTTAACTCAGGTTAATAGTGACATAGGGGCATATTAGCAAGAAGAGGCGATAATCATCGCTAATCCTGCTTAGCGTGATTTTTTATCGCCGGCTATCGCTGGAATATATCGCCACGCTAACGCTGTATTAGCAACGATTAGCGCTATGGCGATGAATATTCCAGCGATAGCGAGGAAATGGGCCAACATCGCTGAAAAACCAGCGATGTTGCATGGAGAAGGGAGAACACCTTGCTGATACGACCCTGTGGTCGTATCAGCATAATCCACCCCCCATGTTAGGTATGGCTAACACCTGCTAATTGCAGGTGTTAAATAAATGGCGATGACCTCGGTTAGCGCGACTTTTCACGTCGCTAACTGGGGCCATGGCCACCTTGCTAATAGGCGATAGGCCTGTTAGCGGGTGTTTCCCAGGTTTGTTCGTCGGGAACGCCCACTTTGCATGTCATTAGCGATAAATATCGCTGACATGCAAAGCGGTAAAAAACGGGCGCTAATGCCCGCAAACTGTCTCTAACTGCTGTTAGAGACAGTTTGCTGATAGGGCGATATGAATATCGCCGCTTTAGCGGCAAAAAGTGCCGCTAAAGCGGCGATAGTGCCCTTGCTAATATGCCCCATAGTTTTCGTGTTATATGTGTTTGGATGTCAGAATTTGCTTATAAAAAGAAAAGAGATGAGGATTCTATTAACTCATTGGGACTGTCCACATTGCGCATCCCCACTGATTGTGGCCATTTTTAGGTTTGGCCACGTGGCCTAGTCGCCAGCCTCGTGATTAATAAAAATCATAAAAACGCATACATAAATATATAGATTAGGGGCTTTAGATGGGCCTTCTTCATCCACTAGGTTGTTCAGGTGTCTTTCACATTTTCTTTCCCCCACCACAGCAAACAGCATCGGGTATTGGCTAGGCCACTTCAATCAGTAGCTTTTTCACTGCGAGTGACAGCATTTTGATTGTGCGCTTGTGCACATCCACCAAAAATGTAGTCCACTTCAGTGCCAAGGCTGGTAGGCTACTTTTATCTCTGCTATGATTGAATTTTTGAATTTTATTTTTGCAGTGGGTCATTTTTAATTTTTTTGCAAATATATGCACACTACCTTCAGACGTATAACTTTTGCACCTTATTACTTTCACAATTTTATTATTATTGCTACGTATGTAAAAAAATATTTTTAAAAAATGCAAGCTTGCGAAGGCCAGATCAATTTGCCTTGCCAGTACCTCTCGAGATGGGATATGGCCGATCTAGTTATTACCATCTTTTTGCCAATATTAATGTCACTATATTTTATTGGACAAAGGGGCATATTAGCAAGACCGGCGATAAAATTATCGGCGTTTTAGCGGCAGGAAACTGCCGCTAAAGCGGCGATAATGGGCTTGCTAATATGCGTTATGGAATTCCAATAGAAGCCCAGGTTAGATGTCCTGCACATCTAACCTGGGCTTCTATTGGAATTCCATAACGCATATTAGCAAGCCCATTATCGCCGTTTTAGCGGCAGTTTCCTGCCGCTAACACGCCGATAATTTATCGCCGATCTTGCTAATATGCCCACAATTGTATAATGACCAAGACCTAGGAACGAATAAGCAGGTATAAAACATTTATCATGGTGTGGCAAATCAAGTTATGGGGCAGAGGTATAACATCTTTGGTGACTGTATGAGTTGTGCACAGTTTTTGTAATGCTGGTTAGGCACTGGGGGTGAAGGTAGTTGTTTCATGTAAAGAGAATAGGGTAAACTTTTAAATCTTCTCATATAAATTAATGAGGTTCAAAAGGCCTCTGTTCTATGCAGCAGAGGGCACTAACAGATTCATTTAACATCACTGTGAAGCAAACCAATATAGTCTCATGACACCAGTTCCAATGAACATTTACGTAAATAAACATAAAATGTATTTGCGGTTGAAGCAGTAGGACCCCAGTTGGGCTTAAGATGCATAGCAACTAACATCGTTCTCTTCTTATGCAATTCACTAGATTTAAATTTCTTTCTGATGTTTTCTCTCCTTTCTTGAAAAAGCTAGTACTATTATAACTGGCCATAAATCTAGAATACTACTCATGTTCTTTGTGGAAAATCATCTCTTTCCTTTTGAACCCACTTAAGCCTTACTTGGCATGCGCATTGCAGATTATCTAATTTGTGGTTCACAAAAGCAAAACACTGCAAAAGCAAAGAAACAGTGTGGGGGGCTATCCATAGATTTGCATCCACCAGAGAAGGTAAGATGATTGGAGTGCGCAATGTAGTACTCCTGTAGTACACTTTTCCATACTCTTACACGCCTTTGTGAATTAGCCCCAAAATGTCATATCAATAATAGGAATATAATGGGAATATTCAGGTAATATTCAAAGAAAATTAGTAGAAATTGAAAGGATGGTGCCCTCTGTGCATCTTTACTAGTAGGACGTTTTGAGCCACCTCAGAAAGGAATGTAAGAATAATTGCACACTTGTCATTTGTGTTGGAAACAATGGAGCAGCATAATTTATGCCCCACCCTTACATGTCACAGAGAAGCAATTATATACGTGCACTTGACATTATGTTCACTGTGTGCCTTAACTTTATTAACGTGAGTGAAGCATTTAAACACATTATTGAAATGTATTCACTGTAGAAACTAGTGATTTATATACATGTGCACTACGGATCACTGACATAATATCGTCAGTCAAAATATCGAGGTACCAGAATATCGTCGCCAAAATATCGATGGTCAAAATATCGACTTCCTATCTCCATAAAGGTAAGTACCAAAATATCAAAACCAAAATATTGTTGTTAAAAATATAGTTATACAAAAATATCGATTTTTTTTTCATGTCTTAAAAATAATATAAAATTAATTAAATTATACATATAATTAAATAAAACATAGTTAGAATTATTTAATTTTTTTTAAAATTAATAAATAATAAATGTAATGTAAAAAAATATTAAACATGCATAATTTTTTAATATATATATTAACTTAATAATATTAATAAATAATTCTTAAATGTAATTATAACATGTTAAAAACATAATTTAAATTATAATTACATATATATCTAAATAAACCTGTAATATAAATAAAAAAATTAATTTTCTATATAATAAATTAAAATATATATATATTTTTTTACAAATAATATTTCACACTACATTAATTATAACAGTAGGGAAAACATTGCATAGCGTAGGGGATAAAAGTACTATTCCCACTCCAACAAGTGTAACAGTAGGGAAAGCGTTGGATAGCGGGAAGGTAAAAATTGCTATTCCCACTCCAGTGAGTGCAACAGTAGGGAAAGTGTTGGATAGGGGGAGGGTAAAAATTACTATTAGCACTCCAACGAGTGTAACAGTAGGGAAAGTGTTGGATAGCGGGTGGGTAAAAATTATTATTCCCACTCCAGCGAGTGCAACAGTAGGGAAAGTGTTGGATAGCGGGTGGGTAAAAATTACTATTCCCACTCCAGAGAGTGCAACAGTAGGGAAAGTGTTGGATAGCGAATGGGAATAATTTACTATTCCCAAACCACCAAGTGTAACAGTTGGGAAAGCGTTGGATAGCGGGAGTGTAAAAATTACTATTCCCACTTCAGTGAGTGCAACAGTAGGGAAAGTGTTGGATAGTGGGTGGGTAAAAATTACTATTCCCACTCCAGCAAGTGCAACAGTAGGGAAAGTGTTGGATAGCGTGTGGGAATAATTTACTATTCCCACTCCAGTGAGTGCAACAGTAGGGAAAGTGTTGGATAGCGGGAGGGTAAAAATTACTATTGCCACTCCAGTGAGTGCAACAGTAGGGAAAGTGTTGGATAGTGGGAGGGTAAAAATTACTAGTCCCACTCCAACGAGTGTAACAGTAGGGAAAGTGTTGGATAGCGGGTGAGTAAAAATTACTATTCCCACTCCATCGAGTGCAACAGTAGGGAAAGTGTTGGATAGCGGGTGGGAATAATTTACTATTCCCACTCCACCAAGTATAACAGTAGGGAAAGTGTTGGATAGCGTAGGGGATTAATTTAGTATTCCCACTCCTGCAGTATAATTAACATTAATTAACAATTAATTAATTTTTACATTTTTTTACCTCCCACCATATTCCCCTATAAACGTCACCACCAATATTGTAAAAAATTAATAAATTAACATAATTAATTATCAATTAATTAATTAACTAATAATTAACGATAAAATTAATTTCCATGAAATATAAATTAATTCACACAATTAACACTATAAAATAACTTAAAAAAATATTATATAAAACATATTAAAATTTGTAATAAAAATTAAATTACTTCCCACCCTACTCCCCTATCAACAATCAACCCACTCCTAAAAAAGTACACAATTAACATATTAACAAATTAATTATTAATAATTAATATCGAATTAATAACTAATTATTAACTTTTTTAACACAATTAACATATTTACCAATAGATTATTAATTAGTATTAACATTTTTATAATTAATTATTAATTAATTAATTAACTCAATTAACAATATAAATTATTAAATACAAAAATATTAATTAATTTATTTATTAATTAATTAATTTAAATTAAATTACTTCCCTCCCTATTCCTCTATAAACCCACAACCCGCTACAGAATAAAATTACGCAAAAATTAATTAACATATAATTAATTAATTCAAAAAAATTCTTAATTAATATATTATAATTAAATTACTTCGCACCCTATTCCCCTATAAACCCACAACCCGCTACAGAACTAAAATTTGCAAAAATAATTTAACATAAAATTCATTACTTTTAAAAAATTCAAACATACATTACAAAAATAATATATACTTTTAACACCTATACTAACATTTACAACACTAAAAATAATTCGATATTTTTAACAACGATATTATGACTGACAATATTACTAACTTCGATATTATGAAAATCGATATTTCTTACTTGCATTTCGATATTCTGTACCACTATATTTTTGACAGTCGATATTCTGTCCACTCGATATTTAAAACTCGATATTTTGTCATATCGATATTTAAAATTCGATATTTAGACTGTATACCGTGCACTACTGCTCAGTTTAAACATGAATCATGTATTTTTTACACTTACACTTCAAGCTATATTTGTATGTGTAAACATGCATCATTTTGCTTTCTGTTCATCGTGTACGAGGATGGCATGTGCAAGGCTCAGAACTGCAGCCTCAGTTCGATGTGTTGGGAATTCAGAGCTATGTTGCAGATACACTCGAGTGGTGCTCTGATTGGTTCCTGGTGGTGTGAGGGAGATAAGATGTTTCTGAATCTCCTGTTACTCTTATATTGGTGTTCCAATAGTTTACATTGGGAGAGAATCCCTTTAGACTTAGAGAGGTACATACCTCTCTGCCTGCCCTGTTCTTGCAAATGTGAAGCTTTTTGGGAAAAACGTATTTCCTTTTTCTTTTCACTTTTACCGGAGTCTGATCATGACGCCTTATTTTTCTATGCTCCTGAATTAGAGACTCTAAATAGGTGACTCTTTATTTGACCCATGTTTAGAGTAGAGAAGGGAAGTTTCTATTTGGAACACCTGTTCATTTTATCTGTTATTGTATAATTGTGGCTATCACAATTCTGGATCTCATTCTGTTGCATCTCAACCAACTGAGATATTTCACTTTGCCTGTTATACTAATGTACTTATTGAATTTGCATTAGGCTTGCATATTTACTGGATTGATTGGTAATCCAAATAAAACTCTTTAATCATATATAGCGATTGGTTCTCATTGAGGAGTCACATGGACATCACAATTTAAAATTGTATTGTTGATGTTTTCTCCCTTTCGATGCTTTATGTCAGCTATAAAAGGTTCATACGTCCAATGGGTAAAGATCTTTGAGGACTAGACTAAGAGATTGAGGGGCCTATTAGCAATAACCGGCGATAATTATCGCTAAGCGCAGTTAGCGCTTGGATAATTATCGCCGGCTATCGCAGGTTTCTATCGCGGAGATAGCGTGCTATCAGCAACGCTTATCTCCTAAGCGATAGAAACCCTGAAGAACAGTGTGAATATCGCTTGAAAACAAGCGATATTCACACTGTGACTCAGTGTTAGCTAGGTGATAGGGCGAGGGGATTTAGCCATGTAATCCACCTCCCATTGGATTACATGGCTAAGTCAGGTCTGGACCAGGCGTTAACAAACCAGCGCTAAACGTGTTTAGCGCTGGTTCGTTAATCACCTCCCCTGCCTCGCTAATAGGCGATAGCGAGCTTAGCGACTGTTTCCAGTCGCTTTTAGGTTGGGAACACCTACTTTGCATGCCATTAGCGATAAATATCGCTGGCATGCAAAGCGGCACCCAACCCGGTCGCTATCGCCTAGAAGCTGTCGCTAACAGCAGTTAGCGACAGCTTGCTAATAGGGCGTTAGAATTATCGCCGCTTTAGCGGGAAAAAGTCCAGCTAAAGCGGCGATAGAGCCCTTGATAATATGCCCCTATGTTTGTAAGGCCCAGGATGCTCCAGCAAGAATAACTGCATAGGTCAAGTATAGGTATGTAGGATGGAACTTAAAAGATTTCTCAGGAAAGTGGCAACAATTTATCAAGTATTTCTTTTACACTGTTTTCTAGAATATACACACATTTACTGAATGTGCATGGTTTGCCAGAGATGCTGGGATCGCTTCCTACCCCCACCGACTTGGCAAAAAATCCGAGAGTGAGTGCGAACAAAAATCTTGCGTTTGAACTACAGGTTAATTGCATAGTTTCCACATGCTTTTGTATTATTAGGACTCATTGTCAAGTTTTCCCCAACATCCCAAAACCTGTGCCTGTGCGTGAACAAGTGGTTCTGGCCTCATCCTCCCAACTTGATTACTGCAATGCTCTCAATCTGAACACCAATAAGTCTGCCCTGACTAAGCTGCAAACTGTGCGAAATGCAGCAGCGAGAGTATATTAGACATTCCCAAATATCATTCAGTCTCGGCGAGTTTAAACAAGCTTTACTGGTTACCAGTGAAACAGCATATCATGTTTAAGGCCTTGAGCTTTGCTCACAAGGCCTTACTTAGATCAGGGCCTGGTGTAATCAGAACAATGTTCCATTGGTATTTAATTACTAGACTGCTTCACTCTGCAACTCAAAACTTAGTAGCGGTTCCCAAATTTCAGAAAGCAAGATGGGGCAGTAGATCCTTCTCGGTGGCCACTGCCAAGTTATGGAACGCCATTCCCCATCATATTACCAGTCTGAAACACCATAAACCTTTAGGAAAGCCCTTAAAACTTGGCTCTTCACGTTATAAATCAAGGGCAGTGGAGCTGCAGAACAGAGAGTCTGATATGTTCTTTTCTTCATCTGAATTAGCAAGTCTTTTGCGTCTTGACGCCCTCGGGTATTTGTGCGCTTCTACAAATCTATTTAATTTGATTTCATTTCACCTTCCATTGATGACTCAGGACATACCTGTAAAGGTACTTAATGTAACTAAGGAATTGCAAACTCATAACTTTGTCAGACAAAGGTGCTTTCTCCTTCTGGCAAATATTAGCAGTAAGCAGGAAAATGCACCAGTGGATAATGGTACCTGTCTATGCAATTGAGTATCCATCAAAACCAATGTCTACATTTCATTGTTTCTCCCATTAGAAGTAGAAATCGAGCAAAACTGTTAAGGGCTATTGGTTTTAGACACTGAGGGCCGATTCCGATTCGGGCCGGAAATCTCTCCGACCGAGCCGGACCCGGAGAGATTTCCGACCGAATCGGACTCTGGCAGTCCGACCGAACGAGTA
This sequence comes from Calotriton arnoldi, assembly GCA_963921515.1. Lineage (NCBI taxonomy): Eukaryota > Metazoa > Chordata > Amphibia > Caudata > Salamandridae > Calotriton > Calotriton arnoldi. The sequence continues at coordinate 175,284 of CAWUFW010007908.1, forward strand.
CGATGCGCACGTATGCCATCGGACTCGATTCGGTCGGACTCCCATTGAAGTCAATGGGAGCCAGTCGTACGACCCGTACACGGGCTCCCATTGACTCAATGGGCACGACGCAAACAAGGGCGCCCCCTACAGCGTGTTCGCGTTGGTGCGAGTCGCGCCGTACATGCACGTGTAGGGGGACCCATGTGTCCCCCTGTGTGCGACTCGCGTGCCTACGCTTCCAGGGGGTCCGACACGGACCCCAAAGTGCGGCTCCGACAGCTCCTTGGAGCCGGACTGCGCGAGTCGGTCGGAGCGGTCGCGATGCGCATCGTACTTACCTGGCCGGGGAACGTCTCCATTGCGCGGTGCGAGCCGTCCCCGTGCGAGTCGGTCGGAGCGGTCGGGTCCTGCGAACGAGTCGGTCGGAGATTTCACGTGCGCTCGCATCGTACTCGCTCGGCCGGACCCGCGTACGATTCGGTCGGGAAACAGGGCTCCGAATCGGATCCGGTAAATCCGAATCCGATTCGGAGCACTATTGGCCGAGATCGGAATCGGCCCCTGAGGGTCTGATTCACAAAGGGCCTTTGTGCTCTTGGTGGAGGCCCCGCGGTCGTAGGGGAATCGCCGCACTCGGGGCCAAATCTTGGCAAGGAGAATTCTCATTGTGAAACTTCTTCCCCGACAGCAGACTCCCCTATGGCTGCGGGGCCTCCTCCACGAGTGTGGAGGCCTTTTGTGAATCAGGCCCTGACATGGTGTAGTATGATCTCAGATGCTGTGTAATTAAAATTCCAAAGAACATTTTGAGCCCTAGAGAGTTATTTATGTGTCTTCAGGCACATATCACAAACCATCTCAGTCTCTGTAACATACCTGCCACTTTTTGCTTTTGTCCTGAGTATTTCCTGCATTTTTGATTTTTGGAAGACTTTGTAGAGCTGTTATTCCTCAGGGACACCATAAACAACAGATGTTGTGATCACCAGGGACACCCTTTGGTGTGCCCTGTGCTAAAGAAACAGTTCACTTGTGCCCCTTCCCTGTAGCCACACAGAGCGATCCCTTCTGGAACCCCACTTCCACCAGTTCTGGGGGCAGGAGAAACCCTTTTCTATTTATTTTTTGAGTGTTTTGTGTGTTCATAAACATTATGATCATACTTTTTGAAATACTGATCACAGTCATCACAATTTGTATGTTTGGTAAATGCTTCACAAACACTGATAGTGTGCTGGGAAAGAGTGTCCTGGACACCCATTTACCCTTGGTTGCCAGTTGTGGATTCTCCTCAGCCAATTTCTTCAATCTTAGAATCCTAAGGAAGCTTCTGCCTTTTTTCTCCAAACAATATCACGCCTAGGTTGTCTCACCTTACATCCATTTCAGAATAGATTATTGCTATTTTCTTTGCCTCGGTCGTAGAGGCTCCTCTCTGACAATTACAAATAATTTAAAATATTTCTGTTTTAGTTCCAAGTGGAGTGAAGCGATGTGACCATGTTATGGAAGCCCATAACTCTCTACACTGCCTTTCAGTTAAGCGAAGAGTACTCTTTGAGGTTGTAGGTGTTAGGCTCAAAGAGGCATCTTTATGGAGATTTGGCACAGGGCAGCGCAGCAAGTCACCTTGCTGTGCTGCCCTGCTTCAAAGAGAAAGGGCAGGAAAGCGCCTTATCTATGGCATAGGGTGCATTCCTGTCCTTTCCCCCTGCACTGGGCAAATTTCGGCAGCCTAGCGCCAACACAGACACCCTTGCACCTTGGTACAGGGGTCCTTGTGTTGCATGCAGTATTGCTTTTGTGCAGAAAGGGGCACCTTCTTGCACAAAAACAATCCTGGGAGGCTTTTTCCTCTTTCTATGTGTGCTGCAGAATGAAGCTCACTTGGAAAGAGGAAAAATTGAGGAGAAATAAAATCTTTTTCCTCCTTGCACCTCTCCTGGGGAGGCGCAAGGTTTTGGCCCATTCCTTGATTTACATGGTCTTGTAAATCTGGAGATGCGTCAAAATCCATGGCTGATGCATGGGAACACCCATCACAATGCCCATAGAACGCCTCCCTAGTGCAGAGTAAGGCATCTGCCTTGCCTTATTCCACATCTATGAGGAAATTCAAAGCCATGCAAAGTGGCTTTGCGTGGCCTCATTAATCTGATTTGGTGGTTTGTGCCGCTATTGCATCACAAAAGTGACGCAATGTCGGTGCAAGGGGCTCGTAAATAGGTCACAAAGTATTTACTGCACTAAAAAAATCTCCACTGGCACTTAAATTTAAGCCTTCGAGAACACTTTGTTCCTGCTCTAAGTTATCTTTGTTACCCTTCGGGTCAAGAAAGCCAAAGCAGGTGGCCGGTTACTTTCTTTACTTGGCCCAAAGCTCTGTAATGTTCTTCTCATCAGAATTACATCTATTACTTGTCACACATCATTCAGGAAGACAATCAAGACATTCGTATTCTGGTATTTTAGCTTATTGACCTGTTTGATTCTAAATAGTGCTGTTTTAGCGCCAAGATGACTTGTTGGTAACATGCACTTTGCAAAAAAATTTCCATTTCGCCTGCAGTTAAGGTCACCCTCTGCTAACCATGAACATTTAGTTGGAAAAGAATGGGCAATGCAAAATGGAAGATATAGTCTGCTAATAGAGGACAGCAAGGACAACACCATCTCCAACATTTCTTCCCCTTTTGTTTCCTTGTTTTCAGGGCTTCATGGAGGTAATACACAAGATTTCCTACCACAGTAATCCCTTGGAATGTGTACCTGGGCTTCTGCATCTATGGAGAGGCAACTGCATTGTTTTGTGGGGAGAAGACCTTCCAAGAAATGTCCATGCTCCACCCATGGAATGCCTACCACAATGAAATGTAACGCAGCACAGCACAAGCTGCTGAGTTGTGTTACATTTCTTTACAAAGTCATGCAAGGCAGTACAAATATCCCATTGCGTGACTTTGTAAAACTTACTAAAGCATTTGCGTTAGCTTGCGTTGCCTTGCGCGACACAAGGACAATGCAAAGTCTTAGTAAATCTGGGCCATACTGCTTAACTTGAAAGTGGGTTCATACATCTATTTCATTCCTCGGTGTGCTATATAATTTAATAAACCTATCCCTTTTGTGATTCTCCCTGTCTACCACTTTACTTCTCGTTGAGGTTATGTGAGAGAAAACATTTGTATAAGAGTCCTAACATGACATTAGCATTTAAGATCTACATAGGAGTCAATCCACTTCATTTTTTTTGCATGAGAAAATACCTTGAACATCATTTGCCTGCATGTTATACCTGCCAACCAGACTACTGTTCTCCACTTATAGTGAGTACTGCTATACCAAAGCACAATCAACCCCCCAAAAAATTAATTGAAAACTTGATGCCCTAACTGCAAAAATACAGTGATAACATTTCAGAAGAAGGTAAACACTTGCAACCTGCACTTACCCTGTTTAAATAAAAGAGGTGCCTGTTGAAGTCTTTGATGGACCAGATTTGAGCAGGCCAAACTATTATACTTCTTTAGCACAGTACTTTGGAACTGACATAAAAGTGCACATATGTGTTTTTTGGCTGAATCTTCCTTACATCACAGTATTTCACACACCGGTAGTAGGGGCGTGAATGCATGGTGCAGAAATGACTTGCAGAAAAATAACTTTAATGTACTTGATTAGCTGAGTTAATTAAGAGAGGGACTCGTAATGTTAAAATCCATAGGAACATTCCACTTTTTGAGGCTTATTCAATCCTGTATTGGCCTATTGAATAGTAATGATCTTTGGATCAATCGGCCATGTTCTCCATTGGCTGATTCACTATCCCAGAGCGAAGCGGCTAATAGAGATCTCATTTGGAAGACAGATTAAACTTATTTTGCAAGCCGTGCTACCTGGTGGCTATTCACTTTGACTAACACTCAACTGGGAATAGAGAGGTATTGACAAAATGTAAAGCATTTAATTAAAAAGGAATTTATTATTTTTTAGAAGCAGTGAAAATGCAATTGGCGATTTCTTAACAGAAGAGTTCCTTCATCAAACCTGCATGAAAAATTACCTTGAATGACCACACAAATATGTGCAGGTGCCCCCACACACACACACACACACACACAGGAATGCGTGTGTTCGTTTCTGCCAGTGCACACACACATACACACTCACGCCTTCTCCCTCTACCAATTCAAGGTGCCGAATCACTTTGTCACATTATGTTGAATGAAAGTTATTGAATTTGGCTTAAAATGTACATTTGAATGTTATTCACAAAGCAAAAAATGCAGTGATTGGAACTGAACCATTCTACGAACATGCATTACAAACTCTAAATATTAATTCAGGCAACCTGACTTGGTGTATGTATCTGAGATTTAAGTCACTGAGATATTTTTTTACTACACTGAAAAATATTCATTAATGAGGAGCAGACTCAGGGCCTGTTAGAAATGTGAATACTGGTTGGCTGAGGTATGCACCCTGGCCAGGCAGGGACCACCACTCTAGTCAGGGTGAGCTAGATACACACTAAAAGATAACCTGTGCTCACCCTCTGATAGCTTGTCACATAGCAGTCAGGCTTATCTAAAGAAGCAATGTGTAAAGTATTTGTGCAAAACACACACACTCACACGTACACAAAGGAACACAATGAATACACCACAAAAAGACTCCACACAGGTTTAGAAAAATTTATTATTATATTCTGAACAAATCAAGACCAAAACAACAAAATCCAATGTATAGATGTTGAGATATTGAATTTTAAAAGAATAAATGCAGTAAAACACTTAGAAGCAAGTGGAACTAAAAGGATACTTTAGGTCGTGCTGGACAGGGGCAAAGTCAAAGTTCGGGCCGACCTCATGAAAGCGCAATCTGGCTCCAGGACCCAAGCAGGCCCCTGTGAACAGAGGGGCATATTACCAAGGGCAGTATCGCCACTTTAGCGGCACTTTTTGCCGATAAAGCGGCGATATTTTTATCGCCCTATTAGCAAACTGTCGCTAACAGCTGTTGGCGACAGCTTAATGGCGATAACGGCCGTTTTGTTGCCGCTTTGCATGTCAGCGATATTTATCGCTAATGACATGCAAAGTAGGCGTTCCCAACCAAAAGCAACTGCAAACAGCCGCAAACACAACTTCCCCCTATTAGCAATGCCCGCGAAGCGATAAAAAAAGTCGCGCTAACCGCGATTATCGCTGGAATTTAACACCTGATAAAAACTTGACTTAACCATCTTGTCAATGGGAGGTGGATTGTAAGGTTAAGTCCTCACCTGCCTATTAGCAAGCTTTTTATTAGCGCATTGAATTTATCGCTGGATTTCTCGCGGTATTGCTGGGTTTCGCCGCTATCGCTGGATTTTTTATTGCCTTGGAGATAAGCGTTGATAATAACGCGTTATCTCCGCGATGAAATCCAGCGATAGCCGGCGATAAAAAAAAACAGCGCTAAGCGCGCTATGCGATAATTATCGCAAATCCTTGGTAATATGCCCCAGAGTATCTTTCCTGGTTACAAGCAATGAGATAAGTCGATCTTCTCCACACAGTGAAGGCGATGCGTCAGTTCTGAAGGCGGATGCCAGAGTCAAGAGGTATCGAGCAATGCGCTGAATTCTTCCATCAGTAAAGAGAATGCTTCAATCTCACCACGCTGCGGCGGCGGCAGCTATATGCTGTCCGATGCGTCGATCTCTGGAGGCAAAGTGCTGGTGCGAATGCAATGCGTCAATTTTACTCCTGGAACTGGTTCGATGCGCTGATTCTGTTACATGCAGACAGGAGATGCGTCAAAATCTGTGTTGCAAGTATGTGGACCACTTTCTGAGAGCAAGGCACATGAGCAGGAGTAGAGGCCGGCCAACAAGCCCTTGGAGAGAACTTGGAGTGAAGGTAGAGTTCAGCTCTCCTTCAGCATAGTCAAAGAGCAGCAGGCAGCAGGGCAACAAACAGAAAAGCAGGCCTTCCAGATCAACAGTCCAGTTGACTCCTTTAAGCAGTACAGCAGTTCTTCTGGCAGCGCATCAGTTATAAGTTCAGTAGTGTCTGATTCTAGGGGGGTCAGACACCCAGTACCCAAAAGTGCCTGTGATGTGGGGGGGTTGACTTGAAAGCAGCTTTCTGAAGTGCACAAGTGTCCCTTACCTCTCTGCCAGGCTATCTATGGGGGTAATCAGTCCTTTGGGTGGGGATAGGACACTGCCTATTCAGATGTAAGTATCAGCTCCCACTCCCCCTTCCTGCCCAGGAAGGCTATCAGAATGCAGATGAATGTACATGAGTCCTCTGTCACACCCACCCTTCCTGTGTTTGTGGCTGTCTAGAGGGAATACACGACGTGTAGCTGTCACCTAGCCTGGGCGTGTATTGGAGACAGGATGCAAGGATCATAGAGCAGTAAGAGAAGAGAAATGTCCACTTTCCAAAAGTGACATTTCTAAAATAGTAATGCTAAATCCAGCTTTATCATGAAAGAGGATTTGTCATTGCCATTCCTAAGATATGAAACATGATGCAGCTACTCCTTTCTAATCAGGAATTACAGCTTAAAAGTGTTTTAAGGAATTCCCAATGCTAGCCTATGAGAAGACTATGCCTCACAGTAGTGAAAAATGAATTTAGCTGTTTGTCACTACCAGGACAAATGAAACTTAAAAGTACATGTCCTACCTTTTACTTACACATCACCCTGCCCTTTGGGCTACCTAGGGCCTACATTAGGGGTGACTTTCTAATAAAAGGGGAGTTTAAGGCTTGGCAAATGGTTTTAAATGCCAAGTCGAAGTGGCAGTAAACTGCACACACAGGCCTTACAATGGCAGGCTTGAGATAAGTTTGAAAGGCTACTTTTGTGGGTGGCACAACCAGTGCAGCAGGCCCACTAGTGGCATTTTGATGACAGGCCCTGGGTATTTGGTATACCACTTTACAAGGGACTTATAAGTAACCTAAGTATGACAATCAGATATATACCAATGTCACCAACCATGTTTAGGGGAGAAGCACATGCACTTTAGCACTGGTGAGCAGTGGTAAAGTGCTCAGAGTCCTAAGGCCAACAAAAAAATATAGCAAAAAAAGTTGAGGTAAACAGGCCAAAATTGGGGAAAGACCACCCTAAGGATGACAGGTCTAACAGGGCCATATTAAGAGTTGAGTAGAAATGGGAAATTCTGACTCTGGGCCCTATTAAGAGTAGAGTAGAAATGGAAAATCCTCTAATTTCTGCAGGAACTCTGAATCTCCTTGTTTCCTAAACTCTAAATGGGGAAAGGGAACCATGAGTTTAGTAGAGCAGTGCATTTTATGGATGTTGCACCTTTTGCCGAATTCTAAAAGGTTCCTTAGTAAATATGTAAAATAACACTGTTATTTCTATTGTGTGTTTAATGTTGTTCACAAATCTTTCAGTTATAGGAATTACATTTGTGACTATATTGCCCATCACATTTCCATAATTAATATCTCAGGCCTATTTAGAATGTGTCATTTTAACACAATGAGGAAACTAGCCATCTATTAGTGAAAAATGTCACTCTTCATAATATATAATATATAATTTCACATTCATCAAAGTTTATGCAGTGATGAAATTCTGTCATCATTATATAGTGAATAGTGAGAATTACACTCAATATTTGAGGCAATCATAAGAGTGAGCCCTGTCAATTTAACATCACCTCACTGAATTTTGAACAGACAAAACGCCTCTGTGTTGTATCATACTAATGCATGCATGAAGATATTGCGGAGTAAAGCTATAGCAAGGTACTAGTCTTTCATAAGCCAAAATATTTTTTCACAAGTAATATCTTGGCACTATGCTGATAGCCCACTCAGAAAAGATTCAAGAATCACAAGGTACACCAGAATTTTGCTTAGGGAAATGCTCCCAGTGCATTGAAAAGCTATTTTTGGGCTAAGATTCAGTAATTTGGTGCCTCATAGAAGTGCTGGCCCTGAGCCCAGAAAACAGTTATTTTGCGAGTTAGATTTCAAGTTAAACAGCCATTTTATTAGTATTCAGAATTTAAGATTATCTAAAATATAACACAGAAATGGTGAAATGTTTTTGAGGGGTGGGTTGCTCAACTACAGAGGGGCCGATTCTGATGCGGGTTGGAAAAGCTTCCCGACCGAATCGGTTGGGAAATGGTGTCCGACCCACTCGGATCGGGAAAGTCCGACCGGTGGAGTAGGATGCATCCGGATGCTTCCAGATACGATTTGGTTGAACTCCCATTGACTTCAATGGGAACATTTGTTCCTAACCGCATCAGAATTGGGCCCTCGGTCGGGAAGACACGTTCCCGATCCGATTTGGAAGGAGCAAATGCCGTTAGGAGGCCTTCCTAACCGCATCAGAATCAGGCCCTCGGTCGGGAAGCTTTTCCAACCCGCATCAGAATCGGGCCCAGAATCTTTAGCTGTTAGACTAGTCAGACTTAGGGTGGGTCTTCCCCCAAACCTTTTGCTCTCAATCTTCCTATATTTTCTGATCTCGTTTTTGTTGGCCTTAGGACTCTGTGCACTTTACCACAGCTAACCAGTGCGAAAGTGCTTGTGCTCTCTCCTTCAAACATGCTAAAATTCACTTACACCGAATTGGCACATTTAACTTAATTGTAAGTCCCTAGTAAAGTGGTACTCCATGTACCCAGGGCCTGTAAATTAAATGCTACTATTGGGCCTGTAGCACGTGTTGTGCCACCCACTTATGTAGCCTTTTTAAACATGTCTCAGGCTTGCCATTATAACACATATATGTCACCCTAGGGTAGGCCCTGTACAGCCCAAAGGGTAGGGTGCAGTATATTTAAAAAGTTGGACATGTACTTTTAGGTTTTGCAAGTCCAGGTAGTAAAAGACTCCTAAATTCACTTTTCATTACTATGAGGGCCATCTCTCCCATAGGATACCATTGGGTTACCGTAGTACATTTAATAAGTGATAACTTTCAATTGGGAGCAGGTAGACCGGTCAAGTTTGATGTCTAAACATTGTAATTTAAGGCCCTCTTTAATGGTAAAGTCACATTTTACATCACAATTCTGAAAATGCTACTTTTAGAAAGTTGGAATTTTCTTGTCCTAACCATTTGGCACCTGCAGCCTGTCTCTGCATCACATAACTAGGAGTAGCTGGCAATTGATCTTTGTGTATTGCTCCCAGACAAAAAGACAAAGGGAAGATAGGTGTTGGCAGAATGAGCCTGATTTAAGAAGGGGGGATGTCACCTGCCACATTTGCACATCACAAAGGCTCTGCCTGAGCACTCTCACAAAGGGTGTGTCACTAGTCCTTTCTGTCCCCAGACAAGTTGGGGCCAGGGCAGGGAGGAAGGAGATGCCTGACACCTCAGGGGGTGGCAGCCTCTAGAATCGTCTCCTACTTCAAAGTGGGCACCAAGTATAAATATTGGACCTCAGACCCCCAACTCTTCAGTAGACATCTGGACCTGTAAAACACTCAGAGGAAGGACTAATGTGCTGCTTTGCTACAAGAAGGGGTGCCACCCTGCTATGCTGCCATGCTGCCCTCTTGCCTGAGTGAGAAGGACTGGACCTACATCTTGAACCCAGGACCACCAGAGTGACTCAAAAGGCTAGTTGGCTTGCATCCTGATACGAAGCCTTAGGGACAGAACAAGCTTCCTCCATGTTGAACCCAGCCCTGGACTCTGCAGCTGTGAGTCATGCCCTCCCAAGTGGCCCTGAAGGTATTGTGCCAGCCCAATTGTGTTTCCTGCAGAACCAATGCAATGCATACCTCCTAAAAACTCTGCACTGGAGCCGCTATGCAACGTATCACCTCATCAAACTTCACATCGGGGACCCGGTCCCGATGTATCTTTGAACCAGGACTTCAAATTGCAAGCCCATCTCCTACGACATCCTCAACAACGATGCAGGGCCTCGCATCACAGGCTCACAGCTTCCCAGAACCACTGCTGCATGATGCATATCCACACCAGGACCTTGCATCACCTCTGCTGCATGACACACCCTGAACGCTGGACTCTGCATGGCTCCGCAACCATGATTTAAGATACTGTGTTCAATGGGTTTAACCGGGTCCCTGTAGCCGGCCTGAGCTCCATCATGGTCGGCCTGAACTTGAGGCTTTGTAGCGGTCAGTCGCGACCAAATAACCACAGTTGGTGCTTTGTACTTTTTGGCGCTATTTTCACTTAAATCTTTAACATTGCATTGGATTTTTGTCATTTTGATCTTAAATTATTTTTTAAATTGTACTCTATTTTTCTAAATTTGTGTGGGATTTTTCTTGGGTTGTGTTTCACTTTACTACTTCTTGAAGTTCTGCATAAATACTTTACACAATGCCTCTAAGATAGGCCTGACTGCTCTGTGCCAAGCTATCAGTGGATTGAGCACAGGTTTATTTGGGGTTGGCTTGTGCCTTCACCAGGACAAGGATTGTGGTTGCTGCTTGAGTAGGGTTTCAATCTTCTCAACTCCTTAGCCAAATCTTTTACAAAAGCCTTTCATTGCAGTACTAGGGAAGTGAGGGACTAGCTCTAAACTACATGAGAGAGTAAAGACAGTGTAAAGTTTGTGAATGAGTAAATTGGTCCCAAAAAAAGAGAGGACAATATATTTTGTAGATCTCTGAATGATGCACAGATCCTTAATCTATGCACACTTCTCTGTTAGGAGCCAGGGTGGCTGTTTCTGTCCAGGAGAACATACTCTCTAAATATTCTAATGGTAAACATATGGGTGGCATTGTTGTGAAGACTCTGGAACCCTTCACGAAACAACGTGGGTGCCCCGGTTGATATCTTAGTTGGACCCTAATTAATAATATCAAAGAATTATTTTTTCCTACCTGTTTGGACCTACTACTCATAGGTAAAGAGTTTCTTAGGGCTGTAATTGGAAGAGGCTCTACTTTAAAGTATGTGTTATCTTTGGCACCAGCGTGAATGCCCGGGTATATTATGACCTACAGCAGAAGTGCAACACAGAGCAAGAGAGGTTGAACAAAAACACTGGATGTTTATAATGGGATTACCTAATAATATGATCTCTTTTTTAGAACGATTCAGCCTGAGAAAGTTAAGATACACCCATTTGTCTGGTGCAAAAAGGTCATCTGACAGGAGGCATCAGCTCTATTGGAATTACAGTTTTAAGCTCCAGAATGACCTGAATATCAGCATCATAATTCATGAATGAAAATGTGTATGAAGTAATTAGAGTGCTCTGTGATGAACAACAAATGAGTAATATAATGGCCCATGGAATCCACACAGGGAATCTAGGTAACCTCAGAAGAAAAAGGGGAAGTGAAATGCTTAATGTCCTGTCAAAGACATACATGTCATCCAATCTGGCTAGCAGTATCTCATGGTTGTTGATGTTGAATAACAGGTAATATGTACAACAACATATGTATACCATTCCTATGGATTGAAATTATTGTAGAAATAATACATTACTCCTCACCATCTGAACATGGTAAAGTTATTAATTCATCAGGTTAATACCCCTGTGTATTTTGTTCTCTCCTCTAAATGAGGTATTAAGTGTGAATGAAGTTTTATCTACTGCTCAACACATATACAACATTGTACACTCAAATGTTAGCCTAATGTTTCACCCTTCTCCCATTAAAAAGACCCATACCAACACACAAAGGGGCTTCACTTTTAATATGGGAAAAAGTGATGTACCGGCAGCGCAAGGGGCTTGTAAATAAGCCCCAAAGTTTTTTCACCATTTCTTTATTTTCAGTGCTGACTTTGTCACCATTTCACAAACTCTGATGTCTAAATGTTTGTTGGTCTATATAATTATATTAAAAATGGTGAAACCTATTTTTATGCTTTCTAATTTTCCCTACTTGTTATGGTATATTGGTAATTAAACCTTCATTCAGATGCAACAGTGGATCGGCATTTAGTTAAGGAGACCTTTACACAGGGTCACTATCCTTCTGTACTGGTCAGATGACAGGAAAGTCTTGTTATGCCATTTGCCGACATTCAATAAGAGGAAACATGATCATTCCTGAGCCCCAGTGATAACTGTGCTGGCCAACATCATTTAGTAAGATCTTTGTGAAAAAAAACATTTTTCTGAAATAACTCCTGAGACAAAGAATGGTATATCACTACAAGAGATATGGAGAAAAGTGGAATAACATTTTTTAAAACAATCCCTGCTCTACATGGATGGCACCACCATCAGGTAGCCTTAATCAGTTTGACTGGCAAGAGTGAACTAGGCACTTTCTGCAGAGATCTGTGTGCAACCTGAAGATTTCAAGCTCAATTTTCAGTGGAGCTGACTCAGACTTTCATCCTTCAAGTTACATATAAAAGACTGAGGGGCATATTCACAAGGACTTATCGCCGAGTTATCGCCACCTTAACGCATCAAAAGTGGAGATAGATTTAACGCCCCATTCACAAGCGGGTGCAAACTGCAGACATCGCCAGTATTCCCGCGATAACTGCCGCAAATTTTATCCCCACGGGTGACACCACCAACCAACCCTAATGAGATGCAGAGTAGGCGTTCCCGTGCAAAAACACATGAAAACACCACTACACCACTTTCACAACAAACTGCCAGATCTGCAATGCGAACCAAAAAAAGGCGATAAGCCGCGGTAGCAGCAGGGAATTAACACCTGCTTTTTGCTGGTGTTAAGCAGGACGACTACCTGCAGCATGAAAGGGAGCCCAGCCAAGAGCCACATCTGAAGACCCACAGATGCCATGGAGACAATGATCATGCAGCTCGGAGACCCATGAGGGCCACAACACCCACCGCCACCACTCCCAGGCCCCACCCCGGATCCCCACCCCCGGACAAACACATACCGTGCACGACACAAGAGCCACAAAAAGTACATGATGTCTCACAATGACAAAAAGAAACACGTGTGGTCAGAAGAATGAGAAACAGTCACTCATCATTGAAGTAACAACCAAAAACTTTATTGAAATACAACACAAAACACCAATGCGGAAGACTCCTGTCGGGTCCGTCCGGGACAACCTTGAAGTCACAGCCTGGAAAAAAAAGCACCAAATCAGAACGTGTGTTATGCGCACATCAAAGGAGCGAGATACAGAGAAACAGAGAAGGAAAGAAAGGCAGAGAGAGAAGGAGAGGAAGGGAGAGAGAGAGAGAGAGAGAGAAGGAAAAGAAGGGAGAGAGAGAGAAGGAAAGGAAGGGAGAGAGAGAGAGAAGGAAAGGAAGGGAGAGAGAGAGAGAGAAGTAAAGGAAGGGAGAGAGAGAGAGAGAGAGAGAGAAGGAAAGGAAGGGAGAGAGAAAGAGAGAGAGAAGGAAAGGAAGGGAGAGAGAGAGAGAGAGGGAGGGACACTGCCGCCCCCGCGCACCCAGGCACCACTGCTCACCTGCTGCCACCGGTGTGTCTCCAACCACGTGCCGGGATACACTGCAAGCCACCAGGTCTGCAATCTGTAATCGAGGCCAGAGTCAATCGTGGCAGAGTCCATCTCACTGCACACGGCAACAACGCCTGTCCGTCCTGCGCACACATGCAGCCGCACCCTACCCCCTCCCGCCGGCCAGCGCTGGCTGTCCGCACTTACGCACCCAGGCCCCACTGCTCACCTGCCGCCAACGGTGTGTCCACCAGTGGGCACACCACGTGCCCGTGCAAGCTCCAGACCCCGGTCCCGCCACCATGGTATGCTCCACATCATGCGGACCCGCACCGCGGACCAGCAGATCTCACACATGACGCTGAGTCCTGAGGCATCAATGGCAGAGACCACATCAGTGCACACGTCATCCTCGCAGTCTGCACACCCACTCAGCAATTTCGGTGCCACTAACCCTCTGCAACCCCAGCCAGCGCCACGTGGTGGTAGGCCCGTGACTGCCGCAAGGCTTCGGGTGCCACTAACCCTGTGCACAACAACTCATGGGCCCTTTATGATTGAGAATCGTGGAACGTCCGTCATCCAGGCATCACCGGCAGTGGGGAATGTGACGTTGTCGGCCCCTTATATTGGTGGGGTCACATGGCCTGTGACGCCTGTGCCGGATGGGTGTGGTGTGTGTGCAAACCTGCCCTCAGGGAGTGGCCGTGACATACTGACAACTAGACCAGTGACCTGCAGACCACTAGCATGTAAACCTGCGACATGTAGCTATGTGGCCCCCCCTCGGAGCGTAAGCGGAGTGGTCTGGCCTGGCGTACGCCGGACCAGCGCAGGGCTTACAACAATGACTCGGGAACTCTGGGCGTGGTTCAGTCTATGTCCGGACAAGGAAGTGACTAATGCATGTGTCCCTGTTGTAGTGTCTACGGCACCCGGAACGCAATCGGCAACGTAGCACACTGTGACTGGAATCCCACTAGATGAGCATCATTGACGTTAGGGGGAATCACTGACCCTACATTCATCCACACATTCATACATGATTGATGAAAGACATGACACAGCAGTGCATTTCTGAATGTTTAATGCACATCCAGTGGAGTTTTGCAGCTGGAGCAGTACAGGGCCATGCCAACCCCACTTCACAATATGGGCCCGTGGAGGGCCAGCCAGAGTCCATCGGGGAATGATAAGTACAGCGGAAGAGGAAGGGTACAGTCCGCAGTCTGGTCGCCGTGTCATTGGTCACCAAACAGGATATGGCAGTCCATGTCGCGGTCCAAGGTGAGTGCAGCAGAGTGTATCGGGGTCAGTGGAAGGTCATGGGGCCATGTGCGGCACCAATCAGCAACAGGCCAGGTGGCGGACATGAATGCTAGTGCCTCCTTCTGATCTCAATCCCGTCCATGTCCTCGTCCTCGGATGTGTGCTCTGCCCCACCTGTGGGTGATGCAGTTCCGGCTGCGGCACTGTGTGCCACTGACACATCAGGGGCCGGAGGTGGATTGTCGGCCGCACTGTGTGGCAGTGACACATCAGGTGCCGGAGTGGAAATGCCTGCCGCACTGTGAGGCACTGACACACCAGGGGGCGGAGATGTGGATGGTGTAGGAGCAGCAGCATTCATCTGCGCCACGCCTTGTGGCAGCAATGCCATGATGAGGATATGCAGGGCATGGTAGATCCCAGCTACATTTTGCTGATGTGCAGCGGTGGCTGCCATCCTTTCCGCCTCCATCCGCACCATGTCCTCCATGAGCCTCCGCATGTGTGCCAGCTCACGGCTGAGATCGCTGGAGCCACTCTGAGCAGACAGGTGTTCTTGTCTCCGAGTCATGACTCCAGCGATGTCAGCCAGGGCTAGTTGGAGACCATGGAGCGGCCTGTGGGTGTCCGTTAGGGACTGGAGGTGGTCCCTGATGGGACTTAGACACCCATGGATGGCGTCAAGTTTGGTAGCCATGAGGTCGAACCCCACCCGCACCTGCACAGCCATCTCCCTCTGGACTTCCAACTCACGGCGTAGGAAGGCCATGTGTTGTTCGGGGGGGTCTTGGGAGACAGCCGGGGTTGTGGGTGCCTCCTGCTGGGTGGTTTGTGGAGTGGGTGGGGTCTCCTCGATGCAGCTGGGCTGCCCTGGTCCTGGAGGTGATTGGCGGATGAGTTCAATGATGTCTTGGAGGGCTTGGGTGTCGATGCTGGTGGTGTCCTCCTCGTCATCAGTGAAGAGTGGCTGGGACTGCTCTGCAAGAGGTGTTGACGGTGCCCCTGCAATGTGAAGGGGAGATTCTGTATTACAATGTATCCACATGTATGTAGCCGCATGGTACATGTTCACATTCAGACAGCATGGCAATGTACATTGTGTCAGTCTGTGGATCAGGGCCATGATCCAGGGTCATTGTGGGTGTGCACTGTGCTCTGCTTGATTGTGCATGGGTGCCATTGTGGCCATCTCCCCCCGCCCCCCAGTACCTGGTGGTTACTCACCCTGTTGCTGTTGTGTTGTGTCGAGCAGTGTCCGCTCCCCCAACTCCTGCCACAGTCTCCACACTGATGACTGTCGACACCAGATCCTCCATGTCATCCAGCTCCAGCTGTGGCGCTGGGCTCCCACCTCCAGTCTGCATTGCTGCCTTCTGGTTGCCTGCGAGTTTCTCCTTGGTTTTGCGCTTGATGTCAATCCATCGCCTCGTGACCTCGTCAATTGACCTCTTGTGCTCTCCGATGGCATTCACCTTGTCCACGATGGACCGCCATATTCCATTTTTGGTGCCCAATGACACGTTGGAGGTGACGAACAGTTCTTGATGGTGTTCCATCCCTCAGTGACCAGGATCCTATTCTCCTGCGGACTGAACTTCGTCTTCCTCTTCTTCTTGTCCTTGCCCTTCCCTGTCCGAGGCTGGTCGTCCGGGGTGCTTGTGGGTGACCCTGGGCGAAGTACTACGCTACGCATGCGTAGTTTGCGAAGTTTGCGCTACTTCGCACTACGCGAATTGCACGTAGCACAGTGCAAACACGCGTATGCGGTCATTTTGCTTGCTCGCGGTCCTCAACGTCAAGTTGGCGACCGCGAGCAAGCTAAATATCATCCGGCGAGACTTTTTCCTCGTTCGCGATCAGCAACATCAAGTTGCCGATCGCGAGCGTGGAAAATAAACCTCCCGACGAGATTCTCAACGCGGGAGGTCAGGTTTCTCATTGTGAGTGGTCGCATATGCTCGCGACCGCTCACGATGAGAAACTACCAGTCCGCGTTGAGAAAGCTGGCGCTCGAGTAGAAATCTACTCGAGCAGCAGAAAACGACCGCTTGCACTGTGCAAGATGCGGTTTGCACTGATTGCACAGTGCGGACAAGCATCCGGCACTGTGCAATCAGTGCGAACAGCATTTTGCACAGTGCACTACGCAGTTCGCGTAGCTACGCGTAGCTTGCGTGGTGCGAAGTGCACTTCGCGTAGCTACGCGTAGCTTGCGTAGTGCGAAGTGCACTTCGCGTAGCTACGCGTAGCGCTACTACGCGAACTACGCCCAGGGTTACTTGTGGGGTTCCGCTCGTCCTCTGCGCCTGCTCCGGCTGCCTCCATGGTGCTTCGGTTTTGGTTACTTTGTGTTTGTGTGTTTTTTCTACTTTTGTAGTGATTTTCCCTCCTGCCTTGTGTGTATTGCAGGCCTGGCGGTGCTTATCGCTGATTTCCTCATCGCGGTTTGGCCCATCGCATGTTTTTTTGCGTTGGGGTTTGTGTTTTTATCATCGTCGCAGTTGTTGTATCGCGGACATTGTCCGCGTTTTCGGGAGACTATCGCATGGTACCGCCGTGTTGTGAATTCCATGTTAACACGGGGTTATTTTCCCGCGATAGACTGCGATGTGTAAAGTTGCGTTAACATTTTTTGGAGATGTTTAGCGCACGTTCTTGTGAATATCCCCCCGAGTTGTTCTTATTTATAACTTTGTAAATTCATTTGTAAATTAAAAATGTCAATGGAAGGTTTACACTTGAATTTCTTAAAAAGTTCAGCTCAGTGTACAAAGTATTAAAGAACAGTTATATAAGACAATATAGTCTGAGTAATGAAGCGAAAGAAGCAAATTAATTAAGTTAATGGAAAACTAATTCTTTGGGAGATTACGACAATCAAGTGAGACATCACATTAACTTAGACAGCGGGTCATGCAGAAATAATCAAGAGGTATCTGTCATACCCAACAACACAAATATATATATTTTTAAATATTCCTTAAAAGGCTCACCCCCTCAACTATCGACCATCAACTTTAGGCATCCTGTTGAACTTTGTTCAGCGCACAGAGTATGGTCAATCTCTAATCCTCATACTATGGTGACACGGCACAAACAATGCAATATCTTCTGATACCAGCAAGTTGAGGAAATATTTAAAGTTAAAAAACAACTCTGCAACATGAGGCAAACCATTTACAAAAATGTAAAAACCAGAATTTCTACAGCAGACCACTTGCCTTGCTAAGTTCTTGATCACAAGTGCATTATCTACTGGTCTATTTCAGGTTGATACCTTTTCCAATCCTATTCTACACACATTATAATTTCATAACAAAGATACGATTATGTAGCTGAACTAGTTACTGAGTTCATGCTCTCACATTCATGTGCCCTCTCTCCTGTTGGGAGGCTACTGAAATATAGAAAGCTAATCCATTTATATGAAAAGCTAATTAGTTCATTGATTTAGTATTTTTAGACTATTGTTACTAATAAGAAGTAGTAGATAGAACATCTATTCATAAAGGCATTCTGAAGCACATGAAGTAGTAATCCTGTAGTACTGTTTTGATGTACTCTTAAATGCTTATGTGAAACGGCACCAAAACATCTAAAATGGGAATATCCCAGAATATTCATATACAATTTGTACAAGTAGAAGGGATGTGTCTTCCTTCCACTTTTACTAATAGGGAGTTGGAGGTTTCAGAGCTGGCTCAAAGGCATGAAAGAATATGTTAAAAAGTACTCCTGTAGTATTACTTTCCATACTCATAAATGCCACTGTGAAGCTTTGCATATAGAACAAATTGAAAGCGAAGCAAAACAGAAATTCATATTGCTGGACCATTCTACTAATGATATTCAAGAATCAGAAAATGTAACTAGTAATCTGCACACAAATGAGAATAATGCGAATATGAGTGGGTTGCCAAGTCTCACAGAGAAGTGGACACAGTGATTGCCACATCTCCAGGAGGAGGTTGGAATGTAGTTAGTTAATATGAGTGCCTCATATTAGCTCAAATATCCATTCTTGCTAACCCGTACACATTTCTCTCGTAAGAGGGAGACATAACAGTTTACATCACCCATTACTGACATGGATGACTTACTCACTGCATGGTTTTCATAGAATGGATTTCTCAGTCACCAGGAGAGATAACATAGTATCTTCTCTTCAGTTTGAGATGTTGACTGCAAATCAATAACTAGAGAAAATGTGATATATGTAAATGCATTTCTAGCAATCATTGCCTTAGCATGTGCACCACTTTATAACATATCTGGTCCTAAAACCAAAGTAAAAGGCACATCTAAAAGATAAGAAAGAGATAGCACTAAGATTCTGTACACCTTCAATATTTAACATTGCTTCATAAACAAGCTTTACACATTTCAGAGGGTAACCATGTGAAATAATAATAATCTTAAATTATTTAAACCACTTGGATTTAAAATATCCTGAGAGGTTGTTGGGCTATATGTGTTTTAGAAAAGTGGTGTATTGTGAAGCTTTGAGTCAAGTATGACAGTTTTTCTTATTCATTTATGGCATTGTTGCAGAGAAAAACTCTACTAAAACATGCGTCAGCCCGCTTTACAGAGAACAACTGTTGAGTTGAAACTTCTATTAACTTTCAACTATGCTTAGCAAATATTCATAAACTGGGCAGGATAGTAAAGGCAAAGATCTAAGAACAACCTGTTACAAAATCACGAATATCCCAATCATGAATATCGAGACTAAAAGCAAAATGAGAAGATTAAAAGAGGAGGAGGGGGCTGAAGAGACGGTCAAATTTAGGGGTAGCAAAGGGGTCCAGCGAGAGCAGATGTAGGCACTATAAGAAAGGTTAGAGAGCAACAGCAATTGGGGCAAGTAGAGACAGTAGGAGAGGGGAGAAAAAGATACAGCTATGGCTCCCTTGATAACGTTTACACACAATAGCATACCTAGTAATAGGCCTAATGGTTGTTGTGCTTCCAATTGTGAGGTTGTGTCCAAAAGGCTGACTGCCTTGCGAGCATACATTTGTACATTTGAGCCTAAGTGCTTTCTTGCTCTTGAATTTTTTGTGCGAGAATCACGCGAGCTGGTTTAACCTATAGTGATTGCATACTTCACAATGAAGTGTTCCTATGGCCCTGAATATTTTTAATGTGGATAAGAAACCTTCATGAAGGAGCACTGCTGACTAAAGTACATTTTATTTCTTATCAAGCTTATTATCCATACCAAAGGTCATTACTTTCAAGACAACAGTTCTGCTATGTCTTTGTGATGATCACTCCAATCAAACTATGATGCATTTCCTCTTTTATGTGGGACCAAAAAGGGAATTTTTGAAATTTCGTATTTGCATACCAGCTCTTTTGCACCACTCAATACTCATGTATCCTTTCAAATGTGCTATGGATACTATGAGTTGTCTGGTATTTCCCGACCCGGTTTACCAGGTCTGAAAATATAAGCTCTAGTTTCACTAGATGCGGATCCACACCCTGGAATACCACACACAGGAGACAGGGCTAGCAGGCACATCCCTGGCTCTGCCTAAACCTCTGCAGTACCATGGGGTAGGAGCAGATGATGATCTCATCTGCTAGATCACAGCCTTCCATGACTGTTTCTCTGCCTTCTGTTCCCATTCTGTAACACACACAGGCACTCCACCACTGACATTTACCACCTGCTCAGAACAGGTGGTAAATATCAGTTCAAAATTCCCTGGAATCCCCTGGAAAGCATCGGAATTTTCACTCTGTAATCCTGTGCCTATATAGTTATTCTCACTTCTTGGAACTAAAACTCGTTAATAGCCAGATTTAGGTGCACAGATATCAACAGAAATCAGGGAATGAGGACTTCTGTGTCCTGATTTTAGCTGATGTGGTCAAATTTTCTACATCTGAACCCCCACATCAAATTACTATTGTGTGGTGGCACATGACACGAGTTACACAGCAATATCTACCACATGTACCTCACCTTCTTGAGAATCTGCCCTTCCCAGGCCCCTTCACATCAGTTTTGTACACTTTCTACCCTATGTCTCTGCATCCTCTACACACCTTGCTTCAGGCCTCACTGTACTCCTTCCCCATTGCGCATCACTCCTTCCCTCGCAAGACATTGCTGCATCCCTCCAGTGTTGGAGACTGGAAGCCTTCCCAGACATGACACACCCATACCTGCCAACTCACATGGTGCTACCGTGTGACACACAATATCGGCTCCCATCACACGGTCACCCAGTGGGGTGCCAATATCACACAGTGGCAGGGAAAATGAGCTGAAAACCACTGTAAATAGTGGATTTCCAGCTCTTTTTTTCAAGACTTTGAACTGCTGATGTCCTTTAAGGGGTGTGAAAACACCCCAGGACATCGGCACCAGCCTCAGCAAGTTTTTGCTTTTTTTGGAGGAGGAGGAGGCTTGCGAACAAAAGTGCGTCCTAGGTACTTCTCAGCACAAGGCCCCACCCCCATCCTAGGTCCCGCCCCCTCCACACACAGTGAGATTTCTGTTCAAGTTGGCAGGTATGCACAACTGTGGATCCGATTATCATTGACTATAGGCATAGAAATAGTGAGATGTAGATCCAAGGAATTATCTTAGAAGGCAGGGAAGTCTTAGGATTGATAATGTTATACGGTTTAATGGATGGGTTACATTTTTTCTTTTTCATGCTGATCCCGTACCCATAGCCAAAGGCTGTGCCTAAGATGTTATCTCACATTCCTCTGCTGCAAAATATAGGGCTGTGTCAAATTTAATCATAAATAAGTATTTTTTTACGCAGCAGTAAAAATATTGATAGTGGAACAAATTATTCCCAGATAGACCTTTATCCTCTATGATCACCTAAAGACCCTTTTTCTAATGAACAATGCTGTACATGAATTATTCATCTGCACTTCCTCCCACCATAATTTATTTTCCGAAAAAACTGTCTGGGAGTCAAATATAATGTATGTTGCCAGAGCGTAGGCTTCCCATTCAGGAGTTGTGTTCTATCACATTGCTCCATCCCCTTTATAGACAAATGTATACAAACTAGTGATTAGTGGCACATTTCCAGAGAATGCTCCGGAAACATGTAGAATTTTGCATAACAATATGCAGAAAGGGGCATAGGTCAAATCAACGTAACACGATTTTGACCTAAAGCGCCCACATGGACTTAAAGAAGCATATGCCAGAAGCAGTACATTTAACATAGACAGAGATTGTTCACTCACAACGCTCCGCTCGAAAAGACATCGACACATAAAACATTACACCTAAATAAAAAGCTAAATGCATCGTTTAAATTCTCAAGCTTGACTTTTCCTACCAATTGGAAAACGTAATGTAAGCACAGCAAAATACCTCCTGCTAAAAACTCATAAAGTTGGAAGGATTATTTTTGTTTTCACTGTTTTTAAGAAATTTCTAGAATTATATCACATATCTCCTGTGAAAGATGGTAGAATACCACAAGCATTTTCAAAAATAAAACATCAACGGCCAACTTACAAATACATTTTACGAGTTTGGAGGAGGCAAGGCCTTGGAGGGGGCAGGGCCTCGTGCTGAGAGCTAACTAAGATACACTCTGCCCCTCACCAAGCCCCCAACCAGGGTCGTATTGCTAAAGCAGGCACTCGGGAAATGGGCGAGGGGCCATTATCTCAGTTGCAGCTATGAGCCGCTTTTTTGGCCAGCGTGCTAGCCGATTTGGGCTGTGTCTGTGATATTCAGGTGTAGCAAGTGGCCAAGTGGGGGCCTGAGCGGCCTTTCTCGAGGCAGATGTGCCTCAATTACCTCCCTTTTACCAACGGGCGGAGGTGTCATTCCCAGTCTTTTGCTGGGCCGTCCCGTTAATGTATGCAGATTGAGCAGGGGCAGACCTGAGCAGAAGTGGCCTCACTTGTATTCAGGTGTGGTTCACATCTGTGAACTAATCCGTGCACAAACAGTCCTGGCAACATTCGCATTTTTAGGTCTCGCCTAGAGTTGCAGCGCAAAGCGCTGCCCACTCAGCGAGAGATTTTGTGGATGAGGGGTTTTCAGAAAGGGACTTGAAGCCCCGCCCCTCATTTCCATTGGCTTGCATCACCGTTTATGGTAAACGGTGGCCTGCCATTGGAAATGGGGTATTTTGGTTGCCGCCCTTTCGCTTTTTGGTCCGGCCCATCCGGACTGGCTCGTCTGCTTTGCATCTGTCGCAAAGCACTTTCTTATCTTTATGGGGCCATGTGTTTCTAATTAGTGTGGAGGAGCGCATTTCCCCGACCTCTCGAAGGAAAAAAATCTTGATTTCGTCAAGATTTTTTTCCTTTGAAGGTCGGGGCAGTCTGCGCCTCCACGCTAATTAGAAAACATGGCCCTATAAGACAATAGATCGATGCTTGTTTTTGTAGGCACCAGGAGACTGAGCAGATGCCGGGACTCGGTCGGCAGCTTTATTTGTTAAACCGCGCCCTCTCCCTGTTCTGCTAGGATTCCGTGGAAGCATGAGGCATTCCATATCAGATTATGTTGTGTTTCTGGGCTGTGGCGTATTGTTTGTGTGAGCTCTTCTAGTGCCTTTCCCTGTATCCCAGTGTGCGTGTCTTCTAGTGTATGTCTCCCAGTGGCCGCGTCTCCCCAGCCTTGCAGTCTCTCCTAGTGTCCATGGCACCCCCATCTCTCAGTCGCCTCCGTAATCCACGTTTTGTCAGTGTCTTCCCGAGTCCATGTCTCACTGCGTGCTCAGTGTCCCCCATGTGTCCCTTAGCATATATCTCCCTTAGTCTGTGTTTGCCTCGTCCCAGTCTTCTGGTATCTCTGCTCCCTTAAGTTTCCCAGTGTCCATGCCTACATTTGACCTGATAATATCAGGATGAAAATGACACTAGAGTGCAAACTATTTACCTATAAACACAGTACTGTGTCGTGACGCCTCACCAGCGCTGTGCGGTAACACGGCGCCAGCACCGTGCAATTACAAGTTACTCCCCGTGGAATGAGAACTAACAGTGCGGACCATGTTTTTCCAGGTGAAATTGTGTCAGGCATCCCTATCCCATGAGTATTACAGCTCACACTTACCACTAGCTTGTTGCAGGTGGTACTGGGAGCGGTGGATGTGGTGCAGGGTGGGGGATGCGGACGATGTCCACGGGCACAGCAGGCAGTGGCGGGCAGGGGGGCATTCCATGCTCCCTCATCATGCTATAGGAAGGTGTCAGATGGGACACGGCTCCCGGGCCTGGCTGCGCGTGCATCCAAATCCACGTCATTTTACCAGAGGGATTTTCTAACCGGTAAAATGTGGCCGGTGTCCCCTCACCTGGGAAATCTGGATATCACGTCTGTATGTTTGCCGTGAGTTGTCATAGTACGTTATGCATTTATAACATGCTGTGTTATGTTATATCCTATGGCTTGCTACAGGTATTTAGATGTTTTGAGAGTCGCGTAAGGCTCTGGGCCATTCAATACTCGGACAGTTTTTTGTGCAGTGCTATGTTATGCTATGCTGTCACGGCGTGCTCCTACATTTCAACGCCTTGTCGGGGTAGTAAGCGCTATATAAATACAGTTACAATTATTTTATATCAGATTATGTTGTATTTCTGGGCTGTGGCGTATTGTTTGTGTGAGCTCTTTCAGTGCCTTTCCCTGTATCCCAGTGTGCGTGTCTTCTAGTGTATGTCTCCCAGTGGCCGCGTCTCCCCAGCCTTGCAGTTTCTCCTAGTGTCTATGGCACCCCTATCTTCCAGTCTCCTCCGTAATCCACGTTTTGTCAGTGTCTTCCCGAGTCTGTGTCTCACTGCATGCTCAGTGTCCCCCATGTGTCCCTTAGTATATATCTCCCTTAGTCTGTGTGTGCCTCGTCCCAGTCTTCTGGTATCCCTGCTCCCTTAAGTTTCCCAGTGTCCATGTCTACATTTGATCTGATAATATCAGGATGAAAATGACACTAGAGTGCAAACTATTTACCTGTAAACACCGGTACTGTGTGGTAATGCCTCACCAGCGCTGTGCGGTAACACGGCGCCAGCACCGTGCAATTACAAGTTACTCCCCGTGGAATGAGAACTAACAGTGCGGACCATGTTTTTCCAGGTGAAATTGTGTCAGGCATCCCTATCCCATGAGTATTACAGCTCACACTTACCACTCGCTTGTTGCAGGTGGTAACTGGGAGCGGTGGATGTGGTGCAGGGTGGGGGATGCGGACAATGTCCATGGGCACAGCAGGCAGTGGCGGGAAGGGGGGCATTCCATGCTCCCTCGTCATGCTATAGGAAGGTGTCAGATGGGACCCGGCTCCCGGGCCTGGCTGCGCGTGCATCCAAATCCACGTCATTTTACCAGAGGGATTTTCTAACCGGTAAAATGTGGCCGGTATCCCCTCACCTGGAAAATCTGGATATCACGTCTGTATGTTTGCCATGAGTTGTCATAGTACGTTATGCATTTATAACATGCTGTGTTATGTTATATGCTATGGCTTGCTACAGGTATTAGATGTTTTGAGAGTCGCGTAAGGCTCTGGGCCATTCAATACTCGGACAGGTTTTTGTGCAGTGCTATGTTATGCTATGCTGTCACGGCGTGCTCCTACATTTCAACGCCTCGTCGGTGTAATAAGCGCTATATAAATACAGTTACAATTATTTTATATCAGATTACGTTGTGTTTCTGGGCTGTGGCGTATTGTTTGTGTAAGCTCTTCCAGTGCCTTTCCCTGTATTCCAGTGTGCGTGTCTTCTAGTGTATGTCTCCCAGTGGCCGCGTCTCCCCAGCCTTGCAGTCTCTCCTAGTGTCCATGGCACCCCCATCTCTCAGTCTCCTCCGTAATCCACGTTTTGTCACTGTCTTCCTGAGTCCGTGTCTCACTGCGTGCTCAGTGTCCCCCATGTGTCCCTTAGTATATATCTCCCTTAGTCTGTGTTTGCCTCGTCCCAGTCTTCTGGTATCCCTGCTCCCTTAAGTTTCCCAGTGTTCATGTCAACATTTGATCTGATAATATCAGGATGAAAATGACACTAGAGTGCAAACTATTTACCTGTAAACACCGGTACTGGGTGGTAACGCCTCACCAGCGCTGTGCGGTAAAACGGCGCCAGCACCATGCAATTACAAGTTACTCCCCGTGGAATGAGAACTAACAGTGTGGACCCTGTTTTTCCAGGTGAAATTGTGTCAGGCATCCCTATCCCATGAGTATTACAGCTCACACTTACCACTCGCTTGTTGCAGGTGGTAACTGGGAGCGGTGAATGTGGTGCAGGGTGGGGGATACGGACGATGTCCACGGGCACAGCAGGCAGTGGCGGGCAGGGGGCATTCCATGCTCCCTCGTCATGCTATAGGAAGGTGTCAGATGGGACCCGGCTCCCGGGCCTGGCTGCGCATGCATCCAAATACACGTCATTTTACCAGAGGGATTTTCTAACCGGTAAAATGTGGCTGGTGTCCCCTCTCCTGGGAAATCTGGATATCACGTCTGTATGTTTGCCGTGAGTTGTCATAGTACGTTATGCATTTATAACATGCTGTGTTATGTTATATGCTATGGCTTGGTACAGGTATTTAGATGTTTTGAGAGTCGCGTAAGGCTCTGGGCCATTCAATACTCGGACAGTTTTTTGTGCAGTGCTATGTTATGCTATGCTGTCATGGCGTGCTCCTACATTTCAATGCCTCGTTGGGGTAGTAAGTGCTATATAAATACAGTTACAATTATTTTATATCAGATTACGTTGTGTTTCTGGGCTGTGGCGTATTGTTTGTGTGAGCTCTTCCAGTGCCTTTCCCTGTATCCCAGTGTGCGTGTCTTCTAGTGTATTTCTCCCAGTGGCCGCGTCTCCCCAGCCTTGCAGTCTCTCCTAGTGTCCATGGCACCCCCATCTCTCAGTCTCCTCCGTAATCCACGTTTTGTCACTGTCTTCCCGAGTCCTTGTCTCACTGCGTGCTCAGTGTCCCCCATGTGTCCCTTAGTATATATCTCCCTTAGTCTGTGTTTGCCTCGTCCCAGTCTTCCGACAGACCCAAGACCTACTGGCCTTCAGAAGACTCCTCAAGACCTGGCTCTTCGATCAGTAGCAGCACCACCCCCCACTTCCCCCAGCGCCTTGAGACCCTCGCGGGTATGTAGTGCGCTTTATAAGTGACATGATTGATTGATTGATTGATTGGTATCCCTGCTCCCTTAAGTTTCCCAGTTTCCATGTCTACATTTGATCTGATAATATCAGGATGAAAATGACACTAGAGTGCAAACTATTTACCTGTAAACACTGGTACTGTGTCGTAACGCCTCACCAGCGCTGTGCGGTAACACGGCGCCAGCACCGTGCAATTACAAGTTACTCCCCATGGAATGAGAACTAACAGTGCGGACCCTGTTTTTCCAGGTGATATTGTGTCAGGCATCCTTATCCCATGAGTATTACAGCTCACACTTACCACTCGCTTGTTGCAGGTGGTAACTGGGAGCGGTGGATGTGGTGCAGGGTGGGGGATGCGGACGATGTCCACGGGCACAGCAGGCAGTGGCGGGCAGGATCACCAGTACTTCAGATATAGGTGTGAGATCACTATCACTGCAGATATAGGTGAGATCACTATCACTGTAGATATAGGTGTGAGATCGCAAAGCGCGCTTAGCGCTGTTTTTTTTATCGCCGCTATCGCTGGATTTCCTCGCCGTGATAGCGCGGTATTATCAACGCGTATCGCAAAGGCGATAGGAAATCCAGCGATAGCGTGTGAAACCAGAAATAGCGTGAAAATTCCAGCGCTAAATCAACAGCGCTAATGAAAAGCTTGCTAATAGGCAAGTGTATAATTAACCCAACAATCCACCCCCCATTGACAAGATGGTTAAGGCACGTTTTTTTCAGGCGTTAAGTTCCAGCGATAAGCGCGGTTAGCGCGAATTTTCCTATCGCTTCTCGGGCGTTGATAATAGGGGGAAGTTGTGTTTGCGACTGTTTCAATGGAGTTTTAGTCAGGAACGCCTACTTTGCATGTCATTTGCGATATATATCGCTGACATGCTTAGAGGTTAGAAAACGGCCGCTATCGCTAATATTCTCACGCTAAGGCCCGTTAGCTGCAGCTTGTCAATAGTGTGATAAAAATATCGCCGCATTAGCGGCAGAAAAGTGCCGCTAACGCGGCGATAAAGGGCTTGATAATATGCCCCCAGCTATCTTCCTTACATGAAAAGGGTGTTTGGAAAACTTCTTTCCTTTTAAGAATGTTGGACGTTTCCTTGTGTGTCTTCTTGGAAATATATCTGCAATTTAATAGGAAATTTAAAATAACAACATGAAAAATTGGATTAGGAGCCGCGAGCATCAAGGATGAAGGTCTTACTGGGGTAATTAAACTGAACGCTTCCAGAGCTTGCTCCTAAAGGGGCTATTCATAGTTGCAAATACAATGCTTTTGCTATAAATCATGGCAAGAAGATACATGTTCTGCCTTCAGTGCCTCTAGGAAGTACATCAGAGGAATTATGTTTGAATTAATATTCCCTACCCTGCCCTCTTTAATTTATTCTGCTTTGCATTAACTTGAAAGATGAAATATCACTGTATGAGCACAGCAAAGAATTATCCATGCCAAGCATGGGAAGTAAACACATATTCTGGACAACGTTTTAGTACACGATGAATATCAAAATAAGGGCCCTAATTCTTTGCACACTTTCGATTGAGGCTACTTCTTCAAACTTCCAATGCAAGATTTTGGACGGGTGGGGGCGGTGGGTGGCGTGCAAATAGTGTTGCAAGGGAAGATTTGAAATACGAGTAGGGATAGAAATTTGGCCCGGGCACCAAAATAATAGTGACCCCCACTAAGATATCTAAAAAAGTGCCCCTTGTTTGCAGAGTGAGACAGTTTTGAACTTGTAAAGACACATATAAATGTTTTTTTAAGGTATGGAAGACTATGTGGATTTCAACTTATTGCAGGCAATATTTGTTTAATATCCGGGAAATCAACAGTACAAATCGGCCCTGCAGACCACAAAATAGGCTCAGAATCAGCCGCAGTCCATCCGTACGGGTGGAGGGGCCATGCCCCTCACTTTTTCCCCCGACAAGAATAGTGTCTGTCAGGCTGAACAAAGGTCAGCCTGACAGACGTACTTCTTTTTCAGGTAAGGGAGCCAGGAGCCAGACGTGCTAAATGCGCAGTCTCCTGGCTGCCCGAGCTGCACTTTGCCAGGCTGAGGATTTCACATCCCTGAGGACGTGACCTCCTCAGTCTGGCAAAAGTGCCTCAAGGCCCACCCCCATGATGACTGGGAGCTTCACTGACAGCCTTAGACCTGGGCATTTCACTTTTAAGCCCCGAAGTGCCCCGGGGCCAGGTGTCAATCAGTAAAAGCTCATCACAGAGTGTGGAGGGGTCAACAGTCTCACTTACCCATCCCACTCTGTGACACGGTAGAGACTGCTGCCTTCTCTCAATGAGAGAAGGCAGCAGTACCAACCATCCTGAGACCTCTGAGTCTTCCCTCCCAGAGAGCTGCAGCTAAGGTGCGTTTTATGTTTTCTGATATTTGGTGCATGCGTGTATGTATGAATGTATGCAGGAATGTGTATTTGTGAATGAGTGTTGTGAATAGGTGTGTGTGTGTGAATACATGGGTGTGAGTGAGTGTGTAAATGTGCGTGTGTGGTCCCCCAACCCCCTCCCTGCTAGAATTACCGGCGGTCACTGCTCAGAAACAGCCAAAATACAGTCCACACACTGACCAGTCAGGCAATGACCAGTCAGACCAGCCGATGGGGCAGTGCCTGACCTCCCTATAGGCCAATGTGACCCTGAATATGAGCCGTTGGTGTGGGCCTTGGTAGAAACTCGGGAATACTGCAAAATAGCAAATGCAAAAGATGCCTGCTTTACATCATCTTTAGCACTGCCAAAGCAGAGGCATATCTCTATTTCAAGATAGAATAATGCAATGTTTCTAGCAGCCATGAACGTGCAACCAAAGTATTCATTCTTCAGGAAACAACTGAAATATGACCCTTTTAGTATCCTCTAGGAATTGAATTCAAGATCTTCATAAACAGCTGCAAGTACTGCCTAAGAGCTCAAACCCTGTAGTGGGCCGGAAAAGCATGGAAAGAGCACCCTTTGTTTTTCCTGCTTGAGGCATAGGCCCACATTCTAAAATGTGCCTAAATTCGCAAGCCACCATTTGTGCCTGGATCAGAAGTCCAGGGCAGGTGCAAATTTCATCCCTGTACAATGTTTGCCGGATAAAACCTTTGCTAAATAGCGTTCGCAAATAGCCCAAATTTCAGTTTGTCCACACTGGAACTGGAAAGAACAATTAGCATGTTATCCCCGCTCAGGGGTCGACCTCGAGATGATGTCCTAGTTGCACACTCACTAAATTACAGCACCCAGTGGTATTGAAAATTGCAACTGCACACAAGGAAGAGTGCTGCCATATTATTCCCAGGCCAAGGAAGTCAATTAGCACTAGTAAAAACCTTTTGCAAAAAGTCAATGGCAGCCCAACCAGCCAGCCATTGTGCTTGTTATGTATGTTTTCAACGATACCCTATGACTTTTCTCTGCCATACTCGCAATCAGCATTCTTCTGATTGTGCTAATCTACTGTCAGATGAGCTCCTATGCATAACAAGCTTTGGCAAAGCCAACAGGTCTCGCCTTTGCGAACCTGACCTGACAATTGCTTTAGGTGGGACACTGTGCATCATCATAAAAATAGAAAATAAAAAAGGGGCAATGGCAGTCACGTGAGACCACTGATGCAGACATGTATCAAAAAGCATGCACGCAACAAAAGAATGACGCGGTCTCCATTTCTTTCCTTTTCTTTATTTACCAATCCATGGAGGGAAGTAGGGATAAGCACAAGAGGGAGAGAACACCAGAGGCATACATGAGCAAGACAGAGCAACACGTAGCACAGAGTGGAGTGAAGCATGCAGATCAAAGAGAACAGTGGGGGGTGAAGCACACAGACGAGAGACAGCAACACAGAGTGAGGGGGAGAGAAGCACACAAGGATGATAGCTGGAAAACACATGTACTCGTGGAGTGCTTATGCAAAAAGAAATGAGAGCGAGAAGCATGTGGGGAGAAAAGCAGATGGATGGTAGAGATCAACACAGAGGGAAAGGAGAGAGAAGCACACGAGGAAGACACATGCTTGCATGGAGTGCTTAAACAAAAAGAAAGAAAGTATTTCCCTAAAAGTGAGCAGAGAAAGGACACAAGTAAAGAGGCTGTGCTCCAGGGGAGGGAGAAACACAAGATGGACAAGGCAAGCCACCAAATAAGAAGTGAGCAAAGGGAGTGACAATAAAGCCAACTAATGGTAAGCAGTGGGTAGTCTTTCTGGCCACTGTAAGATCTTAGGGGCATATTAACAAGGCGGCGATAAACAATTATCGCCGCTTTTGCGGCCGTTTTCGGCCGAAAAGCGGCAATAATTATATCGCCTTATCAGCAAAGACACGCTATCGCATGTTTTGCTGATTTTGCTCCCGTTTCCAGCACGCCTGACTTCGCATCGATAATGAGATGCAAAGTAGGCGTGTCTGTGGAAACAACATGGGTAAATATCGCGAAGGCAGCTTCGCGATATTTACAATGCGAGGAAGCGATTATTTTAATCGCGTTAAGTATGCTTTAACGCAGGAATTTAACGTCTGTTAAATTCCTGACTAAGGCATACTTAACATGGGGGTGGATTCTGTGGCTAAGACCACAGGCCCTATCATCTAGGATATCGCCGTTTTCCACCATGGAAAACGGCGATATCCACGCTATCTCTGAAATTTTTATCGCCTCGGCGATGCGCGTTGTTAATAACGCGCTAACCGGGCGATAAATTACAGAGATAGCCGGCGATAAATATGCAAGCGCTAAGCGCGCTTTGCGATATTTATCGCCGGCCCGTGATAATATGCCCCTTAGTAAGTGGGCAATAAGTATTTTGGAACCAGGCAGCTTGCGATGACTGGTTTTTTTCAAACATGTTTTTATTGAAAATAGTACAGTTGAGGCAACATTCTCATTTCCCACCATTGTCAATGTTAAATGCCATCCCCTTCCCACTCAGGTCGTCAATTACAGAAAAACAGAATAGAACATTATCCTTTCCCACTGAAAGCAGTTCAAGAGCAGTAAAGGTTGCCCATCATCATGCAAATTTCCGATGACTATTTGTGCAGATTTTCTCCTTTTTCTAAATTTGCAGAATTACTAGCAGTGTGCCTCGGATATCGATGCAAGTTGCAGATCTGCAGGAATATAATGCACGAATTTCTGGTGCTTGTCTGTAGCACAGGCAATCCCTAGGATAAGGTTTGCCAGACATGCACATATTCAAGCTACTTTGGCTGGTTTTTATTTCAAATGGGAAAAATTTTGTTTGTAAAGAAAAGCATTTCCACAAACCACCTAAAAGCACGGGATTTGCAAATAAGGGGGTAAAGTCACTGTCAATGCTTGTATATATCCACTTGTTACGACTTTCCAGGTTTTCCCAATATTCACAATATCCCCCCTCCCCTCCCCTCCCTCCCAGGGAACACCCATTACCTACGTTTACTAAACGTAGAGCTGGTGAAAATTGCTCAAATTTGGCTAAATTGACTGAATTATGAAACTTTGGGGCATATTTACAAGCCCCTATCGCCACCACAGTCACATTTCTCGATGTTGTGGTGGCGATAGGGGCTTCACGCTATTTCCAAGGCAGCTTAAAGCCACTTAACGTGGCTTAGCGCTGCCTTCTGAATCAGGCACCCCTGTTTACGCTATACTTAGTGTGAAAGGGGCGGGCAACGGGTGTTGTGGTGGGCGTGCCACCACAACACCCATTGATTTTGATGCTGCCCCATATTTACAAGGGTAGTGTAAATATGGGGTAGTGCCAAAATTAAGACCAGGGTAACCCTGGTCTTACCCTGGAGAAACGAGGAGAAATACTTTGGCACTTTTGCGTCGCCGGTGCGTCACTTTTTGTGACGCACCAGCGGCGTAAAAAATGTGCAATGTTGCGCCCTATTTACAAAGTGACGCATCTAGGCAGATGCGTCACTTTGTAATCCTCTGCGCCACATTATACCTGCGTCAGGTATAATGGATGCAGGGTGGGCGTTCCCCAGCATCAGAGCCTCGTAGAAGTGGTGTTTTGAAATCTATAAGATTTCAGTGCGCCACTTCTAAGACGCTACTGCGTCATTATCTTACGCCTGCCTCATGGCAAGCGTAAAACGGGCGCAGGCCCTTTCACATGGAACATTGCTTGAGTTGCGTCACCTTCCAACACAACTCCAGCAAAGCGTCCGTTTTGCGCCGACAGATACATCAGTAGTACTGACGTATCTTTCATGCCTTGCGACATGATGCGTCATACAGTAAATATGATGCATCCATCATGTCGCAAGGAGGTGCACTGAGAAGTGACACATCGCTGTTTTCACACAGCGATGCGTCACTTCTCATAAATAAGGCCCTTTATTTCTCCTCGTTTTTGCTGTTTCCATTGGTGCTGCGTTGTGCAGCACACATAGAAACAGAAAAATTCCATTTATTATTCATGTGCAGGAAAGTGTCCCTTCCTGCACATAAACAATCATTAAAAAAATGACATTTTGCAACTTCTATGTGTGCTGCACCCAAACAATCATTCCCCTCAACGCACACACACTTGCACTATGGAATAAAGGGTGCCTGCGTTGGCGCTAGGCAGCTAAATTAGCACCAGCGCACGGGGAAACATAAGGCTGCACCGTACTCTTGCAAATACGGTGCAGCCCTATGTTTCAGAAGTGGCGGAGCGCTGCGTTAAGCCATGGAGGCTAACACCGCGCTCTGTCACTTCCTTGTAAATATGCCCCTAAATTTGTGTTAGAGAATTCTACTTATACTGATTCTTTAAACCGTGATATTGAGGATTGTGACAGAAAATTCTACCTTTTGATTTCGCAATTCTTGCTTACAATCTTAAAAGCGTGTCCAAATCCAACCATGGTCTTCAGAGTTTATGTACCTAACCCAATTTGTATAACCATACTCTTTGCTGTGCACTTATGTGGCATCCTATTTCGAACAGAAATTCAATTCAGTGTGGAGTGAAGTTTAAATAGGACAGAGTTCAAGAAAACATTTCTGTCAGCCTGGAGACTTTGCAGGGGATATTTCAAAAACGTCAGTCACATTTCACATTATTTGTCACTCATCAAGGGATTTTTCCACAGTAATCCCTGCATGCATCAATCAGAGAAAATGGCTCTACCCCATGCAGCACCTAGGGTTTTTTTCCATTCACATGGCGCTGAGAGAGCAGCATATACTGAATGAAGAAATTACTGAGAAGAAAAGGTCAGTTTTAATTATAGGGCCCTGGCTAATCCTGAACCCAGTCCAGACATTCGAACAATGTGAAATTTAGGGAACACCACAGGATGCAGAGCAACTGAGGATTGCAGTACTCGGGTTAGAGTGAAATGCTGTGTTAAAATATAAACAATGACCGAAAACATTGAGGGGCATATTATCAAGAACGGCGTTAAAATTATCGCCGCTTTAGCGGCAGGAAACTGCTGCTAAAGCGGCGATAATGGGCTTGATAATATGCCTTTGAGGATTCCAATAGAAGTCCATATTCTGGTGTGAACATGGGCTTCTATTTGAGTTCTCAAGGGCATATTATCAAGCCCATTATCGCCGCTTTAGCGGCAGTTTCCTGCCGCTAAAGCGGCGATAATTTTAACTCCGTTCTTGATAATATGCCCCTAGATCAAGTAAATACTAACAGGGTTATGAGTCAGATTGAAAATACTTTAGTGTAGGGATTCAGGCAAGCTGCACGATCGGAAATCGAATCAAGTAACAAGAAAGACACGGGCACGTGCTGTGGATGGCTGTTTGGCATTTATGTTTAATCATGTACATCATTATACGTCACAACAATTAAAAAAAGAGGTTTGAGAGAACAAATTACTCAAAAACAAGTAAACCAACAGGCAGACCAGTGGTGGCTGGTGGTTACTGAAAGTGGAAAGGATGAAATACTTGCCCCGAGTTCTAGCATGCGATTGAGGCAATGTCTTTTAGGACTATTTGGGAAGGGAAAGGAGGCAGAGGATTCATCAAGAGAATTTTGTTTTTTTGAAAGTGAACTAAATAGTGTGGGTCTCTGTTAGACCTGGCTTTTACAGCGGGTTTATCCCTAGATTTTTTGCTTTGTGGCCTTTCGTTTCTGACCTGTTTTTGTTGGTTTTATGACTCTGGGCACTTTACCACTGCTGATCAGTGCTAAAGTGCATATGCTCTCCCTGTAAATTGTGTGTATGGATTGGTGTTTCCATAATTGGCTGATTTGATTTACTACTCAGTCCCTAGTACAGTGCACTGTGTGTGCCCAAGGCCTGTAAATCAAATGCTGCTAGTGGGCCGGCAACACTGGTTGTGCCACCCACATAAGCAGCCTCTAAATGTAACTCAGGCCTGCCATTGCTGTGCCTGTGTGCAGTCTAATACTGCCATGTCAACTTGGCAAGTGCACCCACTTGCCAGACCCTAACCTTCCCTATTCTTACATGTTAGTCACCCCTAAGGTAGGCCCAAGGTACCCCTGTGGACAGGGTGCAGTGTATGTGAAAGGTATGACATGCCCTGGTGTGTTTGGCATGTCCTGATAGTGAAATACTGCCAATTTCGTTTTTCACTATTGCAAGGCTATCTGTTCCCTCAGGATGGAATGGGAAGTTTGCTTATAACATCTTATAAGCCTAACTACCCCTGGGAACAAGGTAGGAAAATAAAGTTTAGTATGCCTGAACTCAGAATGTTAAAATGCATCTTTTAGTGAGGGTGATTTTTACATTCTGTGTTTGAAAATACCACTTTTAGAAAGTAGGTATTATCTTGCTTAGCCATCCTGTGTGCCTCTGCTAGGATGTGTATTGACTGTCTGGCTTTGGAGTGACAGGGGCTGGGGCTGTGCAGTGGCTCCAGAGAGTCTGGATGAGTCAGCACTAGGCTGAATAGGCCTAGTCTGCATTTGGAGTGGTGGGAGGAGTAGCACCTGCACCTGAATAGGGCTGTGCCTGCCTTCTACAATGATGGCCCTGCCCCCCTGTGTTGTGTCTGGAGCCAGGGCTCACACTGACAATGGAGCTTGTTGTGCACTTGCAATGTGCCCCCCAGAACTGGTTTGGACTGTGCTCAGAGCCCTGGGCCAGGAGAGAACAAAGACTGTATAAAAAGAGGGGCCCGACCCCAGACTTTTAGATCACTTCTGGGAATCAAGAGGAACCTTTGCCAAGGAGAAGAACCGGAGAAGCTGAGGAGGAATACTGCCCCTGTGCTGTCTGCTGTCTGGGGTTGGCCTGCAGTCGCTACTTTCTGCCAAGGAAAGGGAAAAGAACTTTGCTGTTTGCTCTGTCTCCTGCTTGAGGAAGATCTCCAAGGGCTTGAAAGTGAGCTTGCCTCCTGTTCTGAAGTCTCAGGGAATCAAAGACTTCACCACCAGCTCCCCTAAACTTCCTTGCTGGGAGTTCTGACCTGCTAAGAGGTACCTGCTGTTGTTTTGGACCTCTGGAGGCTGTTTGCCGCTGGGAGCTGGAAAAGTAATGCAACTTCGAGAAGCGTGACGCATACGCACCTGTTTCTGATGCATTGGCGAAGAAATCGTCGCAGCTCCTGCCCGCGGCTCAAGAAATCGCTGCACGCCGCATCGAGTGCACCGATCTCCGAAGTCCGAGATGAACGCACCGATTCCGACGCAAGACCTGCTGTGCGGCTGCAAGAAACCACGCATTGTCCCGGA
The DNA here is from genome assembly GCA_963921515.1 of Calotriton arnoldi. Classification (NCBI taxonomy): domain Eukaryota; kingdom Metazoa; phylum Chordata; class Amphibia; order Caudata; family Salamandridae; genus Calotriton; species Calotriton arnoldi. The sequence continues at coordinate 211,736 of CAWUFW010007908.1, forward strand.
TCGTCGCATCGCATCAAGGTGCCAAGTCTGTTGCATCGTTGGGGGACGCAGTAAGAAACCGATGCATCACCTCTCCACGCAGTAAGAAACCGACACATCACCTTCTCTTCGGTAAGGAACCGACGCATCACCTCCCCTGCGCAGCAGTAAGGAACGGACGCATCACCTCCCCCGGAGCAAGGAACGGACGCATCACCTTCCCTGAGTGTAAGGAACCGACGCATCACCTTCCATGCGACCCTTTTTGTTTGTGTGCGCGACGCAGCCAAGGTACTTTGTGTGAAAAGTGTTGCATCAGCAATTTGCTTTGAACTGAACAATTTCTACCATTTGAAAGTCTTATTTTTATTACTGTATTGTGGATTTTTGTCGTTTTAGTCTTGTTTGGTTTAGATAAAGATTACTTATTTTTCTAAACTGGTGTGGTGTCCATTTGTAGTGTTTTCACTGTATTACTGTATGTGTTCACATATGCTTTACACACTGCCTCTGAGATAAGCCTGTCTGCTCGTGCCAAGCTACCAAGGGGTGAGCAGGGATTATTTTAGAAGTGTATCCCCATTATCCTGTCTAGAAGCAAAGACAAAGGCACCTACCTCTGCCAACTAGAGACCCCCATTTCTAAAAGCCTCATTTATGGGTGTTTGGCCATAGGGCAGCGCAGCAGGCCTTTCTACTTTGCTGCCCTACGGCAAAAAAAAGGGCAGGAATGCGCCATATCTATTAGATACAGCGCATTCCTGTCCTTTTCCCCTGCGCCGGCGCACAATGGGCTGCCGTGCGTCAACATAGGCAGCTCTGCACCATGGTGCAAGGGTGCCTGCGTTGCAGGGATGATTATTTTTGTGCAGGAAGGGAAACCTTCCTGCACAAGAACAATCCAAAGAGGAAAAACGAGGAGAAATAAAGATATTCCTCCTTGTTGTGCCTCCCTTACGCCTTCCCTGGGGAGGCGTAAGTTTTTGGTGCTGCCTCAGACTTATGATTTCTCGTAAATCTGGGGCAGTGTCAAAAAACCATGGATGTTGCTGGGAACGCCCCTTTTATTACATGAAAGGGGTACATATTCATAAGGCCATGCCATGTAAAGGGGCTTTACGTGGCCTTATAAATATGCCGTTGGCACATTGCGCCACCAGAACATCAAAAAAGTGATGTTTCGGCAGCGCAATAGTCCCGGTAGGGCCTCACAAATGAGGCCCTGTATTTTAAAGAACAATTTACATGCACATTTTCTACAAGGCAATAGGCCATGATAGTACACTTATTAAATATTCAAAGATTTGTATTAAGTGCCAATCAGGGCTGATGTCGTAGGAGCTTGCACATTGTTTTCAAAATGTCCTATGGATTCTCCCATATGTCAATAACCTCCAAAGTGCCAGGGACAGCATTCTGTCATGAGTGCCCTATATGGCATGGATGCCCCCTTTTGCTACAAATGACCTATAGAATGCCAGTGCTAAAATGTTATTGATACCATCTATGTACCGTGTGTGACCCAAATGTAAAAAATTACTTGCTTATACAAGGGGCTGCATTTTACAAAGGGAGCTACCATGTTGCCGTAAGTACCTGCGCAAAGCAAGAATTAACTTCAGTATGCAAGTGCCTGTAGCAGACTCGCAAGCTCAGCCATCATTGTAACACACTTTAAATTTTTCCTGGAGTCTTGTGTGCACACACACACACACACACACATATACACATACATACACACACTCTCAATCCCTTTCACTCATGCTCACTCATTCATTATTCATTTTCACTCACATTCTTTCACACTTTCTCAGTCCTTCATTCTCATTCATTTTTCCCTCACACTACTAAGTGACACTCTATATCACGTAGTACCACTCAGTCTCACTCACAATTACTGACACTCATTCACTGTCACTCATTCTTACTAAGTCTTACTCACAACTCACTCACACCATTTGAAAGCATTGGTACACTTACACTCAGCTTCCTGTCTGGGTTCCACTTCAGATCCTTAACTGCTGGTGCGCCAAATGAAAGCAGCCAAGAGGTCCAGTATGGTAAGTGATGCTGGGACTTCTTTGTCCATGGTTAGATGAATGTCATCAATGTCGGTCAGCAAGCATGAGCTGGGTGACGAGGTCCACAAGGGTGGTCCCAAAGTTGTCTCTTGGTTCAGTAGGACGGAGATTAGGGATTCCTGCCAGGGTGATGTTGCTAGAGGTGCTGATCTTGAAGGCCATGTGCTCGAGGTGGTCACTGATGTTGGCTGATGAGTTAGCATGGATGATGTTTTCTTTGTATATGATGGCGATCCAGGTCTGCTGGTTCTGTCCTGTCTTGAAATCTTGTCGCTGGAAAGAATGGCTATAGTGATAGTTGGAACAGAAGATGTATTGAGTAGAAGGTCTGTTAAGAGTTGTGGAGGAGGTCCCTACTTAGAAGCTATGCTTGACGCGTGAGCTGGTGTCGAGGAGGATGCAAAGCAGAGAATGGTGATGTCTCAAGAAGCATGGTTGTGTGTGTTGCGAGAAGGAGGAGGCACTGGGGGTTTGTGCTGGGTAAGGTGCAAGATAAGCATCATGCAACGCAGGAGAATGAACAAAAAATGCACCTTCAGTGCTGGCAGGGGAGGCAATGGTACGACACGGGATGGGCATCCGGGGTTCATGGTACAGAGGGCTGCAGAAGAATACCATCTTGACCTGCAATGGGTACGTGTCAGACCAAGGGTCAAGGCAGTGGGGTGGGGTGGGTGGAGCATGGATGGACGCAGACGGACTTGCCTTAGGCATGCCTTCAGCTCGCCAGTGGCGCACCTGCTGCACATCCAAACTGCAGCTGTCCAGGAGTGGAAGGAGATCTTGGGATCGATGGCTGGCACTGGGCAAGCAGGAGCGTGTGGTGGAAGAACACAGGAGGGAGAAAGGAGCAGGCGGGAAGAGCAGTTGAGTGTGTGGTGCTGTGAGCAAAAAAGAAGCAAAGGGCATGAGAAAAAGGCAAAAAAAGGCATAAAGAAGCAAAAGAGGGAAAAAACAAAGGTAAAAAGCAGAAAAGAGAGGCCACAGGGTCACAGTAGGGTGGAGCTAAAGGTGGAAAAAGCAGCAAAAAGAGGCAGAGTACAAAAAGTCAAATCGGGAAAAAGTGTGAGTGAGAGAGTGAGCTGTGTGAAAGTGGTGTTAAGGGGCAAGGAGCAGTAAGTGAAGAGTGGAGCGTGAAGTCAGCAAGCAAGAGAAAAAGGTGCCCACACAGTTAAAAGGTACAAAGTAAGGGAAATACAAGCACAAAGGGCAAACGGTGTAGAGGAGGCAAACAAAAAAGAACAAATGGCCAAAAAGGCAGGAGAAAAAGAACAAAATCAGTGGAAAAAGAGGCAAAAAGGCAGGAGAAAATTAACTAAAAGAGTGGAGAAAGAAGGAAAAAGGCAGGAAGCTGGACGGCCTCAATCCAGTGCTGCAGAGCAGAAGCGTTGTCTGAAATGTCCGGGCCTGGTTGGAGGATTGAGGCAAAGGTAAGGTGATCAGGCAGGGCAATGGGGTGCTTTCTTAAAGGCTGGTCTGCCATGCAGCCTCCATTAACAAGGTCCGGAAGGGTAGAAGCGATACTAGGGGTGGTACGTGGGTCTGAGTGGGGGAGCAGCAGGCAGAAGGAGAACAAAGGAGGCGGGAAGCAGCAGGCTGGAAGGAGCAGGTGAGTGTCTGGTGCAGAGCAAAAAGGTGACAAAGGAGAAGCGAGAAAAGGCAAAAAAGGGCAGAAAGAGGTAAATTATTAGTGCTAGTTGAGGTTAGGTATGTGTGGTGAAGCGTGAGTGCTCAGCCTGTAGCATATGATGCAGGCAGACAGATTGAAAACATTGAAGTTTACAATCAGCACTACCTATTTAGAACAAGCATTGGCATAGCCAATAGGTCTCGCCTTTGGGACCTTATAAGTATTTAGTTATGCAGCAGGTCCCAAAGGCGAGACCTATTGGCTATGCCAATGCTTGTTTTCTACTGCATGCAGGACTCGGGGGAGGGAAGTCGGCTGCCTGCTTGCAGCAGAGAAAAGACAGAGTAGGGAGGAGGGAGGCAGCGTCAGCACAAGTGAAGCGCAGGACAGCAGAGACGTCGGCAGCGTCAGAGAGGAGCGGGGGCGAGCGAGTGCGGCAGCCTGCTGAGCTGACCTCACGCTCGTGCACAATGGCCATGTGTTTTCAATTATCGCGCCCGCGTCTGGGCACGATAATTGCAAACAGATGGCGGCCGTGCGGGTAACTGCACGGAAAAGGCCATGACGCACGAGCGTCTGGTCAGCTTTTTGAAGCCCCTACATAAAGTCTTCGCCAGAGCAGCGCTTGCGCGCTACTCTAGGCTCGACCTAAAAAGTAATGCAATTGTTATTAATATGATAGAAAAATAACATTGCGATGTCTAATGTATTATTGATGTAATGTAGATGCTCTACACAGGAAGTTCGACTGGAAGGATGAGCAATCCCATGGGAAAAAAAGCACAAGGTAAGACAATGCAGACCATTGCCTCCACCTTTACCACCAGTTATAGCACGGGGAACAGGCACCTGGGTTCTGGGATCATACAGGATCTGACAAGGATAGACAGGGCACTCACACTTTCCTGGCATACAGTTGTTCTTCTCTTTCTCTTTCCCTCAGTCCTTCCCACTCCACTAACCCACTCCATTCACTCCCACTCACTTGCTAACTCACGCATTTGCATATACACATGCACTCTCACTAAAACTCCCAAACATACACTCACTCTTCTGTCACTCACACCACCTCATTCACCCCGTCATAGGCAAGCCCAACCCTTGATGCGCTCTCCCACTCAATTAGCACCCCCTGCCATCAGAAATTATACCATTCATCCTACACTGGCAACAAAAATCCTACATCCACACAGTCTAAAGATCAGGCCCCACACCCAGTCAGCAAGATCATTACATCAGGCCATTGAGCTCAATTTCAAATCCCATGCTATCATCCCTTCTGTCGCACCCTCCACCGTGTGTGGTTTACTCCTGCCCGTAGCATATGTGGAAACCTTGTTAATGAGGGGGGAAACCATAAGAACAACAGGCAGCTGAAAGGCCAGGAGGAAGTGACGTTTGTAATTAAAGCAGCAGTTTGGCAAGGCCCTAGGTGGAAGTGCAAATGATGGGCATCTCGAAGAATGAGGCGCAGCATATTTCATGCTATATGAGTGCGACAGCTGATCTCAACTTAACTGCAATATCTGCTTAAGCAGCCAATCATATATGAATCCAATGGTTCTTATCCATGGCTACGTTTCTGGAGTGCCTCTTGTTCATGGCTCAGACTTAAGACCTACTCACATTTTTCAGAGGACTGAATACTGACATTTCTTCACTGTGCATGAGTAAGTGAAAGGCTTGCTTTAGTACCCCAAGCAAATCGCTGTACCATTGATTTCCTGACTCTTTTAGACTACTCGTGTTCATTTTCTGCTTTCCAGAGGGTCCCAAAGACTTTTCAAATGGTCCCCGTCATCTCAGCAAATGGAGGCACTTGTGTTGAAGACACCTGATTCTTCAAGACAATCTCTTACATCACACCTTTATAACTTGTTCCTACTCCCAGCACACTCAGAGGTGGCTTCACTGCCCCATCTAGCATTATTGTGAGATCCCCAAAATATTTAAATAAAGAAAAATTCAGACTGCTTTTCACCTATGAATTTCTGTATCTCTTTACTTCTCACAAACCTCATTTGGTATATCGTGTATACCTGTAGACCATTTATTTCAATTGACAGCACATTCATTCTCGATGTATACCCATTTAGTTGTGATAGAAAAGCAAATTATCCTGCCTTGTATCTTTGAGAGAGTTGACTGGCATATGTTAAATATTAACTCCTTGATTTTAATATTTATGTTTGAGATTATTAAATATTTCTACTAGATCGCGGTAAGAAATCTTCCAGGATTTTTTCTGTGACCTTGCCTTTGACTTCAGCTAAGTTTCAATCCACCCTTAACTACAGGATAAGCCCCCTTTTTTGGTTCCGCATTAATATACAGCATTTTGTGTCCTCCTGAAATGAAAATTAAATATTGAGGTGATACTAAACTTGCAAGCATCACAGTCATTTAAGCCAGTTCATGTGGGATATTTTTTTGCACACACCCCAGCAGAATGGCAAATTTGCTGGACAGTTGTAAGCATGTTTTTAATGTTACTAAAACTTAAATTTAAAACTTCTATTTTCAAATTCTCTAAAAACTAATTTGCGATGTTATAAACACAACATTAGCCCTGCCTACCTAAACAGCTGTATTAACTTCCATCAACCTTCTAGACACCTTTGCTCTGCCGGTCTCTCACTAGCACACACCCCACACATACACAAAAAAAGAGCAGGGAGACGTGCCTCCTCCTACCTGGCCCTAAAGCCTGGACCGACCTCCACAACACAATATAGCCTCCTCCTCTCTTTTTGACTTTCACAAGAAGCTGAAGACCTAACTTCTCGAGTAAGCACACTGGGCTGATCTCACACACCTGCTACAAAGCGCCTGGATACCTTCACAGGTGAATAATGCACTATAAAAACACCAATAACATAACATCTTTTTTCTCTTCCAACTAAGCTGTGTGTCTTTTATTTTGTGCCTGGTCTACCTTCCACCTTTGAGCCTGCCAGTAATTACAATGGATTCTGAGGTAGCAGTTTTTGAAAATAAACAAAGAAAGTTTGACTCATTTACAACAGACTTCAACACATTTTGGAACACATTTATTACTAAATTAGAGACAAACTTCTAAGGTTTCAATATAGTTTGTTGCCTTTAAAACACATGTTTAAGTAGGGTGTGATGACACTTTTAGACGCCCAAGACATTATAAGAAAATGACTCAAACCCGTCCCAAAATTAAGGGATAACGAAGGGTGAGGTTAATAGTGGAGTCAGAGAAACTGAGGTTTTATACTTTAACATTTGTGTAGCGCTTACTACCCCTATGTGGGGTGCTAAAGTGCTTTATGAGAAATGGCCACTCATACCTGGTGGTGACATTCACATGTCAATCCACTTAGGATCTTAATAACCCTCTTCTCCACACATCATTCCATGGCCCACCTCCATGAGTAGTTGAAAGTTTTATTGCACAATTACTTAAAACCATTTGCAATAAATCTTACATCAGTAAAAAATGAAGAGCACGGTTGCTTAAAATCCTTTACAGTATATCTTACATCTATAAAAAGTTCACATGAATAAAATTCTGACCGATTGCAGTTGTGAGGAAATCACTGTTTGTATTAAAAACCGTTATATAAGCATCCTTGCGACAGAGTTCCATGTATCGTTTGAAACTATGCTTTAGACGAATTAACAACAAATCTGTTTTCTACTTAATGGCTTGCTGCTATTCAAGACTCCTCCAGTGTTTTCCGGACCTTCTTCTTCAATAAGTCTGCTGCGCAGCTCAGCCATATATCTCCCAAATCTGGCCAAATCTGGCCAAGTCTGTCGCTGCGGTGCAAGAGAACAGAACAAAAGCTGCTTCTTTCACTGTCCGAGCTCATTTGGATAACCACATTGGTTTTAGCAGCTTCTGACGACACTGTAACAGGCCGGGACAACAGCACATCAAGTGTAGCAGGGTTTCTGTTTTATAATTGCAAATTCTACAGTTGGTTATAAGATCAAGGGATTTCCACCCGGATTTTAATTCTTTGATTGGAAGGGGCACTAGTCTGGCCCACTGAATATTCTTTAGAGCCTTCCTCCCCAATGCTTGGCTTAGGTAGGGCTGTATTTTATGCTCCATATATGTTGAGATCAGCCCAGAGTGACCTCCTCCCATTTCGTAATGTGCTAAGTCTGTTTTGCGTGACAGTTGGTAAATTTGTTTGTTGAGTGCATTTGTGATGGCCAGGTAGTTTATGTCCTCATGACCCCAATTCTGTGTTGCCAGATCCAATGTTTCTGATGCTTTCTGCATATAGATTTGCCATGGGTTGGTTGTCCCTTCATAGATGGGTTTTAGCATGTTCTTCATGCTTCCTACAGGGGCCTTCAATACTTGGTAGTAATTTCGCCTGCATACCCAGGCATTCTTTGTTTTTTTGCACCAGACCAAACTCCAGGGGAATAAAGCAATTATGAGTGTATTTTGGCAGCTTGAATATGCGTTTATACGCCTGGCATTGTGCTTTTTCTAACATACTGTCCATTTTGCTGGGAATGCCTGCTGTGCGTAACCCGCTATTGCCCTTCTTTTAGATTGTACTACCTTTCTTATTGGGACTGTCGTTGGACTTTGCAATTTCTCGTGCAGTTTGCACAGAACGTAAATTGTTGACTGTAGTTTGGAATTCATTTTATGTAAATGTAGAGTCCCTTTTCCAGAATCGCTGAGCCAAGCACCAAAATAATTATAGGATTTGGTGATGGAAATGATCTCTCTACCCACGTTCCATTTAAGCAGTGCTTTTTGTGCGCAAGGCCCGAAGATCATTACTTTGGTCTTGTGTGAGTTTATTGTTAAATCATTTGTCTCGTGGTAGGTGTTTAAGGCATTTAGACCCCTTTGTAGGCCAATTTTGGTGTGATCCATCACCACTAGATCATCTGTATATTGTAATATTTGAAACTTGTTTGGTATGGGGGGAGGATTTCATTATCTTCGATGCACCTTTTCAACTCTGTCAATAGGGTGCTTGCATAGGCTTTCCCTTCGATGTCCAGGAGGGCAATCAATCTGTAGTTTTTTGGTTCCGTGTTGTCTCCTTTCTTGAATATTGGTTGTAAAAATGACCCACGCCATGAGCCTGGCACCTTGGCTTGCAGTCGACATTAAGTGAATAGGTTAGATAGAACTCTACCCCAGTATGCTGTGTCTTCTCTAAACAATGCTCCCGGTAAGCCATTAGGCCCAGGGGCCCCATCTTTTCTTATCTTTTTTATAATTTTTTCGACGGCGGAACCGTCTTGGTCTTTCCCCCCGGCTTCTGGTGTGGGCTCAACTTCGTCATTTGTACGCTCCATAAAACATTCCTCTGTGCTTCCAGGTTGAATGCAACCTTCGTTTTCAATGTAGATTGTGGATACATGACTCAACCATGCATCAGCGTGGACAAAATTGCGCCGGTCCACTTTGTCATTTTCCAAACGAGCTATGTATTGCCAGAGTTGTCGGTGTTTATAGGGCTTAGTTAGCCCGTGGATCTTGATCCATTATTCCTCTAGGTTATTCTGTTTGAGTGTCCATAGCAGGTATTTGCGCTCAGCATTGAGTTCTTTGTACTTGTCCTATGTAGGTTGCGTACCAACAATCCTGTGAGCTCTTTTTACCTTTTTTAAGTTATGTGTTAATTCACTAAGTTTTATGTTATCTTGCCGGATTTGTGTTGTGGATGTCACTTTTGGTTGGAAGTTTACCTTCTCGTTTTTGCAGAGAGTTGTTTTCAAGGCCGAAGTCCATGCTCCCCAGTTTTCCACGTTCTGCTCAGTACCGGGGTGATTGCCTCTGCTTTCTTGTTCGTGTTTCTATGAAATTAGTATAGTGGCCTTCTGCTCATTCCATTTTATCCTTCTGACTAGTGAGTGTTCCTCGGTGCCTATGGAGTGGGCTAAAGTAGGGGCTTGTTCCCGTTGTTTGATATGAATACTCAATACAACCTGGAGAATTGCGTGATCACTCTTATCATGTGTTTTCATTTCAAAATGAGCTATTTTACGATTAAGTTGATTACACAGAAAGATATAGTCGATCGTCGTGCAATTATTGAATGTGGCTATTCCCGGTCGATTTGAGTCTGAGTTTTTGTATAATTCTTCGGTCGACTTGAAGTCGTAATTTTGGAGGAAGTTGTTAAAAATTCTTTCTGAGCTTGTTACGTGCATCATTTCACTCATCTTTGTTACCTGGTGGTGCAGGTTGATGACACCCGCAATCACCTTAGCCGGTAGCAAGCATGTGCATAAAATTTATTCTATTGAGGTGATCATAGATCTTGTAGCCTCCAATTTTGGCTGTCCGTGGACGTTGAGATATACGTTTATTATAAGTATTGAAGATCTACCTTCCTTGTCCCCTTCTCCCCCCACTATGAATGCCTGTAGCATGTCTGACGATGTTTTTATTTTCCTTATTGTAAATTGTTTTGCGTATTTTATATAAGTCAAGATCTCACCCGACAGTCTGCTGTACCGGTTGCGTTTGGTTGCTAGTTTGTGGAAGCCAGCAAAGCCTTCCAGATGCGTGGGCTCTATTGCCCAAGTTTCTTGTAGGCATAGAATATCACCTTCTTGTAGTTTCTTTTTTGCTGATTCTTGTTTAAGAGCTTTGTGGATGCCCGCAACGCTCCAGGAGACAATTTTAATACTGGATTGATTATTTTGGTTGGGGCACTGAGTTCTAGTCATTGCAGCATTTGGCGGGTTTGTGTTAAACTGTTCTTGTGGGAACACTATAGCATCAGGAATGACGAGTGAGATACAATGTCTCACTGCTTGTCCTGCTCTGTTGCTCCCTCCTTCGGGTTTTTTGAAGTGCTTCATTTTTTACTATTCTATTTGTGATTGTATCCTCCTGCGTTCTTACCGATATACTTAAGTTTTTATAATTCTGATCTAATTGTATTTTCATAGTGCCTCTCAATACACCCTGCGAGTTTTCCTTCGCTTTCTTTGAGTATTTTACAGTATTTGCAGGTTCGAGTAGAATAAGAGGATATTTTTCTTGCTTTGGTTCGTGTATTGCTATCCCCCAGTTTTTGAAGATTTCTTTTTCCCTCAGAACTGCTTTTGCAATGTGATGGTTTTTCCAGGTCACTACGGTATCTTCCTGGGGGGTATTTTCCTCTTTGGATTCAAATAGAACACTGACCATATCTACACTTGTTATGTTTGTCAGCGAAAGAACCTTAGTAAATTTGCCCTATTAAGGGGTCGATTCCGATCCCGGTCGGAGGCGCACCTAATACCACTCGGCCGGGAAAAAAGCCAGGCGAATGCCTGTTTCCCGACCGATTCGCACATACGTCCGAACGAGCAAGTACGATGCGCACAACTGCCCAAATCCCGACCCAGTCGTACTCACCCAATACAGGTCCAGTTCTCCGACCGATGCGGATCCGTAAACGCAGAATCGAGTCGCACGGAAGCCAAAATGCAGCCCCGTCCGGCCGGACAAGTACGATGCGCTTTCCGTACGCGCCGAACCCGTCGCTACGCACGGCACGTCAAATCATCCGGGAGAGGCGCAAATAAGCTCCGATTCGCGCCACAAGACGATCCACGGCTACGAGACGAACACGCCAGCGACGAGGACGAGGCGAAGCAAAGAGAAAGACGAACGAGACGAACCAACCATGAATCCCATCGTGCCGATCCTACCAATATTCTACATCTATTACCGGAACAGGCACGGACGCGTACGGCGCAGAAGGTAAGTCAGACACCAACCACAAAAACAAACTACACGTACCCGACATATCACACACACACAGAGGGATGCAGAAATTACTTACACAAGCAACAGCAGCACCCTAGGGGCGGGATGGCCATCACCAATGCCACATATACACATAGGGGCCTGGATGCCAACAACTAACACCACCCCTACCCAGGGGGTGCTAGATGCCTGTCACTACTACCACCTCTACCCATGGGGGGCAGGATGCTTGTCACTAGTACCACCTCTACCCATGGGGGGCTGGATGCCTGTCACTACTACCACCTCTACCCATGGGGGGCTGGATGCCCACCACCACTACCACCCCTACTCAGGGGGTGCCAGATGCCTACCACTACTACCACCTCTACCCATGGGGGCAGGATGCCTGTCACTACTACCACCTCTACCCATGGGGGGCTGGATGCCTGTCACTACTACCACCTCTACCCATGGGGGCTGGATGCCCACCACCACTACCACCCCTACTCAGGGGTGCCAGATGCCTACCACTACTACCACCTCTACCCATGGGGGCAGGATGCCTGTCACTACTACCACCTCTACCCATGGGGGCTGGATGCCTGTCACTACTACCACCTCTACCCATGGGGGGCTGGATGCCTACCACTACTACCACCCCTACTCAGGGGGTGCCAGATGCCTACCACTACTACCACCTCTACCCATGGGGGCTGGATGCCTACCACTACTACCACCTGTACCCATGGGGGGCTGGATGCCTACCACTACTACCACCTCTACCCATGGGGGGATGGATGCCTACCACCACTACCACCTCTACTCATGGGGTGCCAGATGCCTACCACTACTACCACCTCTACCCATGGGGGGCTGGATGCCTACCACTACTACCACCTCTACCCATGGGGGGCTGGATGCCTACCACTACTACCACCTCTACCCATGGGGTGCTGGATGCCTACCACCACTACCACCTCTACCCATGGGGTGCCAGATGCCTACCACTACTACCACCTCTACCCATGGGGGGCTGGATGCCTACCACTACTACCACCTCTACCCATGGGGGGCTGGATGCCTACCACCACTACCACCCCTACTCAGGGGGTGCCAGATGCCTACCACTACTACCACCTCTACCCATGGGGGGCTGGATGCCTGTCACTACTACCACCTCTACCCATGGGGGGCTGGATGCCTACCACCACTACCACCCCTACTCAGGGGGTGCCAGATGCCTACCACTACTACCACCTCTACCCATGGGGGCCAGATGCCTACCACTACTACCACCTCTACCCATGGGGGGCTGGATGCCTACCACTACTACCACCTCTACCCATGGGGGCTGGATGCCTACCACCACTACCACCTCTACCCATGGGGGCTGGATGCCTACCACTACTACCACCTCTACCCATGGGGGGCTGGATGCCTACCACTACTACCACCTCTACCCATGGGGGGCTGGATGCCTACCACTACTACCACCTCTACCCATGGGGGGCTGGATGCCTACCACCACTACCACCCCTACTCAGGGGATGCCAGATGCCTACCACTACTACCACCTCTACCCATGGGTGCCAGATGCCCTACCACTACTACCACCTCTACCCATGGGGGGCTGGATGCCTACCACTACTACCACCTCTACCCATGGGGGGCTGGATGCCTACCACTACTACCACCCCTACCCATGGGGTGCTAGATGCCTACCACTACTACCACCTCTACCCATGGGGTGCTCAGATGCCTACCACTACTACCACCTCTACCCATGGGGGGCTGGATGCCTACCACTACTACCACCTCTACCCATGGGGGGCTGGATGCCTACCACCACTACCACCCCTACTCAGGGGTGCCAGATGCCTACCACTACTACCACCTCTACCCATGGGTGCCAGATGCCTACCACTACTACCACCTCTACCCATGGGGGCTGGATGCCTGTCACTACTACCACCTCTACCCATGGGGGGCTGGATGCCTACCACTACTACCACCTCTACCCATGGGGTGCCAGATGCCTACCACTACTACCACCTCTACCCATGGGGGGCTGGATGCCTACCACTACTACCACCCCTACCCAGGGGGTGCTAGATGCCTACCACTACTACCACCTCTACCCATGGGGGCTGGATGCCTGTCACTACTACCACCTCTACCCATGGGGGGCTGGATGCCTACCACCACTACCACCCCTACTCAGGGGTGCCAGATGCCTACCACTACTACCACCTCTACCCATGGGGGCTGGATGCCTACCACTACTACCACCTCTACCCATGGGGGCTGGATGCCTGTCACTACTACCACCTCTACCCATGGGGGCTGGATGCCTACCACTACTACCACCTCTACCCATGGGGGCTGGATGCCTACCACCACTACCACCCCTACTCAGGGGTGCCAGATGCCTACCACTACTACCACCTCTACCCATAGGGGGCAGGATGCCTACCACCAACAACACCCCCACTCACAGGATGGCTAATGCATCACACAACAAGCACACACCAACATAAGGAATGCAACAAAAAGACATCCCCCCAACACCATGACAAGCGTGTGTAGACTGTGTCAAATGCCTACAACACTGAACATGACTTTGAACATACAATGTGACCCCCTATCACATGTGTCACACATAAATGTGTGTGGCCCCCACAATGCAAGCAGACCATGACCACTGTGGCAATGGGGTCCAACCCCCATCATCACAGTGACCAAAAGGTAAGTGTGGGGTCCATAGCTGAAGCACATTTTGAACATTGTGGCAATGGGGTCCAACCCCCATCATCACAGTGACCAAAAGGTAAGTGTGGGGTCCATAGCTGAAGCACATTTTGCACATTGTGGCAATGGGGTCTAAACCCCCATCATCACAGTGACCAAAAGGTAAGTGTGGGGTCCATAGCTGAAGCACATTTTGAACATTGTGGCAATGGGGTCTAAACCCCCATCATCACAGTGACCAAAAGGTAAGTGTGGGGTCCATAGCTGAAGCACATTTTGAACATTGTGGCAATGGGGTCCAACCCCCATCATCACAGTGACCAAAATGTAAGTGTTGACATTGAAAAAGCTGCAACTGCCAAACTGCATGGATGATTCCTGGTCACAGAACAACAAACACATCAGTGGCAAAGTAGTGCTTGTGTCCCATAGCAACATAGATTGTGTGAGGCAAACAGTGCAGTGCAAATAAGACATACCTTTGGCCATGTGCAGACAAACATCACCCATGGGGGCTGACACTGTCAACATCCATCAATGACACAATGACAGAAGTGACCATCATAATGCAGACCCACATATTTGCACCAATGGGCACACAAATGTAGATACCCTGTGGAGACTGTAGATGTGAGGTGAACAAATAACATACCATGGCAGCAATGGGACACACAAACAATGATCATTGTGCTGACTGATGACCTAGGAGTCCCAGGGACAGCAGGTGAAACCCACCAAACAACATACAGCCAATAGCACACTAAAGATATGCCAATGCAGTGGTGCAGATGCACAAACAGGCAGACCCACACTGCACATCAAACACAACAGGTGAGGGGGGTGCCAGTGTCCCCAGGCAACCACACAACACATGATGAGGCCTGAATACCAATTACACAGATGCACATACAGTGCCACACAAAAGTAACTCATGGATCCAAATCCCCTATGTGGGCAATCAGGCATTGTTAGATGAGAGGGAGCACAAATTACACATGTCACACAAGCTTGTAGGAACAGCAACTAACACAGCAAGAGACAGACCCACCACAGCACTACCCCCAGGGACCCCATATTGTGCTGACACTAGCCTGCATGATAATCCCACTGTGATGACAATGTTAGATGTCGTTCACACTGTGAACCCCAGCCATGTGTCCTGAGCAACTAACTACCATCACACCTACACAAGCTCCAATCAATCAGCACGGCCTGCCAGCCAAGGCCAATATGGAGGTAGGGGTCTGGCCGTGCAACAACTCACTTTTGCACACACTCAACACCACACACCCTGATCTCCACCAATGTGCAGCAGTGAAGCTCACATGGACTGGTGACATTGCACATGCACCCATGACAATACCAGGGGTGGTGGTGGGAACCAAGGTGCAGAAACCCATCACACATGGCCAGTCAACAAGACTTGTCAATGTCTGACACACAGCACAGTATGCTGTACATGGGCATGATGTGAAATCCACCACAATCAATGGGATCCTGGCCATAGTCACACACCAATGAAGAAGCCAAGGTGACACACGAAGAACACACGTACACAACTACCAACATTGCAGCTCTGACCCTGAGGAGTGGCAGCAGTCACACACACAACGTGTCACAATCACTGTAAGCTAACACAAACTGTAAATCACATTACTCGTGTAAACAACAAGTGCCAAGGGGAATCCTGAATGTGTCCCATCTGCGTTTGCCCACATCCCCAGCACTGACAACAAAGACAACCTGGGATGACAACCTCATGAACATTAGTTTGCCATGCACCCACATCACAGAGAAACCAGGTCCAAGATGCTGGATGAACACAGAACAACTCAGCAAGCATCACAAACAGGAACATCCCTAGGGACACAGCCTGTGTAGGAAAAGGGAAGGGAACACGCACAGACATGCTTACACAACACAGGCCCACGCAATGTCACCAGATTACACACTGCCATGAGGGCACACCACTCCTGTGGAAGGTCCGCTGTGCCAAACCTTGTCTGTGCACGACCCAAACATGTCAGCAGAACACTCCGTCAGTGAGTCAACAACCACAACACACAGAAGGCTCTGCTCACATCAGCCTGGGTACGGGGGTGTCACGTCAGTCATCTGCACACACACCAAACACGTGTCAAGCAAGTTGCACTGTATACACAGATGAGTCCTTCGACATTGATGTGCAAAACTGCATGTCCAGTGGAGCTGGGCACACAGTCAGGGAAATCGGAACATTGAACAGTGGTAAGCCCACCAGATGTGCATCAGTGTAAGACAAAGATGTTCATTTACAAATGCAAAAAGGACATCCCTGTGTCAAATGCTGAACATTACACCCTCAGACTGTAGCAAAGGATGCCATAGATCCAGAATACAACAGGACACATATCCCATGGACCACATGGAGTCCATCACTGCAACACTTCATCGTCCTGATGTGAACACTATTACAACTGCAAATGCAGGATGCTACTCATCCACATCATGTACATCAAAAGAAAACCCAAAAGTAAACAAAAAGAGGCTTTATTCAGCAAATGTCAGGGTAAAAACGGAAGTCCAAAAGAAACTAAGGCCAATGGCCAGTCCAAAATCACAGTACCAACGGGGTGAGAAGTGACAACTGGTCACACATTGCTTGCCTGCACTGGTACGGTTGGGGGACATCACCCTTGGAGGGGCATACAAGGGGCAGGCCAGGCACCGCAGGGACAGGATCAGGGGATGGCAGAGTGAGGCAGTGAAGGGGTGGTGGGTGCAGGAGTGTCACCGGCAACTGCAGTGGAGGTGTCTGACTCAGGGGGGCCGGCACCACCGTGGTACACAAGTCAGTTGGTGTGGGTGCCGCAACCACTGCAGTGGGCTGGACTGATGTAGTGGACTGGGTACCCACTGCAGTGCCCGAGTCAGACGTGGTGGTTGTGGACTCCACTGCAGTGCATGACTCCAAGGGAGTGGAAGGGTGGGCAGATGAGGTGGGCAGGACAGAGGGGGGACCCGGTCCCCACAACAGTGCCACTAACAGGCAGAGCGTCTGGGTTGGGGGTGGAAGAGCAAGTGGCAGGGGGGAGGGCCTAAGCAGTCTGGGGATGCGGTATCGGTGTGTGGGGGAACCTGGGGCAGGGTGTGGCGGGGGAACCTGTGCAGTGGTGGCCTGGGGGATGGAGGAGAGAGACTGGGCGCTGGAGCTGCGTGGTGGTGGTGGTGGGGTCTTGCTCTTCCTGCTCCGGGGGACTTCCGAATGGGCTCCTGTGTCTGCCTGCGCCTGGGGGAGGGTGTCCGGGGGCGAGGGGCACTCCTCTCTGTGTGGGTGGACTTCCTCTTCCCCTGGTGTGCTGGGTCAGCAGGAATGGTGGGGAAGAGGCCGAGGTCACACAGGAAGACCTGCTGTGTAGGTGGGGTAGCAGGCGAGGCAAGGGAAGGGGTCTTGGAGGGAGAGGATTTGGAGGACTGCGGAGTGAATGTGGATGCCTGTGTGTGTGTGTGTTCCCCATCCCCTGTGTCTGTGGTATCAGTCCCCTGAGGATGCTTGTGTGCACGTCTTGCCTTACTCTTGGGTGTGTCTGTGCTGCTCGTGTCTGTGTGTTTGGATGACTGTGCAGGTGTGCATGTGCTTTGGACAGGTAGGGGGGCAGGAAGTGTGGATGGGGCAGAGGTGGGAGGGGTGAGGGACTGTTGGAGGAGGGACACTGCTGCCGTCAGGGAGGAGTCCATGGACCTATTGCTCCTCTGTAGGGCAGACATACCCGTCGAGATGCCCTCCATGAACGACACCAGCTGTGTCAACAGAGTGGTGTGTGCATGGAGGACACTCAGCATTGCTGTCTGCCCTACATGGAGCTGCCGAAGGAGGTACACAGACTCCTCACTCAGGGCAGCAGGGGACACAGGGGCAGGGGGTGCGGTGCCTGGCACGAAGGAGACACGCTCCCGAGCACGGGAGCCTCCACGGACCTCAGGAATGGGAGCCGATGGGAGGGCGGTGGTGGTGGTGGTGGTGGCGGGGCCAGACAGACTAGCTGGCCTTTGGTGGCTGCCGAGACCCGCCTCCACAAGGGAGTCATCCTCCGAGCTGCTGTGGTCCCCAGCTGAGGTGGATGGTGCTGAGGACTCCTCGGTGTGGCTCCCCTCGCCCTCCGTGCCACTGGGTCCCTCTGACCACTCGTCCGATGCTGACCCAGTCTGGCTCCGCTGCTCCTCCTGGTCCGTGGAGCTGTCCCCTCCTGTGGCCGTGGATGTATCTGCAAACAATTAGGGAAACAGACAAACATCAGTCACCTGCACTGACCGCACACACCACAGTAAGTACAGCACATTACAGAGCAAGCCCTGGCATCCTTAGTTGAACATTGCCTAAAGTCCTCACACAGATTCGGGGAAGCCAATTGTCAGTCTGATGGTCAACCATGGGACTCACACCCCTCCTGCCCTTGCACCCATCTGTCTGGTGCCTGTCTGATGGTAAGACCCCAGTGTGGACACATGCACCACCTACACAGTTGTTGGACATTGCAGGGAACACGGTGAAGCATGTGAACATGCACACATCACATCTCTTGCCACTGAGTCAGTGCAGGTGTCCGGATAAAGGGATGGCCAGATTCTAATTAGAAATGCATGTGATGCATACCAGCACCAGACACCATGATGCACCCATGTCCGGATAGTCAATGCCACAATGGGGTGCATGTTGCACATGTCACTCCCCTGCAGGATCAGTCCCAGGAAGTTGAATGCCATGACACAGGAATGCGTGCAAAGTCATACATTACTGTCTCAAGTCACATGGCCATGGCAGCCAGACAACAACAGTCTGCACTGTGTCACAATCCGAGGGCATGGGGAATGCAAGTTATGTGACTGACAAGTGCACATGTCCATCCCCCAAAAACCACATCATCTGTACTACTATTTGTCCACGTCATACCAACTGGACATATGGGGGACATGAAACACAACTCTCTGAACATGAGCACCTCACAGTGTGCTGTGAATGAAAATACAGCTGCCTGAAAGTCACAGTCGCAAACACCTGTGTGCACAGTCAAGTGATCAGACACCTATAAGTCACAGAAGTATCGTCTATCATGGTCACATCTCAGATGGCATGCTGAGCCCCAAACGATGAACATACCAGTAGTCCTGACAACGAAGACACAGCACAATGAGACAGAGGCAGACACCTGAGGGTACATTTCACTGATCACAACATGCCAGATGATACACGGGAGTGGGAGTACAGAGTGTATTGTATGCACTGGAGTAGGCATGACTGTCCAGCTCCACCTGTAAGAGGGATGAGTCCTGGACAGTAGGCAGGTGGCTAAGCATGTGTGACACACTGGATACACATACTCCTGAGGCCCAAATATTGTTCCCACCAGCAGCATGGGTGTGTGCCACATTCCCCAGGGACATGTGGTGAGTCAGAGCAGCAAGCGGACCACATATCAAAGTTACACGCAGATCACATGTCAGAACTTAGGCATTGTGTAAGCAATTGACCCACCCATGAATCGCACAACATAGTCACGGGAACAAATGCTGTCCCCCACCTTGAGCAAAGCAAAATGCAATGACACAGTCCCCAAATGACACAATTTCCTGACTATAAGGGCCACACATATGCGTATCAGAGGAGAAGTGGGCATGTAACAAATGAGGGACATGGGTCCTGGACCACATGACTGATGTACTGTGGAAGTTTAACCAGGCCAGAGGAGGGCACATAGCATGGCAGACAAAGTGCACAGTGCAGTCATGGACTCACCCCTCCTTGCTGCTGTCTGTCCTTCAGCTGCCCATCCAGGTCAGGGAAGACCACCGCCAGGATCCGGAGCATGTGGGGGTCAGGGTCCGGTGTCCGCCCCTCCTGCGAGGAGGCGACAGCTTCAGCTGGACCCTTGCGATCCTCCGGGTCCAGCCACGAAGGTCCTGCCACCTCTTTTGGCAGTTGCGGATCCTGCGCCTGTAGACCCCCACGGATCTTACTTTCCGGGCGATGGTCAGCCAGATGTCCTGCTTCTGGTGGGCATCAACCTGTGAGGATGACAAAGTGAAAAGGCCATTACTACACATGCAACATATACGTGCATCACACAGTTGGATATACATGTCTCAATTACAGGGGCATATGATGTACACAGGCAGTGCAACAATGGCTATGAACAGTTTGCCAGCAGTCACTACATGGTATCATTGCATGGGAAGTAAACCTAGTTGGAATGCACTGTTACTGCACTGTACCAGTTCAGTGCATGTAACTACACACTTTGGGGTGTGACAACTACTCAGTGGGCATGCTAGCCAGTGGTGTGCACAGTGAAAGTCCTGCTAGTCAGACAACATGCACAATTAGTGATGCAGTGGACAGCACACTCACCTGCTCCCCTGGTTTCCCATACAGCTTGCTGTACTGTGGAAGGAGGCTGTCCAGCAGGGCCTGGTTCTCCTCAAGGCTGAAGGCTGGGGCTCTCTCCACAGTACGTGCCATTGCAGGAGCCAGAGGATGCATAAACAGCAGCAGTGTTGGTGGCAGATGTCGTCCTGGAGCATGTAGTGCAGGCAAGTGAGCTCTCAGGGGAACAGCCAGCATTATATGTGTGCTGCAGAGGCAGATACTGTCCCATGTGTCCAAAGTGATAGGTCCAAGTCGTTTGCATCTTCTAAATCTGACCAATCCATGGTATAGCAGCACTAATACACGCCCACAGCATCCTTCAAATCTTCAACTTCATGACACCCATGATTTTGCAACATTGTTGTGGCTGGCCAACTGAATTCACTGCATCAGACTCGTTGGAGCTTCGAAAACGCGTCCGTTGCCATGCCAGGCCCCAGCCAATGTGTGCGCACTGATCGGTCCATTGCTGTACAACGTGTACCCAGGATACAATGCGTACCCGCTCACATTGAATGCAATGGGCCGACCGGGCACACCGATCGGTCCATTGCAGTTCAACGCGTACCCGCGATACAACGCGTACCCGCTCACATTGAATGCAATGGGCCGGCCGGGCACACCGATCGGTCCATTGCAGTTCAACGCGTACCCGGGATACAATGCGTACACGCTCACATTGAATGCAATGGGCCGGCCGGGCACACCGATCGGTCCATTGCAGTTCAACGCGTACCCCGGATACAACGCGTACTCGCTCACATTGAATGCAATGGGCCGGCCAGGCACACCGATCGGTCCATTGCAGTTCAACGCATACCCGCGATACAACGCGTACCCGCTCACATTGAATGCAATGGGCCGGCCGGGCACACCGATCGGTCCATTGCTCTACAACGCGTACCCGGGATACAACGCGTACCCGCTCACATTGAAAGCAATGGCCAATGTGTGCGCACCGATCGGTCCATTGCTGTACAACGCATCCCTGTACAAGTCACTGGCATATGTCACCATGCCTGTCACAGGTGAACATATGCCAGCCACATATACTTCCCAGGTAGTGAGGGGCACACCTACAACACCACAGCCTGTCCACACTGTATCCTAAGGCATGTAAGGCTGCATTACATGTTCCGTGTATGGGGGTCAACATGTTGTTTTTGGGTGGTAACTTGGGGCAGCCACTCCCAGGCTGTGCACGTGTTCATGGGGACAGAATCCTTGGTGTGTTGTGCACATGAACACTGTGGTGTGCAACTGTTCATTTTAGGGCATGTGGCATGGTCATATTTCACGGTTGTGTATGTGTATGTCATGTCACATACCCCCTGAGTCCCATGTGGGATGGTATGTACGTCCCAGGGTGACCCATTGCCACAATTATGGTGGCCCTCCACAGTCTGTGTGCATGTCGTGTTTACAATGTCTCTGATTCCATGTGCACAATGGGAGACAGTCTCCACATCCACGTTGTTTGTGCATGGACTTTGATGTTGTGCGTGTGTGAGTCACAGACGTCCATGTCTGTCCTGCCGAGGCAACAGGGACCACTACCTGTGGGGGTCATGGTTGTTTAGCTGTGGTGTATTCATGACGCACCATGTCATGCCAGTGTCCATGTGTCAATACAGGGTCCCTGGGAATCTACCTGTCGATGAGCTGTGATGCCTGGGGCACATCTGTCCTCACATGTCACTGTGGTGTGTGTTTGGAACGTGACAGCAGTACATGGGTACTGTGACACAGCCTAATGATATCCCATAGCACAACCTGGGACTTGTTGAGGACACATGTTGAACTGTGATGTTAGATGTTAGCCATGTAGGTGCCATACATGTCCTTACGGAACGGCACACGCATCATGTACTTGTGTCTCGTAATGATGTATCATGTGATATTGAGTCTGGTCTATGCCACATATGTGGGGTGACTGACAATCTTTCTTTCTTCACCTATGCACTGCAGGGCACCAGCTGTCCATCGGCCATTCCCTGACCTTGCAATGGTGGTTGAACGGGACTGCATCCGACGGTACCGCTTCACCAGGCCACTGATTGAGGAATTGACGGTGCGGTTTGCCCCACATTTGCAACCTGGCAGGACATACCCTACAGCGCTGACCCCCAAGGTGAAGGTGATGGCAGCCCTACACTTCTTTGCCACCGGTACCTTTCAACACACTGTGGCGTCTGCTGGTGGGATGTCACAGACCATGTTCAGCCGTGTGCTCCGCGACGTTTTGGAGGCTATGTTGAGGTACCTGAACCAGTACATCTATTTCCCTAGACTTCAACAACTCACTGACGTGAAGAGTGACTTCTATGCCCTGGGGAGGATGCCGCATGTCATTGGCTCCATTGATGGGACACATGTGGCTTTGGTACCACCACAGGCCCAAGAGCAGGCATACAGGAACCGCAAACACTACCATTCGGTCAATGCACTGGTGGTATGTCTTGCAGATATGAGCATCACACACGTCTGTGCCCGTTTCCCCGGTTCTGCACACGATGCCTACGTGATGAGGAATAGTCGCATCCCGAGGATGATGTCACAGATGCGGAACCAGCGTGCCTGGCTTGTTGGTGTGTACTGACTTTGTACCATTGTGTGTGTTCTGCAATGTAGTGTTCCACCCTCTTTTCCAACTCAGCTAATGCGCAATTGTCTGTATGTAGGTGACTCCGGATACCACAACATGCCATGGTTGCTGACGCCCCTCAGGAACCCTGTGACACCAGCCCAGATGCGCTACAATGAGGCACATGGTCGGACCAGGAGAGTGATTGAGCGGACATTTGGTCTCCTGAAGAGCCGCTTCCGCTGCCTAGATAAGACAGGAGGGGCCCTCCCATATGCCCCAGCAAAGGTGTGCAAGATTGTCATCGTCTGCTGCATGCTACACAACCTGGCAGTGCGGAAGGAGTTGCCTCTCATCCTGGATGACGATGACCAACATCCTTCAAACACCGGGGTGACCGAAGTCACAAGGGGCAGAGAGAACACCTTAAGGGGGTACAACCTCCCGTTTTATAACACCTGAAACACATAAGTACTCCCTTAGAAAAGCGTATATAAAAACTACTAACAAGATGGTAATCTGGAGAATCCCGAGATGGAAGCTATACTACCAACCTGGGTATGGTAGGAAGGAAGCACGTCCTTTTGGTTTATTTACCCTCACACATCCTAGTGGTGTCATGCTTCATCATCGGATCACCCCGTCGCCTAAAAGACAGGGTGGGCTCGACCAATGTTTCAGGGAGCTCTTAAAATATATAAAGACCAGGGGAATAAAGATAAAAACTCAGTGAAGTCCCAGTTTCCCTTTATTCTTGGACCTCTACTGTGTTATTAAAATAAGTTTACCAAACAAGGATCTTTAGGAGTGTTATGGTCCTAAGACCCTTGTGACTTGTCTTAGGACTTGTCTTAGGACCATAACACTCCTAAAGATCCTTGTTTGGTAAACTTATTTTAATAACACAGTAGAGGTCCAAGAATAAAGGAAACTGGGACTTCACTGAGTTTTTATCTTTATTCCCCTGGTCTTTATATATTTTAAGAGCTCCTGAAACATTGGTCGAGCCCACCCTGTCTTTTAGGCGACGGGGTGACCCGATGATGAAGCATGACACCACTAGGGTGTGAGGGTAAATAAACCAAAAGGACGTGCTCCTTTCCTACCATACCCAGGTTGGTAGTATAGCTTCCATCTCGGATTCTCCAGATTACCATCTTGTTAGTAGTTTTTATATACGTTTTTCTAAGGGAGTACTTTATGTGTTTCAGATGACCAACATCCGCCACCTGTGGAGGATCCTGGGCTGGACCACGATGCCAGTGGTGATGATGATGATGAGGGTGATGTCCGCACACAGCTCATCACCAACTTCTTCAGCTGAATGTGAGTATCCAGGGATGTTATGTCAATGATGTGAGTTTGCATGATATGTGTTGGTGGTGCTCTGGTGCTGTTTGAGTGTGTCCATGTGCTACTTGACTGGATGCGTGCAGCAATGTGTCCTTACAGGTAGTCTGTACTCCACAACAGTGTTGACATGCTAACTTGGTCCTGGGTGGGTATCTTGTGACATGTATTTGGCATGAGTATTGCAGTTCTGTCCTGTTCTTCAGTGCTTTTGACTGTGTGTCATTTCTGTCCTTCACAGGGTACTTTCAGAGTTGTTTGGTCAACTGTGATCCCCCGACACCGTGAATCAACTTCCAGGGTGGTAGCTGTCGTTTCCCTACAGGTGATGTGCGCCACACCCATGGACTTCCTTTCTTCTACACTTGTTGACTGTGTGCTCACTGCCAGGTGGGATTACCTTGCATCTGTAGTGGTTACAACATGTTGCAAATGTGTAATAAACCTGTGCTTCACTTTGTGATGTGCGTTGTCTGTGGTCACACATCTGACTGACATTTGCTTCCTGCACCAGTGGGCTAGTTAACACAGACTGTGAATAGGTGTTGTGTCTGTGCATTGCACCGTATTTCCTGGCAACATCAGTGTAGGCGATGAGTCAGATGGCCCTGGTGTGTATGTGTTGTGTAGCCCTGGTGGTGTGTCTCCCTCATATGTGTCACGTCGCCATGACTCACATGCCGGTGTTGTACTTGCTGTAGCAGTTAGCATGCACAGTGTCATTTCACAGATCATCATCTCCACTTCAGAAACAACGTTGTAATCACAACAGAGGCAAGTATGGTGTATTAGTGAGTTTATTGACATACATGTGTGAGTATAGTGCACAGGATGGTGGGTGCTGTACATTGTGATTGTAATCCAAAGTTCCTAGATGATTTGGAAGTCCTGATAGCAGAAATGTCCTGAGTAAAGTCCACAGTCATCTGATACATTGGTCCAACTTGAGCTCCCCATGTCATGTGGGAGAGTTGTGTTGCATTCGACAGGGTGAAGAGTTTGCGCACAAAGGTGATTTTCCGGAACAGGTGTTGGCTTCCTGGGGTTGTGCATGTCCATCAGCCTCTCAGTTGTCCTTCCTCGGACGACCCCTCTTCTTTGGGGGGACCCTCAAGTGCAGGCTGCTGCGGTGCAGGGGACTCTCCGCCAGAGTCATCCTCCCTCCCTGTGGCAGTTGCAGTTGTTGCAGCACCAGATGTTGTGGGTACACAGGGAGGTGTTGACATGTTGGTGCACATCTGGCGGAGGCATTGTAATATGTCCCTTTGCACCGCCGTCTGTTCTTGCAATGTGTCCCACTTGGACTCCATGCGGGACATGTGTAAGTCCAAGCGGGCATGATGGGCAGCCTGCTGCTGTTGAATGTCCCTGAGGATCCCCACTACCTGGCTGAACTCTCCGGTGCTAGTCTGGTACGCATCAGCTATGCGTACCAGTTGTGGGTCATCATGCAGTCCAGACCCCTCTGCAAGCAGCGACCTATGTCTACCACCCCTCCCACCACCCCTGGCGACACGTGAAGGACCTGCGTTGGCACGCACAGGTGACCCTGGGCCCCCTTGGGGGTTGTTGCTGGTGTTGGTGTCCGTAGCTCCACGTTGGGCCGGGGTCCGTGTGCTGTTGGTGGTGGTGGTCCTTGGTCTGTCCGTGTCGGCAGGGGTGGTCTGTGTGTTGGCAGTTGTTGGAGGGGTAGGTGCAGGGGTGCAGCTGGTGGTCCTGCTGGTGCTGCATGATGACTCACTGCGGAGGTGCCAGGTAGGTCTTTGTCATCCGAGGTGGGCAGAGGCTGTTCCACACCAGTGAGCTCAGTGTCCCCCGGAGCCTGGGACAGGGACTCCTCAGCGTCTGCTGCTGTGTCCCCATCATCACCTGTATTTGGAAGAGACACACAATGTATGTAATGTTTCTACAGGCATCAATGGTTCAAACACCTGACAGTTGTGACTGTACCTCTGGATGCGGGCCTGTACATTGCATTGTCCTAAGTTGTCACAGTCAGCTGTTGATATTGGTGTAGCGCATTGTTCTGACAACATGAAGCATTTCAATGTGAATGTTGAGGTGTGTGCATAGCCAGCATTGGTGGTATTTGGTTGACATCCGGACATCCTTCTCCCTCCAGCCCAGTTATCCCACCATGAAGCATGCCACCCTTGCAGTGGGTGCAGGTTGACTCTCAGGATGTCAGTCAGTGGTGTCCTGCTGTTGGTTGGTGGCCAGTTCCCATCAGGGCCTTGTGCTCCCCACAACAGAGCACCAGTGTCAGACATCTTTAATGGGGCTTTCCACTCTCTGTGAGGTGTGCATGCTTCAGTGTGAGCTTGCTGGGCCATGTGGGGGGGGGATGGTGAGCTGTGACTACCACTCCCATCATGCTATTGCCTCCACCCCCTTCCCAGCATGCCCATACTTCCTTCCTTTTGAGTGTACTTCACTGTGTGTGGGTGTGACAGCAATGGCAAGATGGCTGACAGTGGTGTCCTGCTGTTGGTTGGTGGCCAGTTCCCAGCATGGCCTTGTGCTCCCCACAACAGAGCAGCAGTGTCAGACATCTTTGATGGGGCTTTCCACTCTCTGTGAGGTGTGCATGCTTCAGTGTGAGCTTGCTGGGCCATGTGGGGGGGGATGTTGAGCTGTGACTCCCACTGCCATCATGCTATTGCCTCCACCCCCCTTCCCAGCATGCCCATACTTCCTTCCTTTTGAGTGTACTTCACTGTGTGTGGGTGTGACAGCAGTGGCAAGATGGCTGACAGTGGTGTCCTGCTGTTGGTTGGTGGCCAGTTCCCAGCATGGCCTTGTGCTCCCCACAACAGAGCAGCAGTGTCAGACATCTTTGATGGGGCTTTCCACTCTCTGTGAGGTGTGCATGCTTCAGTGTGAGCTTGCTGGGCCATGTGGGGGGATGTTGAGCTGTGACTACCACTCCCATCATGCTATTGCCTCCACCCCCTTCCCAGCTTGCCCATACTTCCTTCCTTCTGACTCTGCTTCCCTGTGGGGTAGTGTGCCTGTGCTGAATGGATGGCTGACAGTGTTGTCCTGGCGTTTGTTTGGCTACAAGTCCCATGTGTGTCACTGTGCTTCCCACAGCATGACCCAGGGTGGTGGTTCTTTGTGGGATAAATATTTTTAGTGTGAGGCAATGCATTTTCCCAGGTGAGTTGTGTGTAGTTTGGGTTAGGGGTGTGTGTGGGAAGAGCTGCTGGTAACTATGGTCATAGCTGTCAGTCCTCCTTCCCACCCAGCCAGATATCCCACCACGGAACGTGCTTCCATTGCAGGGAGTGCAAGTTGTCTTTCAGGATGTCAGACAGTGGTGTCCTGCTGTTGGTTGGTGCACAGTTCCCAGCAGGGCCTTGTGCTCCCCACAGCAGTAGCCAGTGTCAGCCATCTTGTCAGTTGTTTTCCACTCCCTGTGATGTGAGCATGGTTCAGAGTGGTGTTGATGGGCGTATTGTGATGGTGGGCAATATCTGTGACTACGACTCCCATGATGCTATTGGCTACACTGACTTGACCAGCATACACAGAATTCCTTCCTCTCTGTGGGATTCCCTGTGTGGTGGTGTTGTAGTGGTGGCTACATATCTGACAGTGTTTGTTGGTTAGATTTGTGCCACTGCCTAGCTTTATTTGTTGTAGGGTTTGTACATGTCATGACACAGTTACATATCACTATGAGATGGCATGTATTGTGTTTATCTGACTGACATACACATCTTGGGATGATTCTGGTTTTGTTGCTGTGGATTTGCTAAGGGTGCATGGTTTGACTATCCCCTTGACAGTGATGTGTGTGTATTGTCACACGATATTGGGTATATTGGTTGTGTACTCACCAGGCTCTGGGATGTCTTCTAGTCCATAGACGCTCACTGGTGGTAGGATGGCCCGCACCTTCTCCTCCCAGGGCCTGAGGTATAGTGGTTTGGCAGGAGGGCCACTGCCGGTGTGTTGGCTCAAGATGTAATCCTTCTTCAGTAGGTCCCTGACCCTCCTGCGCACATCATACCACCTGTTCTGGATGTCTTCCTTTGTGCGCAAACATGGTGATTGTGCGTTCACCCTGTCAACGATCCTCGCCCACATCTTGGTTTTCTGCGACATGGGGGTCTGTTGGACCAGTGTACCAAACAGCTGTGGCTCTACCCTGAGGATCTTATCTACCAGGACTTCCAATTCACTATCTAGGAACTTTGTATTCTTCTTGGGGGGCATGGTGATGGGTGGTGGTGAGTGATGTGTATTTTGGTGTGCAAGTGAGGGTGTGTGAGTGTGTGTTTTGCTGGGTGTATGTGAGGGTGCTATTTGTTGAGGTGCTGATGGTGTGTGGCTTGTGTGATGGATGAGCTGTGAGTGTGTGTGTGGTTGCTGTCTGTTGGTGTTCTGTGCTGGCAGGTCATTTGAATTTGCAAAGGATCATGGTAGGGATTTGTGTCCTTTATATGGGTGGAGTTGTGGGTGTGTCTTTGTTCCCTGTTCCCCCCCCCAGTATTTATTGGCTTTGTAATTGTTTGTTTGGCCTTTTTTTTTTTTTTTTCCCCTTTGTACTTTTTGTGCAGGTAGGAGACGTTCTTCTGACCGAGTCGGACCCTGCAGTTGTCTCGTGCGAGCTTCTCCGAGTCGTTCACGCTGTGTTTGTGCTGTTTCCTGTGCTGCGTACGCGTCGGTCGCGGTGTATTGGGTTGCTTCGGCTCGCTGTTTTGTATGCGTGTCGGTCGTACGGCTTAAGCTCCGTGCGACTCGGTCGTGTTTTCCACGCGTTGCATCGTACTTGGCGGGTCGGAGTTCGCGGGTACGTTTCGTTCGGGATTCTTCCTGGTGCGTGTTGGTCGGTTTGATTCGTGTGCTTTTCCGGCCGGATAGCTGTTTTCCACGCGGTTCGGTCGTTCGGCTTGTGTTCCGTACGAGTCGGTCGGATTTTGCACGCTTTTCATCATACTTTGCGGGTCGGGCTGCACCGGTACGTGTCGGTCGGAATTAATTCCGGCTCCGAGTCGGTCGGTACGTTTTCCGGCCCGAATCGGAATCGGCCCCTAAATTTTTGCAAACGATATTAATGACTTCGATATTTTGGAAAACGATATTTCTTACCTTAAACTCGATATTCTTGACCACGATATTCTGGCAGTCGATATTTCTGTATCACGATATTTTGCACTCGATATTAGTGCAAGTCGACATGTCCTACTCGATATTCTGACTGTTTACCCCTCGCTTCAGCATAATTCATATGATCATTCCAAGGTGATTTAGTACAACTCCCAGAATGCAATTCCAATAAGACTCAGACCGGTGGAGTATAAATCCCCCCAAAAAACCAGAAGTACCCTTTATTGCTTCATCCGGAGAGAACCGGTTCACAACGACGTTGGCAGTATCGCTGGAAAGTAAGTTTACCGATAATGCTCTTTCGACTGACCACGCTCTTCTTGTAACTAAAACCTCGGCATTTCAAAACATGAAATAATCAAGGGCTAATGTTCTGCCTTTTGTAGAATCGAACAGTGGGAAAGCAATCGGACTGAAATAGTTGCTCCCTTAAATTTGCTGTTCATGAAACAAGACGAGAAAAGAAAAAAGGTCGGCTCCGATAAACAAAAAAAGTAAGACGTTTTACAAGTTTGTTGTGACAGACTGTTTAATCACTGAAGTTTTCGGAAATTGGATATTAAAGGTACTCATTCATTTTCAGGTTCCAGACCGGATGGTCAACTGACATGACTCTAATCAAATAGGACTGAACATGTATGCCTTGTCTATAACCTGAAGAGAAAGGAATAGACATAAGAATAAGTAGGTACTAATAATCACTATTTAGCAACAAAACACATTGAGAAGGGTTGAGAAATTATGCTCAAAAATGTTTTATTATTTTATTTTTAGATTGTACCCAGTCAGCCCTGAAGAGAACCACAGGAATAATATGTGTGCCTGAAACGCATTGGGAAACATATATGTAGGAATAGGATCTGCCCTAAGAGACTGGTCAAAATCACTAAACCCTTAGTAGCGTGAAATTTTGTTCCCAATAGGTGCCAACTTCGCAAAGAATTGGATAAATCTTTCAAACAAATTATGAAGCGTTGATGCATTGTGAAAATATTGACTGGTTTTGTGACTTATTTTGCATTTATGTTGCGCTGATTTATTGTGTACATTAATATTTTTGTTTTTAACTCTATGTGAAATCAACAGTGTTTTCCGTGTTTCTGACATTCTAATGAAAAAGAAAAAGTTCAATGAAAAGTATTGAATAATTGGTTGAATAAAATAACCAAGACCAATGAAATTTTGTATTGGCCTTAGTCTGTTTAAGTAGATAGCAGCATCTGAAGTGGCACTTTTACAAAGTTGGCATTAACTTACTTTACCCATTTGGTGCCTTCTGCCTGTCTCTGGAATACACGTCTGGGATGGGTGACAGCTGGCTTCCTGCACTCCCTCTAGACAGTCACACTCAAAGGAAGGGTAGGTGTTCGTGAGTGCTCCTCTGCATACAGTTGGCCCATCCTGAGCCGGATGGGAGAGAGAAGCTGACACTTACACCTGAAAGGACTGGGCCCTGTCCCCACACAAATGATTAATTACCCCCTGTAGTGTGCGTGGAGCCAGGGCAGTAAGGGAGAGCCTCTGTGCACTTCAAAGCTTTCTTTGAAGTCTCCCCCTCTTCAAAGGCACCACTGGGAATAAGTACTGGACCTCTGGCACTACCAAATCAGTGCACTTCTAGACCTGTGACTACTCTGCCAGGAAGAAGAACTGCTGTGCTGCTGAAAGGACTGCCACTCTGCTGGACTGCTGCTTTGCTGGACTCTGCTTTGCTGCGCTCTTGCCTTGCTGAGCTGCCCTGCTGCCTGCTGTTCCCGTGCCTGGGTGAGAAGGACTGGGCCTGCATCACTTGAATCCAGAGTGACTCCAAGTGCTTGCTGGCTTGCCTCCTTTTGCCTAAGTCTCAGGGACACAAAAGACTTAGGGGCTCATTACGATGGCGGGCGGACATCAGTCCACCCGCCATCGTTGCGGTGCTGGGACCGCCCGCCGGTAAGGCGGCGGTCCCGCTGAGTGAATTAGGATGTGCCCGCCACTATGGCGGGCGCATCCAGGGCCCTGATCATTGCAGACGGTGCTGCTGGCTGCAGCACCGTTCGCAATGCCAAAATGCCACGTAGTGCATTTCCATGCACAACGTGGCAGGCACCACGCGGTGCCTGCCACCTTGTGCATGGAAATGTAGGGGGGTACCATTTGTACCCCCCCAGTGCACATACACTCTCCCCCCTACAGAGGTGGCCCGCAACGGGCCCCCAAACCCAGCCTCTGCCAGCCTTTCCATGGCGGTTCCACCGCCATGGAAAGGCTGGCTGACGGCAGCATTGTAGTCTGGCGGGCGGTGCCTAGGCACTGCCGCCATTTTACCCATGCTGACCGCTCCGCCAGGCAATTGTGACGATTGCCTGTGGCGGAAGCGTGGACGGCGGTCTTTGCGACTGCCGCGGTCACAAAGCGATTCCCCCCGGCATCCTAATGTGGCGGGGGAAATGGGAGTCAGATGGCGGAGGGACGGTGGTGGTCCTTCCGCCATCATAATGACCCCCTTAGAACCCTCCTGTTCCAACCCTTGGGCTCATCTGCTTGTGAGTCTGTCCTGTCAAGTGGTGCTATCCGAGTCCTGGACCCTTGAAAGTGGACCTAGGGGTCTGCTCCAGTGGAACTGACGCTTCCTCTGCTGCGAGAGCAGAATTGACGCATCAACGCTGTTGCGGGTACCGGACCAGCGCATCGCACTTGGAACAGTCGCATCGCACTTGGAACCACCGCTCCAGGACCAACACATCGCTGCCACTGTGTGGAGAAGATCAACTCATCACCTCTACAGTGTGGAGAAACCCGGTGCATTATCTTTAGAACTGCTGCACTTCAGAACCGATGCTTTGCTCACAGACATGACGCATTACCGCAGTTGTGTGAAGAAATTCAGCGTAACACCTCACCTCCATGGGGATCACTGACGCATCTCGCTGTTACGACCAGGATCAAGGTACTTTTGCTCCAGGGCCTGCGTGGATACTGTATCCAGCCCACGCTCCATCATGGTCAGCCTCAACTCTGAATTTTGTCCCGGTCCAGCGCGACCAACTACCTCTTTAGGCACTACTTGTTTCTAAGCTCTATATTTTGCATTTAGGGGTCGATTCCGATCCGGGTCGGAAACCGTACTGATGGAGCAGGGTAAATGTAAAAATTTTAACCTCCTAATATTTTTGTACAATATTAATAAACATGTTCGTTTAAGTAAATAACCAACAATGTATGTTAAGGGTTAAAGGTAACACGCAATTCTGTGTGCAAATTAATTGACTTATAATTGTTTACGTGTCTAATATAACATAATATTTCCATACTAATTAAATAATAAATGCATGATTTGTGCTTTTAAATAAAACATGTGGTTGCAAAATAAAGCGATGGTAAGTAAGGGACAGCTTTATATGTTGCTTCTGCTAGGTAATACCTAATTGGGGTACGTAGAAAGACGGGAGGGAAACGAAAGGGTTTATATTTCTTTGTTTTAATAACATTTTGTTTATCTTTGAAAATAGTGCGCTTAGGCCTGCCAAGCAGCAATATAAAATGGCCGCGAGTTACTAAGGTGCGCATGAGCGGGAGACCATGTGATAGAGGAGAGAGGCTGTGGAAAAGGGATGATCACGTGCTGATGCCGAGAGGCTAAGATGAAAGTATGGTCAAGGCTGTTGTGACCCTTCTGAGCAGATGTGTGCCAAGATGATCAGCAAGAAGCGTGAGAAGCCTGACTGAATCAATAGACGGAACTGTATTACACAAAATGTAACAGAAAAAGATACTATTTGGACTGATCGAAACGGATGAGCAAGTGCATGAACTGTGGGAAACGATGCTTGCATGGACATTCCACACGAAACTGGTTAAGACCATGAAGTTTGATTAAAATGTATATGGACCTGAGTTTTTTGACCAATGAGAATGAATCGCGCCATGTAAGAAGAAACATTTTATGCTGTAAGCTAGAATTAGGGTATAAGAAGACCTACTCTTGGTGGGAGGGGTTAGAATGCTGTTCGAATGCTGCGGGAGATGCTGTAGAAGTTAGATGCTGCGTGAGTTAGATGCTGTAGATGGGAGAAGTTGCGGTTGCTGATGTTGACGAGCTGAGGCTGCTGCTGTTATTTTCCTTTTCCAGTTGAGTATAAAGATGCTGCTTTAGGAGAACTTTTTAATTGATAGATTTTTATTAGAATTATTAGGCTTTCCCCAGATAGATAGATAGATTGATCTATAGAGTTCTTATTATGATAACCTCATTTTTCCGTCTAATAAAAGTGCCTTGCAATTTCAAACTATTCTTATATTGATGATAAATGCAATGATCTGAATAATAAGCTTAACCTCATTTTCCTGCATTCAAAACTTTATATAAACTTTATTATTTCTTTAAACAAATGACTCAGTGATTTCTTTAGCTCAATGATTAATAATGAAATGATAAAGGAGTTTATTGTGATTGAGCTGTTCTTAATCACCATCAACTGATTCCTACTAGTTGGTCCATCGACCAATGAGCGGAATACCTTAAAAGCAAATGAGAAATATTATGTCATTATAAAAGAGGTATCCCGTCTCCTTCCAGCGAATCGTTTTTCTCCTAGGTTCATGACGGAGGAAATCCAGGGAACAAATGAGTAAGTGAATGTATATGCGGTGTTATGGGCCCCACCGTCATATGGATATAGTGTGTGTGTTAGAGAAATAATTGCACCTGGATGACCAAAGCATAATAGGAGAATTATTTTTATTGTTAGCGCTGGATCAGTACCGACCGACACGGACCTGGAATGGAGACCGACCGACACGTTCCGGCGCCGTACGACCCCCGCAGTACGATGCAATGCGTGTGAATTACAAGCGACTCGTACGGAACACAAGACGCATGACCGAACCGTACGGGAAACAGTGATTCGCCAGTAAACCTGGGTGGTCGGTGGGTGCGGACCTGGAACCGCACCCACCGACACGCATCAGGAATGGACGCGACCGACACGGACCCGCGCTGTACGACCCGCGTAATACGATGCAATACGTGTAAAACGAGACCGACTCGCACGGAGCTCAATCCGGAAGACCGAGACGTACAGAAAACAGTGACTACCAAACAGTAGACTCCTTTGCGTCCAACTCGTTCGCCAAAGAAAAAACACAGCAGAATGTCAGTGTGACAGACTCGGATTACCCCGCAAGAGCCACTGGCAGCGTCCGTCCCGGTCAAATGAACGTCTCCATCACGCCCACCAAAACCTAAGGAAAAAAGACCAAAAAGGACCAAACAAGCAATGACAAAGCCAATAAATTAAAAAAAAAAAAAAACATGGGACTAAGACACACCCACAACTCCACCTACATAAAGGCCCAAATCCACTCCCATGATCCTTTGCTATTTTCAAACACATGACAGCAGAGGAGACAACTACACAGCACTCTGAGCAACACCCACACCTCACCCACCACACAACATCCACACCATTACCACTTCCTAAACACACTCACAACAAGCAAGAGAAACTGACACCCACTCACCCTCACTTACACCCTCACACACACATCAACCACCACAACCACCCAGCACCATGCCCCCAAAGAAGAATCCAAAGTTCACAGATAGTGAGTTGGTAGTCCTGGTTGATGAAATACTCCGAGTAGAGCCACATTTATTTGGAACCTTGGTCCAACAGACCCCCATGTCACAGAAAACAAAGATGTGGGAGAGGATCGTCGACAAGGTGAACGCACAAGCACCTTGCCTGCGCACAAAGGATGACATCCAGAACAGGTATTATGATGTGCGCAGGAGGGTCAAGAAGCTCATAGGCAGAGACCATGCCTTGAGCCAGCACACTGGCAGTGACCCACCTACAAAACCAACATACTTCACGTCCTGGGAGGAGAAAGTGCGGGCCATACTCCCACCGGAGGGCATCCATGGATTAACAGGAATACCAGAGCCTGGTGAGTACACAACCAATCTATTCAATATTGTGTGGCAACACACACACATCACTGCCAAGGGGACATTGGAAACAAGTAGCGTCAGCAAATTCAAAGTAAGCCAGAAAAAATGTAATTCTGTGATGTGTATGCCAGTTACACAAACGCAACAGCTGCTATCTCAGAGTAATATCCAACTAGGTCATAACATGTAAAAACCTAACAACAAATACAGCAAGGCATTGGCCCTAAACACCAACAAACACTGTCAGCCAACTTGTCAGCACTGTTACACCACCTCACAGGGAAGCTGAGTCACAGGAAGGAAGGTCAGGGATGCTGGGAGGGTGGATGTAGCCAAAAGCTTGATGGGAGTTGTAGTCACAGACACCAGACCCCCTCACACATGGTCCATCAAGTCCACCCTGAACTATGTTCACCTCACAGGGAGTGGGAAAGTACTGCCAAGATGGCTGACGCTGGGCTCTGCTGTGGGGACCACAAGGCCCTGATGGGACTTGTGCTCCAACAAACAACAGGACACCACTGCCTGACATCCAGAACTTTAACTTGGACTCCCTGCAATGGAAGCATCCTACAGGGGGGATTAGCTGGCCCCTTTGGGAGAAGGTGGGCCTGCAAGTACACCAAATACCAGCAATCCCGCAAATACACACACCTCCACAGCAGGAACAAATACACCCCTTGGGACCACTCACACAAAAAGTAAATGCCCATGCGAGATGCCTGACACATTGGCCAGACATATGAATTGGCTGCAAGTCACACCAATGCACTTGCCCCCTCAAACCCCTTCACACTGACAGCCATCGCAACTGTATGTATCCTCTCACAGTCTGGTCCTGCAGTGTGGCAGGGGTGCCCCCTGGCCTGGTTGTGAAGGTGTGTGCCCTCTATGACAATTGGGGAGGAGTAGGCATAGCACATACCAAAAGCCACACCCCAAACCACATATACACCATTCACAGGTGACACATGATAGTGAATGGAATGGCCACAGCAACATAGCTGACACCGTAGCATGGTGTCATTTACACAAGACACTGTGGTGATCTGCATTCCACTCCTACATCGTGCAGCATTGATTGCATCCCTCACACAACAATCCCCTCACTGTCATTGACACTTGCAACACAAGGAGTAACCTGGCCTGGGCAGGAGTAGGCATACAACTCACAGCAGCATAAGTCAAACACACAAACCTCTGTCCCTCTCTCATGAGCATGGGATAGTCTGTGATCTGCCGTTGTGAATACCCCTTACCATGGAGGACATTGACCACATAAATGACATCATCACGCACAG
The DNA here is from genome assembly GCA_963921515.1 of Calotriton arnoldi. Taxonomy (NCBI): domain Eukaryota; kingdom Metazoa; phylum Chordata; class Amphibia; order Caudata; family Salamandridae; genus Calotriton; species Calotriton arnoldi. Next base: position 248,561 of record CAWUFW010007908.1, read on the forward strand.
AACTCTGCCCCAACATCATCAGCTACGGATAACACCATCCAATGTGTGAAATGAGATGTGAACTAGGGACACACACAACAAAATAGTATCTTCACAGTGAATGCAGCCATACCATACTGTGACCATGTTGTTCAGACACAACAATGTTACTCACAAATACAAGCACAAATGCCAGCACACCACGTCCAAACGTGCTACACATTGCAAGTGGAAGTGCATGTATGTCATTGTTAAAGTACGAATGTTGAGAGGAGGGACACACCTGTGTCAGGCACATGAGGGCACATGAGTAGCAATGCCTATGTACAGTCAAACAATCATGAAATGAGATGTTCATGCACACAGCCCTACGTGCCCATCAAAATGCTCAAGCATCAAATGACATTGTGCTAAACCAAAATAGACACCCGTCACTGACAATGTAGGACAATGCAATGTAAATGCACTCATCATGATATGCAGTGGCAACTAATGTGTGTGAACCGTTGATGTGTGCAGAAACATTACATACATTGTGTGTCTCTTACACCCACAGGGGATGCTGGGTACCCAGCAAGAACAGAAGATGAATCCCAGCCCCAGACTCTGGATGACCCTGACCTCCCCGGTGTGGATGCCTCTATGTCCTTTTCGGACGAGGATGAACAACCTGGCACCTCCGGTGTGGCCCCGCTCCCAGCCCCAGCAGCTGCTACATCAGCACATCCTGCCACCACTCCTGGACCACTTGCAAACACCTCAATCACCCCTGCCAACACAGCCAGACCAAGGCAACAGGACAATGACGGCACAGGTACACAGGGCACCCAGGAGCTGATGGACAACAACACCAGCGCCAACACAGACAGGGGCCGTGTCGCCTGTGCCTGCCAGGGCAGGTCCTGCCCGTGTGGGCAGGGGTGGTGTGAGGGTGGTCAGGGTGAGGCCACGGCCTGCAGATGGGTCTGGACTGCAGGAAGATCTGCAGTTGGGACGCATCATCGATGCATACCAGGAAAGCACCGGAGGATTTGGCCAGGTTGTGGAGATCCTCAGGGACATGCAACAGCAGCAGGCTGCACATCATGCCAGAATGGACTCCCACATGACCCGGATGGAGTCCAAAATGGACACAATTGATGAACTCACGGCCGTGCATAGGGACATACTGACATGCCTCCGCCAGATAGCCAACTACATGACCACACCTCCCTGTGTGCCCACTACATCAGTTGCCACTACATCAGCAACTGCCACAGGGAGGGAGGTGGACTCTGGTGGAGAGTCCTCTGCACCGCAGCAGCCTGAACTTGAGGGTCCCCCTGAGAAGAAGAAGAGGAGTCGTCCGAAGAAGGACAAGTAAGAGGCAGATGGCCATGCATACCCACCAGGATGTGACTACCTGTTCTAGATATCATCCAATGTGTGCAAAGCGTTCACCTTGTTGACTGTCGCTAAACTCCCACACATGTGATGGAGGGTCTAAGTTGGACCAATGTTCCAAAGGACTTGGACTTTACTCTAGAAATTTCATCAATCAACACTACCAACTGCACTGTGAGCTTTGGATTCCTATTACACTGTACAGCACTTTCACTTACCTATAACTTACAAACACATGCATGTAAATAAATTCACTATAACACAATACATGCCTCTGTTGTGACTGAAACTTGGTTTGTGTTATTGAGAGGATGACCTGTGAAAAGATGTCTGTGCATGTGAACTACTACAGCTATGTAAACACAGTCATGTGAGTCATGGTGATGTGACACATATGAGGTAGACACCCCACTACGTCAACACAACACATACTTACCATGCCCATCTAACTCATCGTCCTAACTTATGTGAACAGAGAATGCAGTGAGATGCATATACACAACACCCTTCTTGAGTCTGTGGCAAGATGCCCACAGGTACAGCATGCAAATGAATGTTGGATCGGTGGAGACCGACAACGCACATCCCAAAGTGAAGCACAGGATTATTACACATTTGAAACATGTTGATGCCACCACAGATGCAAGGTAATCCCACGTGACAGTGGCCACACAGTCACCAAGTGTGGAATAATTAAAGTCCAGGGGTGTGTGGCACATCACTTGTTGGTAGACGACTACTTCCACCCTGGAACTGGATTCTGGGAGTCGGGGTCAGAGTTGAACAAACAGCCAAAGTACCCTGTGAAGGACAGAAGAACACGATAGAACAGCAATACCCATGCCCGAAACATGTCACAAGATACCCACACAAAACCACGTAATCATGTCAACGCTGTTGAGGAGTACAGACTACCTGAAAGGACACATCACTGCACGCATCCAGTCAAGTAGCACACAGCCACACTCACACAGCAACTGAGCACCACCAACACATATCAGGCAAACACAATACATTGAGAAAACATCCCTGTATACTCACATTCAGGCGAAAACGTTGTTGATGAGCTGTGTGCGGACATCACCCTCATCATCATCATCACTGGCATCGTGGCCCAGGCCAGGATCCTCCACAGGTGGCGGATGTTGGTCATCGTCATCCGGGATGAGAGGCAACTCCTTCCTCACTGCCAGGTTGTGTAGCATGCAGCAGACTATGATGATTTTGCACACCTTAGCAGGTGCATATGGGAGTGCCCCTCCTGTCTTGTCCAGGCAGCGGAAGCAGCATTTCAGGAGACCAAAGGTCCGCTCGATCACTCTCCTAGTCCGACCATGTGCCTCATTGTAGCGCATCTCTGCTGGTGTCACAGGGTTCTTGAGGGGTGTCAGCAACCACGGCATGTTGGGGTATCCGGAGTCACCTACATACAGACAATTGCACATTAGCTGAGTTTGAAAAGAGCGTGGAAAACAACATTGCCAAACACACACAATGGCAAACAGTCAGTACACACCGACAAGCCAGGCACGCTGGTTCTGCATCTGTGCCATCATCCTCGGGATGCGACTAATCCTCATGATGTATGCATCGTGCGCAGAACCTGGAAATCAGGCACACACATGTGAAATAGACATGTCCGCCAGACATAACACCAGAGCATTAATTGAATGGAAATGTTTCCTGTTCCGGTATGGCAGCTCATGTGCATGTGGTGGTACCAAAGCCACATGTGTCCCGTCAATGGAGCCGATGACATGTAGCATCCTCCCCAGTGCATAGAAGTCAATCTTGATGTCAGTGAGTTGTTGTGGGTTAGGGAAATGGATGTAGAGGTCCAGGAAAGTTAACATTGCCTCCAACACATCGCGCAGCACACGGCTGAACATAGTCTGTGACATCCCACCAGCAGACGCCACAGTGTATTGAAAGGTACCGGTGGCAAAGAAGTGTAGGGCTGCCATTACCTTCACCTTGGGGGTCAGCGCTGTAGGGTATGGCCGGCCAGGTTGCAAATGTGGGGCCAACTGCTCCGCCAAATCCTCAATCAGTGGCCTGGTGAAGCGGTACCGTCGGATGCAGTCACGTTCAACCATGGTAGCAAGGTCAGGAAACGGTCTATGGACAGCTGGTCTCCTGCAGTACATAGGTGAGCAAAGAAAGATAGTAAGTTCCCCTACCTATGTGGCACTGACCATGCTAAATTTCACATGATACATCCTAAAAAGACACAAGTACTTTATGTGTGTGCTGTTGTGTATGGACACATATGTCACCTACATGCCCATCATCTCACATCTCATCTCAACATGTGTACACAACAAGTTCCATGTTGTGCTGTGTCAACTCAATGGGCTGTGTCACAGTACATCTGTACTGATGTCACATACCAAACACACACCACAGTTACAAGTGAGGACAGATGTCTTCCCTGCATCACAGCTCCTTGACAGGCAGATACTTAGGGACCTTGTATTGCCACACGGACACTGGCATGATGTGGCGTATCATGTACACGCCACTACACGCCCATGACTCCCACAGGAAGTGGCCCCTGATATCTCTGCAGGACTTACATGGACATCTGTGACACACAGACACAACATCAATGTGCATGCACAAACCACATGGATGTGGAGACTGTTTACCATTGGGCACATGGAATCTGAGACATCAGAAACACAATATGCGCACAGACTGTGGATGTACATCACAATTGTGGCACTGGAACACCCTGTGACACACATACCATCCCACCTAAGAGTCAGGGTGTATGTAACATGTCATACACAAAGTCCCCTGGAACTGTGTACATGCCTCAAGCTCTGAACTGTACAGTTGTCTACTACAGTGGTAATGTGCACGAACACACAAAGGAAGCTGTCCCCATGAACCCTTGCACAGTCTGGGAGTGGCTGCCACAAAGTGCTACACAACAAATCATATGTTGATCCCCATACACACACAGGTAATCCAGCCTTACATGCCTTTGGATACACTGTGTCACAGGCTGTGGTGTTGTAGGTGTGCACCTGAGTCCCTGGCAAGTAACAGTGGGTGGCCTCCGTTAGCCAGTGACACCAACAGTGGCAGACGCGGGTGACTTCAGGAAAGACGCGTCGTACAGTACGAGACCGATCCGTGCGCATGCCTGGCCCATAGTTTGTAATGGGGAGAGACGCGGGTGATTTTTCAAAAGACGCGTCGTACACTTCGAGACCGATCCGTGCGCATGCCTGGCCCATAGATTGTAATGGGGAGAGACGCGGGTGATTTTTCAAAAGACGCGTCGTACACTTCGAGACCGATCCGTGCGCATGCCTGGCCCATAGATTGTAATGGGGAGAGACGCGGGTGAGTTTTCAAAATACGCGTTGTACAGTCAGGTACCGAGCCGTGCATAAGCATTGGCTATTGACTATCATGGAGACGGGTGCGTGTTGTTTTTCAAAATACGCGTTGTTCAGTCAGGTACCGAGCCGTGCATACGCATTGGCTATTGACTGTCATGGAGACGGGTGCGTGTTGTTGTTCAAAATACGCGTTGTACAGTCGGGTACCGAGCCGTGCATATGCATTGGCTATTGACTATCATGGAGACGGGTGCGTGCTGTTTTTCAAAATACGCGTTGTACAGTCTGGTACCGAGCCGTGCATACGCATTGGCTATTGACTGTCATGGAGACGGGTGCGTGTTGTTGTTCAAAATGCGCGTTGTACAGTCAGGTACCGAGCCGTGCATACTCATTGGCTATTGACTGTCATGGAGACGGGTGCGTGTTGTTGTTCAAAATACGTGTTGTACAGTCAGGTACCGAGCCGTGCATACGCATTGGCTATGGCCTGTCATGGAGACGGACACGGATTCGAAACTTGTACGAATCGTGAGCCGAAAATTCAGTTGGCTCACCACAACAATGTTGCAATTTCAATGGTGTTCTGAAGTTGAAATTTTAACCGATGCGAAAGGCATGTACGACTTGTGCAATTCCATGGATTGGCCAGATTCATTAGATGCAAACGTGTCTGACCTATTGCATTGTACGCATGGGACAGATTCTGACTCTGCAGCACAGATATAAGGCTGTGTGTGGCCCTGAGAGCTCACTTGCATGCACTACATGCTCCAGATTGACATCTCTGCTACCACTGCTGCTGTCTCTGCATCCTCTGGCTTCAAGAATGGCACGTACTGTGGAGAGGGCCCCAGCCTTCACAGAGGAGGAGAACCAGGCCCTGCTGGACAGCCTCCTTCCACAGTACAGCAAGCTGTATGGGAAACCAGGGGAGCAGGTGAGTGTGCAAACCACATCCTTTCTCATTGTGCATGTTGTCTGACTAGCAGTATTAGCATTGTGTACACCAGTGGCTAGCATGCTCACTGAGTAGCTGTCACCCCCAAAGTGTGAAGTTACATGTACTGAACAGGTACTGTGCTGACAGAGTGCAAATTGAGTAGTTTGTCATTCCCAGGCAATGTTTGCATGTTGTAACTGCTGGACAACTGTCCATTACCATGGTTGCACTACCTGTGTACATCTTGTGCCCCTGTGATAGAGACATGTATTTGCAACTGTGTGATGCACAAATATGTTGCATGTGTAGTGATGCTCTTCTAACTTTGTCATCCTCACAGGTTGATGCCCATCAGAAGCAGGAGATCTGGCTGACCATCGCCCGGGCAGTACGATCTGTGGGGGTCTACAGGCGCCGCATCCGCAACTGCCAGAAGAGGTGGCAGGACCTTCGTGGCTGGACCCGGCGGATCGCAAGAGTCCAGCTGAAGCTGTCGCCTCCTCGCAGGAGGGGCGGACGACGGCACCTGACACCCCACATGCTCCGGATACTGGCGGTGGTCTTCCCTGACCTGGATGGGCAGTTGAAGGCCGGACAGCAGCAAGGAGGGGGTAAGTGCTAGCCTTTTCTGTGACCTTTGTCTCACATGCTGTTTGCACTCCTTTAGGCTGGTTACACTCCCACAGTGCATCTGTCTGCTACAACAAGAGTCATGTTCCTCAATTGTGTTATGCCCCATCCTCATCTGATACACAGGTGTGGCCCTTTCAGTCTGTGACTTCTGTCACTTGGGTTCTGTGTCCTTGCTGTTAACTAAGGTTAAAGTTGGGGACAGCATCTGCTACAGGGACTTTGTTGTGGGCTTCATGACTGGGTCAATTGGTTACACATTTGCCGAAATCTGACATGTACTGTGTGTGGTCCATTTATATGTGTCCAACTGCTGATCTGACTCACCACATGTGTCTGGGGTATTTACAACACACCCATGCAGCAGGTGAGACCAATGTTGGGGCCACAGAAGAATGTACATCATGTGTGTCACACATGCATAGCCACCTGCCTAGTGTTCAGGGTAATCCCATGTTGCACAGGGACCAGGACAGGTATACCCTCTCCGGCAATAATTAGCATTCTTCTCTCCTACTCCTGTGTGTCATCCAACATGTTGGACATTGTGTAATGTGCACTCAGGTGTCTGCCTCTGTGTCATTGTGGACTGGCCTAGCTTTTCGGACTACTGGAGTGTGACACAGTTTGGGATGTGCAGCCATCTGAGATGTGGCTGTTGAGTCTGCACATGGGGTAAAACATAGGTGTATCATGACTTGAGTGTGCCCAATGGTCATTTCAACATTCAAGTGCAAGCAGCTCATTATCGTTCCCATCAGCCTTTGAGGTGTACATGTGTACAGAGTTGTGTTTGCACTTACTCAGATGTCACATGTGAATGACGTGGGTGCATCAGAGTCCTAATGATGTGGGTAGCAGGGGGTGTACATGTGCACTTGACAGCTACCGAGCTTGCATTCCCAAAACATCCATGATGGTGGCACAGTGCAGACTGCTGTTTTTGGTATGCACTGCCCCTGTGACAGGAGCCAGTGATGTCTGATTTGCCAGACATGGCTGTGCCATGGCATACCACTTGCAAAGGTGTATCCTGCAGTATTGTGAGATGTCATGCATGCACCCCATTTTAACATTGACTATCAAGACATGACGCCATCATGGTGTCTGGTGATGAGTGACGAACCATTATATCGGCAATGACTCTGCCCATCCCTTTCCCTGACACATGTACTGAGTAACTGGCAGGAGAAGGGATATGTGTGTAGTGACACATTTCAATCTTAACTCTTGGAAGTTGGACAATGGTCTATGTGGTGCATGTGTGCACACATGATTGTTTCCATCCTACATGCACCACATAGATGGCTCCATGGATATGAGGGATATGAGTGGCATGGTTGAGTGGCAGGCCGACAAGTGGCTAGTTCAAATATGTGTCAGCACTTTTTGCAATGTTTAGCAACTGATGCCAAGGCTTGATCTGTAATGTGCTGTACTTACTGTGGTGTGTCAGGTCAATACAGGTGACTGATGTGGATCTGTTTTTCATGATTGTTTGCAGATATATCTACGGCCACAGGAGGAGACAGCTCCACGGACCAGGAGGAGCCGCAGAGCCAGACTGGGTCAGCTGCTGAGGAGTCGGAGGAACCCAGTGGCACGGAGGGTGAGGGGAGCCACACCGAGGAGACCTCAGCGCCATCCACCTCAGCTGAGGAACACAGCAGCTCGGATGATGACTCCCTTGTGGAGGCGGGTGTCAGCAGCCACCAGACACCAGCTAGCAAGTCTGTCCCCACCACCACCATCACCACCCTCCCATCTGCTCCCATCCCTGAGGTCCGTGGAGGGTCCCGTGTTGGGGTCCATGTCTCCTTTGTGCCAGGCACAGCACCCCCTGCCCCTGTCTCCCCTGCTGCCCTGAGTGTGGAGTCTGTGGACTTGCTTAAGCGGCTCCATGTAGGGCAGACATCGGTGCTGAGTGTCCTCAATGCTCACACCAGTCTGTTGACACAACTGGTGTCCTTCGTGGAGGGCATCTCATCTAACATGTCTGCCCTACAGAGGACCAATCAGTCCATGGCCTCCTCACTGACAGCAGCAGTGTCCCTCCTCCAACAGTCCCTCACCCCTCCTACCTCTGCCCCATCCACAATCCCCACTACCCTACCTGTCCAACACACACACACACACCGGCACAGGCAAACACCACCACAGACACGAGCAGCACACGGACACGCAAGCCCAAATCCCAATGCACACGCACGCACACTCAGGGGACTGATACCACACACACAGGGGATGGGGCCCAGACACACACACAGGCATCCATGAGCACTCCGCAGTCCTGAGATACCTCTACCTCCAAAACCTCTTCCCTTGCCTCACCTGCAACCCCCCCTTCCCAGAAGCTCTTCCTCTGTGACCTTGGCCTCTTCCCCACAGATCCATCTGATCCTACTCACAAGGGGAAGAGGAAGTCACCACACACAGAAGGGAGTTCACCTGCCACACGGACACCCTCCCCCAGGCGCAGTAACACTGAGGCCCCCATATGCAAATCCCCCCGGACCAGGAAGAGCAAGACCCCACCAAAATCACACAGTTCCACCACACAGTCTCCATCCTCCAGCCCCCAGGCCACCACTCCACAGGTTCCCCCGCCACACCCTGCCCCAGGTTCCCACACACACCGATACCACATCCCCAAAATGATCAGGCCCTCCCCCTGGCACATGCACTTCCACCCCCACCCCACACGCTCAGCCTGTTCCTGCCACTGGTGTGGAGACCGTGTCCCCCTCTGTCCTGGCCACCTCATCTGCACCCCATTCCACTCCTTCGGAGATTGGCACTGCAGTGGAGTCTACATCCACCCCGTCTGACCTGGGCACTGCAGTGGAGACCCCATCCACTACATCTGACCTGCCCACTGCATTGGTGCCGGCACCCACCACATCTGGCTTGAGCCCTGCAGTGGTGACGGCGCCCACTGTATCAGACACCTCCACTGCAGTTGCCAGTGACACTCCTGCACCCACCACCCCTCCCCTGCCTCATTCTGCTATCCCCTGATCTGTCCCTGCGGTGCCTGGCCGGCCCGGCCCATATGTATGCCCCTCCAAGGGGGATGTCCCCTGTCGGTAGCAGTGCAGGCAAGCAATGGGTGACATTTGTCACATTTCACCCTGTTTGGACTATGTGAATGGACTGGCCATTGGCCTTTGTTTACTTTGGACTTCACAGTTTAAGAGTTCCAATTGCTGAATAAAGCCTCTATTGGTATCTAGTGGTTTTGCTTTTGATGTACATGATGTTGTTGAGTATTATCATGCATTTGCTGTTGTAATACTGTTGTTGAGATCAGGAAAGTGAAGTGTTGGTGTGATGGACTCCATGTGGCCCATGGGATATGTGTCCAATTGTGGTCTGTATCCATGTCATCCTTTGCAGCAATCTGAGTGTGTCATGATTACCAAATTTGGCACCGGGATTTTCATCTTTCATTTGCCAGATGACATTTGTGGCTTACAGTCATGCACATCTGTTGGGCTCAACATTGTTAAATTTGTCTTTCTCCCTGACTGTCGGCCCATCTCCACTGGACATGCAGGTTTGCGCATCAATGATGTGGAAGTCTACTGTGTCATCAGTGCAACTTGCTAAACATGTGTATTGAGTATGTGCAGATGACTTGAGGGACACTCCCATACACAGGCTGATGTGACCAGGGCCTTCATTGTGTTGTAAATGTTGGCTCAGTGACCAAGTTTTATGGTGACATGACAGAGCCCTGCTTAGACAACGTTTGGCACAGATGACCTTCCACAGGAGTGGAGTCACCTCATGGCAGTGTGTTATTCCATGACATTGCCTGAGCCCATGGTGTGTGTTCTGTGAGCATGTCTGTGTGTGTTCCCTTCCATTCCTTTTTACTACACAGGCTGTATTCCCTACAGATGTTCCAGTTTGTGGTGCTTGCTGAGTTGTCCTGTGTGCATCTCACAGCTTGGGACAGGGATTTCTTGGCTGTTGGTACATGGCTAACTACTGGTCATTAGGGTGTCATCCCTAGCTGTGTTTGTTGTGAGGTCCTGGGATGTGGCCAAACGCACGTGGGACACATTTAGGATTCCCCAAGGCCATTTTGTGTTTACGCCATCATGTTGTTATGACTATGTGGTATCTTTCAGTGATTGTGACACGTGTATGTGTGTGTGACTGCTCACACTCCTCAGGTACAGTGGTGCAATGTTGGAAGGTGTCAGCATGTGTTCAATATGGGTCTCCTTGGGTTCTTAATTGGTGTGTGACTGTGGCAGGGATCCCAATGATTCTAGTACATTTCAGCTCATGGCAATGTCCCGCATACTGTGCAGTGTGTCAGACAGTAGCGGTCCGTGGTAGGAGTGCCGGCCGGGCGGTGACGTGGGGCGGGGGAGGGGCAGGGTGGGGGGTAGTAAACCACGGATTACGGCCGAATACAGGTAAGTAAACATTTAAATAAATAAAACGAATTTCGTTGCGCGCACTGCATCGCATTTGGCGATGCAGCGCTCTAGCGAAGTCGTTTTATTTATTTAAATGTTTACTTACCTGTATTCGGCCGTAACCGTGGTTCCTACCCCCGCCCTGCCCCTCCCCACCCCACATCACCGCCCGCCGGCACTCCTACCACGGACCGCTACTGGTGTCCAGACATTCACGAGGGTCGTTGACTGGGCACGTGTGATGAATGATGGGTACCTTAGATCCCCACCCCCACCCCTGGGATTGTCATGGGTGCATGTGCAGTGTCACCAGTCCATGTGGGCTTCACTGATGCACATTGGTGCAGATCCAGGTGTGTGGTGTTTGGAGTGGCCAAATGTGAGTTGTGTTGTAGCTAGGCCCCTACCTCCATTTGGGCCTTGCATTACAGGCCATGCCCTGTGGTTTCTGTTTGTGTGATGGCAGTTTGTTGGTCAGGACTCATGACCCAGTGTGCACAGGTGACTGTGCTTCACAGTATGTGCAACATCTACATTTGTCATCACAGGGGAATTACTATGCATGCTAGTGTCACCACATTGTGGGGTCCCTGAGGGTAGTGCTGTGGTGGTTGTGTCTCTTGCTGTGTTGGTTGATGTCCCGCCCAGCTTGTGTCACATTGATCTGTTGGGATCCCACTCATCTTACAATGTGTGATTGACCACAAAGGTGTGCCAAATAAATGAGTTTCTTTAGTTTGTCACTGTGTACACATCTGTGTGATTGCAGTTCTGCCCACCTCATGTGTTGTGTAGTACCCTGGGGACACTGACACACACACACACGTTGTGTTTGATATGCAGTGTGAGTCTGGCTGGCTGTGTCTGTGCATCTGCAGCACTGCATTGGTATGTGTTTTGTGGGCCATTGGGTGGATGTTGGTTGGTGATTCTTCCCTACTGTCCCTGGGACTCTTGCCTCATCAGTGTGCACATTCATCATGTTTGGTATGTCCCATAGCTGCCATGGTCTGGGACTTTGTGACCTAACAGCTGCAGCATCCACGGAATACTTAGTTTGTGTATGTGTTTGTTCAGGTATGTATGTTTGCATTATGATGGCCACTTCTGACATTGTCCAATTGGACACTGGAGGCATTCTCAGCCCCCATGGGCGATGCTTGTCTGCACATGGCAGAGGGTGTTTTTGTTGCACAGCAATCTTTGCCTCACCACATCTGTGTCTGTATGGGACACAACCACTACTTTGCCTCACACGTGCTTGTGGTTTTGGGACCAGGAATCATACATGCTGTTTGGCAGTTGCAACTTTTTCATGACAACACTCACCTTTAGCTCACTGTGGTGTGTGGGGGTTTAGACCCCATTAACCACAATGTGCAAAATGTGCTGTACTTTTAAACCCCACATTCACATTTTGCTCAGTGTGGTGAGTGGGGTTTAGACCCCATTTCCACAATGATCATGGACTGGTGTAGTTTAGAACCCCACACTTACATTTTGGTCACTGTACTGATGGGGGGTTTAGAACCCATTACCACAGTGGGCATAGACTGCAGTGTTTTCCCACCCCACACTGGCCTTTTGGTCACTGTGGTGAGTGGGGGTCCAGACCCCATTACCACAGTGATCATGTAATGCTTGAATAGTGAAACACACACTCAGGTTTTGGTCACACATGTGATGGGAGGTACATTGTCTGTTCACTGTCAGATTCACTGTTGTAGGCATTTGACACGGGAAACCCACTATTGCCATGATGGTAGGGGTGGTGTGTTTTGCATACACACTCACCCTATGTGTGTGGATGCTGGTAGTGTTATGCATCCCCCATCCTGTGTGTGGGTACTGCTAGTACAGGTTGGCATCCAGCCCCTATGGGCTGGGCACTGGTGGTAGTGGTAGGCATCCAGCCCCCTATGAGTGGGGATGGTAGTAGTGATAGTCATCCAGCATCCTGGGAGTAGGGGGTACTGGTAGTGGTAGGCATCCATCCCCCTATGAGTAGGGGGTACTGGTAGTGCTGGGCATCCAGCCCCTATGGGCTGGGCACTGGTGGTAGTGGTAGGCATCCAGCCCCCTATGAGTGGGGATGGTAGTAGAGATAGTCATCCAGCATCCTGGGAGTAGGGGGTACTGGTAGTGGTAGGCATCCAGCCCCCTATGAGTAGGGGGTACTGGTAGTGCTAGGCATCCAGCCCCTATGGGCTGGGCACTGGTGGTAGTGGTAGGCATCCAGCCCCCTATGAGTGGGGGTACTGGTAGTGATGTGCATCCAGCCCCCTATGAGTGGGGATGGTAGTAGTGATAGTCATCCAGCATCCTGGGAGTAGGGGGTACTGGTAGTGGTAGACATCCAGCCCCCTATGAGTAGGGGGTACTGGTAGTGGTAGGCATCCAGCCCCTATGGGCTGGGCACTGGTGGTAGTGCTAGGCATCCAGCCCCCTATGAGTGGGGGTACTGGTAGTGATGTGCATCCAGCCCCCTATGAGTGGGGATGGTAGTAGTGATAGTCATTCAGCATCCTGGGAGTAGGGGGTACTGGTAGTGCTAGGCATCCAGCCCCCTATGGGTAGGGGGTACTGGTAGTGATGGGCTTCATGCCCCTATGGTTGAGCTGTTGCTAGTGTACGGCATTTCAACATCCCTATGTGTGTGTGAATTATTGCGGGTACGTGTCGTTTGTTTATGTGGTGGGTGTCTGACTTACCGTCTCCGACGTAGGCGTCTGTTCTTGATCCGGTCATAGATGTACAGTAGTGGGATGACCTGCGCGATGGGATTCATGCTGTTTTCGTCTCGTACACGCTGATTGTTGCTCCGTCTCGTACCCGTTGCTAATTGGTCCGTCTCGTAGCAGTGGTTCGTGTTGTAGCGCGAATTGTGCCTATAATACTGCTCTCCCGGATGCTGTGACATGCTTGAAGTGGCGACCCATTCGGCGCGTAGGAAGTGCGCATCGTACTTGTCCGGCCGGAAACTGCTGTGTATTTGCTTCCATGCGACTCGATTCGGCGTTTACGGTTCCGGCTCGTACGGGAACTGTAGCTGGGATAGGAGCGTACGGCTTGTTCGGATTTTGAGCACATTTGCGCATCGTACTTCCTTGCCCGGATGGACCGCCTGCCGGAACGTGTCATTCGGAAGGTAAGCCTACGAGCGGCTCTTTGAGGGCATACCGAGCGAGATTGGAATCGGCCCCTTAGTCTTAAAAAATTCATATCTCAACTTCTACTGGATGGATGTTTGTCGTATTAGTCTTATTCTATTTATAAAATCATAATCTATTTTTCTGGCCTGATGTGGAGTCTTTTTGTGGTGTTTCACTGTGTTGGTATATGAAGTGTTGCACAAATACTTTACACATTGCCTCTTTAGTTAAGCCTAACTGCCCTGTGCCAAGCTACTAGAGGGTGAGCACAGTATAATTTAGGTTGTGTTGTGACCTACCCTGTCTAGGATTGTGGTTCCTGCTTGGACAGGGTGAATACCTCTGCCAACCAGAAACCCAATTTCTACCATTACATATAATGGAGCAACAAGCAGTAAGGGGTATTGAAAACTCTATAAACACATAGTAAGCACCGGAACTCCCCATTTTGGATTCCTTGATGCTCCTCTTTGCACCCTCATATCCCCTGTTCTAGTAGGAATTAGACCAAGTGTATGTCTGACAGAGAATATGTCAGAGAGCATGACAAAATGTTATCAATAGTAAATCAAACGTTTTAAAACATCTAATAATCAATAAAAGTGAATAATTCTGTTAGTTAATGTTGCAGTAAAACCTGGCAGACAATCACCAAACAGACTAGCATATATTAATGCCCCAGTTCAATACTATCACCAGCCCTACATCGAGATGTACACAGTGACCAATCCACAGGACTTTGGGCTCCTGTCATTTTGAAGTGGAACCAAATGGGGGAAAAGCACTTGCTACTCACCAGAAAAGCCTCTCCTCCACACCTCCTCCTTTTTTCTAGTTACACTGACTGTAAGAAATTGGGTTATTAGTTGTGGTGGACGTGCGTTTTCACAAGTGATACATCCACAGTTGTCTCCTTACTGGAAACCAAGCACCCTATTGTAGCACTTGACTCTATCAGGGTAGCGAACCAAAGTAGTCCAAGGCATAAAGAGGGGTGGTGGCTTGGGTTAGTAATCTCCACTCACTGGCACACCATAACAATCAATAAATTATTGTCCAGTCAGTTCTTTTTTATTAAAAATCAAAAAAAACTTTACTACACCCACTACTGCATTACTGCATTACAACACATTGCATTACAAATATATGTATCAGGTAGAAAAAAAACATTTGCTGACATCCATTTCACATTCAACCCCTAGACGGTCCTAAACCCCATGATCACAATACACCTCATCCCCCACGTATACCAGATGCAACATCACAATATAAGAGGGTGTCATTTTTTAATTAAGACAGGCCTATTAGCTTTGTCAAGGGGTCATCACATAAATATATAAGGTAAACCTATTGGCTTTGTCAGAGGATCACCACATTACTAAAAACAGTAATAACATGTTATAATCCATCATTAAAGCCCAATAAAATCAAGAACCATACTCAAATGCATGAACAACGCATTGTTTGCCAGGAGAGGTTTCCATAATTTTAGTAGAAGTGTTTAAAAACACGTTGAAAGGGGGCTGCTGCACTCAGTGCAGTGCCCACAAAACTGGCAAATAACGTTGGTGATGACCCTGCTGAGCTGGGTCCACCACAAGCAACAAACAAATATGGGGATTAGCCCTCATGGGGCATTATGGGGCGCTGTTGGAACTGTTGAATATTTTATGAAGGGGTTTACCGGCTAAGTTTTGGTTCCTGCTGCGGCCTCACCGCTTGTTTCTTTAGCTTTTGCCCTTTTGGTTGGGGGTACCCGGGTCTTACTCAGGGCAACCAGATGTCTTAGGCAATGGTGGGACTGCTGGCGAGCCTCAAGGCCCTCGCAACTCTGGTTGGCTGCCTCATGCCTGGCAAACTCCAGTGGCGCGAGCCAGCCACCCTTATTTCACCCACCTGTGTGGATCGTGGATGGGAGCAGACTCTGGTGCGCTCCCCAAGACATGAGAACAGGGGGCGCAGGAGGAGATCTGCATCACTCCCAGGGCTCAGACGACCCTGGGAGCGGTAGATTAAAAATGCAATGGCGCTCCAAGAGGCATTTTGGTTTTCTTCCGAGTCCAGAGGGATGGGGTACCCAAGGATACTGATCCTGGCATGCGCCTTGTGGGGTGGGGCAAATAGTGGCTTGGAAAGGGGATCCCATGCACATCCTTCTCCACCTAATCCCAAAAAAATGCTGTTTCGCCAACCGCCCTAGCCCACCCCAGGGGTCTTTAAGAGAAATAGCAGCACTGTTGCTAACTGAGGGTCGGAGGCCATATCTTTAAAGGAGCAAAACACAGGCCCGATTGGACCCATTTTCAAGATCTAGCCACCAGGAGCATTTTCAACAGACCTGCTAGCTACTAAATGGGTGCACTTTGCAGGTAACTATATTTACTGGCTCCCTGTGCCCTGTTCTCTCCTGCCTGGTTCCTAGTGCTCATCTAGAGGACATTTTGTGCAGCCCCTCTGCTACCAGCCAGCAGAGCACCCTCCTACCCCCACTCCCAGGTCCAATAGCCTCCTGGTTGTTTTGCTGAGCACCTCGGATGGCAGTGAAGTCCAGCTCTTCCCAATCTGGTGCTCATGGGACATAAGGTGGCCACCGCCACAGTACCTGGAGAGACCCATCCTAGACCTGAGGTCTGCTGGAGTCAAACTCCTTAGCCCATCTTGGCAGGACAGTGGGTGGCTTCTCTTTCCAGGTGACCATTCCTCCACTGCCATTGTCTCCCATGTCCAGGGTTTTCATCTTTGTCTCTCCCTTGTGTAAGTATATGCAGGCCCCCCTGGCCAATCCTAGGATGCCACATCATCCCTCCACCCCTGTGCCAACTTTCCTGCACAGCATACTAGGGCAATCAAATATGATGCCATTATGTTTTCTCTGTGAAGAGCTTCTCCTAGGGCCTCAGCTCCACCTTCTAGCTAACATCACTGCCAGATCCCTTCCCACTACAACTTCAAAGGCAAGCCCCTCCGTTGTTGGCTCCAGATGTCTGGGCTCCCTCCTTTGTTCTGTGGGCCTGGGCTTTCCCTGCCCATGTGCCGTGTGACAAGCTAATTATAAGATGCAGATACCCCCACTCCCAGAAACTGGGTCAATTACTAATTGGTCCTTCTGTATGGGGAGACCTCTGTTCCCTCTGCTGGGGAGCAGAGTAATTCACTTGGCCCAGCTGGCAGAACAAAGGCCACAAATCTCATTATGAGCTGAGTCAGAGAAATACAATTCTTGATGACACATATGATGTATATATCTGTTACTGGGACTTGCATATTCAAACTTGGCGTGCATGTTTTACCACAGTTTGACACCTTGCTGGACTGTGTAGGCCTAAGTGGAGCAAACTACACTATAAGACAGATTTCACCTATGTGTATAATGCAGTGAAAGCACTACAGATTTTCCAGTAACCCCTACTGACCTATCTATGAATGTCCACTAATATTATAAAGCCTACCTCAAGTAAGCACCTGTCTTGCAGAGTCCCTTCTGTACGAGGCAATCTGTGCACTTTTCCTGGGTTGCATACAATGGTAGTCTTACACGCGCAGCCTTCACATGTGTACACATGCGTGTGCACACATGTTCACGTGTAACCTGACCACTGTACCTTACCCTAGCTGTGCCACAGTGGTCTTATCTTAAAAGGCTGACATTGGCAGCAAACACACTCAGTCCACATACCGTGAGATTAATGTGAGTGAGACTCAGGTAGTGAGACTTACCCACAGTAAATGTCCAAAAATCGGGTAGTCAAAAGCAAAAAATCCTGGTGGACTATATGGGCGGAACCCATTTGCAATACTGACTACACATATTTCCGACACCAATGGTATCCCAGGGATTGTTTCATTTCTACTGCCAGATCCATACCATCCAGACAAATATTATTCACCAGTAAACCTCAAAACATTAAACTCTGAGGGACAGTGACAACCATCAACAACTAGCAAGTATTGACCAGGTGCCACTCAGACGTTCCTACATGGTATAACAGTATGTCAACTCAAGCTCTGTCGACTCGCTGTATAAGCCCACTTAGAGTAGCAACTTTATCTTACTTAGCTCACATCAGCTTTTAGCAGCTGTCTCCATTTAAATATGCATTTTAAAAATCTCCAAATAACTCCAAAATCTCAGGGGGAGAGAATCTTCCACGTTGGTGTACTTTTTTCAGGAGTAGAGCAATCAAAGCCAATGGTATTCTTATGGGCCCTCCAAGTCAGACTAATAGGGACCAGTATTGGGCAAGACCTTTCTGTATACTCTCCACATCTTAAAACAGTGGGTGCAATTGTAAAAAAAACTGTCGGTCTAACCCACCCTCAGCCTGCAAGCATCAAAGGCACCGCCTTCATTCTGGGGCTACAGTCCTCATGCAATATGTACTAGTCATGCATGCTTAATCTGCCAAACCCTGGCACAAGTCCAGGTGCACCGCGGTCCCCCATATGGCTGATTTGCTGTGCTGTGCTGACACCCTAGTGAGGAGGGTATGAAAACCAGGGAAACCCGACCTGAAGTCTGGATCTGCAGTGGTTGTGGTAGAGGGAGCCTCCGCCCGCAGCAGTGGCAGCCACAAGAACCACGCGAACCAGAGGGGCACAAGCACAGTTGGCTGCTTCCAAAGGTGTGCTCAGAGTCAACATCACAGTGACACACACAGCGTTACTCTGGAGGGGAGGAACCTTCACCTTCAACCAGGAAGTGAGACAAGCCTGGAATGACTGGCACAGTAGTTTGGTAAATTTGAGCAGATAAATTTTCATTCGGTGAATAATTGAGTGCTTCCAACTCTATAGCAGCCCACTTCAGCCAGAAAGCTTGAAGCTTGGGACCAGTGCATTTTTAGGTTAGTGGTTGTAGGTGGTGAGCACCCGCACTAATTTGTAGTGACCAGAACTTATTTTTCATCACAAGACTTTGACTCAAAGCAAGAGTAAGGAAGGTAGAAAAAGGAGGAAGAAGAATGATAGGAACACATGAAAGATTGTGATAAAGAGGCAGGAATTGAAGGGCAGTGCAAGAAAGGGGAATGAGGTGAATTTAAAACTATGTGGCCTTAGTATTCAGCAACTCTGGCATCCCACAGCACCAGTGACGGCTTCTAAGAACTTTGAGCTTCTTCACTTATACTTTTGCAAAATTGAATACTGCCTACGATTGATTTACTAAACCTTTTTACTGTTACCACCAGCCCTCCACTACTGCCATGTTGTGGAGAAGAGGCCAATATGAAATATGTTACATTTATGGAATGTCTGCTCAGAATGTTATGGACCCAAGGACTGGTAGTAAATTCAGCTCAAATGCTGTTTTCAACAGCTTACCACTAGCACACATTTGGAGTGGAGCACAAATGATGCTCGCTCCTCATTTAATCCAGACACATACCACCAAGAATCGTTTTACATAAACGTTGCACTCCCGCTAAAAATGGGCAAATACATTTGACACTAATTTGCTACTTGTGTAATACAGAACAGAGCAAAAAGATTTCCTGTGTCAATTTTACAGAACATTGTTTGTACCAAGGCAAAAATGGGAAGATTGGCCAGAAGCAAACACTAAACCTATGTAACACATTTTGGGACAAATTACAAGTTGGACAGAGCAGCGACAACCAGGTGGACATGGCTCCACCCGCTCAGGTGTGGCCCAGTCTTCCTGCACCTGGAATTGCCGGGTGCAGGAACACTAGGCCGGATTTTAACAGTCGGGAAGGCACTTGGTAAAATAGAGGGCAGGTTCGGCCAGTGGGCGTCCACCCCACCTCCAGCCAGGTGCAGAGCAACTGGGCCTGATTTTAGCGGGCGGAATGCATCTAGCAAAATCGATAGTGGGTTTAAGAGGTCTTTCCCACCCCCAACCAGGTGCAGGAACGCTGGGCCTGGTTTTAAGGGTCAGAAACGTGCCTGGTAAAATCGAGTGCAGGTGGACATCCTCTCAAGGCCCAGCCTGTAGCTCAAAGCAGGTGGTAAATGGGAATGGAAATGGGCCTGTTATTCAGCCAGTAATATGGATCCCCATGCAGTTGTGGTCACTTAAAACTGGATCTGTACATTTTTCCTCACTCTAGGACGATTACCTCCAAATAGCCAGGTTTATAGAGCTGCCATTAAGTCACACCATAAGCTGATTAAGAGACCCAAAGCTGAATACTTTGCCAACAAAATAAAGATTAGCAATAATCCCACAAAAGTAATCTTTTCTCTGCTTAAGAGTCTAACTAAACCTGTACTTGCTGTGGAGCATATGAAAGTCTCCAATGACCATTATGAGAAGTTGGCAAGATATTTAATCAATAAAGTAGAAAATATCTATTCTAGCTTCGTCCCTAATATTATTGGCTCCTGTCCAGCCGGTCTGACTGGCACTATCTTACCACAGCTACACTCTCTATCCCCTATGGCCCTGTCAGAGCTGCACATTTTATGGAAGAAAGTCAAATCGGGCTCACCTGCCGACCCTCTCAGGCCAGACCTGCTTCTGAAACTTAGGGACAGCCTCTCTCCACCCTCTATCTAATAGATGAATCTTTCACTGACATCGGCATCTGTACCGTGTTACTAGAAGCATGCCAAAGTTATTCCACTCCTGAATAAACCTACTTTTGACTCTTTCAAACCGGAAAATTTCTGTCCTATTTCTCTTCTGCCATTCCTCGCAAAAGTAACAGAGATCATTGTTAATGCCATTCTAACCAACTTCTTTGAAGAAATCAGATACTGGACATATCCCAGAATGGTTTTAGGTCACAGCACAGTAATGAGGCGGACCCGAGAGACCTCAAGAACTTCCGGCCCATCTCCCTGCTTCCGTTCCCAGCCAAGGTCATCGAGAAGATCGTCAACAAACAGCTAACCCGATACCTCGAAGAAAACAGCATCCTGGACCCATCCCAATCAGGGTTCCGCAGCAACCACAGCACTGAGACTGCCCTCATCGCCGCCACCGACGACATCAGGATCCTGCTGGACAATGGTGAGACCGCAGCCCTCATCCTGCTGGACCTCTCCGCCGCCTTCGACACTGTCTGCCACCGCACTCTACGCGCACGCCTCCACGACGCAGGGATCCGAGACAAGGCCCTGGAATGGACCACTTCCTTCCTCGACGGCAGAACCCAGAGAGTCCGCCTCCCACCTTTCCGATCCGAAGCCTCCGAGATCATCTGCGGCGTACCCCAGGGATCTTCCCTCAGCCCAACACTGTTCAACATCTACATGGCCCCGCTCGCACGCGTCGCCAGACAGCACGACCTCAACATTATCTCCTACGCCGACGACACTCAACTGATCCTCTCCCTCACCAAGGACCCCTCGCCGCCAAAGCCAATCTCCATGAAGGAATGAAGGCCGTCGCCGATTGGATGAAGATCAGCCGACTAAAGCTGAACACGGACAAGACGGAGGTCCTCATCCTCGGCTCCAACCCCTCAGCCTGGGACGACTCCTGGTGGCCAACAACGCTGGGAGCAGCCCCGACACCCACCGACCACGCACGCAACCTGGGAGTCATCCTCGACTCCAACGCTCTCCATGGCCAAGCAAGTCAACGCAGTCTCCTCCTCCTGCTTCAACACCCTCCGCATGCTTCGCAAGATCTACAGGTGGATCCCGACAGACACAAGAAGAACAGTCACCCAGGCCCTCGTCAGTAGCAGACTTGACTATGGGAACGCCCTCTACGCGGGAGCCCCGGCCAAGCTCATCAAGCGACTGCAACGCATACAAAACGCCTCCGCACGCCTGATCCTCGATGTAACACGCCACAGCCACATCACCCCCCACTTGAGGAACCTGCACTGGCTCCCCGTCGACAGGAGGATCACCTTCAAACTCCTCATCCACGCACACAAGGCACTCCACAAAACTGGCCCAGCCTACCTCAACAGACGACTCTTCTTCTACGTCCCCAACCGCCAGCTCCGCTCCGCCGACCTCTCCCTCGCCACCGTCCCTCGCATTCGAAGAACAACCACCGGCGGCAGATCCTTCTCACACCTCGCCGCCAAGACCTGGAACACCCTTCCACTAAGCCTACGACAGACCCAAGACCTGCTGACCTTCAGGAGGCTACTCAAGACCTGGCTGTTCGACCAGTAGCAGCACCCCCCCCCCTTCCCTCTCCCCAGCGCCTTGAGACACTCGCGGGTAAGTAGTGCGCTCTACAAATTCTGTGATTGATTGATTGATTGAGTCGGCTCTTCTTGCGGTCACTGGGCAACTCCACGGCGTCTTAGATGAAGGCAGTTCCTCTGTACTGATTCTACTCGATCTAAGTGCCGCTTTTGACACTGTTTGTCACAACAGCTTGCTCCAGGGCCTGCGAGAGATTGAGGTTGGTGGCTCTGCTCGTACCTGGTTCACCTCCTTCCTTGCTGACCGGTCTTTTCAGATGGTGCCCCCACCTTTTAGCTCCAACTGGCACATTCTACACCACTGTGTGCCCCAGGGCTCCTCCCTGAGCCCCCCGCTGTTTATTATCTACATTCAGCCATTGGCTCAGGTTGTGAAAGCCCTGGGGTTCGTGTTAGTGTCTTACGCTGATGACACCGAGCTTGTCTTTTCTTTTACCGGCACTCCTTCATCGGATCTGGTCAGTTTCCAAAAAGGTATGAAGGCTGTTGCAGAACGGATGGCGGCTAACTGTTTGTGGCTGAATACTAGCAAGTCAGAAATTCTAATCGTATGCAGGGATGTCCACGCCTGGGGAGACCACTTGTGGCCCTCTTCCCTTGGGACTTCCCCCTGTCCCAAGCCGGTGGTAAGAATCTAAGCGTCTGGGTTGATAATGCCCTTACCTTTGAGGCACAGGCGAAAGCGGTGGCAGGCACCTGTTTCGGGCTGCTACGCGGGCTCAAACCCATTTTGGTTTTTTTTTATCCCCACATTTATCAAGTCCTGGTTCAGGTTGTTATCCTCTCCCGGCTGGATTACTCTAACATCCTTTACCTGGGAGTAAACAAGCCTGTGATTAGAAGGCTACAGTTGGCTCAAAATGCAGTGGCAAGGCTGCTGTTTTCCCTTCCTAAGTAATGCTCAGCTGCGGAAGCTATTTGCAAATTACACTGGCTCCAGGTGGATAAGCGTATTCAGTTTAAGGCTCTGTGCACGGCTCATAAGATCTTTTTTTTTTCAGGGTGCCACCATCTTGTATAATTTGCTAATGCCGTATCGCCCTTCATGGTCCTTGCACTCTGCTGATCATAATCTCGCCTTTGTGCCACGTGTCAGAAGAGCAAGGCCGGCAGGCGGTCTTTTCACACTAAAGTCCCTGCCCTCTGGAATGCACTTCCTCTTCCTTTGAGGCGCATTCAGAACCACTTGTCCCTTAGGAAATCTTTGAAGATCTGGTTGTTCACCATCTAAGTATTCTGCTGGGCCTGCTCTTTTTTGCCCTGGGTCTCTCTTTCACAGTTGTGGCTTTTTGACGAAACTAGCGCTGGGACGTCCCGTTGCTAAGGCAGCCAGGTGCTTTACAACTCATATAACATAATATAACATAACATTTAGGTGCTCAAAAATGTTAATTTCCCTCCACTGCCAAGCTCATCTTTCACACTTGGAAATTGGAAAATGATGTCTTCTCCATTTCTTTATCATGTAAACACAGCAAACATATCGTGAAATCACTTTTTGTCGGTTTTCAACTGTGCAAACGCTGTTTGCTTTATTCCGGATATGGATGCAGAAAATATGGTGCAAAAAGTTGAACTGGGAGCGCTTACCCATGTAAAATATCACGCATGGTGGATTAACGAGTCCAAAACATACGTGTTTTGCGCTCATATCCATTTTGGGCACAAAGGATACCCTATGCACATTTATTTTGCGCCGGGGGTGTGTTTGCGCCTTCATACCAGCGGAAATGACCTCCCAAGTATGGAATAACCGATTCACACACATTGCGTAGCAAGGGGGGGGCGGAGGGGGCGGTACGCCCCGGGCGGCACGAGATTTGGGGGCGGCGGGTAAATTTATCGCCAGCACCCCCCCCCCCCCCCGCTCTTAGGCGCTCGGCGGCGGCAGAAGGCAGGGACCGCCACGGGCGGCAGAGTGCCTAGCTACGCCACTGATGTCACACAAAAAGAATAAAGCCACAAGAATGAAGTAAAATGATCTTTTGCGACAACCTGATCATGCCCCTCACCTCCTAATTTCTGATAGGTTATGCAGATGAGTCTCTTTGTGAGTTAGGGTGTCTACGTAGGGCGTGATGATATTTACGCAGCCACCTGCCATGTCCTACCATGACCCTTTGGAGAGGCAGCGAGTCGCTGGGCTGCCCTTGGAGAGACAAAAGGTGGAATCAAATATGCACGCACGGCGGGGGCTCGCGTGCGTCGGGGCTCACGAGCTGCAGCTCGGCCCTGCCTCTGACAAAAGGCCCTTCTGGGAAGTGTGGCACCTGCTGCGACGCCTGCAAGCGGAGGGGCTGCTGCGCGCACGTCCTCTGCGTACAGCAGCATGACAGATTGTATTCGGGGAAGCTGCAGGCACAGCGAAGCACGTGACGCTGCATGCTGGGCCACCATCAATTAAAGGCATAAATGCTAATTTCCTGGAAATGTTGTGTATATTCCCCAAAACATGCTTTTGCCAGTCAACACATAATTCATAGGGGTCCGGCTTATCTCTTAGAGCCGAAGTTCGAGCTGAGACATCAACATGTTTGGCATGTAAGTGACACAGCAGCTATCAAGTAAACTGCATGTTTCACTTTAGTTCTTTAATTATATCACTGCATTGATATCTGTTATAATTAAGGGAATCGTTTAATGTTGGCTGGACAGGGTACTCCGTCACAGGCATGCTGGAGTTCCTTGTATGTCAAACTGACGTCTGCCTACTCCATTCAGTTTCTTCAGGGTCTACCATAGGAGTCCAGTCCAATATAACTCCATAGCCAAAAATCATGTATGTGCCTACAAATAATGTAACAATAGGCATCCTATAATCCTGAAAGCCAGGTCACAGCCCGGATGAACTCAAGGCTCCAGAAGGGAGACCCGGAAGAGTATTTGCTAGAAGCAGGGCTTTAAGTGGGCCGGGTCTCACCGGTGCTGATCACCGGCAGTTTTTTAAAGGGAGCCTCGAAACGGGTCCCTATCGGACTCTGTTTTGTGCCCTGGCACAGGCGGTCCGTTTATTCCGGACTGCAGTGACCGCAGGCACATCGATGTGCACTGCTCACACTGCTCACTTCTCACTAGTGGAGAAGTTATGGCATGACGTCATGCCAGGTGAGCGTTGTAGGGGAAGGGAAATCCTTTAGAGAGACATTTTCTCTCTGGATTTCCCTTCTCTTTTGGAAACTCAGGAGCAGCAACATCGTTGTGGTGTCACCAGGGCTTTAAGTGGAAGCTTTTTCAATATTATATACAAGCCACAGTTGCTGCTTATTTATCTTATGCAACTAACAACCATTGACAAAGCCAATAGTCCTGACTTGTTGTAGGTATGATGTTACTTGTTGTATCATATATCTGGATGCAATGACAGAAACCGCAAAATACAAGTCGGGCGGCACACTATGCTAAGCACAGATTTTGACCTTGGGTGTTTTAAGCCACGCCCTTAATTACATCGGCCACGCCCCTTTGAGAGACCCCCCAGTTTTTTCATCCCACTTAAAGCCCTGGCTAGAAGGATACCTATCATAGGTCGTATGACATACAGGGAGGCAGCATCCTGTATCCCAAACACAGCTCTCGCCCCTCCCCAAAAGAGAAAACTTTGGGAAGTATGTGATTGATCCTATAAATAACGTGGCAGGCGCACAAAAAAAATGGGATGCAGAAAAGGCACCTGTGTGTGCCACAGAATTACCTATCTCACGTAGTATGATCTACTGAATAAATACCCATAAAAAATCTCAAGCAGAGATAAATAGCGCCAGGGTTTAATTCTCTGTCAAAACATTATTCTCATGACTGTCCCTGTGCCGGTTAAGAGTTTCTTTATGCTTCTTATAATAAGATACTAAATATGCCACGCTGCCTGAGATGCCGCTCAAGGATGCTGTTCAAACCGGCAAGACGACAGTAGGAATAGCATGTTACCACGCATGCTAACACACCGTGTGGCTTAATAACGCAGTCAATACCACGACTGTCTTGTTACCACGAGTTCCATTACAACTCAAGTCATTACACCGACTTGCTTCAGGGAAGCGCTGGACTTTGGAATAGTTTAAATTACTATTCCAACTCCAGTCAGTGTATCAGTAGGGAAGGTATTGGACTTAAAATCCAACACCAGTCCAACACCGCATTCCCTAAAGCAAGTCGTTGTAATGACTTGCGTTGTAATGGTACTCGTGGTAATGTCGCAGTCCTGGTACTGACTGCGTTGCAAAGGCACTACGTTGCAATGCCTGCGTTGTAATAGATGTCTCCCCGCAAGTAGTGATCAGTGATAGTCAAACAGGTGAGATCTACTCATGTAACAGAGGACATCTCATTGTGTGAGAAGTCTGCGCCAGTGTGCCAGGGATGTGCGCAGAGTGGTAGACTAGTACAGGTAGCTAATGTCTGGGCCTCCGGACGCAGATAGTAGAGTTATGCATTAGTTTACAGATAGTGCCATGAGGCCGCTTTCCACATTGCCCAGTAAGGCCAACGCACACTGTTGTTGCAATTTACCCCAGAGGAAAAACACAGCTGCCGTTCTAGAAAGCTCTTTTCCCGAGTGTATAAAGCACCATTACCATGGCCAAATACACACTTCCTGAGCTCGTATCACACAAACGAATGCCAAAATTCACATTGCACTGATATGTACAGCACAGTTTTCAGGCTACATTTTGTAAACTAAATTAGACCAGTATGCAAAGTCCCAATTTGATTCAAGCACCATTGCAATATGATACCCATCTCCCAGCCCCTTCATCCACCTACCCACATGAGCCTAGGCTGCAATGTAAACATGTCTGCCAGGCTGGGACTGCATGTACTTGGAGCTGCAGGAGATGTCTACCCACACCTGGCAAAAGTAGTTCAGGTCAGTATGTTGCTGCAGCAGAGTCGCCAGTGCTCCCTTCTGTCTATCTAGTACTTTCAATGTTACTCCTGCAGGAAGTGAAGCAGGCCTTCTCCTTCTCTGGTCACCCTCAGAGGAAGCAATCTACATGCACCTGCTTGCACCCTTTTTACACTTTTATAAGATGTATGTTCTTCTGGAAGCACAAGCTACCTGTATAAGAGTGCTTCTTTGAGTCATGGTAGCATGTAGGCCAGAAGGAATGGGGCAATGGGCACTATGAGATCTGGATCAGGGCATCCTATCCAGCACTGAAAGGATCCCGCAGTCCTGTAGTCCACCGGGGAATTACAAGAGTACTCAAATGGCCAGCCTGGTGAGTATCTCTGTCCCAGTGCCCCATGGCTAAGGTGCTGAGGCCCTGAAGGCACGCTGCTGTGTATTAAGGTCATCCTTGAAGAAAGTGCAGCAATATGTTCTCCACCAGAAAAAGTTTATCACTGCAGTTAATTGATGTCAAAGATTTGTTTTGCATAACCCACTCTCTATGTCTGTGTCTCCCAAAGTCTGTGTGAGCATTATCACTGTGTCCCTCTCCCACAATCCTTCTGTCCATGTTTGAACATCCTTGTCTTTTTGCCTCAGTGTGTCTATCCATGTCTCCCTGTCCAACTGTGCTGATTGTTTCTTCACGTCCCAGTGTGTCTCTTTGTGTCTTCATGTCCCAATGTGCCTAGCTGTGTCCCACTGTCCATATATGACCTCATTTCAATTCCCTTTTTGGTGTTTTCCTGCCCACATATCTACAGCTCCCAGTTCCAGGATGCCTTTCATGTCTCCAGACCACTGTGTGCCTAATCATATCTCGCTTCTCCACTATGCCTTACTGTGTCTCCCTCTCCCAGTGTGCCGGGCTATGCCTCTCTGCCCCAGTGTGCCTATTTGTATCCATCTCCTAGTCAGGGCTGGACTTGGAACCCAAAGCAGCTCTGGCAAATTTTGTCAGACCTACCCGAGCACTGTGTGTAGCGAGCAAGTGCAGCAAGCGAGACTCACCACTACAAGAGGGGATAGGGGTTCCCCCAAGAAAATCAGGGGGAAAATGCAGGGTCGGCTCCTCCGTTATGGTGGAGGAGCCTCGCCACTCCTGCTCAAAGCCAGCAGAGGCAAACGACAAAAATAAAATGCTAAAAATCTTTTTATCACTTTATTTTTCGTCCTGCAGGTTGTGAGCCGATGGAGGGGAAGGGCGGGGCCATCCATACTAACGCTGCAACCGCAGCACCAGGGAGGAGGGGTAAGTGGTGGGCATTGAAAAGTATGCATGATGGTTTGGAGGGCCCTCCCAGGCCGGCCAAACCGTCATGCGCACTTAGCCTTTTTCCACCTGGCTGTGTTGTACAGCCAGGTGGAGAGCCAACACAGGCTCCTCGTCCATGTCTCAGCGCCGAACCACAGCACTCAGACAAACCCCAGCGCTGCTCTCATGCCGGGAAGAGTGTTCCTAGCATGAAAGCCACGCTGGGATTGGCATCTGGGAGCCTGCGCAGTGTGCAGCATTTCCTGTGTGTCCTTGAGGCGAGGATCGGGAGCACGGCTGCGTCTGTTGCAGCAGGTAAGTTCAATTTTATATATTTATAATTCTTTTTTAGTTTATATTCCCCCTCCCCCAGCCTCACCACATCGCAATACTAGCAACCGCCACTGAAAAAAGAATAGCATCTGTTACCACGCATGCTAACACAATACGTGGCTTAACATCAGTGAGTAGCGCGCGCCGCGAGGCTCTTAGCTTTTAAACGTTTTAACGTTTTTAACACTGTACTTTTAACTCTTTAGAAAATTGTGTTTTTTTCTCTGCACTGTGACCTGAACTGTTTTACCTGTAATCTTCTAACTCGCTCCTGGTCCGCTGTCCCCGGTCTGTCACGGCTTTTGGTGCCGGTTGAACGGAGGGACGCGACTCCTCCCCCAATCAATTACATCATTTCCTGCCTCGGGGTACTTAGGTCATTTGGGGGCCCGGACGAGCAGCAGTGAGTAGCGCGCGCCGCGAGGCTCTTAGCTTTTAAACGTTTTAACGTTTTTAACACTGTACTTTTAACTCTTTAGAAAATTGTGTTTTTTTCTCTGCACTGTGACCTGAACTGTTTTACCTGTAATCTTCTAACTCGCTCCTGGTCCGCTGTCCCCGGTCCGTCACGGCTTTTGGTGCCGGTTGAACGGAGGGACGCGACTCCTCCCCCAATCAATTACCTCATTTCCTGCCTCCGGGTACTTAGGTCAGATGGGGGCCCGGCCGCGCAGCAGTGAGTAGCGCGCGTTGAGAGACTCTTAGCTTTTAAACGTTTTAACGTTTTTAACACTGTACTTTTAACTCTTTAGAAAATTGTGTTTTTTTCTCTGCACTGTGACCTGAACTGTTTTACCTGTAATCTTCTAACTCGCTCCTGGTCCGCTGTCCCCGGTCCGTCACGGCTTTTGGTGCCGGTTGAACGGAGGGACGCGACTCCTCCCCCAATCAATTACCTCATTTCCTGCCTCCGGGTACTTAGGTCAGATGGGGGCCCGGCCGCGCAGCAGTGAGTAGCGCGCGCCGCGAGGCTCTTAGCTTTTAAACGTTTTAACGTTTTTAACACTGTACTTTTAACTCTTTAGAAAATTGTGTTTTTTTCTCTGCACTGTGACCTGAACTGTTTTACCTGTAATCTTCTAACTCGCTCCTGGTCCGCTGTCCCCGGTCCGTCACGGCTTTTGGTGCCGGTTGAACGGAGGGACGCGACTCCTCCCCCAATCAATTACCTAATTTCCTGCCTCCGGGTACTTAGGTCAGATGGGGCCCCGGCCGCGCAGCGGGCGCGCCGCTGGCGCGGAAGGCGCGCCAATGGCAAGCCCGTCTGCCCCCGTCCACGTCCGGAACGCGGCCAGCGCCGGCCATGCTGCTGGTTGGGGGAGTGAGGAGGACATATGCTGGTCTCGAGATGAGCTGTTGCTTTTTAAAGGTACGGCTTGTCCTGAGACACACCAGATTGACCTCGCAATGACTACACTGCCATACAGTTGCCGCTCATGTGGTCAGGTGCTGAACTGCGCTGCAGGTGTGCAGGTAAAGAGCAGCACTGAGAGAGCTACTCCACAGGGCACAGCGTTTAAGCATACTGATACAATTAGGGCGTGTTTAGTCAATTGCAGATCTCTACCCAAACATGCTGATGATGTTTGGTTAGTCTTAGCTGAGACTACTTGGGACGCCATGTTTTTAACAGAAACATGGCTAAATGCAGACTCTGTGGCAGCGATTGCTCTTGCCATCCCGCCGGGTTTTAACATGTGCTACGCTAATAGAGAGGGCAACAAAAGAGGGGGTGGGGTGGCCATTATTTTTAAAGACTCATGGGTGCTAGTTTCCTCTGCCCCACTTTACATGCAGGGCATAGAAGGCCTTAATTTCTGCCTCCAAATCAACCCCTCATCCTCCTTTTCGGGCATACTTATTTATAGACCACCTGATTGTGCAGTAAATGTATGTCAGGAGCTCTGCAATTACATTGCACAAAAATCGCTAGTGCATGCCAATTTTACGGCCCTTGGCGATTTTAACCTGCACGTGAATGATCTCAACTGTGCACAAGCAGCCCAGCTGGTCTCTTCCTTGGCAGGGGCCAATCTCATGCAACTGGTATCCTCCCCTACGCATAAAGCAGGCCACACCCATGACCTAGTTTTTTCTAACATTTCTTCTATAGGTATAGAGACACCTTGTCCTTTGGTGTGGTCGGATCATTACCTGGTTCCTTTTCGGTTACTCTGTCCAAACCTGGCCAGACCAAGGGCAAGCGCTTCATTATAAAAAGAAATTGGAAAAATCTGACCGCAGCATCTCTTAGCCCAATTCTACAGGATAATTACCTGTCTCTATCGTTAGACCCCAATGTAGATGCCATTGCTGTGAATCAATGGATCTCCACTGCTGTGGAGTCCGTTGCTCCGGCCAGAATGGTGAAGACCCGTAGACTGTCACCATCTGCACCATAGTTCTCTGACTCACTTAGAGAAGCAAAAGCAGGTGCAAACGACTTGAATGCCAGTGGAGAGTAAGCTACTGCGACCTAGCTAAAGTAACCTATAAAAATGCATTGAAAGATTTACATAAGTCGCTAAAAGTAGCTAGGAGGAACTATATTGTTTCAAGTAGACACAAGGCAGATCACTCTAGTAAGGAGGTTTTTAAGGTGGTACAGTCCTTTTTTAAGCCTAAAGCAATAGAGACTGAAGTACAACCGTCCCTAGCTCTGTGTGAAAAAATTGCAAGCTTCTTTGATAATAAAATCTCAAAGGTCTACGACTCCTTCTCGGCACCAGTGGCAACGGTGAAACCAGATATGCCTTGGGGAGTTGCGGAGGTTCCTCTGTTTACAAACTTCATACCAATTTCGCATCAAGATGCATTAGCAGGAATTCAAAAATGTTGATCGGGTGCCCCAGATGATCCATGTCCTCCTAAACTTTGGAAAATGTTGCCTCCTTCCCTTACTGGTGCGCTATCTCATATCTGGAACTCTTCACTTGAAACTGGCGTTTTTCCAGATACGTGGAAACACGCTACCCTTCTCCCCCTGAGAAAAAAACCAAATGGTGAACCAGAAGATCTCAACAATCTCAGGCCAATCTCTCTGCTGCCCGCTCCGGGAAAAATGTTAGAGAAGCTGGTCCAGCGCCAACTGACTAACTTTATCGAGAGCAAGGCATCTCTGCATGACACACAATCTGGTTTCCGGGCGGGCTTTAGCACGGAGACCGCTCTCCTTGAGGTGGCTGAGTCAGTGAGATGGTCGTTAGATTCAGGGGCATCAGCGTTGCTGGTGCTCCTGGATCTGTCTGCAGCATTCAACACCGTCGTTCATGCCTTGCTGGTTCAGATTCTACAAGACACAGGCTTTGGGGGGAAGGCGCTGGCCTGGTTGAAATCATATCTGAGCGGTCGTACTCAGAGAGTCGCCTTACAACCATTTGAATCCAAACCTAAACATCTGTGGTGTGGCGTCCCTCAAGGCCCAGTGCTGAGCCCCCTACTTTTTAATCTGTACCTAGCTCTGCTTTTTTCTTTGATTGCCAACTGGGGAGTGAAGGCGATCTCCTACGCTGACGATACCCAGCTGGTTTTCTCTTTTCAAGAGCGGACGGTAGAGGCTTTTAAGAATTTTAAAGGGTGTTTGAGAGACATAGCACTTTGGATGAATAAATGCAAACTAAAACTCAATGCGGGAAAAACAGAGGTGCTGTTTTTTGGAAAGGGCCTAGTGCCTGATCCAGATCTGTGGTGGCCATCAGAAATGGGCCCACCGCCTTCTCCCGCCACTAATATCAGAAATCTGGGTGTGAGATGGGAGGCAGATCTTTCCTTTTCGGCTCAAATTCAACAGGTCTCCGCTACTTGCTTCAGCAAATTGAGAAACCTCCGGAAAGTTTTACATTTCCTGCCAGAAGATTGCCGCAAATCCGTAGTCCATGCCACAGTGACATCTAGGCTGGACTACGCAAATGGGTTATACCTTGATGTTAGAAATGGGATCTCTAGTTGGCAAGGGCTTGCACCTTTGTCCAAGTAGGGACCCTTCTTCCTAGTCAGGGTAAGGGTGTTACACTCGTGAAGTAACCCCTGCTCACCCTCGTGGTAGCTTGGCACGAGCAGTCAGGCTTAATTCAGAGGCAGTGTGTAAAGCATTTGCACATAACCAACAGTAATACAGTGTAAGCACTACAAACGGACACCACACCAGTTTAGAAAAATAACCAATTTTTATATACTCAAGTCAAGACCAATTACGACAAAAATCCACAATACTATACTTTAAAACGAATACTTGATAAGGTAACTTCTTCTTTGCAAGAATAGTTCAAAAACAAAGTTTGTGCTGAGTCGGTAGCTCCGTCCGAGCCTACCGCGATGCTGAAAACCACAGAGTCTAACAGTTCCAGCCGACCGCGTCGATACGGGCCAGC
This sequence comes from Calotriton arnoldi, assembly GCA_963921515.1. Classification (NCBI taxonomy): domain Eukaryota; kingdom Metazoa; phylum Chordata; class Amphibia; order Caudata; family Salamandridae; genus Calotriton; species Calotriton arnoldi. Next base: position 281,415 of record CAWUFW010007908.1, read on the forward strand.
AGAGTTGTGAACAGACTCGGTCACAGTACCTTTCTCGTTGTGGCTGGTACGGAGTGTACGAGCCGGTCGGCGTTCGTCGCGGTTGCGGTGCAAGACGGAGCGATGCAAGGTGCGGTGTCCTCGATGCGGGTGCAGGCAGCGGCTCGATGAGCGTCGTGCAGACGGAGTCGGTGAGTCCAAGGCGTGCGATGCAGGGTGAGACGATGCTCGATGCGGTGCTGACAGGTTGCGATGCAGGCGACCAAGCCGGAGTGCGGGAGCTGGCGTCGGACAGCGGTGCGAGTCGGAGCGGTGCGTCGCAGACGTGCGAGCGGTGCCCCAAATGCGATGCGGTCACGACTCTTGAGCCAGTTGCAGCAACCGCGTCGATCGGGTCCGGCTGGTTCAGTGAAGCAATGCGATGCGAACTGCGGTGCCCACAGGTCACGGTGCAAGCAGCGGCTCGATGTGGACGGCGTCGGACGTCGCCTACGGTGAGACCAGGGTTGCGATGCGAAGCGGGGCGATGCGGTCTGCGGTGCAAACAGGTCACCGGCCAGGGATGGATTCGGTTGACGGAGTCGGTTGCGGTTCCCTTCCTCTGTGGCAACTGAAACAGCGTTCCAGAAGCGGTACCCAGAGGCTTGTGAAGTCTTTGCAGTCCCTGAGACTTCTTAACAGGAGGCCAGCTCGGTTCCAGGCCCTTGGAGATACTCAGCACAAGTTTGTAGAAAGTTCAGTCCAGTCCTTTCACTGCCCAAGACAGAAGCAGCAACTGCAGGCCAAGCCCAACAAAGCAACAACACAGCAAAGGGGCAGTACTCCTCCTGGCAGCTCTTCCAGCTCTTCGTCTTGGCAGGTTCCTTGATTCCAGCGAGATCTAAATTCATGGGGTCAGGGCCCCAATATTTATATCCCAAATTCCTTTGTTCTCTGAAGGCAGAGAGGCCTTTGCCTAGTCCAAACCAGTTCTGGAGCACTTTGTTGACAAGTCTCCGTCCCTTCTTTCAGTGAGTAGGCCAGGGACATCAGGCACCACAGGAGGTGGAGCCAGCATTGTGGAGGGAAGGCACTGTCCTATTCAGGGCCCAGGTGCAACTCCTCCCACCCATCTACATGTAGATCTTGCTATTCAGCCCTGTGCTGACTCACCCTGTCTCCTGGCATCCCCCAGCCCCTGTCACTCACACTCCAGACAAGGAATACACAACCTCGCAGAGGCAGGCTTGGATGGTTAGACAAGAAAATACCCACTTTCTAAAAGTGGTATTTTCAAACACAGAATGTTAAAACCAACTTCACTAAAAGATGCATTTTATCATTCTGAGTCCAGGCATACTAAACTCGAATTTCTACCATGTTCCCGGGGTCAGTTAGGATTATAAGCTGTAATAATCAAAACTGCCCGTTCTGGCCTAGGGGGAACCGGTAGCCTTGCAATAGTGAAAAACGTACTAGGCTGTAATTCACTATCAGGACATGCCACACACCCCAGGGCATGTCCTACCTTTCGCATACAACGCACCCTGCCCACAGGGGTACCTTGGGCCTACCTTAGGGGTGACTAACATGTAGAAAAGGGAAGGTTTAGGGACTTGCAAGTGTGCGCACTTGCCAAGTCGACATGGCAGCCCCAGGCTGCGCACAGGCTCTGCAATGGCAGGCCAGAGTTACACTTTACGGGCTGTTTGCGTGGGTGGCACAATCCAGTGCTGCAGCCCACCAACAGCATTTGGTCTATAGGCCCTGGCACTCGTAGTGCACTTTACAAGGGACTGACACATAAACCAAATAGGCCAATCATGGAAACACCAATCCGTAACACATTTTATACAGGAGCACTTGCACTTTCCCACTGGACAGCAGTGAGGAAAGTGCGCAGAATCATTACACCAGCAAAACAGAGTCAAAACCGGGAGGTCAGAAAGCAAAAGTCAGGGGAAACACGCCAAAAGATGCCAAGTCTAACACATGTCCCCTCCAGCTGAAAGTAGGGAGAACTACCCAACCCCATTGGAGTTCTCCTCACTAAAGCGGAAGAACCTGGACAGACCATCTGCGTTGGCGTGTTCTGTACCAGGACGGTGCTCCACCGTAAAGTCCATTCCCTGTAGGGAGATGGACCACCTCAGCAGTTTTGGATTATCACCCTCATTTGCATCAACCATCTGAGGGGCCTGTGGTCTGTCTGAACCCGGAAGTGAGTCCCAAACAGGTATGGTCTCAACTTCTTCAGCGCCCAGACCACAGCAAAGCTTCCCTTTCTATGGCACTCCACCTCTGTTCCCTGGGAGTAGTCTCCTGCTAAGGAAGACTACAGGCTGATCCAGGCCCTCTTCGTTCAGTTGTGAGAGCACAGCTCCCACACCATGCTCTGAAGCGTCAGTCTGCACGACGAATTCCTTGGAGAAGTCAGGTGCCTTGAGCACGGGCGCCGTGCACATGGCTGCCTTCAGGGCATCAAAAGCTTTCTGGCAGGACTCAGTCCAGATCACTTTCCTGGGCTGCCTCTTAGAGGTCAGCTCTGTTAAGGGGGCAACGATGGTGCCATAGCCCTTAACAAATCTCCTATAGTAACCGGTGAGACCTAAGAAGGCTCTCACCTCTGTCTGGGTCTTGGGGGTTCCCAAGCCAGAATGGTGTCAATCTTGGGTTGTAGGGGCGCCACCTGGCCGCTTCCTACCTGGTGTCCCAAGTACACCACAGAACCCTGCCCGATCTGGCACTTACTGGCCTTGATCGTGAGGCCTGCACCTTGCAGAGCCCTCAACACTTTCTCAAGGTGCTGTAAATGTTCTTCCCAGCTGGAACTGAACACAGCAATGTCATCCAGGTAGGCGGCACTGAAATCCTCCAGCCCAGCCAACACCTGATTGACCAACCTCTGAAAGGTGGCAGGGGCATTCTTCAACCCAAAGGGCATCACCCGGAATTGGTAATGACCATCTGGGGTTGAGAATGCTGATCTCTCCTTGGCCCCATCGGTTAAGGCAATCTGCCAGTACCCAGACGTCAAATCAAACGTGCTGAGGAACCGGGCAGCTCCCAACCGATCAATGAGCTCATCAGCTCTGGGGATGGGGTGCGCGTCAGTCCTGGTGACGGCATTGAGCCCACGGTAGTCCACACAAAACCGGAGTTCTGGAGTGGCACCGGGCGCCGCAGCCTTTGGGACCAGGACCACTGGGCTGGCCCAAGGACTGTGGGAGGGCTCAATCACCCCTAACGCCAACATCTTAGAGACCTCCTCCTTGATGCTGGCTCTGACCCGGTCAGTCAACCTGTAAATCTTGTGCTTCACAGGAGGGCTGTCACCAGTGTCCACGTCATGGGTACACCAGTGAGTAACACCGGGGGTCAGAGAGAACAGTGGGGCGAACTGTCCCAACAACTGGCGACAGTCCCCTGCTGCTCCTGAGTCAGAGTAGGGGAGAGGATCACACCCTCTACTGACCCATCATGCTCCTTGGTAGACAGGAGGTCAGGGAGAGGCTCACTCTCCTCTTCCACCCCATCATCTGTCGCCAAGAGCATACTCACTTCGGACCTCTCGAAGTGGGGCTTGAGGCGGTTCACGTGAAGGACCCTCAAAGGGTTCCTTGGAGCCTGCAAATCCACCAGGTAGGTGACGTCACTTTTGCGCTCCTTTACCTCATATGGCCCAGTCCACTTGTCCTGCAAGGCACAAGGTGCCACTGGGGCCATGACCCACACTTTTGCCCAGGTTGAAATTCGACCAGAGTGGCATTCTGGTCATACCATCTCTTCATTTCTTCCTGGCTTGCTTCTAGGTTCGCCTGAGCGAGTTTCCTGAAGCGGGCAGTTTGGTTTCTAAAGGCCAGCATGTAGCTAAATACATCCTGGGGAGTTTTCCTGGGAGCTGCCTCCCAGCCTTCCTTTACCAAACTCAGAGGTCCTCTGACAGGGTGGCCATACAGGAGCTCAAAGGGGCTGTACCCAAGAGACTTCTGAGGCACCTCCCTGTATGCAAAGAGTAGGCATGGCAAGAGGACGTCCCACTTACGCCTCATGGGTTCTGTTAGACCCTTGATCATGCCTTTCAAGGTCTGGTTGAATCTCTCCACCAGACCGTTTCCTTGTGGGTGGTAAGGAGTGGTGAACTTGTAGGTTACACCACACTCATTCCACAGGGATGTCATATACTTCGATATGAAATTGGTCCCCCTATCAGAAACCACCTCTCTGGGGAATCCCACACGGGAGAAGATCCCCATTAACGCCCGGCCTACCACTGGCGCCGTCGTTGTCCTGAGAGGGATTGCCTCCGGGTACCGGGTGGCATGGTCCACCAAGACCAGGATGTACCTGTTGCCCATGGCTGTCTTGGGATCCAGTGGCCCCACAATATCCATCCCTACCCTTTCAAAGGGTGTTCCAACAACAGGGAAAGGTTGGAGAGGAGCTTTGACCTTCCTCCCACTCTTACCACTTGCCTGGCAAGTTTGGCAAGACCTACAGTGTGCATCTGACTGCCTTCGCATTTGGGGCCAAAAGAAGTGGGTGACAAGCCTGTCAAAGATCTTGTCCTGCCCCAAATGTCCTGCCAAAGGCACGTCATGAGCCAGACCCAGTAGGAAGGTCCTGAAGTGCTGGGGTACCACCAGCACACAGGCTGACCCAGGCTCAGCAACCTTAGGCTCACTGTATAGGAGACCACTCTCCCAGTAGATCAGATGTGACCCGGACTGATTACCAGCTGCCTGGTCTGCAGCCTGCCGCCGCAGACCCTCCAGAGTAGGGCACTCTGCTCTGCTCCCTGCAGAACTCCTCCCTGGTGGGACCCCCTTCTTGCTGCCAATGGGTCAGCTCAGAGATGTCTCCCAGTTCGGCTACCTGCTCCCCTGTAGGCACCGGGCGTCCCCTCGAGGTCCGCCTCCTCCCGGTCCGTGGGAACTCGGGGCCGGTTTCCCGCGCCCCTGCCCTTCTCTTGGCAGGGACTTGGGCCACTGTTCCAGGCTCCAAGTCCTCTTGAGCACCCTTTCTGGCTGCCATTGACCGAGTAGACACGCATGCCCACTCTGGCAACCCAAGCATCTCCAAGTGAGACCTGAGCTCAACCTCCTTCCATAAGGACTGCTCCAGGTCGTTTCCTAGCAGACAGTCTACAGGCATGGTAGGGCTCACAACCACCCTCAAGGGACCTGAGACCCCCCATTCAAAGGGAACCTGCGCCACCATACATTGGCGCTCTGAGTTGTCCACAGCAACTACTTGGTGGAATGCCCGGGGACTACTTGCTTCTCAGACACCAGGTGACCCCGGACTGAGGTCACACTGGCTCCAGTGTCTCTGAGAGCCTCTACCCTGTTCCCATTAATGGTCACCCAGGTGCTATATTTCTTTGTGTTAGGGGGCACCTGGTTTCCTGGGACCATCTCACTGTCCCCTAGTGAGACAAGGGTCATTTCTGCGGGATCCCCACCCTCCTGTGGGCACCCCTCCTCCCCAAGCGCTACACTAGCCAACACTTTGGACTGTCCACCGGTGGGTGGCTGTGTCCCCTTTGGGCACTTGGGGTCCCCCTTAAAGTGACCTACCTGGTCACATGCATAACACTTACAGGGGCCGGTCTCAACAGGCTTCCCTGTAGAGACCCCTTTCTTCTTATCACCGGGGGCTGGGAACCTTTACCCTGGGTACTAGTTTGGGGCCCTTTAGAGAACTCCTGTGCTTTACCCTTGTCCCCCACCTTTCTGCTGGGGACCCTGCCCACCTTTGGCTGAGTCTCCCCAAACGCTTTCTTGTGGACCCTGGTACTCACCCAGCGGTCCGCTTCCATAGCAAGCTTCCTGGGGTCAGTTAGCTTACTATCAACTAGGTGCTGGCGCAGATCTGCAAAACATAGACTAGACAAGTGCTCCCATGCAATCAAGTTGTAGAGCCCCTGAAAATCTGTTACACTACTGCCCTTTACCCAACCATCCAGCGACCTGCAGAACACATCCACACATTCCAACCAAGTGTTGGCATCAGACTTCTTACTGGACCTGAACTGATCCCTGTACTTTTCAGGAGTAAGACCATACTTCGTGAGGAGGGCATCCTTCATGTCAGCATAGGTGAGGTGATACCCCTTACCCAAAGCTATCAGAGCATCCCTTGCTTCTTCAGGGAAAAGTGGCCACAATCCTGCTCCCCAATTCTCCTCAGGGACCCCATTCATGTGTATGGCTGCCTCATAACCCTGAAACCACCTTTGTATGTCATCCCCCTTCTTGAACTCCTTGCCTACGTTCTTGGGAATGTGCACAATCCTGTCTGCCTTTCTGGACGAATTGCTGCCACCATCTGAGCCTGACTTACTCCTAAGTTCTAGCTCCTTCAGTTCTCTCTCATGCTCTAAGAGCATCTTCCTCTCCTCTATGGCCAATCTCTTCTCCTCCCGCTCACTCTCCAGCCTGAGCTTCTGCAGCTCAAACTGCCTTGCCTCCCGCCTGTCCTCCAGCTCCTCTGGGGACAGACTGCTGCTGCCTGACCTGGCGGGTTCCCCCTACCCAAAGCCTATCCACCCTGGAAATAGGCTCCTCCACCTCCTCACTGAGATTACCAGGCTGCCCACTGGCATGTCTGGCTGCTACCCAGGCCCTCAGCGCCTTCTGTAGCTCCTCCTTCCTTGTGAGGCCTTTAATTTGGACTTTCAGGTTTTTACAAATTGCTCGTAGTTCCTTTACGGCATAGGTTTCCAACCTATCCTCCTCAAAGATAATTTCCAGAGATGCAACGGATGATGCAGCTGTGTCAGGCATGACAAAAGTAGTGAGTTGAAAACTGGCAAGATCAAAAATAGGCCAAAAGAAAAAGAACCAGTATGTGGTACGTAATGGTCTGCGATATGGTAGTAGTGCACACAATTACTGTAAGTCAAGTGCAAACACAAGTCCTATCCCACCGCTGCCACCAATGTTAGAAATGGGATCTCTAGTTGGCAAGGGCTTGCACCTTTGTCCAAGTAGGGACCCTTATTCCTAGTCAGGGTAAGGGTGTTACACTCGTGAAGTAACCCCTGCTCACCCTCGTGGTAGCTTGGCACGAGCAGTCAGGCTTAATTCAGAGGCAGTGTGTAAAGCATTTGCACATAACCAACAGTAATACAGTGTAAGCACTACAAACGGACACCACACCAGTTTAGAAAAATAACCAATTTTTATATACTCAAGTCAAGACCAATTACGACAAAAATCCACAATACTATACTTTAAAAACGAATACTTGATAAGGTAACTTCTTCTTTGCAAGAATAGTTCAAAAACAAAGTTTGTGCGAGTCGGTAGCTCCGTCCGAGCCTACCGCGATGCTGAAAACCACAGAGTCTAACAGTTCCAGCCGACCGCGTCGATACGGGCCAGTAGAGTCGTGAACAGACTCCGGTCACAGTACCTTCTCGTTGTGGCTGGTACGGAGTGTACGAGCCGGTCGGCGTTCATCGCGGTTGCGGTGCAAGACGGAGCGATGCAAGGTGCGGTGTCCTCGATGCGGTGCAGGCAGCGGCTCGATGAGCGCCATGCAGACGGAGTCGGTGAGTCCAAGGCGTGCGATGCAGGGTGAGACGATGCTCGATGCGGTGCTGACAGGTTGCGATGCAGGCGACCAAGCCGGAGTGCGGGAGCTGGCGTCGGACAGCGGTGCGAGTCGGAGCGGTGTGTCGCAGACGTGCGAGCGGTGCCCCAAATGCGATGCGGTCACGACTCTTGAGCCAGTTGCAGCGACCGCGTCGGTCGGGTCCGGCTGGTTCAGTGAAGTGATGCGATGCGAACTGCGGTGCCCACAGGTCACGGTGCAAGCAGCGGCTCGAAGTGGACGGCGTCGGACGTCGCCTACGGTGAGACCAGGGTTGCGAAGCGGGGCGATGCGGTCTGCGGTGCAAACAGGTCACCGGCCAGGGATGGATTCGGTTGACGGAGTCGGTTGCGGTTCCCTTCCTCTGTGGCAACTGAAACAGCGTTCCAGAAGCGGTACCCAGAGGCTTGTGAAGTCTTTGCAGTCCCTGAGACTTCTTAACAGGAGGCCAGCTCGGTTCCAGGCCCTTGGAGATACTCAGCACAAGTTTGTAGAAAGTTCAGTCCAGTCCTTTCACTGCCCAAGACAGAAGCAGCAACTGCAGGCCAACCCAACAAAGCAACAACACAGCAAAGGGGCAGTACTCCTCCTGGCAGCTCTTCCAGCTCTTCGTCTTGGCAGGTTCCTTGATTCCAGCGAGATCTAAATTCATGGGGTCAGGGCCCCAATATTTATATCCCAAATTCCTTTGTTCTCTGAAGGCAGAGAGGCCTTTGCCTAGTCCAAACCAGTTCTGGAGCACTTTGTTGACAAGTCTCCGTCCCTTCTTTCAGTGAGTAGGCCAGGGACATCAGACGCACCACAGGAGGTGGAGCCAGCATTGTGGAGGGAAGGCACTGTCCTATTCAGGGCCCAGGTGCAACTCCTCCCACCCATCTACATGTAGATCTTGCTATTCAGCCCTGTGCTGACTCACCCTGTCTCCTGGCATCCCCAGCCCCTGTCACTCACACTCCAGACAAGGAATACACAACCTCGCAGAGGCAGGCTTGGATGGTTAGGCAAGAAAATACCCACTTTCTAAAAGTGGTATTTTCAAACACAGAATGTTAAAACCAACTTCACTAAAAGATGCATTTTATCATTCTGAGTCCAGGCATACTAAACTCGAATTTCTACCATGTTCCCGGGGTCAGTTAGGATTATAAGCTGTAATAATCAAAACTGCCCGTTCTGGCCTAGGGGAACCGGTAGCCGTGCAATAGTGAAAACGAACTAGGCTGTAATTCACTATCAGGACATGCCACACACACCAGGGCATGTCCTACCTTTCGCATACAACGCACCCTGCCCACAGGGGTACCTTGGGCCTACCTTAGGGGTGACTAACATGTAGAAAGGGAAGGTTTAGGGACTTGCAAGTGTGCGCACTTGCCAAGTCGACATGGCAGCCCCAGGCTGCGCACAGGCTCTGCAATGGCAGGCCCGAGTTACACTTTACGGGCTGTTTGCGTGGGTGGCACAATCCAGTGCTGCAGCCCACCAACAGCATTTGGTCTATAGGCCCTGGCACTCGCAGTGCACTTTACAAGGGACTGACACATAAACCAAATAGGCCAATCATGGAAACACCAATCCGTAACACATTTTATACAGGAGCACTTGCACTTTCCCACTGGACAGCAGTGAGGAAAGTGCGCAGAATCATTACACCAGCAAAAACAGAGTCAAAACCGGGAGGTCAGAGCAAAAAGTCAGGGGAAACACGCCAAAAGATGCCAAGTCTAACACTTGGTCTCCCTAAATATTCGATTAGACATCTCCAGATGGTACAGAATGCGGCTGCGAGACTAATCAGACGTATTCCCTTCCGGCATCATGTCTCTCCGCATCTACAGGAGCTTCATTGGCTCCCAGTAGCCAAAAGAATCGAATTTAAGGCCATGACTCTGGCCTATCGGGCCCTCAAGGGTAAATGTCCCAGTTATCTTAAACAAAGACTCTGCTGTTATAAGCAAAATCGTTCCCTACGGTCAAACTCTCAGAATTTGCTTTGTACTCCCTGCTTTGCGAAAGCCCGTATGGGTGGTAGGGCGTTCGCAGTGAGAACGGCCAAAATGTGGAATGCCCTGCCTGGGAACCTCCGCCAAGCTAACACAGAGACCTGTTTCAGAAAAGCGCTGAAGACATGGCTCTTTAGACTTGACTAGGCTCGGGTTCAGTGCTGAAACCTCGCTGTGCGTGCTGCCTGCTGCTAGAGCGCCGGGACACCTCTGTTTTGAGGTAGCTGTTTGCGCTATACAAGCTCCAGTATTATTATTATTATTATTATTATTATTATTAACATCGCAGTCAATACCACGACTGTGTTGTTACCACGAGTTTCATTACAACGTATCATTACAACAACTTGCTTTAGGGAAGCGCTGGACTTTGGAATAGCTTAATTTACTATTCCAACTCCAGTTGGTGTATCAGTAGGGAAGGTGTTGGGCTTAAAATCCAACACCAGTCCTGTTGGACTAAAAATGTGTCTAGCTGACTCCTTCTAGCATTGTGCGAGTTAAGTTAGCATTTGCGGCACCATTTTGTATTCAGCGCCATTTTCGTACTATGATCGAACATAAGCTTCTTCTCATAACGTTTGCCTCAGCAGAAAGCAGCCTCGATTGTTTCTTTTTTTCATATTAAAGGTTGAGCTTCACTGCACTAATGAATAGATCGTTCTGTCTCTGCATGCCTTTCCACTGGGGTAAGCCCTGCTCCCACCTCAGAGAGACGAGCACAGGCTGAGTAACCCTGAAGCTAAGATAATGTGCACCCAGTCTCACGATGGTAGCTTGTCCATCTGTACCTCCTTTGTTCATCAGTGTCCAGGCTGGAAAATTCCAGTCTGGGCGTGTCTTAGGGGTATTGGAAATGTATATTTGACTTTACCTTGTGAACGGGGGTCAGTCCCTCGGCAGCTATCTAAGGAGGCTGGTCAGACCGGACTCCGCTCGAGCGCATACTAATAAATAACTTTGGTTTCTCTACTGTCTGACCAACTCTTCATTTGTATGGAAGGCTGAGGGGTGGTCTTGAGTGACCCGGGTGGCCCTAATCGGGTCACTTCCTTAAGTCCAACACCGCATTCCCTAAAGCAAGTCGTTATAATGACTTGCATTGTAATGGAACTCATGGTAAGGTCACAGTCGTGGTACTGACTGCGTTGCAAAGGCACTACTTTGTAATGCCTGCATTGTAATAGATGTGTCCGCTGAAAAAATGACAAAAATGCTGCATTCTACAACACATTTTTCATTATATATTCAATTGTATTAGCTTTTAAAGAATAGTAAATGATGACCTTACTGTGCATCAGGATACAACAATGATTGTTGGGGCCCGTCAATGATTCCCTCACTATCACCCTCCAACAGTGCCCCTCTCTCATATGTATTTCATTTGTATTACAGCGCTTCTCATACCAGTGTAGGATGTCGGAACACTTTACAGCACACACACATACAGAGACAATGACTAATACATGTGTAAATCATTGTATAAAAAATGTTACATAAGACAAAAGGGAACACCAGGTGTAGGATTTACACGTCACCCATACAAGTAGTCTTTTTTTACGTGTTTGGTCTGGAGAAGCACAAACTCACGATTCAAATCCTAACAAAGTGGTTGGGATTGGATTTACTAATAAGAAGGTATTTCTACCCAAACCAATTTTAGAAACATTAAAATAATGAAAGACTGGGGGAAAAACATACCTTTCAAACCTGTACCATGCAGCTCTTTGATGGCAGTTCATAGCTCACTGTGCTATATTACGATTGCAAGCTATGAACTGCAAGTTAGAAAAGGATCTCTGTGACAAAAGCCATAACCCACTGAGCTATGCACATTAAATACAGTTCTGTGATCTGAATGGTACACATTATTTGCAGCAGCATATTAACCCTCTGCCTTACTTTAGATGAGTCAAAACTGCTAATCTAACAAGATGCAATCCTACACCGTCTTCCTCCTTTAACTTCCTGCTCCTTTACAGACCTCCACCTAGCAAGGCGACATTCCCAGACGCACTTCTAGACACAGTTTCAAACCTGATAACAATACACTCCAACCTATGCGTTCTGGGTGACCTCAACATTTGGTTTGACAAACCCAATATGACCCATCCAAAAACAATAATCACTGGCCTAGACGCACTGAACCTCCATCAGATTGTCCACAAACCGACACACACCGCTGGACATATACTAGATGTCATTTTTGCTAATACTGAACTAGTTACCTTTCAAACTATAACTCCAGTCACATGGTCAGACCACCACTTGCTTGCTTTCCAACATAAAACAACACTAAGCGACTCACCTAAAACTACTTTACATCCATCCACCTATCGGCCGTGGAACAAACTCAATTTGGAACACTTAGAAACACAACTAACATCAAGTACAAATCTAGAAACAATAAATTCTGTTCAAAAACTATATGAGTGGCTACAAGAAGCTTTTGACATCCTGATACCACTCAAAACCACACAACAGAACAAAAGAAAAAAAGCGCCTTGGAGAAACATAGAAATAAAAGACATAAAACAACAAATTAGAAAGCTGCAACGTACCTGGCTCAAAACAAACTCCAAACAAGACAAACTTCACCTACAAAAAATTAACAGATTATACAAGTCGGCTATCAAAAAAGCTAAGAAAAGGTACTATTCAGACAGAATTCAAAACGCTAAATGTGCAAATAAAGAATTCTATAAAATACTCAATGAATTTCGCAAACCAAATTCCCTAGAAAGAACTCATCCTGTTACTCAAGATTTCACAGACAAACTGGCAAATCATTACACGGACAAAGCAAACACGTTGGACTCATACTTAAAACAGAAACAAAGCACCAGCACTAACCCTTGTACAAAACAACAATCCAAGAATACTCTAACCAAGCCTCTCCGTTCCTTCCAACACATCTCACACGATGAATTTATGGACCTGGTCAAAGCAAGCAGGCCTGCCGGCAGCCCTTCTGACCCCTGTCCATCACAAATTTTCAAGACAATTCTTTTAACAACCTCTGCTGCCACTCCAGTAAGAAGAATCATCAACAACTCCTTCACGACCGGAATATTTCCAGAAGAACTTAAAAAATCACACATACGCCCTTTACTGAAGAAAACAAACTTGGACCCGCTGAACCCTGACAACTACAGACCCATTACAAATGGACCTTTCCTGGGCAAACTGGTAGAAAGAGCAGCGTTCGCCCAGATGTCACAATTCATTGAAGAGAATGACATACTCTCAGACTTCCAAACAGGATTCCGTCCGGGGAGAGGCACTGAATCTGCCCTCCTTGCCATCTGGGATGACCTAAAAAATACAGTTGACCGCAACGGAGTTGCTGCGCTACTCCTCTTGGACCTCTCAGCTGCCTTTGACACGGTTGACCATGACACTCTGAAACAAAGACTCTATGAATCCGGCATAGAGGGAACTGCTCTAGACTGGATCGCGTCCTACCTTCAAAACAGAACTAATGTCATCCATACCCCACCTTTCTCGTCCAAACCGTACTCCACAAAAGCAGGGGTCCCTCAAGGCTCTATCATCTCACCCATGCTTTTCAACATCTACATGAAGTCATTACCAGTACTGATCAATAAATTTCACCTTACGTGCTATAACTATGCAGATGACACGCAAATACTCCTTCAACTGGAATGCCCCAAAGACATTGAAAAATCACCAATTTTCAGCTGTCTCAGAGCCGTGGATCAGTGGATGACTTGGAGCCATCTCAAATTGAATACTTCAAAACGGAAATACTCACGTGTGGCGATTGGAAACATTACAACCCGCTTGCTACATGGCCTAATGAACTGGGATCACCACCTAAAGTATCGAAGGAAGTAAGAAACCTAGGAATGACCATGGACTCCAAGCTGTCGATGAATGCCCAAGTGGACAAACTAGCAAGATCAAGCTTTGTCACTATAAAAACGCTGCGACGAATTTTCCCTCATTTGGGATTTCCGCACAAGGTCCAAGCTACCATCTCCCTTGTCCTGTCCAAACTCGATTACGCCAATAGCCTCTACCACGGATCACCTTTGACGACCATGAAAAGACTACAACGGATTCAGAACTCGGCTGCCAGACTACTCTTACATATCAAACCGCGAGACCACATATCCCCTGCCTTGAAAGCCCTGCATTGGTTACCGGTTGCCAGAAGATCCACGTTCAAGCTGCTTTGTATCACCCACAAAGCAATACATGGAATGGGACCACTCTTCATCAGGAATAAAATCACCAAACACATTCAACAGAGGAACCTCTGCTCTAAAGGAGCATCTCGCCTCAAAATCCCAAGATACAAGAAAAAAACCATGGGTGGCACATCCTTCTCTGTTCAAGCAGCCAAACTATGGAACTCTTTACCCCCAACATAAGATCCACCGACAGCCACCTTATCTTCAGAAAACTACTCAAGAATTGGCTTTTCCCCACATAAGCACCATACGCAAACAGAAATTTACAGCATATCCCTCTGTATATAAGCATTTGTTTTCACTATAGACATGTACCTATCTTTGTGTATTGCTTTGTATAAACATGTACAATAATTATGTTGTTGAGAAAAAAAAAAAATAATAATAATAAATAAATATCATCTTTGGTCTACATGTACTAACTTCCATTGTGCATCTATGTACCTTCCATGTACTTGGAACTGTGTGTCTCTGTAACTTTTCTCCTGAAAAAGCATATCCAATGCACTACCCTATTTCTCATCCTGTGCCTCTAGCCATATCTTTAATCTGCATATACTTACCTCCTTTATGTATCTATATACTTTCAATGTATTTATGGATCTATATATTTATCACTTTCTTCTAATTTAGCATTTCCAAGGCACTACCCTAGTTCTCAGCCTATACTTATCTCAATATATCTTCTAGCCCAACCTTCTGACTCATCTCAAACTTCTTTCTACTACTCTTTCCAATGCACTACCCTATCTCTCATCCTATACATCTATCAATATATCCTCTACATCCACACTCATTTATCCCAAACCCCATACCACTACTATGACCACCAAAATAACCCTTTCTAGACTCTCGCCTACTCTACCCTCCTTGCATCATCGGACACCTCTTTTACTATACCGATGCCCTAAAACAAACCTTTCTAAACTCTTCCCTGACTCCTCCCCTCAAACCCCCTTCTCCCCCTCCTACTGCTAAGACCTATAAAAAAATTTAAAAAAATCCTTCACTCTTTTATCCCTCCACTATCCTTTTCAATCAGAATTAACAGTCTAACATATTCAATTTTCAACTATACTAATTCACCACTAATCCTTTATGGGTTCCAGAGTAGCGTGCTACTCGCCAATAAAGCGTCTCAACACCCCATCAGGGTTACAAGCGCTATATAAATGCAAACCTTTTTCCCTTTCTACCCTCCCCAACCCTTCTCAATTCAAATAACTGACTAACATATCCACCACTAAAATTACTTTCATGTTTCACCATAATAATTCAACACTAATACTTCTGGGTTCCAGAGTAGCGTGCTACTTGCGCTTCAAAACCCCATCAGGGGTAGCAAGCGCTATATAAATACAAACCTCTTTCCCTCTTCTATCCCGCCACCTACCCTTCTCTACCCAAATAACTGAATAACATGTCCACTAATCAAAGTTACTTCATTTTTTACTAGACTAATGTTCAACACTAATCCTTAATGGGTTCCGGAGTGGCGTGCTACTCGCCAGAAAAGCGCTTCAACACTCATCAGGGGTAACAAGTGCTATATGAATGCAAACCTTTTTTCCCTTTTATCCCTCCGCTATCCTTCTCACTCCAAATAACTGACTAATATCCACCACTGAAACTACTTTCATATTTTCACCATATTAATTCACCACTAATCCTTGATGGGCTTCCAGAGTAGCATGCTTCAACACCCCATCAGGGGTAACCAGCGCTATATAACTACAAACCTTTTTTTCCTCCTCTATCCTTCTGCTATCATTCCAAATCCAAATAACTGCCTAACCTATCCATCACTTAAAATGTATTTGCATGTTTCACTATACTAATTCAACACTAATCCTCTATGGGTCCCGGAGTAGCGTGCTACTCGCCGAAAAAGCGCTTCGACGCCTCGTCAGGGGTAGTAAGCGCTATATAAATGCAATTACAATTACAATTACAATTACAATAGACAACATTTCGATCTCTATGGATAGTGGGGTGAAGCCTAAGTCTAAATTTGTTCCCGTAACAGCATATCACCGTAATGTTGATGTATTTTACGATAAGGTAACAGAGGACCTAAATCGGCTTGGTATTCTGGCCAAATTAGGGCCCCAATTAAACCATAACCTATCACTCAATGAAAGACAGGCATTGATGAGGCTACGCAAGATGATAATATTGTAATCCGTGAGGCCCACAAGGGTGGCAATATAGTCATCATGAATAAAATGGATTATATGAATGAGATTGATCGTCAACTCAGTAACAAGCTCTGTTAGGAACCCATTGGAATGAATCCCACTAAGGAATTAACCTTACTCATAAATTTTAAATTGAGTGAATGGAGAGATGTGTGTTTGTTAACCAATGACGAGTATCATTACCTTAGGGTAGTGTTGTATTCCGCTTTAGGTGTCCATATATAGGTTTTCCAGAAACATGTCCTTATATAGGCACAATTCGCATTGCCCTTATATAGGCATAAGATCCCAGTCCTTATTTAGGCATTAGCCATGCTATCCAAATACAGGCATGATCACTTACATCCATCCACCCTAACGTCACAACGAGTTCTTAGAAACCGGACCCTTAAGCTCTTGGGAGTTCCCCTAGCACAGGATTATTGATTTCTCCAAGAACTCATTTATTATGCATGAACCACTACACCTTAAGGGTTCATTCCTGACGTCTTCCTCTGCCCGACTTTACGTCAATGCTAACATTCCAAGGCACCTAACGGGTATAAATATACCTTCCCTTGCCCAAGAAAGTAGGAGGAGACCTCGACTTTAGAGGAGCCTGTGTCTTGGCCTGATGCACTGACAAGAGACGCTGTCATCCCTGCTCGCAGAGAATCCAGCTTCCAGTGTTCTGACTCCCTTCGCGGGGTGTTAGAGTTCAAGACCCGGAAAGAGATTCCCACCTCTCTCATTCTCAAGGTATGGAGCTGACTAGAACCTAGAGGGACTCTTGGCATACTAGACTCTTGGCATACAGGACTCTTGGCATACTAGACTCTTGGCATACAAGACTCTTGGCATACTATAGCATACCATACTATAGAATACATCACCTACTTCTTACCTCGCACTACACTTAGGTTAGGTACACTGGGGTAGAACTAGTTAGAGAAGCATCTTATGAGTACTCACATTTTTAGCTTATGTTATTTATGTATATGAATATATGTGTCATAGCTAAAAGATAATGCTAGCGCAGTATTATTTCTTTCTACTGCTTACGCTGTACATTATATATCTCGCATACTGTCTTATGATCATAACAGCTCATATCTCTTACACGAGAAACAAGACTGTTAAATAAATCCTTTTATTGAAACGCCCGTCTATTCTTTCTGTGTAACTCTGAAGAAACTAAGCATGCACGATTAGCTGAGTGAAACTGTTATCTATTGATCCACGATTCTAAGAGTGTTCCGATTCTAAAGGGAAACAAAGTTGTCATGTTTATGCGGTTGCCAGAAACTACTCCCTTCTTGTTTACAAGGAGTTTCTAGTGGCCTCTGAGTTAGCTGGCACAAAGTAATTAAGTTTAATATACTCGATAGGGACATACTGACCTCAGTCCTATGTCTAAATCTATAGGGTATATTATTCCAATGCGCAGAGCCTATTAGGGAAATAGGAACTACACTACATGGCGCCCAACGTTTGGTAAGGCACTAATTTAACGCTAGATACTGAGTAACTCAGTCGTGCTTTTCTCTCTCAGAGACCCCTACTCACATACTCCATAAGACGTCTGGAGTGGGTAGGGTTAAATATCCGCCAAAGCTAAATAGGACAAAAACCCTATATATTAGCTGTTTGGTTTGTTCAACGTTGAAGGATACAGTGTTCCAAAATATTGTGCACCTTATCTTTTGTTTCCTTGAAACTTGTTCTACATTTTTCAAAAAACAATGTCCCTGAACGGGGATACTAACACCGAGAACGGTGTAGCTGCGGCTGATCCAGTCGTAACAGCTTTTAACTTTACAGGTTTAAATGAAACCGATGAGGGTGTTATAAACATCCCTCCAAACTTAAGGAGAGCCATCACTCTAAAACTTATAAAACACAGCCTATCACCAAGAGGTGGTAGAGCAGTTTTCGTGATAGAGGCACACAAATCCTTTCAGACAGAGGAATTCTATTCATGGATAGTATTCCCAGAATCAAATCCAGTAACAAAAGTGTTTCACTTCTTTAAAGAAGATGAACCACCAGAGGAATATATTCCTTTCGAGGATATTGAAATTCCACTCACATACCAGGAGCATAATCTCTGGTTTAAAGGCACCCTAAAACATCACAAAAACATTACCAGGCTCGGTCCACTAGGTAGACCAGGAGCAACATGGCCGATTCTAGCCGGCTAAACACCTCATCCTGACATCGAAGAGATGTCAGACAAGGAATTACTTACTCAACTACAAGAGTTAATAAAAATTTACAGACAATTAGTCCAATATGTCATGGAGACTTTCACAGTCCAACCACCAATGACCATTCCAAGTCAAACCCCTCTACAGGGGAATACACTAAAAATTACTCCACAGACTTTACACGCAGTCATGGGTAAAATGCCCACAAAACGTGAGCAAATTCCATTCTGGATAGCTCAAAAAATTACTCAAATCAAAGCAGTATTTCCAAATACTAGCCCTTATGAGAAACGCAGAATACTAACAACCTGTTTACCAATGGGGATCACACCACAACTGGAAGATTGCACCACTTGGGGCGCAGTCTTTGTTGCCATCTATACTAAAACACATGGTGTTCCATCAATTGCAGTAATACCAGATGTCCTGAAACAAATTCAAAACGAATACGGGGCAGAGCCTGCTCTGAATTTAGGTATGAAATTACTGAAAAACTTCAACCAGGTCTCAACAATAATATTATCTAATATTAAAGGAGAGGCAGCATCAGTGGCGATCCGCCAACGCTTAAGTTAATTTGATGTAACAGAACATCAACATGAACTACCCAGAATAATTGAACAATCTTATGCAGAATTAGGCAGAGATAGTTTGGGTGGAAAACCTTTGAAGCCAAAACTATCTGAAATTCCTGAGATGACTCTATTAAACAAACTCCTACATCTTCTAAAAAGAAGTGGGAAACTAATAAACAAAATTCAAACGAGACACGTTCTCAATCCCGAGGTAGGTCTCCTCAAAAGGAGCCCTCTGAAAGGAGGTATAACCTCAGGGATCACTGACAGAATATCGATGAGAAGAATATCGACCTACAAAAATATCGAGGTAAAAATATAGAATGCCAAAATATCGAATCCCTATCTACAAACAGGTAAGTACAAAAATATTGAATCCAAAATATAGTTGTAAAAATATAGTTAGTCAAAATATCGAATTTTTTAAATATCTTAAAAGTAATGTAAAATTAATGAAATACTATATATAATTAACTAAAACATACTTAAAAATACTTAAATAACTTTAAAATTAATAAATAATTAATGTAAGTAAAAAAAATAAACATACATTTTTATTTTTTAATACATATATATATTAAAGTAATATTTATAAAAAATATTCAATATTTTTAGCATAGGATAGCGGGAGGGTAAAATTTACTATTACCACTCCAGTGAGTGCAACAGTAGGGAAAGCATTGGATAGCGGGAGGGTAAAAATTACTATTCCCACTCCAGTGAGTGCAACAGTAGGGAAAGCGTTGGATAGCGGGAGGGTAAAAATTACTATTCCCACTCCAGAGAGTGCAACAGTAGGGAAAACGTTGGATAGCGTAGGGGTAAAAATTACTATTCCCACTCCAGAGAGTGCAACAGTAGGGAAAGCGTTGGATAGCGGGAGGGTAAAATTACTATTCCCACTCCAGAGAGTGCAACAGTAGGGAAAGCGTTGGATAGCGGGAGGGTAAAATTACTATTCCCACTCCAGAGAGTGCAACAGTAGGGAAAGCGTTGGATAGCGGGAGGGTAAAAATTACTATTCCCACTCCAGTGAGTGCAACAGTAGGGAAAGCGTTGGATAGCGGGAGGGTAAAATTACTATTCCCACTCCAGAGAGTGCAACAGTAGGGAAAGCGTTGGATAGCGGGAGGGTAAAATTACTATTCCCACTCCAGAGAGTGCAACAGTAGGGAAAGCGTTGGATAGCGGGAGGGTAAAAATTACTATTCCCACTCCAGTGAGTGCAACAGTAGGGAAAGCGTTGGATAGCGGGAGGGTAAAAATTACTATTCCCACTCCAGAGAGTGCAACAGTAGGGAAAGCGTTGGATAGCGTAGGGGTATAAATTACTATTCCCACTCCAGAGAGTTCAACAGTAGGGAAAGAGTTGGATAGCGTAGGGGTAAAATTACTATTCCCACTCCAGTGAGTGCAACAGTAGGGAAAGCGTTGGATAGCGTAGGTGTAAAAATTACTATTCCCACTCCAGAGAGTGCAACAGTAGGGAAAATAATGATTTAATATTTTAATAAAAATAAAATAATTATCAATACCAATAAAAAATTAATTAAAATTACTTACCAATTACAAAATATTTAATAATTAATTCTAAATACCAATAAATATTATTTCTTAAAAATTAATTACCTATTAATTATTAATTAACAAAGAATTAATTTTCAATACCAAAAATAATAAATAATAAAAAAATACCAAGTAATAATTAATTGACAGTAAATTAATTATCAATACACCAAAATATTTTCAATAATTAATTAATTACAATTAAATTACTTCCCACCCTATTCCCCTATAAACCCACAACCCGCTACAAAGAATAAATTAATACAATTAACATAATTATCAATTAATACATTAATAAAAATTAATTACCAATTAATAAAAATTAATTACCAATTAATAAAAATTAATTACCAAATAAGAATTAATTAACAATAAATTAATAATCAATACCAATAAATAAAAATAAATAATTACTGAATTACAATTAAATTACTTCCCACCCTATTCCCCTATAAACCCACAACCCGCTATGAATAATAAATTAATACAATTAATATAATTATCAATAAAAGAATTAATAAAAATTAATTACCAATTAATAAAATTTAATTACCAATTAATAAAAATTAATTACCAATTAATAATTATTTAACAATGAATTATTTACCAATACCAATAAATAAAATTAAATAATTACTTAATTACATTTAAATTACTTCCCACCCTATTCCCTATAAACCCACAACCCGCTACAGAACTAAAACGCAAAATTAAATTAAATATAATTAATAATTCCTAAAAATTAATATTTAATTTACTATAATTAAATTACTTCCCACCCTATTCCCTATAAACCCACAACCCGCTACAGAATTAAATTACGCAAAAATTAAATAACATAAAATTCATTACTTTAAAAAATTAAAACATACATTACAAAAATAATACATACTTTTAACACATGTACTAACACTTAAAACACTATAAAAAAATTAGATATTTTTAACAACTATATTATGACTGTCGATATTTTGACAATCGATATTTCTTACCTGAATTTCGATATTCTTAACCACTATATTTTGGCAATTCGATATTCTGTCCATTCTATATTAAAAACTCGATATTTTGGCAATTCGATATTAAAAATTCGATATTATGTCTGTTTACCAACCTCAGGAATAGGGATAATTTAAGAAAACCTGACAGGTATCAAGATACTGATACACGTTCCTCTCGTACCTTTCAGATATCGTCACATACATCGGAAAGAAGAGGACGGTCAGAACATAGAAAAGAACGCGTGAAATCCAAAGACGATAAACACGTTCAGAAAAATAAATCAAAACCTCAATTTACAAAAAGAAGGTAGCAGGTCTGAAGATCAGACATGCCGAGAATACTGAGAACACAGCTCAAGAACGGAGAATGGGCTCAGACAATGCTGGACAGTGCAGCAGAAGTCACAATAGCTCGCCAGAACCTGAAGGAACTTCTGGAGATAGTGGACTTGAATGAGTACATCACAGTAGAGACTGTAGACACCAGGGTTAGTACTCCACAAAAGTTATATGAAATAACACTCCGAATGGAGGGAGACATACCAAGAAAAGTGAAAACACTCTTTTGGGAGAAACGTTCAAGGGGATATGATATACTTCTAGCAGAAAAAGACTGGCCACCACATTTTGTCAGGGAGTGCCCACATGGCGAGGACATTATTATGCCAGCCTTCTCCAACCATATTCCAATTTACCTAAAATATACTTATGCCAGGAAATGGGCAGTTGCCCAGGCCCCAGCATTATACAAAAATCATGTAGGATGGGATGAGGACTCACCTCACCATAAAATACAGCTAAAAATCAACCTACTGCACAAAGGCAGTACCCAATAAAGCAAGAAGCTAAAAAACAGGTCAGGGAGATCTTAGATCAACTTGAATACCAAGGGGTGATTGAAACATGCACCTCCTCAATGAACAATCCTTTGTTTCCTGTATCCAAACCAGACAATACATATCGTCTAGTTTTGGATTACAGACACTTGAACACTTGTTCCAAAACATTTGCAGTGCAAAATGCACATAGTACAGCATTAATGAATAACATTGTGCGTAAAAATATAAAACCACATTGGACATTTCAAATGGTTTCTTTTGTCAAAACATAGCACCAGAAAGCAGGTACTTAACAGCTTTCTCAATAATGGGGACCCAGCGTCAATTTTGTAGACTCCCACAAGGGTTCAAAAATAGCCGGCGTTATTCTCAGCAAGGGTAACAGAGTTACTACAAATTTATGATAATGAAGCATTGTCATATGTCGATGACATCTATCTGACAGACGATGACCTAGATAGGCACTTGAACAGGGTGAGTACCATTATATTGGGCTTCGCCTCTGAAGGCTATAAATTCAACTTTAAAAAATCCAGAATTGCCCATCTCAATGTCCTTTTCTTAGGATATGAGCTTTCAAGTGAAGGCAAGAGCCTGGCAGCTAACTTTTTAGAAAAGTGGCGCTGCTCCAACCTCCAAAAATGCTGAAAAATTTACAATCCATCTTGGGTTTCCTAAACTTTGGAAGAACTTACATTCTAAATTACGCAGAAAGGGTTAAACCTCCCTACGAATTAATCAAACCTGATTTTTCAACAAAACATTGGACTCAGGAACACACAGAAAACCTGCGTTCACTCCAAGCTAACATGTTAGAAACAAATCACTTACAAACACGCGTAAATACACGCAATTTAGTGATCCGAATAATTTCGGGTCAGTGCGGATTCACTTATTTAACATTTAATGAGGGTGAAAAAGTACCAATAGCATACAAATCACATTTGTATACACAAGCAGAAATGCGCTTCACTTCAACAGAAAAAATACTGACAGCAGTTCAAACCGCTGTAGCAAAAGAAAGAGCTCTAGCTCAAGGAAAACGCATTATTGTCGTAACCCCAGTACCAGCCTTAGAGGCGGTTACAAAAGCGAGCATTCCAAATGCAAAAGCTTTACATCCTAGATGGATACAATGGGTTAATTCTCTTGCTGCAACAGATGTTGAATATGTTTTTGATCCTGATTTAAAAACACAAGCGTTCCTGCAATATGAACATGAATGTCCTCTGCCCACTGAAATTCTGCCTCTCGATCAGTACAAATTTATAATTTACACTGACGGATCAGCACAACCCGCGACAGGGAGTAAGCAAGCTTACAGTGCAGCGTGCGCAATCGTTAAAGGTCGCATGCGCGATGATAACTTCAGACCAATGGTCACTAAAACTCAATCTCTAGGATATTGTACAGCTCAGCGAGCTGAACTACAAGCATTCAAACTCGCACTTGAAAATACAGATCGTGAATTCCCCACACTTATAGTGTGCGATTCCTTTTACTGTGTTCAGTCATATAATGAATATACAAAATTGGCTTGAAAACGGGTTCAAAGATGCAAAAGGTGGCACAATAAAGCATAAAACACTTTGGGAACAAGTAGTTCTGTTGAGAGACGAACTACCAAAAGCTCACGTGATACACACGCTGAGTCATCAACGTGATGGCGTTCACGTTGCAGGGAATTCATTGGCTGACGAAGCTGCAAAGGGGGCTGTTCAGATGGCTTCCGTAGCTGCGATCACTCGTTCAAAAATGAGACTAGACAGTGAGATATTGTTGGCTGTCAATGCTTCAAGCAAAGGCAGTGGTGCAGCGTTACCAAAGAAATTTCCACTCAAGTACTCTTATGTAATTGATGCGAACAACGTTCCTTTTGCTCGAATCCCTGGAGTGGGGGATAGGGTAATTCCAAACATGGAACGTAGAGCAGCTTTGATTTATGAAGCACATCTGGGGAGGGTCTGTCACATCAAGGGATCTCTAAAACAATATTAACATTAAAAGAGATGTACTGGTGGCCTGGAATGAATACACAGATTCACAACTTCATCGATGACTGCATAGACTGCAATAGACAGCGTGGTGCAGAAAGCCATCAGACACCAGACTCACAAGTAGCCTGCCCAGTACAGACACCATTGTTAGACAGCATTAGACTATCTACGCGCAGGAGTTCTTTTGGACAAATGCAATCCCACAAATACTAAGTCAAGGTTCCTATGGATATGGCCTCAGCGCTCGGCTGACGCTCGAACTGTTATAAAAGATTTGCGAGTCTTTATCGGCACATACGCAATAGGCACACTACATTCTGACCAGGGTCCTGCGTTTAGCTCTCGGGCTTACAAAGAAGCCATAGCCAGTTTGGGCATTGCATTGCGGTACTCCTCTCTGTTTCATCCTGAGGGAAATTCTGTTGTGGAAAGGAAAAACCGGGACATAAAGCAGTCTATAACAGCTAGAGTATTAGGTTCGGGTGATGGGTGGGTCAAACATCTTTATGGGGTCCAACGCTCATTAAATAATTTGCCAAGAAGTTCTCTAGGGGGGTCACTCCATATGAGGTCCTGTTGGAATGTGGGTTCCTGATCTCGAATGTAAAGGCACAGTGGTGGAAAATAAACCCTTTGATATCAAAGATCATTTGGCTGTTTTACAGGATCTAAATGAACTAAGATCGAAACAAAGCAACGTGTTCCTGAAGCCAACCACCACTGGGGAAACACCGGCAGTCCCAGCAAGGCCTGTCTGGATCCCAAAAGTTGGGGATCTAGTCAGAGAGAAGATTGCGGACAAGAAGGAATTTGGACCTTCTTACAGACAACCAGTAACTGTCCTAGCCGTCCACGGAACAAGAACAGTACTTCTGCCGCCCCTTGCTGGAAAAAAGGAGAAAATATTTGTGTCAATCGACCTCATCTAACCACAGTATGTGGCCAATACTAAATAGTAGGCCTCGTGGACTCCGACCTAGTAGCAGACGCACTCCTCTCGCTACTATCCAAGAGGTTCAGACTGAAAGACTCATAACCATCGAGAATTCAGCAGTAACAGATGAAGGACTAAGCAACAATGCTATGGAACTCATCCCTCTTGAAACTCAAGTAACAGTTCGTCCAGATACACCTGTCTACACCAACGTAACACGTGATCAACTGGTTCCAGCGATTTCGACAAATCCTGATGCAATTCCAACTATTGACCGAACTGCTTCTGGCTATTTCATTAACTTTGATACGTTTTCTGAGGATCCAAGTGAGCCTGAAACGACGCCAGCCCTAAAAACTTTCAAACAACAAGTACAAGACCTTTTTCATTTTCTGAAAGAGACTTATCTGGTTTCACCATGTATTGAAATATGGATTATTTCTGGAATATTTTTCTTTCTGTTTTGGCTAGCTTTGGTTATGACTCTTAGCATGCTTATAAATGGCAGATACATTCGTATGGACACTGAGAGTAAAAATGTGAACTTACTTTTCAAACCACACAAATCCTCCCATCGTGAAGCAAGAGACTTGTCAGCAGTGAACATCACAGCCGTTCCTATACAGGATGGTATAGTTTGGGACAAAACCGATTTTGACATATTCGGCCCGACTGAACTTTTGAAGATTCCACATTTATTTAAAATTTCATTAAGTGACTTTATTACCTCCAGTACCTATTCTGATGATTGGGACTTTGAGACTGTTAATGATATGATGTCTGATCTAGAAAAGTCTGCAGCGTTCTCTAACAATGAATACTTAGAGGGCTCATCAGACTACGAACAGCTTTATTGTTATAACCACTATGGTCATCATTTCTTGCATAAATCTGCAACACCTAGAAATGTTTTTATGTTTAACCAATGGGAACATTGTCCTACACCACCAAGGGGTAGTTCAAGAACGTTTGCAAAGAAGTTTCCATATTTTTCAGGGTACAATATATCTGATCCAGAATCATTTTACTATAAGAATGTAAACAAGACAGGACAGAAAATTATGTTAACTAATACAAAACAGATTTATTCTGCAGCCTTTATTACCCAACTGTCTAGACAAGGATTTGACTTTTGTAAAGACACAATCGAGACAAAATCTGTCTGGGGTTGTAAAGATTGGCAAGTGCAGGGGATAGAAGCTTTGTTTAGAGCCTGTATCATCCCACATCAAATAATGTTTTTGAATGACACTGTGCAACAAACGTCTTGCCTTGGTTAAGCCAAGATCAAAGACATGAACACACCTTCTGTACCAACACCTGCAAGTAATAGCACTACACAGGGAGCGGTCACAGTAGACACAATACTACAAAACAACAGATCAGATACTGATTGGAAAAAATGGTTGCTCTGGCCCACAGACACAAACATCTGTCAAGAAAGATTCCTGAATAGAATACAGGGCTTTACTATCCATAGGCCAGACCCACGTTATGCTCAACGACAACATCCGGGGGTAGTAACAACATACAGTGTAGGAAAATTGTGCCTCGACTGGTTACAAAAATCTACTCTCGAGGATGTGAAACAACACTTATCTTTACTTAAAGAAGATGCAGACCTTAGGGAATTCTTGCTAGGACCAAGAAAACCGCATCAAAAACGTTTCATATATGCCGGCATTTATGCTGCTTATAATGAAATATGGAAGGTTTCACAGGCAGAGGCCGCAGAACGAATACGTGAGCTTGATCGTATTAATTTGGAGAAAACTCTCACTGTGGTCAACAATGGGTTAACAACTTTGTCATCCAGAATTTATTCATTGGACAACATTGTATCCTCTGTCATAGACATACTGGAACAAGATTTAGCCATGTTACAACAAGGCCAATCTCAGTTACGTTCTATTATGTTATTAGGCTGGACGCTGCAATCCTTGCGTGCAGGCTATGTGCCTATGGCGTTTATCAACACGTCGTCTCTGTTTTCAGAATACAATCTAACGGATAAACAGATCGAACTGGCACAAAGGGGAGCAAAGTATACAGTGCTGAGCATTGAAAAACTGGAAAAATTACCATTTACGGTAGCAGAAAAACCAGCTACAGAATGGCTTATCCATGGCAAAATAACTCTGCCTGTCACTACTTTTCATTTTCAGTATTGCCTCAAACAAATGCAAGCAGGCAAATATGAAAGGTTGGGTAAAGAATACATTAAGACATCCTGAGATTTACCTTACGATTACAGATGTTGGAGTGGGGATCGTGAAGTGTTTCTAAGCGGTACACACTGTGAAAATGCACTGAGCGGTTCACTCATATGTCAGGACATTTCGTTACACGGGGCTTGTAATGGTTCTGTGGCAAACTCGTCCTGCCACCTGCAGGGTACACCAGCTGCTGTGATTAATCCAACGTTTGGACAACTTTCTAATGGGAGTTACCTCATGTTGAATGATCAGAGTTGCTGTGGCATGTTGCCAGGAATCCCATATCTGGTAACGGTTGGCTCCAGGGTTACTTGTTGTATGCAAGTATTGTTCCCCCAAATAGACACAGTCAGGGAGTCGCCTCTATGGCCTTCATTGAATGTTTCTTTTATACGTTTTGATACTTTAAGCAGAATGAAAGCCATGCATTTACGACAAACCGTGCCTTTGACCTCGGCCAAAGAAACTTATGATTTACAAATTGCAAGGACTTCGGCTGAGATACAGGCTCTAATTCATACAAACTGCCCTATACATTTCGTAGAAATGATGGGACGTATCTTAAATATGTCTGATACGAGCGGGATTGTACATGTATTTAAGACCATCTGTTCAGGACCGTTAGCACCTTTTCAGGCAGTTCTCGGAATCATTCCAAACTTCGCACATTCGGTGTTTGGTGGTGTGCCATTGATTCTAGCACTCATTGCAGGAAACCTATTTTTATTCCTACTACTTCGCTATGGCAAGCCTATCCACCGGCGTCACTCCCAGCAATTTGGAGAAAGCTCTCCTAGAACGGAAGTGCCGTGAGCGCATAGTGCAACTTTTGGGCATACCTCGTCTACGGGAACTTAATACAACATGGTTTCTGTCATTTAGACCAATCTGGCAAGATTGCATCTTACCTGTTCTACGCTGCCTGCTTTGCGGTGAAGAATGTGTGCTAGACATCTGTCTAACACTTCCATCAGTCATGCCAATGGATATCGATACTATGCTGGACCCGATAACGGCCCATGCTCTGTGTTGTCCCCAAAGGCTACCAATCCTGATGACGGCATTCATTGAGATCTCACAGACGCTTCCTGGTGCTGCTGAGGTACGAGATGGATCAACAGGCACACAGGTAACAACGGACGCGAACATTGCTGCGGCATCCCATGCTGAAGGCAATGCTTCTCATCTCTGTGCAGTTAACCTTCTGAACGAGGTATTCCAAATGTCACCAACATCGGTAGACGATATTTTGTCTATAGAAATAGATGATTTCATGTTTACACCAGACCCATACACTGACTTTGATTCGGCTCACAGTGTGCCTCCATATTTTCAAAACAGAACAGAACTTGGAACTCTTCCTAAAAATTGACTTCTTTTTTCTCTCTCTATTTTTTGAAAATACATGGCAACTCAATCTGCTTACAGTAGAACTATTCATATAGAACGGACTTCTTTGAATACTTCCAAGGACACATTGTCACCTTATTTACCACAATTTCATGATATGCAATGGCTTTGATTTTGGAAAACTTGTCAACCATTTCGTCATATGTATATATTTCTGTTTATTCATTCATGTTGCATGTATTTCCAATATATGCTTAGAATGAAAAAATGCTTTAAAATGTACAGTACCTATTGCATTACATGTTTAGCAACAGTTTTCTTTTAAAAGAACTTCTTTTAATATGCTTTTAGAAATGTTTTTAGCAACATGTGGTACTCAGTTTAATGTTTAGCATTTAATGTTTAGCATTTAGTACTATCGTTCATTCGAAAGTGGAGTGGGTGTTGTATTCCGCTTTAGGTGTCCGTATATAGGTTTTCCAGAAACATGTCCTTATATAGGCACAATTCGCATTGCCCTTATATAGGCATAAGATCCCAGTCCTTATTTAGGCATTAGCCATGCTATCCAAATACAGGCATGGTCACTTACATCCGTTCACCCTAACGTCACAACGAGTTCTTAGAAACCAGACCCTTAAGCTCTTGGGAGTTCCCCTAGCACAGGATTATTGATTTCTCCAAGAACTCATTTATTATGCATGAACCACTACACCTTAAGGGTTCATTCCTGACGTCTTCCTCTGCCCGACTTTACGTCAATGCTAACATTCCAAGGCACCTACCGGGTATAAATATACCTTCCCTTGCCCAAGCAAGTAGGAGGAGACCTCGACTTTAGAGGAGCCCGTGTCCCGGCCTGACGCACTGACAAGAGACGCTGTCATCCCTGCTCGCAGAGAATCCAGCTTCCAGTGTTCTGACTCCCTTCGCGGGGTGTTAGAGTTCGAGACCTGGAAAGAGATTCCCACCTCTCTCATTCTCAAGGTATGGAGCTGACTAGAACCTAGAGGGACTCTTGGCATACTAGACTCTTGGCATACAGGACTCTTGGCATACTAGACTCTTGGCATACAAGACTCTTGGCATACTATAGCATACCATACTATAGAATACATCACCTACTTCTTACCTCGCACTACACTTAGGTTAGGTACACTGGGGTAGAACTAGTTAGAGAAGCATCTTATGAGTACTCACATTTTTAGCTTATGTTATTTATGTATATGAATATATGTGTCATAGCTAAAAGATAATGCTAGCGCAGTATTATTTCTTTCTACTGCTTACGCTGTACATTATATATCTTGCATACTGTCTTATGATCATAACACCTCATATCTCTTACACGAGAAACAAGACTGTTCAATAAATCTTTTTATTGAAACGCCCGTCTATTCTTTCTGTGTAACTCTGAAGAAACTAAGCATGCACGATTAGCTGATTGAAACTGTTATCTATTGTTTCCACGATTCTGAGAGTGTTCCGATTCTAAAGGGAAACAAAGTTGTCATGTTTATGCGGTTGCCAGAAACTACTCTCTTCTTGTTTACAAGGAGTTTCTAGTGGCCTCTGAGTTAGCTGGCACAAAGTAATTAAGTTTAATATACTCGATGGGGACATACTGACCTCAGTCCTATGTCTAAATCTATAGGGTATATTATTCCAATGCGCAGAGCCTATTAGGGAAATAGGAACTACACTACAGTAGGACAGGCTAAGTATCCCTGCATATATGTATGGTCCACAAGGGGGGTCCGTTTCCCCCAGGGCGGCCCATCATTTCAGGTGTGGGGTCTCCTACTGAACGATTGTCAGAGTTTGTCGACATGAGACTTCAAAAGTGTGTGCTGAATCTGCCATCCTACATTAAAGACAGTAAAGATATATTGACAAAATGTAAGGGCTTGGTATGGTCAAATGATTTACAGTTTGTCACTTTTGATGTGGTGAACTTGTTTACGTGTATTCAAAACAAGTTTGGACTTATGGCAGCACGGTCTTATTTGGACAAGAAAGGAGCTGACTACTTTGAGTACAACAATGTGATATTGGACATGATGAATTTCATTCTGACTAAGAACTTTTTTTTATATGATGGACAGTGGTTCCATCAAATACGAGGAACAGCTATGGGCTCCCGGTTTGCTCCCTCTTATACCTGCCTCTTTATGGGGTGGTATGAGAGGGAGCATGCCTGGGGTAAATGTGCCTCCCCCTGGGCTGAACACATAGGGGCCGATTCCGATCTCGGCCGGTAGGGCTCCGAATCGGATTCGGCTTAACCGGATCCGATTCGGAGCCCTATTTCCCGGCCGATTCGTACGCGCGTCCAGGCGAGCGAGTACGATGCGAAATCGCCGACCGACTCGTCCGGGCGTCCCGACCGCTCCGACCGACTCGTTCCCGGGTCTAACCGCACCGACCGACTCGCTCGGACTCGACTACGCACCGCGCAATGGAGACGTTCCCCGGCCGGGTAAGTACGATGCGCGCCGCGAGCAGTCCGACCGAGCCGCGCACTCCGGCTTCAAAGAGCAGTCGGAGCCGTACTTTGGGGGTCCTTGTCGGACCCCTGTAAGCGTAGCCGCGCGAGTCACACACAGGGGGACCCATGGGTCCCCCTACCTGTGCGTGTATGGCGCGAGTCGCTTCACTGCGTACACGCTGTAGGGGGCGCCCTTGTCCGCCTCGCACCCATTGAGTCAATGGGAGCCCGCGTAGGCGTTGTACGACAGGCTCCCATTGACTTCAATGGGAGTCCGACCGACTCGAGTCCGATGGCATACGTGCGCATCGTACTCGTTCGGTCGGGCTGCACGGGTCCGATTCGGTCAGAAATCTCTCCGGGTCCGGCTCGGTCGGAGAGATTTCCGGCCCGAATCGGAATCGGCCCCATAGTATTTTAGGGGAGGTACATTGATGATATAATTTGTCTCTGGACTGGGTCAGATGAGGCTCTTCTAGAATATTAATATTTTGCCTTTTTGAATGATAATCCCTATAATGTCAAACTGACTATGGCCCATCATAAAGAAAAAATTAATTTCCTAGACCTCCATTTTTACGTTAGGGATGGTGTGGTGCAACGCACACTGTCGCGTAAGGAAACAGCATGTAATGGGGTCCTCCATGCATCCACTGCACACATAAGATCAGTTATCAAAAATATTCCCTATGGAGAAATGGTCCGTGTGAGAAGGAATTGTAGTGAGGATGATATATTCCAAGCTAGTATTCAGGATACCAAAAGACGTTTCCGTAAAAGAGGGTATGAAATGAAGGTACTTAATGATGCAGAAGCAAGGATACAACGATTAAATAGGGATGGGACTTTACTGGGTAACTCACGATCTAAAAAAAGGGAAGACCAAAAAGGAAAATTGATGTTTGTTACCAAATATACCACTTACAGTAATAGGATTTTTAAAATCCTAAGGAAGAATTGGTATTTTATAATGGACGCTGCAGGTTTGCAAAACTCCCTGAATCAATGCCCCTCCATAACTTACAGAAGGGGTACAACCCTATGGGATACACTTTGCCCCAGTTACATCACATCTATACATGTGGTTGTCACCCAAACCTGGAGGGTTCTTTGTATGTAATTCTTGCAACAACTGCCCCTATGGGAAAAATAAAACCAAGCAGTTTGGTTTTAATACTTCTCAGCAATATAGTATTAGGTATTTCATTAACTGCAATACATCCTTTGTTGTATACATATTGGGTTGCAAGTGTGGTATGATCTATGTGGGCAGTACAAGCCGTTGTCTTAAGTTACGGGTACAGGAACACCGTAGAGCCATCTTGAATGGGGATACCAGATACCCTATGGCCGAACATCATAAAGCTGTCTATCCTGATGACCCTAGTTTTTGGTTCTATGGAATAGATCATGTCGCTATAGGTAAGAGGGGTGGAGATAGGGATTTACTTTTAAGACAAACGGAGGCGAAGTGGTTCGACCGTTTACGGGTAATCACTCATGGACATAACACTGATAATGAATTCCATCATTTTTTAGTGTAAAGATATCTTTCTATGGAATGGTCTACTTCTTCTTTCTTGATTTCTGATGCATCTCTTACTTTATGGAATCCCCCTGAGTGTTCACTTCAAATTCTCTTGTGAAAACTCACCAATAACAATCTTTAGAGGGATTCTGAATGTTGCTTTCAGTATATAAATGAAAATATAAACGAAAATAAAAACATAAAGATTTTCCTTATATGGACCATGAGATATTGCTTCCTTATTGATTGCGGGTATCATTCTTGAAATAGTTGGTCACCCGCATGGGTGATTAGAGTTGGTTTCCATGGAAGTGGATGAATATACACTCCATGATGACAGTTGATTACATCTTTCCCTTTTATCAATCGGACCGTATGACCCTGCCCCTTGGTGGTTATAGTTACTTCTATATAATCAACCTTCTCTGTTGGCCGCTTGGATGACTGGATATGGTCTTGCAAATTGCTAATGAATATACACTATAGGATTGTTGTTGCACAGTTAGGCTTTGGAGTACTAAAAGACAGATACTATAAGATGGTCCCTATGCCAAGTACTATATACTGTACTGAGGACACATAATTGTTTTTGCATATATGTAGGTGGACTACTGCATATATCCTGATCCCACCCTTTGTATCCTCGATTGGGTCGGTCCTTGACTTCGTGGTTTTTAATGATGTTCGGAATTTATCATTATTACTTTTATATTGAATTTATGTCAATGCAGTGTTTGGTTTGTATGTACACATAATTGTTGACTTTGGCATGGGTTCTCTTTTTCTTTATAATTTTTATTAAATGGAAAACGTTCTCCTTTCTCGTTCTTAATAGCATACGGTAGGCATTCTAAGATGGCCGCCGTGGCACACTTTAGAGTTTAGGATCATGTCAGAACAGCACTCCTTCCGGGTCGTTGTAATTGACTTCTAACCGCGGGAAGGGAAATAAAAGCAACGGGAGCTCGGTGCGGCACTTTGAAAACCAAACCGCAGCTGAAATGAAATATGGAGACTTATCAAGGTGAGCGATTTGCATGCGTGGCAGTCCGGTGAATCCCTAGATGGAGAGGTAATTGCTAGGCATAGTGTCTCCCCGGCCGCTTGACAAGGAGGATGTGACGCGGAGCGCGGCATTCACATTTTCTTTTGCCTCGCTGTTTCTTCCATTTTGACTGCTCGAGTTGAGCTGCACTCCTTTTGTTTTGGTGTTTGGGACTGTTGACGTGCTAGTGGATGCAGTTTTTTCGGTTCCACCGATGGGTGTATGATGCTCTGATTGAAGTGTCCTTCCTGATGCTTGTTTTGAAGATTAGTATTACATGGGCATACATGGGAAATGTTATTCCCCTATTGTGGGGATGGGCCGTGCTGCGGAGGGGTTATCACATAATCTAGATAAATAATTACGAGACGGAGGGTGGCATTCACGTTCTATTTCACCTTGCTGTTTCTTCGGCATTGAATGCGCGAGTTGAGTTACACTCGTTTTGTTTGGGTGTTTGGGACTTTTGATGTGCTATTGGATGATCCAAAATCTACTAAGTGTTGGGGAATATACACAATTGAAACTTGCCGGCAAGGTATAATTGAATAAAATTCAAAAAAGTGCTTTTCTCTCGGCATAGGTAGCAAATATGAGAGCTGATGAACCCGTCCGGTACTAACCATATGCAAATACACAATTTGATGAATTAATGTGGAGAAATCTTTATGGAATATCATACTGATGTAATATCGAGTAATACTGTTACCATAAATACATCGCTACATACGGCTCAAAGGTGAGAAGAATGTTGTTGTCACTTAGAATTGTAACCATATGTACTCCTATTTTGGATGGGATCGAAATATTGGCATGAAATTATGTCTTATCTTTTGGTCTTTTTTTTTTTTGAAGTTCTGACCTATTCAGATGATAAGTGTATAGTGCATGTTTATTAATGTTCTAACTGAGGTTTTTATGTTTGTCGTGTTCCTTTGTTTCTATGCTGTGGGAATTTTATATAGTTATCCTCAGATGGTTAGAGTTTTGGATCTGACATTATTGTATGTGCCAGCCTATGCAATAGGGGTATTTCTAGGACAAGAATTTTGTACATAAAACCCAGATTTTAGATGTCAATAATTGTCTATACGTTATTATACGTAGTAGTTATATGTAATGTTTTTGTTTTTTTGTGGATGTTTTGTAATAATTGGTTGAGTGTTGTGCTTATGTTTTGTCTTATGTGATTGATTTCAGCCCTGATGAAGTTCCAGGTGTATATGGAATGAAACGCTTTGGCTGGATTTTCACATTTTCTATTTTGGAGAAAAAGAATAAAGGAGATACTTTGAAACTCATATTGGAATTGGACTCTTTTCTGGTGCACCCTCAGTTTTTTCGTAACATTTCGATCTCTTTCGAGCAGGGAAATTAATCACTAGAGGTATTAACCATGACACTTTTATTGTTGCCTGAAAACAGCTGGATATAGGAGGAACTCTGCGGCGAGAGGGTGAAGGGAGTGAGTATGCTTGCCAGGCCTGCTGATTTTGTTACTGGAAGCCGATATTCCAGCATTGTTGCAAAACCAGCCCCCAGTAACAAAATCGGCCCCCCACCCCACCAGCCTCCCGGGGAAATGCCTGATGCCCTGTACAGCCAGTCCGGCCTTGCTACCAGTGTGCCGACCCATATCTCGTGCAAGTGTGCCTATGTCTATATCTTGCTGTCCCAGTGTGCCTATGTATGTCTCAGTCTCCCAGTGTGCACATCTACGTCTCCCCACCCCAGTGTACCGAACTGTGTCTCCCTGACTCAGTGTGCCTCATAGGACTCCCTTTCCCAGTACGCCTAGCCATGTGTCCCTATCTCAGTGTGCCTAACCATGTCTTCTGGCCCAATGCACCTATCTATGTGTCTCTGTTCTAGTGGCTGTCTACATGCCTCTGTTCCAGTGTGCCTATCCAGACCTCCCTCCGATAGTGTGTCTATCCTTATCTCACTGCCCCAGTGTGTCTGTGTCTCCCCACCAAGTGTGCATCTGCATTTCACTGTCTCTTTGTCATCACATCTTCACTCCTGCATTCGTATCTTCATGCCCAGATAGCTGTATTTCTTTGTTTCAGCGATCCTATCCAAGACTCTCGGTTCCAGTGTTACCTTGCCTATTTATCCCAGTGTGTCTATCTCTGTCCCCCTGCCCCAGTGACTACTCATGTTTTCTTCAACCTGTGTGCCTATTCAAGTCTTCCTCCCCCAATCAGTCTATCCACACCTTCCTGCCCCAGTGTGCCAATCCTTGTCTCCCTGCCAGCGGCGGTTCCTCCATGGGAGCGGAGAAGCGCCACCACCCCTCCCCACACTGCTGCGCAGAAAGCTGGAAAAATAAAATGGTATTAAAAGGATTTTATTACCATTTTATTTTTCTGATTTTCAGCCAACTGAGAGGGCATGGCGAGGCCAGTGCATCATTGCTGCCAAGAGTGGCCCCTTCAGTATAAATTGTGCGTGTCGGTTTGGCCGGCTACATTATTACGTCCAAACAGACATGCGCAATTCAACCTCTCCCACCTGGCTGTCATAGACAGCTGGGTTGGAGAGCAGTCACAGGGATTCAGTGCTCTTCAGAGCGCTGAGGCAGCCTTCTCCAACCAATCCAGACACTTCTCTCATGCAGCATGAGAGCAGTGTCTGGATTGGATAAGAACCCGTGGGACGTCGCACTTGAAGAAGTCTGGAGCCGGGACTAGAAAACACAGAGGACGTGTTGCAGGCTAAGGTAAGTGAAAGTTGTTTTTTTCAGTTTTAAATGTTTATTTGCATGTTTTTTATTGTATTTATGTCATCGTTTTAATTGTATTGATGTCGACCTACCATTTTTGTGAGTCACCAACTGCCACTGCTCCCTGCCCCAGTGTGCCTACTTGATTCTTACTAACCAAGTGCAGCCATCCATATCTCACTGTCCCTGTGTCACCCTAGCTCCATTCCTTTGTTTGTGTCTTCCTGTCCATAAGTGGCGGTTGGCACAGATAGGTGGTGGCAGGGCTGGGCGGGGAGGCGGGGGGGATGGGGACGAGGGGTAAATAAAAATTTGTATTCAACTTACCTCCTCGCTGTGTCTTTCCTCGCCACGTCCTCCTCGTCCCATCTCTCCTCTGGCTGGAACAAGGCACATGAAGCATCCAGGCTGAGGCTCCCCTGAGCCAATCACCACGCTGCATTGCAGTGTTGTGATTGGTCTGATCAACAAACCACAGCGCTGAGACAAGGACAGGGAGCCTGGGCATGTTCTCCACCCAGGGTATAATGCAGCCTGGGTGGAGAACATGCTAAGTGCGCATGAATGTTTGGCCAGCCCCAGAGCGCCGGCCAAATATTCATGCGCACTTTAGGGTGTGCAAACCACTCCTTCCCTCCCCTGCTCTCAGAAGAGCAGCCCCGCCCCGCCTGGCAAAGCTGCCGTGCCTGCAACAGGAAAAATGAAAGTATTAACTTTCAGTTATTATCATTTTATTTTCCCTTCCACTGCTGACAAGCAGTTGGGGCGACGCTCCTCCGCCTTAGCGAAGGAGCCGCCACTGCTGTCCGTGGATGTATATTGCCCTGTCTCAATAATATACCTTCCCAGTTCTCCCTGCCCGGTATGCCTATCTGTGTCCCTCTGTCCCAGTCTGTCAGTTTGCATCTCTCTGTCAAAGTGTGCTTAAATGTGCCTCACTGTCCATGTGTCACCCTACCTCCATTCCAAAATCAGAGCCTTATTTATGAGGCGTTGCGACAGTTTTGTGCTGCCGTTGTCACTTTTTGTGACGCATCGGCGGCGTAAAACATGCCCCCTGTTGCGCTCTATTTACAAAGTGACGCATCTAAGCAGATGCGTCACTTTGTAATCCCCTGCGCTACATTATACCTGCGTCAGCTATAATGTATGCAGGGGGGGCGTTCCCACGCAAGTAAGCCTCGTAGAAGTAACGCAGTAAAATCTATGAGATTTCACTGCGCCACTTCTAGGATGCAAATGCATCAAAACCTTACGCCTGCCTCATGGCAGGCATAAGGGTGACGCAGTGCTATATCCATAGGCCCCCCCGCATTGCTGGAGTTGCGTCACACTTCCGACACAACTCCAGCAATGTGTAATTTTTGCGCCGACAGTTACGTCAGTAAAACCGACGTATCTGTCATTCCTTGCGACATGATGTGTCATACAGTAAATATGACGCATCCATCATGTCGCAAGGAGAGCGCAATGAAAAGTGACGCATCGCTGTTTTCACGCAGTGATGCGTCACTTTTCATAAACAAGGCCCTCAGTGTTTTCCTGCCCGTGTATCCATATCCGCCTTTGCCAGGGCATGAAATGCTAGCTCACAGTTGTCACTCACTCTTCCTCCTCCATCCAGTTTATTCAGGTTTTGCAGCATAAAGAAAGCAAAAATCAGAAAATGTAAAATGCATCCATGGTTGTGGGTCTCAATATTGAGTCACACAATATTGCTACTCGGCAATATTGAAAGCGGAATATCGACTGCCTTTATATCATCAAGGTAAGTGTAGATTTACGATAGGCACCTCATATATCTGCAACAAACCACACACACAAGAAGATTACATGTATTACATTAGGACAACGCACCAGCCTCCAGAGTGCTCCCCTGAATCCCACCATGGAGAAGACATCCACCTATGGCGAAGAAGGACCCTGTGATAAAGCATGCTACTTCAAGTGAATCCCTTTAGATCAAAGTATTGAATAGCATTTTTTTGCAGTTTTATATAGCGCTGACTCGACCCAAAGGTATTGGAGCGCTTTACATGAGCCCCAGTTACTTTACAGAAATGCACGTTCATATTTGTTAGGTACTGCGAGATCAAGTGATATGACCAGAATCACAGGATGTTGGGCCGACGCCGAGACTTGAACCTAGTCCCATAGTTCCAAATTCGGCAGCTCTGGCCGTAAAGCCACATCCTCTCCTGTAGCATCTGGGTGGCAGTTTATTTCCGGGGAGCACGACAATCCCCTTGGCAGGGACCATCTCCGCAGACCAATCCTCTCCCAAGGGGTGAACTGAGCAAAGCTAAATTCTAACGAACAGTCCTCCTTTTGACTCTTAGTCTGCCTGACTTAACATGGCGCCTGCAGCTTTCAATGTTTTGGCGCGGTTTTGGCGCGCTAGGCCTGCCGGTGCCTCACTGCGGGTGCTTGAACCAGGCGGGAGACCCGACTTCGTAAAGACCACCACTCTTGAGTGCAAGACCTCCTCAACACCTGGCTCAACGATGGCAAGAATTCCTGCTCTGTAAATATGTAATATATAATTGTCTAAGCCTAATCACTGTTAAAATGTAACCCTGTGTGAATTTGCAACTTGTGTATATATATAACTCTAACCACTTGTATATGTAGTTGACCTTTGTACTTCTACCATTCCTATGTGATCTTAGAGTTTATCTGTTTGTATCTCTTCCTTGAGTGACTTCATAACTTGTACATTTGCAATTTTTTTCCTCCATTTGTATCTCCTATGTAACTCATGTAATCCAAAGTCCTTATGTAACGCAACTAGTTCTTTTGTAAAGCGCTCTGACACCTTCGGTTAATGTTCGCGCTATATAAAATCGCAATAAATAAATAAATACCCTTGGACCCCCAGTATCTTAGAGTTTTGATATGCGTCCTCGCTGAATTTCAGCCAGACTTGCCGTCTGACGGCCACGTGAGATGATGAAAGGCAGACGAAATGGGCTTATGTAATGCAGCTTTGATGACGTCATGCAAACATCTGCTGCCGCTCGAGCCCCGCGCGCTTACCAGGGTGTCTGATCAAATTGGAAGCAGACGCTCTCCACAGAAAGGGCCTTTTGAGAAAGCAGTGAAAGCCCGGCTGAGTCACCGGCATTCACAGGAACATGTCCCCTCCTGCCATACACGAAGGACTATTATTCCATGCCAGTGGCTGAGCGGCAAAACCTGCTCCTAATTATCCCAGTCTTGGGCGGATTTCACACCCTATCTTTGTGATCCACCCATAAAAAGGAAACGTGTATTTTTAGCCCAAAACCGTTAGAAATATTCCGCTTTTTACCAGCTAGACGTTTTACATCTTTTCAGTAAATGCGCTTTATTTTGGGGGTGTAGACAGGTTGACACGCTCTGTCTGTGGCACCCACAAACCCTCGGGTTGACGTCACACTGTTTACTGTGGCATTGTGGCCAGTGTGGGTACTAGCTGCCCGTCACCCACATGTCCACTGCCCAGTCGCCCCACTGCTTCAAGCAGTGCCACTAGGCAGCTTTGCGGGCGGGACGGGGCAGGGCTGCTCTGCTGACAGCAAAACACACAAGATGATGGACGGAATGCTGCACATTGGCAAACATTCACCCCCAGTCACAGATCTGGGTTTAATCCATCGTTATTTTGCTTCACCCCGCCACCCAAGTTCAGACATAGCCGTATGCAAATCAGTCTTGACCCTGTGCCTCATGGGAACAGTCCAGACCGAACTGCCAAGCCATGTCTTCCCTGGACCGGAATCAAGCATCCTAGGACCGGTTTCAGGCTATCAGCCTTCATCAGCCAGGATAGCTTGACTCCAGTGGCGTAGTGAGCACGGGACCCACGTCTGGGCATACCCTTCCCACTTAGGGCGAAATGCAAAACACACAAGATGATGGACGGAATGCTGCACATTGGCAAACATTCACCCCCAGTCACAGATCTGGGTTTAATCCATCGTTATTTTGCTTCACCAAGCCACCCCAGTTCAGACATAGCCGTATGCAAATCAGTCTTGACCCTGTGCCTCATGGGAACAGTCCAGACCGAACTGCCAAGCCATGTCTTCCCTGGACCGGAATCAAGCATCCTAGGACCGGTTTCAGGCTATCAGCCTTCATCAGCCAGGATAGCTTGACTCCAGTGGCGTAGTGAGCACGGGACCCACGTCTGGGCATACCCTTCCCACTTAGGGGCGAAATGCAAAACACACAAGATGATGGACGGAATGCTGCACATTGGCAAACATTCACCCCCAGTCACAGATCTGGGTTTAATCCATCGTTATTTTGCTTCACCACGCCACCCCAGTTCAGACATAGCCGTATGCAAATCAGTCTTGACCCTGTGCCTCATGGGAACAGTCCAGACCGAACTGCCAAGCCATGTCTTCCCTGGACCGGAATCAAGCATCCTAGGACCGGTTTCAGGCTATCAGCCTTCATCAGCCAGGATAGCTTGACTCCAGTGGCGTAGTGAGCACGGGACCCACGTCTGGGCATACCCTTCCCACTTAGGGCGAAATGCAAAACACACAAGATGATGGACGGAATGCTGCACATTGGCAAACATTCACCCCCAGTCACAGATCTGGGTTTAATCCATCGTTATTTTGCTTCACCACGCCACCCCAGTTCAGACATAGCCGTATGCAAATCAGTCTTGACCCTGTGCCTCATGGGAACAGTCCAGACCGAACTGCCAAGCCATGTCTTCCCTGGACCGGAATCAAGCATCCTAGGACCGGTTTCAGGCTATCAGCCTTCATCAGCCAGGATAGCTTGACTCCAGTGGCGTAGTGAGCACGGGACCCACGTCTGGGCATACCCTTCCCACTTAGGGCGAAATGCAAAACACACAAGATGATGGACGGAATGCTGCACATTGGCAAACATTCACCCCCAGTCACAGATCTGGGTTTAATCCATCGTTATTTTGCTTCACTACGCCACCCCAGTTCAGACATAGCCGTATGCAAATCAGTCTTGACCCTGTGCCTCATGGGAACAGTCCAGACCGAACTGCCAAGCCATGTCTTCCCTGGACCGGAATCAAGCATCCTAGGACCGGTTTCAGGCTATCAGCCTTCATCAGCCAGGATAGCTTGACTCCAGTGGCGTAGTGAGCACGGGACCCACGTCTGGGCATACCCTTCCCACTTAGGGCGAAATGCAAAACACACAAGATGATGGACGGAATGCTGCACATTGGCAAACATTCACCCCCAGTCACAGATCTGGGTTTAATCCATCGTTATTTTGCTTCACCACGCCACCCCAGTTCAGACATAGCCGTATGCAAATCAGTCTTGACCCTGTGCCTCATGGGAACAGTCCAGACCGAACTGCCAAGCCATGTCTTCCCTGGACCGGAATCAAGCATCCTAGGACCGGTTTCAGGCTATCAGCCTTCATCAGCCAGGATAGCTTGACTCCAGTGGCGTAGTGAGCACGGGACCACGTCTGGGCATACCCTTCCCACTTAGGGCGAAATGCAAAACACACAAGATGATGGACGGAATGCTGCACATTGGCAAACATTCACCCCCAGTCACAGATCTGGGTTTAATCCATCGTTATTTTGCTTCACCACGCCACCCCAGTTCAGACATAGCCGTATGCAAATCAGTCTTGACCCTGTGCCTCATGGGAACAGTCCAGACCGAACTGCCAAGCCATGTCTTCCCTGGACCGGAATCAAGCATCCTAGGACCGGTTTCAGGCTATCAGCCTTCATCAGCCAGGATAGCTTGACTCCAGTGGCGTAGTGAGCACGGGACCCACGTCTGGGCATACCCTTCCCACTTAGGCGCGAAATGCAAAACACACAAGATGATGGACGGAATGCTGCACATTGGCAAACATTCACCCCCAGTCACAGATCTGGGTTTAATCCATCGTTATTTTGCTTCACCACGCCACCCCAGTTCAGACATAGCCGTATGCAAATCAGTCTTGACCCTGTGCCTCATGGGAACAGTCCAGACCGGACTGCCAAGCCATGTCTTCCCTGGACCGGAATCAAGCATCCTAGGACCGGTTTCAGGCTATCAGCCTTCATCAGCCAGGATAGCTTGACTCCAGTGGCGTAGTGAGCACGGGACCCACGTCTGGGCATACCCTTCCCACTTAGGGCGAAATGCAAAACACACAAGGTGATGGACGGAATGCTGCACATTGGCAAACATTCACCCCCAATCACAGATCTGGGTTTAATCCATTGTTATTTTGCTTCACCACGCCACCCCAGTTCAGACATAGCCGTATGCAAATCAGTCTTGACCCTGTGCCTCATGGGAACAGTCCAGACCGAACTGCCAAGCCATGTCTTCCCTGGACCGGAATCAAGCATCCTAGGACCGGTTTCAGGCTATCAGCCTTCATCAGCCAGGATAGCTTGACTCCAGTGGCGTAGTGAGCACGGGACCCACGTCTGGGCATACCCTTCCCACTTAGGGCGAAATGCAAAACACACAAGGTGATGGACGGAATGCTGCACATTGGCAAACATTCACCCCCAGTCACAGATCTGGGTTTAATCCATCGTTATTTTGCTTCACCACGCCACCCCAGTTCAGACATAGCCGTATGCAAATCAGTCTTGACCCTGTGCCTCATGGGAACAGTCCAGACCGAACTGCCAAGCCATGTCTTCCCTGGACCGGAATCAAGCATCCTAGGACCGGATTCAAGCAAGCCTGGCTGATGACGGCTGAAATGCCAGAAACCGGTCCTAGGATGCTTGTTTCCGGTCCAGGGAAGACATGGCTTGGCAGTTCGGGCTGGACTGTTCCCATGAGGCACAGGGTCAGACTGATTTGCATATGGCCGTGTCTGAACTGGGGTGGTGGAGTGAGCTAAAGAATGATGATGGATTAAACCCAGATCATTTGACTGGGGGTGAGTGTTTGATTGGCTCAAGCATTCCGTCCATCATCCTCTTTGTATCGCTTTGTTCGCCCTAAGTTGGCGGGGTATGCCCAGACGTGGGTCCCTTGCTCACGTTGCCACTGGATTCAAGCAAGCCTGGCTGATGACGGCTGAAATGCCAGAAACCGGTCCTAGGATGCTTGTTTCCGGTCCAGGGAAGACATGGCTTGGCAGTTCGGGCTGGACTGTTCCCATGAGGCACAGGGTCAGACTGATTTGCATATGGCCATGTCTGAACTGGGGTGGTGGAGTGAGCTAAAGAATGATGATGGATTAAACCCAGATCATTTGACTGGGGGTGAGTGT
Organism: Calotriton arnoldi; assembly: GCA_963921515.1. Taxonomy (NCBI): domain Eukaryota; kingdom Metazoa; phylum Chordata; class Amphibia; order Caudata; family Salamandridae; genus Calotriton; species Calotriton arnoldi. Next base: position 325,076 of record CAWUFW010007908.1, read on the forward strand.
TTGATTGGCTCAAGCGTTCCGTCCATCATCCTCTTTTGTATCGCTTTGTTCGCCCTAAGTTGGCGGGGGTATGCCCAGGCGTGGGTCCCTTGCTCACTTTGCCACTGGATTCAAGCAAGCCTGGCTGATGACGGCTGAAATGCCAGAAACCGGTCCTAGGATGCTTGTTTCCGGTCCAGGGAAGACATGGCTTGGCAGTTCGGGCTGGACTGTTCCCATGAGGCACAGGGTCAGACTGATTTGCATATGGCCGTGTCTGAACTGGGGTGGTGGAGTGAGCTAAAGAATAATGATGGATTAAACCCAGATCATTTGACTGGGGGTGAGTGTTTCATTGGCTCAAGCGTTCCGTCCATCATCCTCTTTTGTATCGCTTTGTTCGCCCTAAGTTGGCGGGGGTCTGCCCAGACGTGGGTCCCTTGCTCACTTTGCCACTGGATTCAAGCAAGCCTGGCTGATGACGGCTGAAATGCCAGAAACCGGTCCTAGGATGCTTGTTTCCGGTCCAGGGAAGACATGGCTTGGCAGTTCGGGCTGGACTGTTCCCATGAGGCACAGGGTCAGACTGATTTGCATATGGCCGTGTCTGAACTGGGGTGGTGGAGTGAGCTAAAGAATGATGATGGATTAGACCCAGATCATTTGACTGGGGGTGAGTGTTTGATTGGCTTAAGCGTTCCGTCCATCATCCTCTTTTGTATCGCTTTGTTCGCCCTAAGTTGGCGGGGGTATGCCCAGACGTGGGTCCCTTGCTCACTTTGCCACTGGATTCAAGCAAGCCTGGCTGATGACGGCTGAAATGCCAGAAACCGGTCCTAGGATGCTTGTTTCCGGTCCAGGGAAGACATGGCTTGGCAGTTCGGGCTGGACTGTTCCCATGAGGCACAGGGACAGACTGATTTGCATATGGCCGTGTCTGAACTGGGGTGGTGGAGTGAGCTAAAGAATGATGATGGATTAAACCCAGATCATTTGACTGGGGGTGAGTGTTTGATTGGCTCAAGCGTTCCGTCCATCATCCTCTTTTGTATCGCTTTGTTCGCCCTAAGTTGGCGGGGGTATGCCCAGACGTGGGTCCCTTGCTCACTTTGCCACTGGATTCAAGCAAGCCTGGCTGATGATGGCTGAAATGCCAGAAACCGGTCCTAGGATGCTTGTTTCCGGTCCAGGGAAGACATGGCTTGGCAGTTCGGGCTGGACTGTTCCCATGAGGCACAGGGTCAGACTGATTTGCATATGGCCGTGTCTGAACTGGGGTGGTGGAGTGAGCTAAAGAATGATGATGGATTAAACCCAGATCATTTGACTGGGGGTGAGTGTTTGATTGGCTCAAGCGTTCCGTCCATCATCCTCTTTTGTATCGCTTTGTTCGCCCTAAGTTGGCGGGGGTATGCCCAGACGTGGGTCCCTTGCTCACTTTGCCACTGGATTCAAGCAAGCCTGGCTGATGACGGCTGAAATGCCAGAAACCGGTCCTAGGATGCTTGTTTCCGGTCCAGGGAAGACATGGCTTGGCAGTTCGGGCTGGACTGTTCCCATGAGGCACAGGGTCAGACTGATTTGCATATGGCCGTGTCTGAACTGGGGTGGTGGAGTGAGCTAAAGAATGATGATGGATTAAACCCAGATCATTTGACTGGGGGTGAGTGTTTGATTGGCTCAAGCGTTCCGTCCATCATCCTCTTTTGTATCGCTTTGTTCGCCCTAAGTTGGCGGGGTATGCCCAGACGTGGGTCCCTTGCTCACTTTGCCACTGGATTCAAGCAAGCCTGGCTGATGACGGCTGAAATGCCAGAAACCGGTCCTAGGATGCTTGTTTCCGGTCCAGGGAAGACATGGCTTGGCAGTTCGGGCTGGACTGTTCCCATGAGGCACAGGGTCAGACTGATTTGCATATGGCCGTGTCTGAACTGGGGTGGTGGAGTGAGCTAAAGAATGATGATGGATTAAACCCAGATCATTTGACTGGGGGTGAGTGTTTGATTGGCTCAAGCGTTCCATCCATCATTCTCTTTTGTATCGCTTTGTTTGCCCTAAGTTGGCGGGGGTATGCCCAGACGTGGGTCCCTTGCTCACTTTGCCACTGGATTCAAGCAAGCCTGGCTGATGACGGCTGAAATGCCAGAAACCGGGCCTAGGATGCTTGTTTCCGGTCCAGGGAAGACATGGCTTGGCAGTTCGGGCTGGACTGTTCCCATGAGGCACAGGGTCAGACTGATTTGCATATGCGCCGTGTCTGAACTGGGGTGGTGGAGTGAGCTAAAGAATGATGATGGATTAAACCCAGATCATTTGACTGGGGGTGAGTGTTTGATTGGCTCAAGCGTTCCGTCCATCATCCTCTTTTGTATCGCTTTGTTCGCCCTAAGTTGGCGGGGGTATGCCCAGACGTGGGTCCCTTGCTCACTTTGCCACTGGATTCAAGCAAGCCTGGCTGATGACGGCTGAAATGCCAGAAACCGGTCCTAGGATGCTTGTTTCCGGTCCAGGGAAGACATGGCTTGGCAGTTCGGGCTGGACTGTTCCCATGAGGCACAGGGTCAGACTGATTTGCATATGGCCGTGTCTGAACTGGGGTGGTGGAGTGAGCTAAAGAATGATGATGGATTAAACCCAGATCATTTGACTGGGGGTGAGTGTTTGATTGGCTCAAGCGTTCCGTCCATCATCCTCTTTTGTATCGCTTTGTTCGCCCTAAGTTGGCGGGGGTATGCCCAGATGTGGGTCCCTTGCTCACTTTGCCACTGGATTCAAGCAAGCCTGGCTGATGACGGCTGAAATGCCAGAAACCGGTCCTAGGATGCTGGTTTCCGGTCCAGGGAAGACATGGCTTGGCAGTTCGGGCTGGACTGTTCCCATGAGGCACAGGGTCAGACTGATTTGCATATGGCCGTGTCTGAACTGGGGTGGTGGAGTGAGCTAAAGAATGATGATGGATTAAACCCAGATCATTTGACTGGGGGTGAGTGTTTGATTGGCTCAAGCGTTCCGTCCATCATCCTCTTTTGTATCGCTTTGTTCGCCCTAAGTTGGCGGGGTATGCCCAGACGTGGGTCCCTTGCTCACTTTGCCACTGGATTCAAGCAAGCCTGGCTGATGACGGCTGAAATGCCAGAAACCGGTCCTAGGATGCTTGTTTCCGGTCCAGGGAAGACATGGCTTGGCAGTTCGGGCTGGACTGTTCCCATGAGGCACAGGGTCAGACTGATTTGCATATGGCCGTGTCTGAACTGGGGTGGTGGAGTGAGCTAAAGAATAATGATGGATTAAACCCAGATCATTTGACTGGGGGTGAGTGTTTGATTGGCTCAAGCGTTCCGTCCATCATCCTCTTTTGTATCGCTTTGTTCGCCCTAAGTTGGCGGGGGTATGCCCAGACGTGGGTCCCTTGCTCACTTTGCCACTGGATTCAAGCAAGCCTGGCTGATGACGGCTGAAATGCCAGAAACCGGTCCTAGGATGCTTGTTTCCGGTCCAGGGAAGACATGGCTTGGCAGTTCGGGCTGGACTGTTCCCATGAGGCACAGGGTCAGACTGATTTGCATATGGCCATGTCTGAACTGGGGTGGTGGAGTGAGCTAAAGAATGATGATGGATTAGACCCAGATCATTTGACTGGGGGTGAGTGTTTGATTGGCTCAAGCGTTCCGTCCATCATCCTCTTTTGTATCGCTTTGTTCGCCCTAAGTTGGCGGGGGTATGCCCAGACGTGGGTCCCTTGCTCACTTTGCCACTGGATTCAAGCAAGCCTGGCTGATGACGGCTGAAATGCCAGAAACCGGTCCTAGGATGCTTGTTTCCGGTCCAGGGAAGACATGGCTTGGCAGTTCGGGCTGGACTGTTCCCATGAGGCACAGGGTCAGACTGATTTGCATATGGCCGTGTCTGAACTGGGGTGGTGGAGTGAGCTAAAGAATGATGATGGATTAAACCCAGATCATTTGACTGGGGGTGAGTGTTTGATTGGCTCAAGCGTTCCGTCCATCATCCTCTTTTGTATCGCTTTGTTCGCCCTAAGTTGGCGGGGGTATGCCCAGACGTGGGTCCCTTGCTCACTTTGCCACTGGATTCAAGCAAGCCTGGCTGATGACGGCTGAAATGCCAGAAACCGGTCCTAGGATGCTTGTTTCCGGTCCAGGGAAGACATGGCTTGGCAGTTCGGGCTGGACTGTTCCCATGAGGCACAGGGTCAGACTGATTTGCATATGGCCGTGTCTGAACTGGGGTGGTGGAGTGAGCTAAAGAATGATGATGGATTAAACCCAGATCATTTGACTGGGGGTGAGTGTTTGATTGGCTCAAGCGTTCCATCCATCATTCTCTTTTGTATCGCTTTGTTTGCCCTAAGTTGGCGGGGGTATGCCCAGACGGGGGTCCCTTGCTCACTTTGCCACTGGATTCAAGCAAGCCTGGCTGATGACGGCTGAAATGCCAGAAACCGGGCCTAGGATGCTTGTTTCCGGTCCAGGGAAGACATGGCTTGGCAGTTCGGGCTGGACTGTTCCCATGAGGCACAGGGTCAGACTGATTTGCATATCGCCGTGTCTGAACTGGGGTGGTGGAGTGAGCTAAAGAATGATGATGGATTAAACCCAGATCATTTGACTGGGGGTGAGTGTTTGATTGGCTCAAGCGTTCCGTCCATCATCCTCTTTTGTATCGCTTTGTTCGCCCTAAGTTGGCGGGGGTATGCCCAGACGTGGGTCCCTTGCTCACTTTGCCACTGGATTCAAGCAAGCCTGGCTGATGACGGCTGAAATGCCAGAAACCGGTCCTAGGATGCTTGTTTCCGGTCCAGGGAAGACATGGCTTGGCAGTTCGGGCTGGACTGTTCCCATGAGGCACAGGGTCAGACTGATTTGCATATGGCCGTGTCTGAACTGGGGTGGTGGAGTGAGCTAAAGAATGATGATGGATTAAACCCAGATCATTTGACTGGGGGTGAGTGTTTGATTGGCTCAAGCGTTCCGTCCATCATCCTCTTTTGTATCGCTTTGTTCGCCCTAAGTTGGCGGGGGTATGCCCAGACGTGGGTCCCTTGCTCACTTTGCCACTGGATTCAAGCAAGCCTGGCTGATGACGGCTGAAATGCCAGAAACCGGTCCTAGGATGCTGGTTTCCGGTCCAGGGAAGACATGGCTTGGCAGTTCGGGCTGGACTGTTCCCATGAGGCACAGGGTCAGACTGATTTGCATATGGCCGTGTCTGAACTGGGGTGGTGGAGTGAGCTAAAGAATGATGATGGATTAAACCCAGATCATTTGACTGGGGGTGAGTGTTTGATTGGCTCAAGCGTTCCGTCCATCATCCTCTTTTGTATCTCTTTGTTCGCCCTAAGTTGGCGGGGTATGCCCAGACGTGGGTCCCTTGCTCACTTTGCCACTGGATTCAAGCAAGCCTGGCTGATGACGGCTGAAATGCCAGAAACCGGTCCTAGGATGCTTGTTTCCGGTCCAGGGAAGACATGGCTTGGCAGTTCGGGCTGGACTGTTCCCATGAGGCACAGGGTCAGACTGATTTGCATATGGCCGTGTCTGAACTGGGTTGGTGGAGTGAGCTAAAGAATAATGATGGATTAAACCCAGATCATTTGACTGGGGGTGAGTGTTTCATTGGCTCAAGCGTTCCGTCCATCATCCTCTTTTGTATCGCTTTGTTCGCCCTAAGTTGGCGGGGGTATGCCCAGACGTGGGTCCCTTGCTCACTTTGCCACTGGATTCAAGCAAGCCTGGCTGATGACGGCTGAAATGCCAGAAACCGGTCCTAGGATGCTTGTTTCCGGTCCAGGGAAGACATGGCTTGGCAGTTCGGGCTGGACTGTTCCCATGAGGCACAGGGTCAGACTGATTTGCATATGGCCGTGTCTGAACTGGGGTGGTGGAGTGAGCTAAAGAATGATGATGGATTAAACCCAGATCATTTGACTGGGGGTGAGTGTTTGATTGGCTCAAGCGTTCCGTCCATCATCCTCTTTTGTATCGCTTTGTTCGCCCTAAGTTGGCGGGGGTATGCCCAGACGTGGGTCCCTTGCTCACTTTGCCACTGGATTCAAGCAAGCCTGGCTGATGACGGCTGAAATGCCAGAAACCGGTCCTAGGATGCTTGTTTCCGGTCCAGGGAAGACATGGCTTGGCAGTTCGGGCTGGACTGTTCCCATGAGGCACAGGGTCAGACTGATTTGCATATGGCCGTGTCTGAACTGGGGTGGTGGAGTGAGCTAAAGAATGATGATGGATTAAACCCAGATCATTTGACTGGGGGTGAGTGTTTGATTGGCTCAAGCGTTCCGTCCATCATCCTCTTTTGTATCGCTTTGTTCGCCCTAAGTTGGCGGGGGTATGCCCAGACGTGGGTCCCTTGCTCACTTTGCCACTGGATTCAAGCAAGCCTGGCTGATGACGGCTGAAATGCCAGAAACCGGTCCTAGGATGCTTGTTTCCGGTCCAGGGAAGACATGGCTTGGCAGTTCGGGCTGGACTGTTCCCATGAGGGACAGGGTCAGACTGATTTGCATATGGCCGTGTCTGAACTGGGGTGGTGGAGTGAGCTAAAGAATGATGATGGATTAAACCCAGATCATTTGACTGAGGGTGAGTGTTTGATTGGCTCAAGCGTTCCATCCATCATCCTCTTTTGTATCGCTTTGTTCGCCCTAAGTTGGCGGGGGTATGCCCAGACGTGGGTCCCTTGCTCACTTTGCCACTGGATTCAAGCAAGCCTGGCTGATGACGGCTGAAATGCCAGAAACCGGTCCTAGGATGCTTGTTTCCGGTCCAGGGAAGACATGGCTTGGCAGTTCGGGCTGGACTGTTCCCATGAGGCACAGGGTCAGACTGATTTGCATATGGCCATGTCTGAACTGGGGTGGTGGAGTGAGCTAAAGAATGATGATGGATTAAACCCAGATCATTTGACTGGGGGTGAGTGTTTGATTGGCTCAAGCGTTCCGTCCATCATCCTCTTTTGTATCGCTTTGTTCGCCCTAAGTTGGCGGGGGTATGACCAGACGTGGGTCCCTTGCTCACTTTGCCACTGGATTCAAGCAAGCCTGGCTGATGACGGCTGAAATGCCAGAAACCAGTCCTAGGATGCTTGTTTCCGGTCCAGGAAGACATGGCTTGGCAGTTCGGGCTGGACTGTTCCCATGAGGCACAGGGTCAGACTGATTTGCATATGGCCGTGTCTGAACTGGGGTGGTGGAGTGAGCTAAAGAATGATGATGGATTAAACCCAGATCATTTGACTGGGGGTGAGTGTTTGATTGGCTCAAACGTTCCGTCCATCATCCTCTTTTGTATCGCTTTGTTCGCCCTAAGTTGGCGGGAGTATGCCCAGATGTGGGTCCCTTGCTCACTTTGCCACTGGATTCAAGCAAGCCTGGCTGATGACGGCTGAAATGCCAGAAACCGGTCCTAGGATGCTTGTTTCCGGTCCAGGGAAGACATGGCTTGGCAGTTCGGGCTGGACTGTTCCCATGAGGCACAGGGTCAGACTGATTTGCATATGGCCGTGTCTGAACTGGGGTGGTGGAGTGAGCTAAAGAATGATGATGGATTAAACCCAGATCATTTGACTGGGGGTGAGTGTTTGATTGGCTCAAGCGTTCCGTCCATCATCCTCTTTTGTATCTCTTTGTTCGCCCTAAGTTGGCGGGGGTATGCCCAGACGTGGGTCCCTTGCTCACTTTGCCACTGGATTCAAGCAAGCCTGGCTGATGACGGCTGAAATGCCAGAAACCGGTCCTAGGATGCTTGTTTCCGGTCCAGGGAAGACATGGCTTGGCAGTTCGGGCTGGACTGTTCCCATGAGGCACAGGGTCAGACTGATTTGCATATGGCCGTGTCTGAACTGGGGTGGTGGAGTGAGCTAAAGAATGATGATGGATTAAACCTAGATCATTTGACTGGGGGTGAGTGTTTGATTGGCTCAAGCGTTCCGTCCATCATCCTCTTTTGTATCGCTTTGTTCGCCCTAAGATGGCGGGGGTATGCCCAGAGGTGGGTCCCTTGCTCACTTTGCCACTGGATTCAAGCAAGCCTGGCTGATGACGGCTGAAATGCCAGAAACTGGTCCTAGGATGCTTGTTTCCGGTCCAGGGAAGACATGGCTTGGCAGTTCGGGCTGGACTGTTCCCATGAGGCACAGGGTCAGACTGATTTGCATATGGCTGTGTCTGAACTGGGGTGGTGGAGTGAGCTAAAGAATGATGATGGATTAAACCCAGATCATTTGACTGGGGGTGAGTGTTTGATTGGCTCAAGCGTTCCGTCCATCATCCTCTTTTGTATCGCTTTGTTCGCCCTAAGTTTGCGGGGGTATGCCCAGACGTGGGTCCCTTGCTCACTTTGCCACTGGATTCAAGCAAGCCTGGCTGATGACGGCTGAAATGCCAGAAACCGGTCCTAGGATGCTTGTTTCCGGTCCAGGGAAGACATGGCTTGGCAGTTCGGGCTGGACTGTTCCCATGAGGCACAGGGTCAGACTGATTTGCATATGGCCGTGTCTGAACTGGGGTGGTGGTGTGAGCTAAAGAATGATGATGGATTAAACCCAGATCATTTGACTGGGGGTGAGTGTTTGATTGGCTCAAGCGTTCCGTCCATCATCCTCTTTTGTATCGCTTTGTTCGCCCTAAGTTGGCGTGGGTATGCCCAGACGTGGGTCCCTTGCTCACTTTGCCACTGGATTCAAGCAAGCCTGGCTGATGACGGCTGAAATGCCAGAAACCGGTCCTAGGATGCTTGTTTCCGGTCCAGGAAGACATGGCTTGGCAGTTCGTGCTGGACTGTTCCCATGAGGCACAGGGTCAGACTGATTTGCATATGGCCGTGTCTGAACTGGGGTGGTGGAGTGAGCTAAAGAATGATGATGGATTAAACCCAGATCATTTGACTGGGGGTGAGTGTTTGATTGGCTCAAGCGTTCCGTCCATCATCCTCTTTTGTATCGCTTTGTTCGCCCTAAGTTGGCGGGGGTATGCCCAGACGTGGGTCCCTTGCTCACTTTGCCACTGGATTCAAGCAAGCCTGGCTGATGACGGCTGAAATGCCAGAAACCGGTCCTAGGATGCTTGTTTCCGGTCCAGGGAAGACATGGCTTGGCAGTTCGGGCTGGACTGTTCCCATGAGGCACAGGGTCAGACTGATTTGCATATGGCCGTGTCTGAACTGGGGTGGTGGAGTGAGCTAAAGAATGATGATGGATTAAACCCAGATCATTTGACTGGGGGTGAGTGTTTGATTGGCTCAAGCGTTCCGTCCATCATCCTCTTTTGTATCGCTTTGTTCGCCCTAAGTTGGCGGGGGTATGCCCAGACGTGGGTCCCTTGCTCACTTTGCCACTGGATTCAAGCAAGCCTGGCTGATGACGGCTGAAATGCCAGAAACCGGTCCTAGGATGCTTGTTTCCGGTCCAGGGAAGACATGGCTTGGCAGTTCGGGCTGGACTGTTCCCATGAGGCACAGGGTCAGACTGATTTGCATATGGCCATGTCTGAACTGGGGTGGTGGAGTGAGCTAAAGAATGATGATGGATTAAACCCAGATCATTTGACTGGGGGTGAGTGTTTGATTGGCTCAAGCGTTCCGTCCATCATCCTCTTTTGTATCGCTTTGTTCGCCCTAAGTTGGCGGGGGTATGCCCAGACGTGGGTCCCTTGCTCACTTTGCCACTGGATTCAAGCAAGCCTGGCTGATGATGGCTGAAATGCCAGAAACCGGTCCTAGGATGCTTGTTTCCGGTCCAGGGAAGACATGGCTTGGCAGTTCGGGCTGGACTGTTCCCATGAGGCACAGGGTCAGACTGATTTGCATATGGTCGTGTCTGAACTGGGGTGGTGGAGTGAGCTAAAGAATGATGATGGATTAAACCCAGATCATTTGACTGGGGGTGAGTGTTTGATTGGCTCAAGCGTTCCGTCCATCATCCTGTTTTGTATCGCTTTGTTCGCCCTAAGTTGGCGGGGGTATGCCCAGACGTGGGTCCCTTGCTCACTTTGCCACTGGATTCAAGCAAGCCTGGCTGATGACGGCTGAAATGCCAGAAACCGGTCCTAGGATGCTTGTTTCCGGTCCAGGGAAGACATGGCTTGGCAGTTCGGGCTGGACTGTTCCCATGAGGCACAGGGTCAGACTGATTTGCATATGGCCGTGTCTGAACTGGGGTGGTGGAGTGAGCTAAAGAATGATGATGGATTAAACCCAGATCATTTGACTGGGGGTGAGTGTTTGATTGGCTCAAGCGTTCCGTCCATCATCCTCTTTTGTATCGCTTTGTTCGCCCTAAGTTGGCGGGGGTATGCCCAGACGTGGGTCCCTTGCTCACTTTGCCACTGGATTCAAGCAAGCCTGGCTGATGACGGCTGAAATGCCAGAAACCGGTCCTAGGATGCTTGTTTCCGGTCCAGGGAAGACATGGCTTGGCAGTTCGGGCTGGACTGTTCCCATGAGGCACAGGGTCAGACTGATTTGCATATGGCCGTGTCTGAACTGGGGTGGTGGAGTGAGCTAAAGAATGATGATGGATTAAACCCAGATCATTTGACTGGGGGTGAGTGTTTGATTGGCTCAAGCGTTCCGTCCATCATCCTCTTTTGTATCGCTTTGCTCTGCTGACAGAGCAGGGGAGGGAAGGAGTAGTTTGCACTCCCTAAAGTGCGCATTAATGTTTGGCCGGCCCCATGCGCACTTTGGATGTTCTCCGTGCAGGCTGCATTACAGCCTGCATGGAGAACATGCGCAGCCTCCCATTCTTTGGCGGCGCTCAGACCAATCACAACGCTGCATTGCAATGTTGTTATTGGCTATCGGAGGCAGGGAGCCGGGTGCATCCTGCTTCCTGCCCTGGAAGCGGGGAAGAGGACCTGGAGGAGGCGGCGGCAGGCGGCAGTGTCAGACAGGTAAGTCTGAATTTTAAAAAAAATCGTATTTAATTCACTCCTCCCACCCCCCTCCGCACCCGCGACCCGACTCCCCACCGCCTTCAAATGCCAGCCGCCACTGCCCCTCTGAAGTGATCAGTAGGGCTTCCCAGTGCCAGAATTTTGGGTGCACACTTGACGTGTGGCCTGGGGTTTAGCTATCAATGGTACAGCAGGTGCAGTTCCACCGGGACTCAGAGGCCCGAGGGGCCCACTGGACCCAGTTTATGTCTGTATCATCATACTTGGGGGCAATTTTCAATGATTGCATTATTAGCACCAACGCATACATGCCAAAACTCCTGATTCAGACAGGAGACTACTGATTTCAAGGCTAGTCTCCCGCCTCCCAATTCCTGCATGCAAAACCCCAATTCTTCTGCAGGCTTCAGCCGACAGGGACTGGTGTGATTCGGAGTATGCACTGCCAGTAACCTGCTCCTGCAGGCTAGTGCACAACATGTTTGTCATGCGCTCTCTGGTCGCCATAGCGCGTTCTCTGTGCTTCTGACAGGTAGGGAAAATACTTATGTTTGCATTTCAGTTATCCGATCCTGCAGCAGCACACTTGCAAGTCCCATACATGCCAATAGACCAGATTCAGGCCTCAATGGAAGTCAATGGAGAAAAATACATTCTCCTGACTATTTTTCTAAAATCTCCCATTTCCCTCTTCTAATATGTTGGTATGTATGCGAGTGGCACCCTTGCTACACCACTGTACATGGCTGACATGTCACAGCACCAAAGGCTCATCGGAGTCGACACTTTATCAGGAAATATTGCCAGTTTCCCCCAGGCCTGTCTTGTTCTGCTACGGTTCACCTCCGCCAGCTTCTGCCGACCTGCCAAGATGTTCTTAGGATACTGCTTTCTAGGAAATCGATTTAACCTTAATGAGCATCTAGCATGAAAAATGCACCTTTCAGCTGCATTAAACCATTCTGCAGAATCCGAGATTCCCATCCCAAGGTGATTCTTAGATTTCAACCAAATCAAATAAAATTGATCCCCCATTTCCCCTCCTGTCTGTGAACAGGATGAGAAGCTGATGTTTTCCTACTTCGTGGAGAAGTGTAATCTTGATCCCATCTGAGAGATCGTAGGAGTGCATCATGTTCATGCATAGTCAGCACTCTAATATATTCTGTGTAATTAACGTTACTACTACTAAAGGGAGTGGAGTATTGCATATTTAAAGTATTCCACATGACATACTCGTGTATAGAACATGATTAATAAAGGTTTATGTGACACTTACATATTAATGTGACAGGATAAGTTAACATAAATGTGTCCCATTGTGAGGTAATCAAAATTGAATGTGTGTAAACTAATGTTTAAACATTTATACGTGTAACAAGAATCTATTTCACGCAGGTACATTCAGAATGACATCTTCCTAATTTACAATTTATACATGTATTAAGGAGTTGCATTTATTGTGTGTGTAGAAATGTGCACATATTCTGTAGCCCTGTGCACTACTTAAATTGTCTAAAGTGGGCTTCGAGAAATAGTTTGGTCCATGCTCATGTTTAGAGTTTAACATGTAATTCGTATTTAACCTTCAATGTAGAATGTGTGTACTTGTATCTTGTTTCCACTGCAGGTATGGAGAGAGAAAGCCTCATTAGTTAGCATAGCAGTGTTTTGTTTTCTTTAGATAGCAAGGTATGAGAAGACGAGGGGCTTCATTTATGAGGCCCTACTGGCACTATTGCGCTGCCAGAGCATCACTTTTTTGACGTTCCGGTGGCACAATGTGCCATGGCATATTTATAGGGCCACGTAAAGCCACGTTACGTGGCTTTTCATGGCCTTATAAATATGTGCCACTTTCACGCAGCACACTGTATGAAAGGGGCATTCCATGGGTGTTGCTAAGGAAGTTCCCAGCAACATCCATGGCTTTTTGACACTGCCCCAAATTTACGATAAATTGTAAGTCTGAGGCAGCACCAAAAACGTACGCCTCCCCAGTGGAGGCGTAAGGGAGGCACAAAGAGGATAAATATCTTTATTTCTCCTTGTTTTTCCTCTTTCTATGTGTGCTGCATGCAGCACACATAGAAATAGGAAAAAGCCTCTTGTGATTGTTTTTGTGCAGGAAGGTTTCCCTCCCTGCACAAGAATAATCTTCCCCGCAATGCAAGCACCCTTGCACCATGGTGCAAAGGTGCCTGCGGTGGTGCACAGCAGCCCATTGTGCGCCGGCGCAGGGGAAAAGGACAGGAATGCGCCGTATCTAATAGATACGGCGCATTCTTTTGCCGTAGGGAAGTGCAGCAGGAAGGCCTGCTGCACTGCCCTACGGTCAAAAACCTATAAATTAGGCCCGAAGTTTGCAAGGAGAAGTGATGTGACAAGCAAGGAGGCGAGTTCTCATGGGAAAGGAGAGGAATGACCAAGGATGAGAAAAGTTGCAACTTATCGATGTTGGAAAGTTGGTGAAAATATCCAGTTGTACCAGAGCTATGGAAGTTCACCTGCAAAGATCATGTGGGATTGTCTTCTCTGACTGCAATTGAAATTTTATGCTGAACGAAGTGAGGGACATGAGAGTCATCTTAGGTTTTCACAGGGAGCATGCTTCTGCTTGTGTGGCTTAATGCTACTTGACCCATGTTTGGAGTGCCTTCTACTGAAGACTCCGACAGCTGACACCTTTCTGATTTCACCCTCATGAATGCTTCTTAGTTTAGGGTTGCCCTCTTAAGAAAATTTAGGGAACGATATCTGGCTCATGCTTATTAAGGAGAATCATCAGATGAAATTTAATACTCAATTATTTTGCCTGATCGTCTGAATCATCGTCATAGAGTTAGTCGTCTGCTTTGTATTATATAGGGTAAATCTCTTCAGGAGATTTGGTCTTATCTTGGTCTTTCCGTACTTTTATATGATTATGTTGAGATTGGTCTACATTGAGTCATTTCTAAATTTATAATTAAACCCTACTAAACTCAGATTAAATTGTCTAGTGGATTATTGTGTAGTCTCATTTGTAGCATTAAAATGAGATGTTAACAAGTGATTGGGTGACTGTGCCCCCTTCCCCCTCCCCACCCACTAAACAGCATTGAATTTAATTGGTTAATATTAATTTTGATGTTCTCCTTATAACTTGTACAGTGTTGTTCTTCTTTATACTGTGGGGGCTCTTCCCCCTTATACTGGGACTCTCAATGGTTGTGCCCCCTTATTCCGGGACTTTCAATCATTGTGCCTGCCTTCTTTGGAAATTCTCCCCCTTTCCTCCTTTGCACTGCTTTAACTCGCGAGTTAGCTTTGACGAGGCAGAGAGCTTCCGTCTCCGTATTGTGGTACTTGTACCCTTAGGGAGTCGGACGGAGACATTCTCGCCTCCGTCCAACTCATTTTTTTCGTAACTTTCTTCGGCTCCTTCAGGCCGGGGAAAGCTCTTATCACACGGGACCGGCGTCTTTCAATTGCCGATCCCGTGCTGACAGACGCGCTGTTACTGCGTCTCCATGGTAACCCTGTGGCTTCAGCTGAAGCTCAGCGGGGGCCGCGCAGGGTTACCGTGGCAACAAGAAACAACGGAGATCTCCGTACGAGCCTAATTAACAAACAGGCTCACGGAGGTCTCGCCTTAACAAATTAAAAGCTTTTCAAGCATAAAAACATTAAAACAAATAGCCTGATTATCTAGCTCACGCCGGTTAACCCTTCATTCTACTCGCTGGTTACCGGCTGGGCTGCTCTGTTAATAAAAAAAATAAAAAAAGAAGAAAGGGCAAAAACGAAAGGACATACATAATAATGCCAGAACACCCTCATTTAAAGGAAAGAACCTTAGCAAAGCATGACAGCCATTTTGTTGAACCAAGTTAGGTTACCATAACAATTAAAGACAACCATTTTACATACTTAACATTCTACCTGTTTTGACACTTGGAACATCACTAATCCTTAGCTGCTTACTGTGTTTGACCTTAACTCTAGTTATGTCTTCAGAACCCTCAACAAGTTCCATGGAAGATAAATTAGAAGGACTAATTAATAAAGCCCTAGATAGGGTAATGGGGTCACTTGATGACACCATTAATAAAAATTGAAGCCCTATCAAAAAAGGATGGCCATAGTCAAGACCTCAGGAGGAGCCCACGGAGTCTAATAGAGGGCAAAGAAAAAGACCAACGAGCGACAACCCTCCTAAAGGTACTAAAAAAGCTAAGAGCTCCATCCCTACCAATTTGACTTCACGCTGTGGCGGTGACAATGACAGTGCCTCGGGCACAATAGATGGGCAAGAAAAAGGCCCGCTTCCACCCATTCCCATCGACAGTGACGATGGCCAGGAGGATAAGATTAACCTCTCCTACTCCTCTGACTTTGATTCGGAGGAAGAAGGTAAAATAAGGAATGAGGACACTTCAGGTGAGGCATCAAGGACCTCAGGGTCTAAAATGGGATTCATAGACCCCTTTGGGGAATATATGTTTGATCCCCTCCTCATCAAACACCCCCTCTCCCCCGAGTGGGTCCCCTCCCAACATATAGGTGAATACCTCTCCTTCTGGCTCCGTAAAGAGATTCCAAAGGAGGTCAGATCTCGACTGAGATCTGAATGCCCTCGCCCTTCTCTCCCTGACAAGATAGCTTCAACCCCAGATCTGGATAGCAAAGTGGTGGCATTCATTGCCAAAAGCGGGAGAGACCCAAGAAAAGGACTCAACAAGGGTCTAAAATCCTGCCAAGATAGACTCTTGGATATCACGGGCCCTTTAACTAAAATGTTCGAACTAGTCGAAGGAGCTTATCTTGATAACACCCCCATAGACCCAAGAGAGCTGCGCCAATGGCGCAAAGGGCAATTTGCCTACTCGGCAATGCAAACACTGCACTCTCAAACGAGAGGAGAAAGAGTGTCCTTCTAAAAATCGACCCTAAGCTAGTGGAACTAGCTAACAAAGAAGGAGGAGCTTCCTCTCAAGGCATCCTCTTTGGGGAAGAATTTATTAAAGAGATGGCCAAATATGTGGGAGTGTTTAACTCCATTCAAAAATCTCAAAAAGATATTAAGAAAGTCTTTCATGATAGAATTTTTAGAAGGGCCGGGAGAACATGGGGTTGGTTCCCCGGCCGTGGACATTTCTCAACAAGACTCTTCATGGGACGAGGAGGAAGAACCTCCCAATCTGGTTTTATAAGCCATTCAACCTTCTACCCTCAAAAGCAGAGATTCCGCAGCAGAGGCTTCAGGGGTGATCGAAGGCAAAGAGGCTTTTCAGCAGGTAAGACTTACGAAAGACCTTTCAGATACCCCTATAAAGGTGGGAGGAAGACTAGCCCAATTCTGTGGGAACTGGAACATGGTGAGCCAAGACCCTTGGATACTAGATACGGTGAGAGGGTACAAGATAGAGTTCATAGACTTACCAATACAAAAGAAACTACTGCGAGAAATATTGTTCTCCAAAAAAGATTCTGCCTTGGTGACACAAGAGGTAAAAGATCTTTATGCCAAAGGGGCAATTCGAGAGGGAAAGGAAATAGGCTTCGTGAGCAATGTCTTCCTAGTCGAAAAGAAAGACAAAAGGATGAGACTTGTTATAAATCTGAAGGATCTGAACCAATGTGTGGTTTACCATCATTTCAAAATGGAGGGAATCCATCTTCTCAGGGATGTACTAAGGAAAGGAGATTGGCTAACTCGACTAGATCTAAAAGATGCATACCTGACTATCCCTATGTGGCCCCCACATCAGAAATTTCTCCAATTCATCTGGGAGGGGAAATTCTGGCAGTTTTGCAGCCTCCCCATCGGACTTTCATCAGCCCCTTCTACACCCAGTAGCAGGTTGGCTACGAAGCAAAGGAGTAATATTAATTCTGTACTTAGACGACATTTTAATAATGGCTCAATCCAGAGAGGTAGCTTCACAACACACAGACCTAACAATAAAACTCTTGGAATACCTGGGATTTGTTATAAACACCAGAAAATCGTCCACCACTCCAAGCCAGGTCACCCAATTCCTGGGTTTTACAGTGAATACAGTTTTAGCAGAATGAAAACTACCTGGTGAAAAGCTGAGAAAACTTCGAAAGGAGTTAAGGAGAATTCTAAAGAAGAAGGGATTCCCGTTAAAGACATTAGCAAGGGTACTGGACCTCTTGTCCTCGACCATCCAAGCCATATATCCAGGACCCCTGTATTACCGGGCCCTCCAGAGACTCAAAGCCAAAGCCTTGAGATTGAATCAATCCTATTCTCAGACAGTTAACCTGGACGCAGACTCAAGGAAAGAGATTCTCTGGTGGCTGAGGAATGCAGAGGTGTGGAACAGAAGGGCCATTTTTGGGGAAGAACCAGATTTAATGATAGATTCGGATGCGAGCTTAGAGGGTTGGGGTGCCACATGTGCCGAATCATCGACAGGGGGACTCTGGACAGTTCAATAGAAAGAGCTACATATCAACTGCCTAGAACTACTGGCAAGCTCCTTCGCAATCCAGAGCTTTACCAAGGATTTAATGAAATGTTCAGTCATGCTTCGCATGGACAACGTATCTGCGGTGAGATACGTGAACAAGATGGGGGGCCCTCACTCCAAGGGACTATCAGACCTAGCCAAGAAATTTTGGGGATATTGCCTCAACAAGGGCATCTCAGTGATTGCCGAACACATTCCGGGCTTGAACAATGGGGTCGCAGAGTGGTTCTCCAGGAATTTCAAAGATTCCAGCAACTGGAGACTAGAAAGGGAAATCTTTCTGACCATTCAGTCGATCTGGGGACCCTTTGGAATAGATCTGTTTGCAGACAGAGTCAACACTCAACTACCCAAATTTTTCAGCTGGAGGCCGGACCCTCAGGCCTTGGGGTTAGATGCGTTCCTCCAGAACTGGCATGGTTTAACACCATATGCCTTACCGCCTTTTACCATGCTTCCACGACTTCTACTACAAGTTTGCAGGAACCGGGAGATAGTAGTAGTAATAACACCCCTCTGGAGATCCCAGGCATGGTTACCAATCCTGATGGAAATCAGTGTAGACTTTCCTATCCTTATACCTACCTTCGAGGAAATAATCACAGGTCCTCTGGGAGAATGTCATCCCCTTGTACATCAGGGCCTTCTGTCACTGATGGCATGGAGGATTTCAGGAGAAAGTGGCAGCTCCCTGGACTTTCGGAGAGCACTTTCAGACTCATATCAGAATCCTGGGCACCTGTGTGAGAAGTTGGCCTGGTATATGCTGTCCACTAATTAAAGTGGGCACCTTGCACCAGTCCAAACAACCCTTATGGTGATTAGGTTAAAGATAACCTTTATAGAAAGCTATCCTAGTGGTAGATATGGAGAGCAGCCTTCAGGCTAAGTCTTGAAGGAATGTTAAGCAGCTTGTTTTACCAGAATGCAACCTTATTGTATTGCTTAAATGAAAGGGAAACCACACAGTAGTTATAAAAATATGTATTTATTATATATAACACTCTCTAGTATCCTCTACACAAGGGTACGACACAAATCAAGTAATACAGTTGCAAAGAAACAATCGTAAATAGCACAATACACAGTGGGCTCCAGGGGGAGACCAAACCATATACTAAAATAGTGGTATAAGAACCACGACTCTGAACTAGGCCTAGTCTAGAAGGTGTAGAATTGCTGGGACCCCAAGGAACCACCCAAGGTGAGTAAGTAGGGACCACACGGAGGACGGGTGCAGAGTGAGAACACGACCGCGTGCTCCGTACAATTCTATGGG
This sequence comes from Calotriton arnoldi, assembly GCA_963921515.1. Taxonomy (NCBI): domain Eukaryota; kingdom Metazoa; phylum Chordata; class Amphibia; order Caudata; family Salamandridae; genus Calotriton; species Calotriton arnoldi. The sequence goes on from CAWUFW010007908.1 coordinate 343,737, forward strand.
GAAGTCGTGGTTGGAAAATTAAAGATTAAGGACCCTTCCCAGTGGATGTCGAGGAATTCCCTTGGAACTTAAGAGTTTGGAGAGCCACCCCACCTGTGGATACCTTTGTATCAGAATTACCAATTTGGGCCGGGTGCATAGGTACGAAGTGGCGTCGGAAACCCTCGTCGTTTTCTATGGAAGACCTCATAGAAATGCCACTGCTGGAAGTAAGAAGAATGTCCGGTGGAATCCAAATGTGGATTCTAGATGAGAAGAACCTGAAAGCAGAGGGGACAGAGTCTGGGTCACTCTGGAGTGACCAGGGGCTCGGTAGACGAATGCCCACCGATGTCGGGTGCTTCAGGTGCGTTGACGGGGATCTTGACTCTTCTGCTGCGAGGACCAGGAGATGTCTAGGACAACCAGGAGCCGGAGGCAAGCTGTCCCACAAAGCATGTCGAGTGCTGAGGGGTCGGTGTCCGGCTAGAGCACCAACAAGCTTTGGCAGCGGCAACCCACAAAGATGGTCAAGTTCAGTGTCGATCTGGCCCAGCAGGGACCAGGAGACTCACCACAGCAAGGGGAGTCAGGGCAAGCCTGGAGCAACCAGGGGAGCCCAATTAAAGCAGCGTTGACCCTCAAGGGGACCCACATGCCGGAGGCACAGGAGTCGCGAGGGGACCTCAGGCGAGTTCACAGAACAACAGCTAACAGGGCACAGACTGTGAAAAGGCAGGAGTCCTTAGTGGACAAGGTGCGCTGGGGTCAGGGCTACAATTAGCCCAATGCACTGAATTGTTGCACAACAACAAGCATGTGCTGCTGCAAATGAACGCAGTGCACAGAGGTATGGGTTATGCGGTCCCCACGAGGGATACTGGCCTCAAACTCAGTGAGAGGGCAGCTCAACCTCGGAGATCTTCGGAACCCACCTCCTGTGTTGCTGGAGCCTTCGAAATCTGCAGGAGCTCAGGATCAGCAGATCGGTCAGATGCGTTACGGTGCCTGCAAATGCAGGGGAGTGACTCCTTCACCCCAAGGGAGATTCTTCTGATGTCTTGGAGGTCCACAGGGTCCTGCACGGAGCCTGTATGGAGCACGGACAAAGACGAGGCTTTGGACGGAAAGGGAGACGAAGTCGAGCCCAATGGAGGTCCAGCGAAGTCCAGCGTGTCCAGACAGTCGAAGCTTAGTGGTTTCTTCTTGTAGAATCTTGTCCACGTAAAATCTAATGTCCTGGAGCGAGGTAACCCATTTTATACCCACGGGAGAGGGTTAGACAGATTCTAGGGACCCTCCTAGGGGAGGGTCTGGACAGGGGGGAGGCTACTCCCATGTCCTTTGTCCAGTTTCGCGCCAGAGCAGGAGCAAATGGCTCCCAGAACTGGTTTGAGCTGGACTATGCACAGGGACACCAAATGTGCCCCTCGTGCAGACTTTCTGGCACTGAGACAGTGCACCCACCCAGCCCCAATACACTAAATCCTGTCTGGGAGGTGATCACACCTCCCTGTGACAGGACGCCTATTGTGCTGCCTTCCCATGCTCGAGCTTGGCTCAGCAGTAGGAGGGCAGAATCGTGTCTGTGGCTGGCAGCATCCATTTTGTGCTGTCCGGGTCAAGAAAGCTGGTACCAGTATACTAGGTACCCCCAGAAGCTTGGTTCTGAGGGGAGGAATCATACCTCCACACCAGTTACTGGTGTGGAGGTATGATTCCAAGGTGTGTGATACCAAACACAACATATTTTGTTGCAGTCGTTTTCGAGATAGTATTTACCGCTTGGTTATAATGCACCTCTACCTATATGTCTGCCAGCATCACTGACAACCCGGGAGAATGGTCTCCGAAGGCTGCAGAAGGGCCCTGCTCATGCAGGAGCACCCTCTCACGTAAAACCCAGCACCCTGCCTTCAGGATTGGTAAGGCCTGCTATAGGGGTGACTTATAAGTTTTAAGTGTAGTGATATATATAGATATTGCTACTTCAGTGCTGTGATATCCTTACGGGATGAATGCTGCGCTTTATAAATAAATAAATAAATAAATATAGTGAACCTATATCTCTCGTAAGTGGTGCAAGCACCAGCTTACACAGGTTGCAGTAGCGCACCTGTAGTTCCATTTTGCATGGTCTCTCATGGGTGGCATAATACATGCTTCAGCCCATGGGAGGCCTCTGGGGTACCTATGCCCTAGGTACATGTGTACCATATACTAGGGACTTATAAGGGTGCCCCAGTATCCAATCTGGAGTGTACCAAAGTACATGCATAGCAATTTAAAGGAGAAAGCAGATAGGCTGGGGTCCTGAATAGCAGGATCCCAGCCAGACTAGTCAAAAACCAGCAAAAAACCAGGAAAAAAGTGGGGGTAACCATGCAGTCAGATCCTACCTTCCTACATAACCCCCCCAAACGAAAGGAGATAAGGCTAACCTTGCCCAGTTGAGACTTTATTGACTAAGTGGCCATATAAGGAAGATCCTGCACTAGCATGGATACCCCCTGTCTTATGGTCCACTAAGGAGTCCCTCCCTGAAAGGGTCTTGGGTGTTCTCCAAAATTTGGGTTTACCACCTGTAGTGTGCTTTGGCAAAGTAAAAGGTTGGTGGGGTGCCTGGGTAGGGAAGTGAGGCCCTAATAAAGTTGGCCTCAGCTTCCTCAGAGCACTGGCCACCATGGAGGCCTTTCTTTCCATGACTGAGTTATATCTGGCCCTAGGGGTCAACCTCTGGCTGCCTACAGCTGGGGGTTGAGTCCCTTTGGTTGGAACAATGGAGGGCCAGGGGAGGTTTGGAACCAGGTGGTCCCAAGTTTTCCTTTGCCCAACAGAGTCCATCTGAGGGATGTCACTACCTAAGGGTAAGAGGGATCCCTCAGTGTGTTGAGGAATTTTCACCTGGCTAGTGCTACTAGACTTGGTGTCCCTAATCTGTTGGTGAGGGGGTTCCTTTGGACAGTGGGCCCTTTGGGGTCCACTGACATCCCTGACCTCTGCAGCCCTAGGCTGTATGAAGCTGGGTAGAGAGGGGCAGGATACCTGCTCCAGACTGGGTACCACCTTGGAAGGGTCCCCTGCCATCAGTGGTGCTGCCAGGAGGGGTCGGTGTCCCGCTGGAGCACCAACAAGCCTTGGCAGTGGCAACCCACGAAGATGGTCAAGTTCAGTGTCAATCTGGCCCAGCAGGGACCAGGAGACTCACCACAGCAAGGGGAGTCAGGGCAAGCCTGGAGCAACCAGGGGAGCTCAATTAAAATAGTGTTGACCCTCAAGGGGACCCACAGGCCGGAGGCACAGGAGTCGTGAGGGGACCTCAGGCGAGTTCACAGAACAACCGCTAACAGAGCACAGAGTGCGAAGAGGCCGGAGTCCTTCGTAGAAATGTGCGCTGGGGTCAGGGCTACAATTAGCCCAATGCACAGAATTGTTGCACAACAACAAGCATATGCTGCTGCAAATGAACACAGTGCACAGAGGTACGGGTTATGCAATCCCCACAAGGGTTACTGGCCTCAAACTCGGTGAGAGGGCATCTCAACCTCGGAGATCTTCGGAACCCACCTCCTGTGTTGCTGGAGCCTTGGAAGTCTGCAGGAGCCCAGGGTCAGCAGACCGGTGAGATGCATTACTGTGCCTGCGAATGCAGGGGAGTGACTCCTTCACCCCAAGGGAGATTCTTCTGATGTCTTGGAGGTCCACAGTTTCCTGCATGGAGCCTGCATGGAGCACGGACACAGACGAGGCTTTGGACGGAAAGGGAGACGAAGTCGAGCCCAGTGGAGGTCCAGCAAAGTCCAGCGTGTCCAGACGGTCGAAGCTTAGTGGTTTCTTCTTGTAGAATCTTGTCCACGTAAAATCTAATGTCCTGTAGCCAGGTAACCCATTTTATACCCACGGGAGAGGGTTGGACAGATTCTAGGGACCCTCCTAGGGAAGGGTCTGGACAGGGGGGAGGCTACTCCTATGTCCTTTGTCCAGTTTCGCACCAGGGCAGGAGCAAATGGCTCCCAGAACTGGTTTGAGCTGGACTGTGCACAGGGACACCAAATGTGCCCCTCGTGCAGACTTTCTGGCACTGAGACAGTGCACCCACCCAGCCCCAATACACTAAATCCTGTCTGGGAGGTGGTCACACCGCCCTGTGACAGGATGCCTATTGTGCTGCCTTCCCCTGCTCAAGCTTTGCTCAGCAGCAGGAGGGCAGAATCGTGTCTATGGCTGGCTGCATCCATTTTGTGCTGTCCGGGTCGAGAAAGCTGGTACCGGTATACTAGGTACCCCCAGAAGCTTGGTTCTGAGGGGAGGAATCATACCTCCCACTCCAGTTACTGGTGTGTAGGTATGATTCCAAGGTGTTTGATAGCAAACACGACATATTTTGTTGCAGTCGTTTTCGAGATAGCATCTACCGCGTGGTTATAATGCACCTCTACCTATATGTCTGGCTGCATCACAGACAACCCGGGAGAAGGGTCTTCAAAGGCTGCAGAGGGGCCCTGCTCATGCAGGAGCACCCTCTCACGTAAAACCCAGCACCTTGCCTTCAGGATTGGTAAGGCCTGCTATAGGGGTGACTTATAAGTTTTAAGTGTAGTGATATATATAGATATAGTGAACCTATATCTCTCGTAAGTGGTGCAAGCACCAGTTTACACAGATTGCAGTAGCACACCTGTAGTTCCATTTTGCATGGCCTCTCATGGGTGGCATAATACATGCTTCAGCCCATGGGAGGCCTCTGGGGTACCTATGCCCTGGGTACATGTGTACCATATACTAGGGACTTATAAGGGTGCCCCAGTATCCAATCTGGAGTGTACCAAAGTACATGCATAGCAATTTAAAGGAGAAAGCAGATAGGCTGGGGTCCTGAATAGCAGGATCCCAGCCAGACTAGTCAAAAATCAGCAAAACAGCAGGAAAAAAGTGGGGGTAACCATGCAGTCAGATCCTACCTTCCTACAACCTGGCACAAGGAAAGCTTATAGATTGGCTTGGCGTAAATGGGTTTGTTGGTGCCTTCGACGGAACTACAATCCCATTTCTGCTGATCTAGTTCAAGTTATCAACTTCTTATCTGAGATTTTTGCTTCAGGCCTGGCATATCGAACTGTTAATGTCTACAGATCAGCCATTGCAGCAGGGCACTGCTTGGTAGATGGTACCTCGGTAGGTCAAAACTTATTAACTAAAAAATTAATGAGAAGTATGCGTGTTTTAAACCCACCTTTAGCCAAATATTCTGCCCTATGGGATGTGAGGGATGTTCTCAGAGTAATTAGAAACTGGGGTGAGAACTCTACTCTCTCATTAAAGAAACTATCTTATAAACTCACTGTTTTACTGTGCCTGATTTCCTTCAGACGAACGTCAGACGTTAAAGCATTAGATATCACCAGTAGGGCATACCAACCAGAAGGAGTCTGTTTCTTCTTAAAAAGACGCACTAAAACGATGTCAACTTATGTTTTCTATCCCTTTTTTCCACAGAATGAAAGTTTGTGTGTAGTGAAGTGCCTGTTGAGTACGAAAGAAGAACCGAAAGGTTAAGAGGAAATACTGAACTGCTAATATCCCATAGATCTCCCCATAGAGCAGTTTCCTCTCCCACCTAAGCAAGATGGGTAAAGGATGTTATGAAAGAAGCTGGAATAGATATTTCCATTTTTGGTGCACACTTTCTTAGAGGGGCTTCAGCCTCCCAAGCTTTTACTCTGTGGGGTGGCCTTCAAGACATCCTTAGAGCTACCGATTGGTCCAATGAATGTATTTTCAAAAGCTGTTATTTTAAACCGGTGGCAAATGCTATTGATAATGTGCTGAACACACTTTAAACTTGCATAATATTGGCCTCCGTGTCATGCCATAAAATTTTTCACAGCCTGGTGGGCAGAAAATCTGGATTTTATTAAAAACGCGGAGGCTAAGATTATCCCTCCACTAATAATCCCACCCTGGGAATATAACTAAAGTGGATGTTCTTTTGTCTTGCAGATTAAATGTTTGAAAGAATTTATGGACGACTAGACTAAAGTTTCCAAAAAAGAATTTTAAAGTTATCTTGTTCCCTGCACAAAGAAGGGAGAAGACTACGTGCACATGAACTATATACTATGTTAGAATGTTTTGAAGTTTTTGATCTCTTCATTGTTGCTGCTGTGAGCTGCGCAATAAAGGCGATTTGCATAATCTTAGCTCCGTGTCTTTAATAAAATCCAGATTTTCTGCCCACCAGGCTGTGAAAAATCTAAATGTTCTCCCTTTACCTCTCATGCTGCTAGAAAGGTCATCCCTCTGGAGATAAATGTTTGACTGGGCCCAAGCTCCAACAGCAGGTAGCATTATCAGATGGATAGCTCTTGAAGTAAAGGGAGTTAGAATCTAACCTAGATTAATCTAGACCCCAACCCCAGTAGCCCTAGTCCAGAATCCAGGATTGAGACGTGGAGAATAGACGGAGTTACAGTGGCATGCAAGGAAACAGTGACGGCGGAGGAGTGAGTATCAGTAGGGATGTGTGTATGAAAATTATGCTTAGCATGCGGCACAATATTGATTATGTGATGTCTGGCCGAGATGTTTAGAGAGTCGTGTGAATGAGGTGTTAAGTTGTTGAAAAAGTTGTTGAAGTTGTTATTGGGTCCGTCGTGACCTAAGATCCCGGTATGTATATTATAGGTGCAGAAGACATCGTGTTGTAATTGTCTGCTAAAGTTTTGTGGATTTTGTCGTGAGACATCGTCGATGGCCAGATTGAGATAGCGAACTTTCATATGCAAGATAGAGCTGAAATTAGTATGGGCAACTTTTGCGCAGAAGGGAAACTATACTGATTTAAGGGATTCCCCCTGGTCGAGGTTTCATTTGTGAACGTGTGTTCTTTGAGCGAGTGATTCTATCAATTCTTTTGGCAGAGCAGAAATTTGTTAGTTAATGTTTTTGTATAAACAGAAGTCCACGAGAGAGAGAATGTGGGAAAGATTGAAGGAGGGTGAACTGCTGCGAGGAGTGAGAGTGACATCAGAGTGTGCCGTGCTGGCATAGGTCGGTTGTTGTAATGTAGCCCTTTGATTGGTTGAAATTGTCTCTTGGATACTGAGCTGTTATTGGTGATTGTATTGCCGCAGAACTTGAAAATTGTTTAATTTGGATTGAATTGAAATTGTTGAAATAAAAGGTTGAAAAATAAGATGTTTTAGAGCAATAAGAAATATGATACGAGGAGATGTAGGTGTGCCTACCAGAATAGGTGAGGAAGAGCCATCGGAGGACACGCCAGCTCATTATATGGCGACGAAAGTAGGGCTCCAAACTATTATATGGCTTAAGAATTGGCGCAGCATCACAGAGAAAGAAGGTGCATTAATGTTTCCAAGCTACAGTACTTCCAATTTGGAAATAATTGATCATTTGAGAGGGATATTGTTTGCAATGAAACCTTTACCTAGACCTACAGTTTGAAGCGCTTAATGCATGGGAACATGGAGCGCATGTAAAACAGAGAGACCAATATAAAGGGAGGATGAAGAAAGCGATGGGTGCATATGCAGACGCAAGATGGGATGACCAACAGAAGAGGTGGAGAGTGGACATGATTGAGGGAGCGAGATTATACCCTGCCATAACAAGTGAGGGAAATCATGCTGAGAGAAGGAGAAAAGAAAAGAAAAAGGAGGGAGATGGAAATGCGGACAGTGGCAGTGATGCAAGTGATAGCCTTTTGGATGGACTGCTATCTGAACGTCCACCCCCATATAGTCAAACGTACATGGGAAGTGGGAGAAATACGAGTGTTACTGGTAGTTATGGAAGTGCTTCAGCACCGATTGCTTCCAGTCCTGGTGTCGTAGGGGTTATATCAACTGGCACGACACAAACTACAGCAAGAGGGAATATGGGAGCGTGTGTCCCAGGTTCTTTGGGAAATTGTAGCACTAACCTGGCTTTGAAACATCCGGATGCTCTTACGGTACCTGCTACTATTGGACCTATAGTCCCTATGTACGATCCGAGTTCTGCAGGGAATGAGAGTCAGAGAGTGCCTACTTCTACAGAAGCGAAGGTACCAGAAGGAGGAGCAGATAACCAGAGAAGACAATTTGTTGTGTTGGTTCCAATGAATGTGAGCTCACCATGTTCAGCGAGCGCAGATCCTTCTGTAATACAGAATGGATTCAGACCTATAAGGTCTTTTCCAGGACTGGCAGGTATGAATTCCCCTGTATGGGAAACTCTACCAAATGTATGAAATTGTACGCCCCAAGACAGCACCACACAAAAAAGAACTTCTGAGATCCAACATCTATTTGATGTCCAGGATTTAGAGCAATGGTTGAAGGAGAATAATAATAATGATTCAAATGGAAATCGGAGTGCAGAGATGAGTCAGGGAACAATGAAATCAGCTGTGAAGGTAGATTTAATAGATGTGGTTAAATATGAAAACAGATTTGGATGAAATAACAACTCAAGAGTTTGGAGCTTAATCAAATAGTTACCTGCCAACAGAATGGATTGTTGTTCATCAGTAAATATGTCACTAGGAGAGCGAGACAGGCCCATGAGAAATTATCTGAATTGGCTCAGAGATATGATGTTGATATAGAACGAACAAAGGCTTTACAAAAAATCATAGACTTGCATTCAGCGATCAGGACTTAGAGAATCTGAGATTATCAGGATTGAAGACCCAAGTTCGAGAATTAATTTTAAACTTTCGGATTTGGAGCACTTTAGACAAATGGAAAGAATGATGGGCAAAAAGAAAGGGTTCTAAAAGAACGACGGGAGAACCTCCTCCTTTGGGGTAAACTGGAATGAGTGTCAAGGCTTTCCCTTTGCGGGAAGTACCGAGTGGAGGATATGTGCATGTACCATGGAGTAGAGGTGATCTTGTGGCTTTTACTAATGATTTTGCGTGTCTGAGAGAAAAGCCTGTAGAGTGGTACAAACAGGTTGATCGATTTGTGAAAATTTCGAAGGTGTTGTGGATCAATCTGAATGCGTTATTTGAAATTGTGGCCCCTAGTGATTTATGGTCAGCATGTAAGAGAGCTATAGAAAGGCCTGAAGAGCGCCTGAGAGAGAACCCGTGACACATGGTCCATCACCTGTGGTGATGTAGAAATACGAGCAGGTGATCACTTGGTTGAAAGCAAAAGTGCCAATGCAGGATATTGATTGGGTGAAAATTGACAAGACGACCCAAGAATCTAAAGAGACGATTCATGCGTTCTATGAAAGGTTGTTGCAGGCTTTCAAGCCATATAGAGGGATGGATATTCTAGAACCCAAGGATATGAGACATTTTTTGTCCCGATTTGTGACTGTGTTGAGCCCTGAAATTAGTATGATGACACAGCAACATTTGATCTGTTGTCAGAATAAGTCTGTCAACGAAATTCTGTGTTACGCAAAGTACTGTTGTGACGAAATTGAAATGAAGCACAAAAAGCTGAAAGAGAAATTGATGGTAGCCCAGATGAAAGCTGCTCAAAGGGGTTAGGAACAGCCTTATGTAGGGAATACTACCCCTATACAAGGAGTCTACCAGTCTGGGACTCCGATGCAACAAGGTGCAGGATTTCATGGACAAGGAAGGGGTAGAGGTGTTCCTATAGATTCTAAGATTGGAGTTGATGTTGCCACATTAAAGAAGTCAAACCCATGTTACTATTGAAATAAGTTGGGGCATTGGAAGCACGAATGTCGCTTTAATCCTGCAAATCAAGAACAGAATGGAGTAATGGATTAAGTCATCCTCTGGGTTATGTTACGCAACCCCAGAATGTGCCCAGATCGAGATTCCAAAATTCGACGGGTTCTCAAGGTCCTATGGTGCAAGTGCCACAGCACCCAATTTCACGGCAAGCTATGAGTAGTGCCCAATTTAATCGGAACGTAGACATGAATGGAAATCAGAACATGTCCCCTTATAATGGTCCATACCAACAGTTTCCTGTGTTTGACACATCAAATGAGTACGGTTCAATTCAGTACTTATGACGGTGCCTGAGGGGGAGGAAGACTTTACGCTTGGCACAGTCTTAGAGGTAGACCAGATTGGACCATACGTTGGTGCTGATGTAGATGTCCACAATGTCACTTTCCTGATTGAAACTGGTGCTACCCGCTCTACTGTGAGAACAGCAGAGATTCCAAACATACCCTTCTCTGGAAAAAAAATCCAAGTTGTAGGAGTCGCAAGTAAACAATTGTCAAACCCCCTTAATAAAGAAGTGCCTGTGAAGATAGGGACATTTGAGGATAATCATCAATTTGTGGTGTGTGATTCTAGTCCTGTGTGCCTGTTAGGAACTGACTTGCTGTGCAAGTTAAATTGCACCATCTATTGCACACCGAAGGGTATTGAGCTTCAGACAAATGATGAGGACACTGCCTTTAAGATAGCAAGTCAGAACTTATGCATCTCACTGTTCCCAATGTTGGCAGTGGAAGACTTACCGTTAGATCTCAGTGACACAGTGAGAGATCTAGTTTTGGAATTTTCTGGAAAGCACATCGGACTCATCCGAGGAGTTGAGCCAGTTCGTATCCAGGTTAAGCCAAATGCAGAATACCCGAGAACACCACAGTATAACCTGATGTCCGAGACAGTTGCTGGAATTGCCCCAGTTATTGAGACTATGATTGAGCAAGGCCTTTCAAAGGAGATCCTGGGGAGTCCATGTAACTCACCTATTATGGGCTTGTAGAAGCCAAGCGGTAAGTACCTCATTGTGCAGGATCTTCGCAAGATAAATAACATAGTGGTTCCTTGTTGTCCCGTGGTGCCAAATCCATCTGTGATGTTGTTCTAGATTCCATGTGAGGCTGAATGGTTCATGGACATTGAACTTTGGCAGGCCTTCTTTTCTGTTTCTCTAAACAATAGTAGGCTCATGAGGTATGAGCAGACAATTTTAGCTGCAGAAAATGTCACCCTGACAAGATGCTTGGTCCTGAACCCTGCTACTCTGTTACCTTTACCTGACTGTGATGGGGATGAGAACAAAGTAGAGCATGACTGTATCAATGTCACTGAACCACTGATATTCCTGATGATCCATTGTCTGAATCTGATTACACTCAGTTTGTGGCTGGCTCTTTTCTCAGAGACAATGAGGGAAAACTGAGGGCTGTTTATGCTGTCTGTACTGTTATGGGAGTGGTGGAAGCCTCCTGGCTCCAAGGAGTATTCTCTGCGCAGGTGGCAGAGCTGATTGCCCTTACCAGAGCATGCTGTATTTCAGACCAGCTAAAAGTGACAATATTCACAGATAGCCAGTATGGGTTTGGTGTGGCTCAGGACTTTGGACAGTTATGGTCTCAGAAGGGATTTATGGCCTCGTCAGGGTCCCCGATCCGCAATGGAGAAAACTGTTAGAAGCCCTGCAGATACGAGCACAAGTGCTCTGCCCATTGTAATGGAAACAATTTTGTGACAATAGGTAATCTTTATGCCAACGAAGTTGCACATTACTGTGCACTAAACTTTTGTACTTTCAATGATTGATACACAAATGAGGGATCAGATGAAACCAATTTCAGCCTTTTGATGACAATTGCTGATACATGGGAGAAAGTTAAGAGGCTGCAAGAGGAAGTTACCGAGGAAAAACAGGAAGGTTGGATCATAGCAGTATGTATAAAACGAGATTAAGACATCTGGGTTTCAGGAGATGGAAGGCCAGTACTGCCTAGTAGTTTGTTGCGACCGATGATGAGGTACTATTATGGATCAATGCATGTAGGAAGAGATGCCATGGTGAGGTTGTTTAGGCAGACTTGGTTTAACGCAAAGTTTTGAATGATGGCTGAGGCATTGTGTTATCGATGTATGATTTGTCAGCAAATAAATGCGGGAAAGCAAACTGCTGTTACACTGAGTCACATAGGGAGATCTATAGGTCCTTTCAACAGAATGCAACTGGATTTTGTTGAGATGTCAGTGTGTTAAGTGTTGAGGTACATTTTAGTAGTGGTGTGCATCCGTTCAAGTTGGGTAGAAGCCTACCCGACTAGAAGATGTGATAGCCTCATGGTAGCTAAGCTGTTATTGAGGGAACTCATTCCAAGATTCAGATTTCCAACCTCTTTGGAGTCAGACCAAGGAACTCATTTTAATTATGAGGTCCTGAGAATGTTATGTGCAGCAGTACAAGTGGAACAGAGATTACATTGCAGTTATCAGCCATCAGCTTCAGGTATTGTGAAACAGGTCAACAACACTTTGAAATCTGGACTTGCTAAAGTGTGTGCTTCAACAGCTCTGAAATGGCCTGATGCTTTACCTCTGGTACTGATGAGTCTTCGCAGTGTCCCAGATTGAAGAACATTACTGTTGCCTCATGAGATAATCATGGGGAGGGCTATGTGATTGCTTGCAAATATGCCTATAAACATCACAGACAATTTGGTGCTTGATTACTGTAAAGAATTGGCTGACGTGGTTCATTCTGAGTCTCACCAGGTTGAAGCAGCAACTACACGTCCACATCAGGAGCAGTGTCATGACCTTAGTCCCAGTGACTGGGTCGTAGTGAAAAAGCATGTGCGGAAGAACTGTCTTGAGCCTCTGTGGTGGTCTTCCAAATTGGGTGCATGCATCCCACATTTGCAGAGTCCTGTGTCTTCTTGAACAAGAAACAGCACCTCTCCCAGAAAAGACGCCAGCAGTGGTCGAAAGGCCACGGGAAGAGGTCAGCCAAGCTGTAGGGGACCAGACAGAGCCTGAGGCTGCACTTGAACATTCTGAGGGGGGGGTCTCAACTAATCTGATGCTCAATCCGAACTTGAAGCAGCTGATGCTATGCTGGTGAACAAAACAGTTTCTGACCCCAAAGTAGGAACTAGTGCTGTGGGATCACAAGTGGTGGTAGAAGAAAGCTGACCAAAGAATAAAGAGAGGAGAAGGTTGAAGTTATCCTCTGAAACCTCTGTTGCACCCATATCCAAAGCATCTGGTGAATCAGAGTTGAGTGGAGACGAAAGTGAAGGATCAAATCTCAGAAGATCCAAAAGATCGAGGGTGCCTTGTCAGAGGTACTTGTCTCCTGAGTGGACTTATCTGACTACTAATGACAACGAGAGTGACCTCTGGACATTCTGGAATAATAGTGGAAATCCTTAGGAAACTTTCAGAACTTGATTTGAACTATCTCTTTACATTTACCCGACAAGACTGAGTGCTTTGAGAAATTTAAGGCTGAATGAGACTGAATTTCCCTATCTGAATCCCGAAGAGACTCCTGTGCTTGTTGATGGAATGCAAATAATGCTATTGGAGCCGCTTATTAACAAACTTGGTCCTCACATTATTAGAGATGATGAATGAACTTTGTTGAGTGCTTAAAGAAGAATACCTAGGTCCAAGTGGAAGAAGAATAAAATTAGGGTTCACATTTAGAAGAACACGGAGTAGGGTTAGGGAGGCCTCACAAAGATTGTATATATTGTGAATAAAGTTGAGCACAATTAAAGACTGTTTTGCAATTTGCCCAGGTGGAGACCGACGGAGAAGATTCTGTTGCTGCTATTCTACCCTTTTGGTCTGAATTCAAATAGTATGGAGCCGAATAATAATAGCCGTAGATGTAGGTATATAATAGGCACAATATTAACAATATTAGTGATAGGCTTAATAGCGCTAATTGTAGGATTATGTTTGAGTCCAACAAAGGTCGTAGGAGTGAAAACTATGTACAAAAACCATCACACAAAGTAGGTGGAGAAATATATTCATTAGAAGGGTACGATTTACATACTGATTTATCTAGAGGAGATTTAACATTAAATGCTTACACTAATCTGCTTTATGAGTATGTCAATATGATGGAAGCAAGGGACTGTTATTTTTGGTATACAGTTACCTTCTTCAGTGGCTGAGGAAATTACGTTTCATCACATAACATTGACATATGGCATTACATGTAGTTTTCTGTTGAGTATTTTCTATGGTCAGGGTCATTTTAAGTATTATTATTCTAATTATGATTTAGTCTCTTCAGAAGGCCCGCTGTTCAAGCATTTGTTCCGATTTTCCTATGCTCAGAATGCAGAAACTGTTAGCAGATATTTTGCCCTGATTAAAACACCAGACATTGCTTATGCCCATAGATATAATTTGACCTGTGTCCTTACTGCCATTGAAAATAAATTATTAGAGCAGGTTGAAGATAGATATAGAGCAGTGAAGATTAATGCAGCAAAAGGAGTTTGTGTTACAAGTTGGTCGCAGGAAAAGGAAGATCATCAAGCTGCAAGGAACACTGGAGCATTGACATTAGATTGGCAACACTGAGGGAAATTGTACATATACAATGATAAGAATGAATACACTACCATTCCTGTAGGGGAGAGTCAATGTGATCATACTTTTGAGGTTCGAGGGTCTTGGAAGTTATCTCTGGATGGAACAGACACTGTGAGTCCTAGAGTTTATTTGAGTTGTGGGAAGAATGCTTATTTTAAGTTGCCGAACAAATGCTATGGCACATGTTATGTAGGAGCAGTGTTTCCAAAGATCTATCATGTGGAGAATTCTGATCATCCTGTGTGGGAGGAAAATCCTAGGTCCAAACGAGGTGCCATGTCTGGAGAAATAGTGGGAGATATTTTTAGAGCAAGAATTCCAGGAGTAGGGGTGATATTGAATGACATCAAGATTAGAAAACTTTCCACTGTAGTTGATAAGTTGTCTACTAATACAGCTGGATCTTTGTTGCATGTGAATACTGAGATGGTTGCTATTAGGGCTTTGGTTTTGCAGAACCGTCTTGCATTAGATATTCTGCCCGCAAAGGTAAGCAGAATCTGCCACATATTAAAAGTTCACCTATGTTGCACTTACATCCCAGACAAAAGTAAAGATCTACAGAAGTTCACAAGGAATATTACTGACTTACACAATGAAGTGAGTGGATTGGCAATAGAAGGTGTTTTGAACTCGGTTGGACATGGATTTAGTGCTGTAGGTAGATGGTTTGCAGATTTGGGAAGTGGTATAGTGGGTTCTATTTTGAGACTGTTGTTGATTATTGACCTTTGTGCAGTAATTCTGATTGTGAATTTTAAGGTGTACCGGAGATACAAGGAGCAGAAAGTAATATCATGAAAAAGAGAGGACTTGAAGTTAGAAAGGAAACAGAACTAATATTATAATGAGATGAAGCGTTTGGAGGAGTTCAAGAGAACAGCAGTTGCCACAGCAATGGTTTAACTTGGTTAATCTGATATGATCAAGAGATAAGATAAGAGATACTGTGATGTCTTGATTCACCATCAGAGGGGGGATTTGAGAAGTGGAATCTTGATCCTATCTGAGATATAGTATGAGTGCATCGTGTTCATGCGGAGTCAGCACTCGAATATATTATGTGTAATTAACGTTACTAAAGGGAGTGGATATTTAAAGTATTCCACATGACATACTTGTGTATAGAATGTGATTAATAAAGGTTTACGTGACACTTACATATTTATTTTTATTTTGTTTACTTTATTTTTTCATTTTTTCAACTTAAAACAGGGCCGTTGAATACAGTCCTCACCATATCTTCAAACATTCATTTCCTGACACTTACATATTAACGTGACAGGATAAGTTAACATAAATGTGTCCCATTGTGAGGTTATTAAAATTGAATGTCTGTAAACTAATGGTACATTTATACCTGTAACAAGAATCTATTGCATGCAGGTGCATTTAAAATGACATCTTCGTAATTCTTTACAATCGATATATGTATTAAGGAGTTGCATTTATTGTGTGTGTAGAAATGAGCACATATTCTGTAACCCTGTGCACTACTAAAATTGTCTACAGTGGGCCTTGAGAAATAGTTTGGTCCATGCTCACGTTTAGAGTTTAACATGTAATTCTTATTTAACCTTCAGTGTAGAATGTGTGTATTTGTATTTTGTTTCCACTGGAGGTATGGAGAGAGAAAGTCTCATTAGGTAGCATAGGAGGGTTTTGTTTACTTTTGATAGCAAGGTATGAGAAGACAAAGTTGGCAAGGATAAGCGCGAAAATGAGCAAGGAGGCGAGTTCTCATGGGAGAGGAGAGGAATGGCCAAGGATGAGCGAAGTTGCAACTTATCGATGTGGGAAATTTGTTGAAAGTATCCAGTTGTACCAGAGCTATGGAAATTCACCGGCAAAGATCATGTGGGATTGTCTACTCTGACTACAATTGATATTTTATGCTGAACAAAGTGAGGGACAGGAGGGTCATCTTAGGTTTTCACAGAGAACAGACCTATGCTTCTGCTTGTGTGGCTTTATGCTAATTGACCCATGGTTGGTGTGCCTTCTACTGAAGTCTCCGACAGCTGACACCTTTCTGATTTCATCCTCAGCGAATGCTTCTAAGTTTAGGGTTGCCCTGTTACGAAAATTTAGGGAAAGATAGTTGGCTCATGCTTATTAAGGAGAATCATCAGATGAAATGTAATACTCAATTATTTTTCCTGATCATCTGCATCATCATCATAGAGCTAGTCGTCTGCTTTGTATTATATAGGGTACATCTCTTCAGGAGATTTGGTCTTATCTTGGTCTTTCTGTAGTGCTCACTTCAAGGAGTAGCACAGCTTGTTTCCTTCACAAAACTTTGCCTGGGGAAGTATGATTGCACACCCCTATTTGTATCCCCCTTCACTCATGCCCAGATGCATGCATAGATTACGGTAGCTGCAGCCTTAATTTTCTTTTACTTTTAAAAGGACGGGGCAATGAGGCACTGTAGTATCCATTACCTCTCTGTTTAAGACTGTCCCATCCCTGTGTGAGCAAGCATTGCATTACCCGTGGAATGTGATGAAGGCATATGGAATCTGGGGAAACAGGACTTGTGAAGCAGATGCTGAGCGGCGGTTGATGAGAGTGGATGGGTCCTTCTGTATCTAATAAACCTACTTCTACCTACAACCTCCTGTCCTTGAATAATTGAAGTGTTACTTTGTTACAGGTATGCAATTCATTAAAGGCCAACTGATGAAGCCGAAAATGGCCCCTCTAGTAAGGCAAGTAGCTGTTTCACGTGGTCAGGATAGGCCTGGTAAGGAACACCACCATTTACATGCTCATGTTTCGTAAGTTGCCTTCTCTTTTACATACGATGACTTTTGACTTTCATTTGCATGCATGACAATGCAGGATAAACTTATCTGAATCAGCATTGCCTACATTTCCACTTTGTAGGCATACTATCACGACACCTTGAACATTCAGTACAAGGGATAAAGTTTACTGCGCAAATGTCATTGTTGTTATTGTCCGGTAGGCGACAAAGCTATCAACCAATTGCGGCCTGACTGGGGTTTTGACATGGCCACATGGGTGCAGTTTATTATGTAAAGAGAACCATTTCCTTGCTTAAGGCAGAGGAGCACTCAGCTGACACTGCAAGGTCACTGCATGCCGGAATTCCAGCTTAGCTGATTCCTGTTTACCAATACGAGGGATGTCCAGTGCTACACCAAGACGGACAATCTGATGACACTTACCCACAGGTAATGGGGAATTAGACCACCCAGCAGGGATTTGGCAGATCACCCATCCTAGGCAAGACTGGGTTAGGGAGCGCTAGGTAGGAGTACGCTATACAACATATTCATATGCCAGCATATATTGACTGTCTTAGCACAATGGTGGAAATATTATTCTTTTTCACTATTCTCATAATATTAATGATATTACTTTGTTTCATTCTACTGATTATCGCAGCACACTTATTTTAACAAGAATCACAACGCTTCAATAAATATTGAAATGCCTTGCCGAGTATTTGTTGTGCATTTCTTTAGGAATGCATGAGTGACCAAACGAAAGGGTTCTAGATCTGTCACCATGATTTTCTTGGGGGATCAGGGTTGTCATGTTCTGAGGTTGCACACACATTTGTCACACTGTAAGGTTAGGGGTGCAGATGGAGCTAGCAGGACTATAGGCCAACATATACTGAGGGTGTGCACGGAATCAGTCTGGTGCAATCCTGACGTTTATGTTTGTAGTGTAGTTCCTATTTCCCTAATAGGCTCTGCGCATTGGAATAATATACCCTATAGGCTTGGCATAGGACTGAGGTCAGTATGCCCCTATCGAGTATATTAAACTTAATTACTTTGTGCCAGCTAACTCAGAGGCCACTAGAAACTCCTTGAAAACAAGAAGGGAGTAGTTTCTGGCAACCGCATAAACATGACCACTTTGTTTCCCTTTAGAATCAGAACACGTCTCAGAATCGTGGAAACAATAGATAACAGTTTCACTCAGCTAATCGTGCATGCTTAGTTTCCTCAGAGTTACACAGAAAGAATAGACGGGCGTTTCAATAAAAGGTTTTATTGAACAGTCTTGTTTCTCGTGTAAGAGATATGAGCTGTTATGATCACAAGACAGTATGCAAGATATATAATGTACAGCGTAAGCAGCAGAAATAAATAATACTGCGCTAGCATTATCTTTTAGCATATATTCACGTACATAAATAACATGAGCTAAAAATGCGAGTACTCATACGATGCGTCTCTAAGCTAGTTCTACCCCAATGTACCTAACCTAGTCTAGGTGTAGGGAAAGGTAAGAAGTAGGTGGAGTATTCTCTAGTATGGTATACTAAGAGTATGTTAAGTCTAGTATGCCAAGAGTCCCTCTAGGTTCTAGTCAGCTCCATACCTTGAGAATGAGAGAGGTGGGGATCTCTTTCCGGATCTGGAACTCTAACACCCCGCGAAGGGAGTCAGAACACTGGAAGCTGGATTCTCTGCGAGCAGGGATGACAGCGTCTTCTCAGTGCGTCAGGCGGGATACGGGCTCCTCTGAAGTCGAGGTCTCCTCCTAACTTGCTTGGGCAAGGGAAGGTATATTTATACCTGGTAGGTGCCTTGGAATGTTAGCATTGACGTGAAGTCGGACAGAGGAAGACGTCAGGAATGAACCCTTAAGGTATAGCGGTTCATGCATAATAGATGAGTTCTTGGAGAAATCAATAATCCTGTGCTAGGGGAACTCCCGAGAGCTTAGTTTAGTTTAGTTTAGTTTAGCCATTTGTAGAGCGGTGTGTCCCCGCGCTATAGACGGCATTCTGAAAAGATATGGGAGGCTGTGGCACATGTACACCCTATCTCACTAATTTACTACGCTGTCGAAAAGAGCCAGGTCTTCAGTTGTTTGCGAAATTTAGTTTCGCATTGTTCGACTCTTAAGTCCATTGGGAGGGAGTTCCAAAATTTTGCCGCTTGATAACTAAAGGAGCGAGCCCCCATTCTGGCTTTGAAAATTCTGGGTATTGTCACTAATGCCCTATCCCTAGATCTTAAATTCCGTCCAGGGCAGTACTGGGTTAACAAAGTATGCAGGTATCTTGGGCCTTTTTTTAACAGTATGCGGTGACCATAGCACATTGCTTTGAACACTATTCATTTCTCTACTGGCAGCCAGTGTAATTCTGCTAGTGCTTTCTTTGTGGAGGCTCTTCTCGGCAAGCTAAGAACCAAATGCGCCGCCGTATTTTGTACCTGTTGGAGTTTTAATAACCCCTTCTTTGTGGCACCTAGGTACAGAACATTCCCATAATCCATTTGCGAGGTAACCACAGCATGTACTATGGTTTTCCTCATCTTGGCCGGCAGCAGGTCTAGGATCTTTCTTAGAGTTTTCATGGTCCCGTAGCATTTTCCTGCCACTTTCCGGATTTGGTTGTCGAACGTTAGATCAGAATCGAACCATACTCCAAGGTTCTTTACTTCAGATTTTGGGGAGGGAAAATTGCCCAACATTTCAGGCCACCATGCTGGTGACCATATGGTCGGGGTCTTGCCCACGATCATCACCTCCGTTTTATTATCATTGAGCCTCAGGCAGTGGTCGAACATCCATGTTGCTACTTCTTCTAAACAGTTGGAGAACTGAATCGCTGCCTGTTCCCCATCTTGAGATAGCATCACAATTAATTGTGTGTCATCGGCATACGACACGATGGACACCTTGTGCTTCTCAACTCGCTCTGCTAGCGGTCCTACATATAGGTTAAATAAGGTGGGGCTCAGGATTGATCCCTGTGGAACCCCCTGAAGCAGGGGCATATTCTTAGATCTAAAAGATTGCTGTTCCACTTGAAAACTCCGAGCGGACAGAAAGGATGACATCCATCTCAATGCGTTTCCTCTGATACCACACTCCTCCAATCTATGGTGGAGTATCCTATGGGAGACGGTATCAAACGCTGCGCTTAGATCCAACAGGATGAGCGCAACCGTTTGTCCCTCATCAGCAAGCTTTCTCATGGTTTCAGTTGCCATTAACAGTGCCGTCTCAGTCGAGTGAGTGGCTCTGAAACCCGATTGGGAGGGATGAAATAGATCATTTTTGTTGATATGATCTACTAGTTGTTTATTCACTAACTTCTCCGCAATTTTAGCCACAAACGGTAGCAAGGAAATAGGGCGTAAGTTTTCCAATACGGTTTGGTCTATTGCCGGTTTCTTAAGGGTCTGGTTTCTAAGAACTCGTTGTGACGTTAGGGTGGACGGATGTCGGTGACCATGCCTGTATTTGGAGTGCACGGCTAATGCCTAAATAAGGACTGGGATTCTATGCCTATATAAGGGCAATGCGAATTGTGCCTATATAAGGACATGTTTCAGGAAACCTATATACGGACACCTAAAGCGGAATACAACACCCACTCCACTTTCGAATGAACGATAATACTAAATGCTAAACATTAAATGCTAAACATTAAACTGAGTACCACATGTTGCTAAAAACATTTCTAAAAGCATATTAAAAGAAGTTTAAAAAGTAAACTGTTGAATGCAATCGATACTGTACATTTTAAAGCATTTTTTCATCCTAAGCATATATTGGAAATAAATGCAACATGAATGAATAAACAGAAATATATACATATGATGAAATGGTTGACAAGGTTTCAAAAATCAAAGCCATTGCATATCATGGTATTAAATGAAATTTTTCAGACAAAGAAGGTGACAATGTGTCCCTGGAAGTATTCAAAGAAGTCCGTTTTATAAGAATAGTTCTACTGTAAGCAGATTGTTTTGCCATGTATTTTCAAAAAAAGAAAAAAGAAAAAGTTCAATTTTAGGAAGAGTTCCAAGTTTTGAAAATATGAATGCCAAATTCATTGCGTCCCTGGTGCACTGTGAGCCGAATCAAAGTCAGTGTATGGGTCTGGTGTAAACATGAAATCATCTATTTCTGAAGACAAAAGATCGTCTACCGATGTTGGTGACATTTGGAATACCTCATTTAGAAGGTTAACTGCACAGAGATGTGAAGCATCGCCTTCAGCATAGGATGCAGCAGCAATGTTTGCGTCCGTTGTTACCTGTGTGCCTGATGATCCATCTCGTACCTCAGCAGCAGCAGAAAGCGTGAGATCTCAATGAATGCCGTCATCAGGATTGGTAGCCTCTGGGGACAACACAGAGCATGGGCCGTTACCGGTTCCAGCAGAGTATCGATATCCGTTGGCATGACTGATGGGAGTGTTAGACAGGTGTCTAGCACGCATTCTTCACCGCAAAGCAAGCAGCGTAGAACAGGTAAGATGCAATCTTGCCAGATTGGTCTGAATGACAGAAACCATGTTGTATTAAGTTCCCGTAGACGATGTATGCCCAAAAGTTGCACTATGCGCTCACGGCACTTCCGTTCTAGGAGAGCTTTCTCCACATCGCTCGGAGTGATGTCGGTGGATAGGTTTGCCATAGCGTAATAGTAGGAATAGAAATAGGATTCCTGCAACAAGTGCTAGAATTAATGGCACACCACCAAACACCGAATGTGCGAAGTTTGGGATGATTCCGAGGACTGCCTGGAAGGGAGCTAACAGTCCTGAACAGATGGTCTTAAATACATGTACAATTCCGCTCGTATCAGACATGTTAAAGATACGTTCCATCATTTCTGCGTGTATAGGGCAGTTTGTACGAATTAAAGCCTGTATCTCAGCCGAAGTCCTTGCAATTTGTAAATCATAGATTTCTTTGGCGAGGTCAAAGGCACGGTTTGTTGCAAAAGCATGGCTTTCATTCTGCTTAAAGTATCAAAACGTATAAAAGAAACATTCATCGAAGGCCATAAAGGTGACTCCCTGACTGTGTCTATTGGGGGGAACAATACTTGCAAACAGCAAGTGACCCTGGAGTCGACCGTTACCAGATATGGGATGCCTGGCAACATGCCACAGCAACTCTGATCATTCAACATGAGGTAACTCCCGTTAGAAAGTTGGCCAAACGTTGGATTAATCACAGTAGCTGGTGTACCCTGCTGGTGGCAGGTCAAATTTGTCACAGAACCATTACAAGCCCTGTGTAAAGAAATGTCCTGACATATGAGTGAACCGCTTAGTGCATTTTCACAGTGTGTACCGCTTAGAAACACTTCACGATCCCCACTCCAACATCTGTATTCGTAAGGTAAATCCCAGGATGTCTTAATGTATTCTTTACCCAACCTTTCATATTTGCCTGCTTGCATTTGTTTGAGGCAATACTGAAACTGAAAAGTAGTGACAGGCAGAGTGATTTTGCCATGAATAAGCCATTCTGTAGCTGGTTTTTCTGCCACTGTGAATGGTAATTTTTCCAGTTTTTCAATGCTCAGCACTGTATACTTTGCTCCCCTTTGTGCCAGTTCGATCTGTTTATCAGTCAGATTGTATTCTGCAAACAGAGCCGACGTGTTGATAAAACGCCAAGGCACATACCCCGCACGCAAAGATTGCAGCGTCCAGCTTAATAACATAATAGAACGTAACTGAGATTGGCCTTGTTGTAACATGGCTAAATCTTGTTCCAGTATGTCAATAGCAGAGGATACAATGTTGTCCAATGAATAAATTCTGGATGACAAAGTTGTTAACCCATTGTCGCCCACAGAGAGAGTTTTCTCTAAGTTAATACGATCAAGTTCACGTATTCGTTCTGCGGCCTCTGCCTGTGAAACCTTCCATACTTCATTATAAGCAGCATAGATGCCGGCATATATGAAACGTTTTTGACGCGGTTTTCTTGGTCCTATCACGAATTCCCTAAGGTCTGCGTCTTCTTTAAGTAAAGATAAGTGTTGTTCCACATCCTCAAGTGTAGATTTTTGTAGCCAGTCGAGGCACAATTTTCCTACACTGTATGTTGTTACTACCCCCGGATGTTGTCTTTGAACATATCGTGGGTCTGGCCTATGGATAGTAAAGCCCTGTCTTCTATTCAGGAATCTTTCTTGACAGATATTTGTGTCTGTAGGCCAGAGTAACCAGTTTTTCCAATCAGGATCTGTTCTGGTGGTTTGTAGTATTGTGTCAACTGTAACCGCTGCCTGTGTAGTGTTATTACTTGCAGGTGTTGGTACAGAAGGTGTTTTCATGTCTTTGATCTTGGCTAAACCAAGGCAAGACATTTGTTGCACAGTGTCATTCAAAAACATTATTTGCAGAGGGATGATACATGCTCTAAACAAAGCTTCTATCCCCTGTACTTGCCAATCTTTAGAACCCCAGACAGATTTTGTGTCTATTGTGTCTTTCCACAAGTCGAATCCATGTCTAGACAGTTGGGTAATAAATGCTGCAGAGTAAATCTGTTTTGTATTTGTTAACATAATTTTCTGTCCTGTTTTGTTTACATTTTTATAGTAAAATGTTTCTGGATCAGATGTATTGTACCCTGAAAAATAGGGAAACTTTTTAGCAAACGTTTTTGAACTACCTTTTGGTGGTGTAGGACAATGCTCCCATTGGTTAAACATAAACACATTTCTTGGTGTTGCAGAATTTTGCAAGAAATGATGACCATAGTGGTTATAGCAATAAAGCTGGTCGTAGTCTGATGAACCCTCTAAGTATTCATTGTTAGAGAATGCAGCAGACCTTTCTAGATCAGACATCATATCATTTACAGTCTCAAAGTCCCAATCATCAGAATAGGTACTGGACGAAATAAAATCACTTAGTGAAATTTTAAATAAATGTGGAATGTTCAAAAGTCCCGTAGGGTGCGAAGATATCGAAATCGGTTTTGTCCCACACTATACCATCCTGTATAGGAACGGCTGTGATGTTCACTGCTGACAAGTCTCTTGCTTCACGATGGGATGATTTGTGTGGTTTCAAAAGTAAGTTCACATTTTTACTTTCAATGTCCAAACTGATGTATCTGCCATTTATAAGCACGCTGATAGTCATAACCAAAGCTAGCCAAAGCAGAAAGAAAAATATTCCAGAAATAATCCACAGTTCAATCCATGGTGAAACCAGATAAGTTTTTTCAGAAAATGAAAAAGTCTTGTACTTGTTGTTTGAAAGTTTGTGATGCTGGCGTCGTTTCAGGTTCACTCGGATCCTCAGAAAACGTATCAAAGTTAATGAAGTAGCCAGAAGCAGTTCGGTCAATTGTTGGAATTGCATCAGGATTTGTTGAAATCGCTGGAACCAGTTGATCACTTGTGACGTTGGTGTAGACAGGTGTATTTGGACGAACTGTTACTTGAGTTTCAAGAGGGATGAGTTCCATAGCATTGTTGCTTAGTCCTTCATCTGTTACTGCTGAATTCTCGATGGTTATCAGTCTTTCAGTCTGAACCTCTTGGATAGTAGCGAGGGGAGTACGTCTGCTACTAGGTCGGAGTCCACGAGGCCTACTATTTATTATTGGCCACATACTGTGGTTTGATGAGGTTGATTGACACAAATCTTTTCTCCTTTTTTCCAGCAAGGGGCGGCAGAAGTACTGTTCTTGTTCCGTGAACGGCTAGGACAGGTACTGGTTGTCTGTAAGAAGGTCCAAATTCCTTCTTGTCCGCAATCTTCTCTCTGACTAGATCCCCAACTTTTGGGATCCAGACAGGCCTTGCTGGGACTGCCGGTTTTTCCCCAGTGGTGGTTGGCTTCAGGAACACGTTGCTTTGTTTCGATCTTAGTTCATTTAGATCCTGTAAAACAGCCAAACGATCTTTGATATCAAAGGGTTTATTTTCCACCACTGTGCCTTTACATTCGAGATCAGGAACCCACATTCTTGTCCCAAATAGGACCTCATATGGAGTGACCCCCTAGAGAACTTCTTGTCAAATTATTTAATGAGCGTTGGACCCCATAAAGATGTTTGACCCACCCATCACCCGAAATTAATACTCTAGCTGTTATAGACTGCTTTATGTCCCGGTTTTTCCTTTCCACAACAGAATTTCCCTCAGGATGAAATGGAGAGGAGTACCGCAATGCAACGCCCAAACTGGCCATGGCTTCTTTGTAAGCCCGAGAGCTAAACGCAGGGCCCTGGTCAGAATGTAGCGTGCCTATTGCGTATTTGCCGATAAAGACTCACAAATCTTTTATAACAGTTCGAGCGTCAGCCGAGCGCTGAGGCCATATCCATAGGAACCTTGATTTAGTATTTGTGGGATTGCATTTGTCCTGAGGGACACCTGCGCGTAGATAGTCTAATACTATCTAACAATGGTGTCTGTACTGGGCAGGCTACTTCGTAGCATGGTGTCTGGTGGCGTTCTGCATCACGCTGTACCTTACAGTCTATGCAGTCATTGATGAAGATGTGAATCTGTGTATTCATTCCAGGCCACCAGTACATCTCTTTTAACGTCAATATTGTTTTATAGATCCCTTGATGTGACAGACCCTCCCCCGGATGTGCTTCATAAATCAAAGCTGCTCTACGTTCCATGTTTGGAATTACCCTATCCCCCACTCCAGGGATTCTAGCAAAAGGAACATTGTTCGCATCAATTACATAAGAGTACTTGAGTGGAAACTTTTTTGGTAACGCTGCACCACTGCCTTTGCTTGTAGCATTGACAGCCAACAATATCTCACTGTCTATTCTCGTTTTTGAACGAGTGATCGCAGCTACGGAAGCCGTCTGAACAGCCCCCTTTGCGGCTTCGTCAGCCAATGAATTCCCTGCAACGTGAACGCCATCACGTTGATGACTCAGCGTGTGTATCACGTGAGCCTTTGGTAGTTCGTTTTTAACTGAACTACTTGTTCCCAAAGCGTTTTATGCTTTATTGTGCCACCTTTTGCATCTTTGATCCCATTTTCAAGCCAATTTTGTATATATTCATTATACGACTGAACACAGTAAAAGAATCGCACACTATGAGTGTGGGGAATTCGCGATCTGTATTTTCAAGTGCCAGTTTGAATGCTTGTAGTTCAGCTCGCTGAGCTGTACAATCTCCTAGAGATTGAGTTTTAGTGACCATTGGTCTGAAGTTACCATCTTGCATGCGACCTTTAACGATTGCGCACGCTGCACTGTAAGCTTGCTTACTCCCTGTAGCGGGTTGTGCTGATCCGTCAGTTTAAATTATAAATTCGTACTGATCGAGAGGCAGAATTTCAGTGGGCAGAGGACATTCATGTTCATATTGTAGGAACGCTTGTGTTTTTAAATCTGGATCAAAAACATATTCAACATCTGTTGCAGCAAGAGAATTAACCCATTGTATCCATCTAGGATGTAAAGCTTTTGCATTTGGGATGCTCGCTTTTGTGACCGCCTCTAAGGCTGGTACTGGGGTTACGACAATAATGCGTTTCCCTTGAGCTAGAGCTCTTTCTTTTGCTACAGCGGTTTGAACTGCTGTCAGTATTTTTTCTGTTGAAGTGAAGCGCATTTCTGCTTGTGTATACAAATGTGATTTGTATGCTATTGGTACTTTTTCACCCTTATTAAATGTTAAGTAGGTGAATCCGCATTGACACGAAATTATTCGGATCACTAAATTGTGTTGACTTACGCGTGTTTGTAAGTGATTTGTTGCTAACATGTTAGCTTGGAGTGAACGCAAGATTTCTGTGTGTTCCTGTGTCCAATGTTTGATTGAAAAATCAGGTTTGATTAATTCGTAGAGAGGTTTAACCCTTTCTGCGTAATTTAGAATGTAAGTTCTTCCAAAATTTAGAAAACCCAAGATGGATTGTAAGTTTTTCAGCGTTTTTGGAGGTTGGAGCAGCGCACACTTTTCTAAAAGGTTAGCTGCCAAGCTCTTGCCTTCACTTGAAAGCTCATATCCTAGGAAAAGGACATTGAGATGGGCAATTCTGGATTTTTTAAAGTTGAATTTATAGCCCTCAGAGGCGAAGCCCAATATAATGGTACTCACCCTGTTCAAGTGCCTATCTAGGTCATCGTCTGTCAGATAGATGTCATCGACATATGACAATGCCTCATTATCATAAATTTGTAGTAACTCTGTTACCCTCGCTGAGAATAACCCCAGGCTGTTTTTGAACCCTTGTGGGAGTCGACAAAAATGACGCTGGGTCCCCATTATTGAGAAAGCTGTTAAGTACCTGCTTTCAGGTGCTATGTTTTGACAAAAGAAACCATTTGAAATATCCAATGTGGTTTTATATTTTTTGCGCACAATGTTATTCATTAATGCTGTACTATGTGCATTTTGCACTGCAAATGTTTTTGAACAAGTGTTCAAGTGTCTATAATCCAAAACTAGACGATATGTATTGTCTGGTTTGGAGACAGGAAACAAAGGATTGTTCATTGAGGAGGTGCATGTTTCAATCACCCCTTGGTATTCAAGTTGATCTAAGATCTCCCTGACCTGTTTTTTAGCTTCTTGCTTTATTGGGTACTGCCTTTGTGCAGTAGGTTCATTTTTTAGCTGTATTTTATGGTGAGGTGAGTCCTCATCCCATCCTACATGATTTTTATATAATGCTGGGGCCTGGGCAACTGCCCATTTCCTGGCATAAGTATATTTTAGGTGAATTGGAATATGGTTGGAGAAGGCAGGCATAATAATGTCCTCACCATTTGGGCACTCCCTGACAAATTGTAGTGGCTAGTCTTTTTCTGCTAGAAGTATATCATAACCCCTTGAAAGTTTTTCCCAATAGAGTGTTTTCACCTTTCTTGGTATGTCTCCCTCCATTCGGAGTGTTATTTCATATAACTTTTGTGGAGTACTAACCCTGGTGTCTACAGTTTCTACTGTGATGTACTCATTCAAGTCTACTGTCTCCAGAAGTTCCTTCAGGTTCTGGCGAGCTATTGTGACTTCTGCTGCACTGTCCAGCATCGTCTGAGCCCATTCTCCGTTCTTGAGCTGTGTTCTCAGTATTCTCGGCATGTCTGATCTTCAGACCTGCTACCTTCTTTTTTGAGAATTTAGGTTTTGATTTATTTTTCTGAACGTGTTTGTCGTCTTTGGATTTCACGCGTTCTTCTCTATGTTCTGACCGTCCTCTTCTTTCCGATGTCTGTGACGATATCTGAAAGGTACGAGAGGAACGTGTATCAGTATCTTGATACCTGTCAGGCTTTCTTAAATTATCCCTATTCCTGAGGTTATACCTCCTTTCAGAGGGCTCCTTTTGAGGAGACCTACCTCGAGATTGAGAACGTTTCTCGTTTGAGTTTTGTTTATTAGTTTCCCACTTCTTTTTAGAAGATGTAGGAGTTTGTTTAATAGAGTCCTTCTCAGGACTTTCAGATAGTTTTGGCTTCAATGGTTTTCCACCCAAACTATCTTTGCCTAATTCTGCATAAGATTGTTCTATTATTCTGGGTAGTTCTGTTTGATGTTCTGTAACATCAAATTCCCTTAAACGTTGGCGGATCGCCACTGATGCTGCCTCCCCTTTAATATTAGATAATATTATTGTTGAGACCTGGTCAAAGTTTTTCAGTAATTTCATACCTAAATTCAGAGCAGGCTCTGCCCCGTATTCGTTTTGAATTTGTTTCAGGACATCTGGTATTACTGCAATTGATGGAACACCATGTGTTTTAGTATAGATGGCAGCAAAGCCGGCGCCCCAAGTGGTGCAATTTTCCAGTTGTGGTGTGATCCCCATTGGTAAACAGATTGTTAGGATTCTGTGTTTCTCATAAGGGCTAGTATTTGGAAATACTGCTTCGATTTGAGTGATTTTTTGAGCTATCCAGAATGGAATTTGCTCACGTTTTGTGGGCATTTTACCCATGACTGCGTATAAAGTCTGTGGTGTAATTTTTAATGTATTCCCCTGTTGAGGGGTTTGATTTGGAATGGTCAATGGTGGTTGGACTGTGAAAGTCCTCATGACATATTGGACTAATTGTCTGTAGATTTTTATTAACTCTGTAAGTTGAGTAAGTAATTCCTCGTCTGACATTATATCGAGGTCAGGGTAAGGAGTGTAGCCGGCTAGAATCGGCCATGTTGCTCCTGGTCTACCTAGTGGACCGAGCCTGGTAATGTTTCTGTGATGTTTTAGGGCGCCTTTAAACCAGAGCTGATGCTCATGGTATGTTAGTGGAATTTCAATATCCTCGAAAGGAATATATTCCTCTGGTGGTTCATCTTCTTTGTAGAAGTGAAACATTCTTGTTACTGGATTTAATTCTGGGAATACTATCCATGAATAGAATACCTCTGTCTGAAAGGATTTGTGTGCCTCTATCACGAAAACTGCTCTACCCCCTCTTGGTGGTAGGCCGTGTTTTATAAGTTTTAGAGTGATGGCTCTTCTTAAGTTTGGAGCGATGTCTATAACACCCTCCTCGGTTTCATTTAAACCTGTAAAGTTAAAAGCTGTTACGACTGGGTCAGCCGCAGCTACACCGTTCTCGGTGCCATTGTCCCCGTGTATGGACATTTGTTTTTTGAAAAATGTAGCACAAGTTTCAAGGAAACAAAAGATAAGGTGCACAATATTTTGGAACACTGTATCCTTCAACGTTGAACAAACCAAAATAGCTAATCTATAGGTTTTTTGTCCTATTTAGCTTTGGCGGATATTTAACCCTACCCACTCCAGACGACTTATGGAGTATGTGAGATGGGGTCTCTGAGAGAAAAGCACGACTGAGTTACTCAGTATCTAGCGTTAAATTAGTGCCTTACCAAACCATTGGGCGCCATGTAGTGTAGTTCCTATTTCCCTAATAGGCTCTGCGCATTGGAATAATATACCCTATAGGCTTGGCATAGGACTGAGGTCAGTATGCCCCTATCGAGTATATTAAACTTAATTACTTTGTGCCAGCTAACTCAGAGGCCACTAGAAACTCCTTGAAAACAAGAAGGGAG
Source organism: Calotriton arnoldi (assembly GCA_963921515.1). NCBI lineage: Eukaryota > Metazoa > Chordata > Amphibia > Caudata > Salamandridae > Calotriton > Calotriton arnoldi. Next base: position 373,813 of record CAWUFW010007908.1, read on the forward strand.
TAGTTTCTGGCAACTGCATAAACATGACCACTTTGTTTCCCTTTAGAATCGGAACACGTCTCAGAATCGTGGAAACAATAGATAACAGTTTCACTCAGCTAATCGTGCATGCTTAGTTTCCTCAGAGTTACACAGAAAGAATAGACGGGCGTTTCAATAAAAGGTTTTATTGAACAGTCTTGTTTCTCGTGTAAGAGATATGAGCTGTTATGATCACAAGACAGTATGCAAGATATATAATGTACAGCGTAAGCAGCAGAAATAAATAATACTGCGCTAGCATTATCTTTTAGCATATATTCACGTACATAAATAACATGAGCTAAAAATGCGAGTACTCATACGATGCGTCTCTAAGCTAGTTCTACCCCAATGTACCTAACCTAGTCTAGGTGTAGGGAAAGGTAAGAAGTAGGTGGAGTATTCTCTAGTATGGTATACTAAGAGTATGTTAAGTCTAGTATGCCAAGAGTCCCTCTAGGTTCTAGTCAGCTCCATACCTTGAGAATGAGAGAGGTGGCGATCTCTTTCCAGATCTGGAACTCTAACACCCCGCAAAGGGAGTCAGAACACTGGAAGCTGGATTCTCTGCGAGCAGGGATGACAGCGTCTTCTCAGTGCGTCAGGCCGGGATACGGGCTCCTCTGAAGTCGAGGTCTCCTCCTAACTTGCTTGGGCAAGGGAAGGTATATTTATACCTGGTAGGTGCCTTGGAATGTTAGCATTGACGTGAAGTCGGACAGAGGAAGACGTCAGGAATGAACCCTTAAGGTATAGCGGTTCATGCATAATAGATGAGTACTTGGAGAAATCAATAATCCTGTCCTAGGGGAACTCCCGAGAGCTTAAGGGTCTGGTTTCTAAGAACTCGTTGTGACGTTAGGGTGGACGGATGTCCTAAATAAGGACTGGGATTCTATGCCTATATAAGGGCAATGCGAATTGTGCCTATATAAGGACATGTTTCAGGAAAACCTATATACGGACACCTAAAGCGGAATACAACATGTTGTCCAACAAACGCACAGTTTTACCGGGAAGGCAAAAGTTGTGTGACAGCTGGAGTCCAGTAGGTGTATCAAATCAATTAATTGATTAAATATATATTTTTGTGGTTAAAAAATGACCATAAAAGCAAGACAATAATACAAAATAACCTTTTATAAGCACAAAATGTAAGCAAAACATTCTAAAGTCTTACATGACAATATATAGAAAGAAAGATCTGTATTAAAAATCTATTCATTTTGTATTTTTTACCACTGCACACATGAATCTCCCTAGTGCACCGGATGTGACCTAACTGGTTTCCGGCTAAAACTGTCTTTAAAAAAGCCAAGCAAGAGGATCTCATGTCCCATTGCCCATCTGTACAGGAAGTGACTTCACTGCATTTCCCATCATCCATCTGCACAGGAAGTGATATCACTGAATTGCCCATAATCCATCTACACAAGAAGTGAAATCAGTGGTTTCCCGCTCACGCCACCCTATGTTCCTCACTCTTCCTAGGACCTATTTCATGGTGGTTGCAGTGAGGACACGCACAGGGGGCGCATCATGGGTGCCTATGACAAGCCTGTCTGCGCCCCTCCACACCTGAACTGACTGCGTCTAGTTCCAGGAACCCTGGCTCTTCTACTTCCCACCACTACCCTGCTGCTCTCCTCCATCCTCAAACCTAGCCGCCACTTGCCGGACCGCTCCCACACTGCACCACACAACACAGAAGGTGCATTTACATGCACCTCCTGCAAGTTCTCATGCATTCTCCCGCAACCTACACCCACCACCACTGCACTAACAGCACCCCACTCATTCACACTCACAAAAAACAGCCACTCGCTCATGCTCACACAGACCAAACACCACCCAAACAACACTCCACACTTACATGCATGCCCCTCAACACCCGCTCGCTCACCAAAAACGCAACGGAGATATGGTACATACTGCACGACCACGCTCCGACAGTAGCGACCGGCATGGTTCGTGGGGGGGGGGGGGCGCTGGGTGGTCACGTGGGGATGGGGGTCGCGCAGAGGGTCATAATTTAAAAAATATTTACAACATACCTTTCAACCGGGTCCTGCGTCTTCATAATGCTGCATGCAGCGTTGTGATTGGTCTGGAGCGCTGTGATACGGCGCTCAGCCAGGGGCCTGAGGTGTGTGCATGTTCTCCATGCAGGCTGCAATGCAGCCTGCATGGAGAACGGCAAAGTGCGCATGACTGGTTTGGGCGGCCCAAGATGGCCGACCAAACAGTCTTTGTGCACTCAAGAGTGGCCAAACCACTCCTCCCCTGCTTTGTAAGCAGAGCAGAGCAGCCCCGCCCACCCGCCCGCCTGCAAAAGCAAACATAAAATGGTAATAACTTGAAGTTATTACCATTTTATGTTTTGGCTTCTCGCACTGCATGAAAACAGTGAGGCAACGCTCCTCCGCCATAGCGGAGGAGCCGCCCCTGCGCACCGGACCTGCTGTTTCTCACAGAAACATGGTTAAACCTAACTGTGGCACTAGAGAATGCCACAGCTATCCCCTCTGGCTACAAAATCGCCAGGCACAAGCCTGGAGGTGGAGTTGCCCTCATATTCAAAGATACCTCAGCTGAAAGATACCTCAACTGCACTACCTACACAGACACCTCACATTCAAGATAAGCATCGGAGCCAACTTCTTTTTGGGCAGAACCCTCATATACAGACCACCAGGATCCCGCGACAATTTCGCCAGCGGTATCATGAACTTCGTCGCACCCCTCATCATCTACGCCAGCACATTCATCCTCTTCGGAAACCTTACCCTTCACCTAGAAGACCGCAACAACCCAAACCCTACAGCCTTTCTAGAAATCCTTAGATACCTTGGGCCTCACCCAGCACATTACTGAACCAACCATACTGCCGATAAACTACTGGACCCGGATTTTCTCCTCATTCAGCAACATCACAGTCGATAAGCCAGCAACTATGACCTGGACAGACTATGCCCTTGTCAGTTTCAGCATACCCATTCAGCGTGCCATCACAGGCATACAACCACCAGAACTGCCCACAGCAGTTGGAAAAGCATCTCAGAAGAGGAGTGGGCTTCCGCCCTCTCCGAGCACTGGCCTGAGCACACCAGCAACTTGCTAAAAGTCATCAAGACCCTCAACAGCTAGATCACTGCATGTGCCAACACCCTGGCTCCCCTCAAGCACAACCCAATGGCAAGTTCCCAACCACAGGCCAGCTGATACATAGAAGAACTCAGGCTGATGAAATGCAGCTGGAGCGCAAATGGACAGCAAGTCGAGACACCGCAGATAAAGAAATCTTCAAATCAGCACTAAGACACTACCATCAGAAGATGCGGAACACCAAGCTCACAGCTCTTGCAGATCACATAGACGCCAGAACTAACAGCAGCAAGAAAATCTTCAGCATTATCAAAGATTTCACTGCGCCTCCTGTCGCCCGCAGCAACATCAACCTGTCCGTTGCAGCAAGCTCTTGGAATTTTTTTGTAACAAACTCACCTCCATATACAGCAACTCCGACCCTCAACCGGACCCCATCACCATCGCAATTCAACTACCCATAATAGATGAACAGACCCTTAACTCGTGCCCTGCCATCACCAACATTGAAATGCCACCAAGAAGACCATCAACTCGGAGGCTCCATCTGACCCTTGTCCCCACCATGCCTTCGCCAAAGGGCTCCTATCAATCAGCAACGCACTAACATCCATCCTCAACTGCTCCATTGACTAAAGCATATTCCCAGACACCAGAAAACATGCCACCGTCATGCCCCAGCTCAAGATACCATCCTCTGACCCAGCCACGCTTTCCAACTACAGACTCATCTCCCTCCTACCATTCCCGGCAAAGGTCTTAGAGAAACTAATCAACCAACGGCTCATCAACTACTTCAGTAACCACAGTACAGAAACAGCACTCACCACAGACGGCATACATTTGATCCTTGACAGAGGAGACATGCCATCCCTCATTCTCCTGGACCTCTCTGCAGCATATGACACGGTCTCACACCCCATCCTCAACAGGCACCTGTACAAGATTGGCATCCAAGGACCCACCCTCCACTGGATCTGCTCCTTCTTAACGAATAGAACAGAAGCTGTCAGCCTGTCACCTTACTCCTCGGAAGCCCACAAACTCATCTGCGGAGTGCCTCAAAATTCATCTCTCAGCCCCACCCTTTTCAACGCAAACATGATCTCTCTCGCCAATGTCATCGGTGCACACAACATCAAAATCTTCACCTATGCCGATGGCACACAACTCATACTTTCCCTCTCAGACAAGACCCCAACACAAGAAAAAAGATCACCGCCTGCATGACCAAAGTCACTAACTGAATGAAAGCCAACTGTCTCAAGCTCAGCACTGATAAAACAGAAGTAGTGATCTTTAGCAAGAACACCTCACCATGGGGCTCCAATTGGTGGCCGGCTGAACTCAGACCCACACCCACACCCAGAACCCACGCCAGGAATCTCAAAATAATCATCAACTTTCAATGCGAAGCTCCAGCGGGACCTGCTTTTTGTGCCAAAAGCAACCGCCTGCGATGGCCACCAATAAAAGACCTGCACTTTGCACCAACAATGACAGCCGCAACGATTGCCAATGTGACGCTCCAGCAATGACTGACTCTTGGTGCTACAGCAATGGCCGACCGTGAGGTACGACCGGCTCTCTGCTCTTCAGCCGTCTGCGACGCTCGATCTCCTCTTCACACTGTCAGCCTCCTTCTCGCAGCCCCCACCAATGCAAACGACATCCTTCGTGTTGGATTTGAGAAGGTAACTCCTCAGCGGGACTAACCTGGCCCCTGTACTGAACCCATGCTCCATAAAAGTTGGCCTGAACTTGTGACTTTTTCCAGGTCTAGCACAACTGGATAACCGTGAGTGGCATTTGTGCTACTTGGCACTATTTTCACTAAAACTTTGAAAACAAATATTTCCGGTTCTACTGAATGGATATGTGCTGTTTTGAAGTAATTTTATTGATTGAAATTGCTCTTTTTTTTCTAAATTGGTTTGGGATTTTTCTTGTATTTTATTTTCCCTTTATTACTGTTCGAGTGCTGCATAAATACTTTACATATTGCCTCTAAGTTAAGCCTGACTGTTTTTGAGCCAAGCTACCAGAGGGTTAAGCACAGGATAATTTAATGGCTTTTGTGTGTCACCCTGACAAGGATTGTGTTTATCATTTGAGTGGAGTCTCCACCCTCTCAACTAATAATCCAGTTTCTTACAGTAAATAAAAATGGTCTAGTGAACTAGTTGTGAAGGTCCAAGCTATCCATGAACACGATACAGAAATCAATTAACTTATTGAGAATATAAGGAGTTTGAGCTACTTAATCACGTCCACCATTAACAGAAGTAGTAGGATAAATTTCCTCCCTGTACTTCGGGTGTCCTGGTCCATTGTTATTAATCACTCCTCAATACTGTTTAAATAAAGTGTGAAGAGTAATGAAGCTAGGACACAACCTTGGTGTACTCCACTGTCTAAGGACATTATTTTAGCCCATTTGCCATTGGTCCATATCTCCCCTCGCAGTTCAATTTTGATCTATACACCCAGAAGAAATGTTATAGACGCATCTAGGCTGATCGCCTCAAGAATCAACCATGATTTGATCCTACTGACATGATAAAATGTCATACTGAGATCCATGAATGGTAAATGAAGAAATCTATTGGAATGTGTTCTGTATTTATTGATCAGTAAGTGAAGGTCGAGACACTGCTCCAAAGTTGGAAACCAGTGCTTAATTTGTAAAAACATAAGTGCCAGGGCTCTTGTCAGGAGGCCACTGTAGCTTGCACCACACATTGCTCCTGCCATGCTGCCAATGATAGTACCAACACAACTACTAACCATCACATTCCTATAAGTGTGACAATTCAGACTATTCCAGGCCCCCAAAGCTAAAAGAATGGCTTGGGTGGCAAGTAATAGTCAGTTTTAATGTAATTGAATTATTAATTGACTGTTTTTGTGGTCTTCTCAGACAGCGCCACCTTGTGGCTGACTGCCAAAAGCGCCGGTGTTGACAATTAAGTGCCGGTGCCGAGCACCGGAAACCACCAGCTCAAATTAAGCACTGCTGGAAACCAGATTGAGATAGTAGTATAACACCCACTTCATGAGCCAACACTGGCTTCATTAGAATACTTCTACCCACCTTAATAACAGAATTATTTAGAGAAATTGGTAATTAGAATTTAGGATCCCACTTGTTTTCCTTTTAAAAAATCAACTCTATGATCAACTGTGACCAAGAGCACAGACTACCTGCTGCATTCAAGACATTTTCAATGACTGGAGCCCACACAAATTTGAATTCAATTTAAAAAGGTCCATAAGGTCTCCTAAGTCTCCATCAAACGCAAGTGCCTGGCCAGAGGGGCTTAAATGCAAGGCAGCCTGTACCACTGTCTTGAAAATACAAAGATCTTATCATCACCACTATTTACGGTCTGCTCTGCAAGAGCACCCTTCTCATTGTAAATAGAAGAAAAGTGTTTTACTAATGTTTCTGCTGCAATACGTGACCCCAGTGTTGGTTTATTATTTTCATATAGAGGTGAATCTTTGATGATTTTCCAGAAAGCTGCTGGATTGTTACCAGTAAAGAGCTCTCTAAATCGTCTAGTAGGAGTACTGCTGTTAAAAACATAATGTTAAATTATCTTCCCTCTTAGCTTTCTTTACTTTGTGCATAGTAAATTTTGCTAATGATTGTAATTGTAATTGTATTTATATAGGACTTACTACCCCTGAAGCGGCGTTAAAGCACTTTTCAGCAAGTAGCATGCTACTCCCCAACCCACAATAAATTAGTGGTGAATTAGTATAGGGAAATATAAGTTGTTAATTTGAGCGGTGTACATGTGAGTCTGTTAGTTGGATTTAATAGAATAAAGGAGAGATAGAGGAAGGAAGAGTCCGGAAATTGTTATTTGGGAGATCAAAGTAGTAAAACGAGGTTTGGGATTGGTCAAAGGAGTGATAGAGGAGGAACAAATCTAGACAGGATTGTTTGGGGGCTAACAGTAGTAAAATGAATCATCAAACTTACGTAGATATGCCATTTGACAATGGCTGGCAAGAAAGGTTGGTTTCTGCCATGAACTGTGAACTGCCACCTGTTCTTGCTAACCATAATACTAAAAGTCGTAAAGTTGGCCTCGGAACCCCGGGCAATGATATCACCACCAGTGAAAGTTGAGCAATATATATGCATTTCCAAATTATAGTTTTTAAGTAGGTTATAAAATGCTGCAGTCAGTCTTTAATATGTCAGAAAAGTGCAACGTCAAAACGTTTTCTTTAGTAACCTGCTGAGGACTTGCTGAATACTAAAGCTGCCTAATCTTGAGTCTGTTCATGCATCTTCCTTTCAACACACCGCATTCCCAGCCTCTTCATCTCACTCTTCCAGGTTCATCTTGATCCATGCTTCTTCTTTTTCTCTTTTCTGCCATTTTCTGTCTTGTTTTCTTTTTTTTTTGTTTGTCCTCATTTGTGCAATAAACAACTTAGAAGATTTCAGGGGTCCAATATTCTCTCTGTACTAACTTGGATCTCCTCCATGACCAGAGGGGGATAAGGGAGATCCATCAATCCAGCGGGCCCCCTATCTTCCTGTCCCAATAGAGGAATCTACCTCTGGAGCCACCAGATCCGTTTCCTTGTATATGGGTTTTTGCTGTGATGCATAATCATTGGAAATCATAAACCCTTATAATCATTTAGACCCCAGAGTTGTATTTCTGTTCCCATGTAACCCAGAATCCAGACATCCTGCTTTGTACTCTACTTCAATCCAGTTTATGAACCTTTTGGACTGGAGCTAGCCACTCCCATTGCATTGGAGAGCTATGGGTTATCATTTAATGCAGATCTCTCGACTACCCAACAGTATTAATATAAATAGCAGATTTTTTGGTTTATTAATTAAATTAGCCCTTATTCCATCATCGCTTACAACCCCAAACATGACTAGTTCTATGCTTACCTCGACCTCTTGACCCAACACTTCCATGAGGACCTTACCAACGTCTTGCCAGTATGTCTGGAGTTGGGGACACTGCCAAAACATATGGACATTGTTTGCCTTTTCTTCTCCATATTTGGGGCAGAGCTTTACCTCTTGATTACTTATCTTTGTCAGCTTTTTTGGCACCCAATACGCTCTGTGTACTGTGAATAAATGATTTTTTCTGAGTGGTGCTGATTTAATAGTATACCACAAAGCAGACATCGATACTTGCCATAGATCTTGTACATCCAGCGTCGGCAGGTCCTTCCCCCAGACCTCTGTAGGCCAAGTGAAATCCTCTTCCCCGGCAAGAGTCAACATCAAATACCATCTCTCAAACCTTCCTTCTTTTGTACTAGGCTTCCTTGTAGTTTTCCCTCAAGTTCACTATTTCCTGACCCATCCTTCCCCAAGACCTTAGCCCAGCTTGCCAATTGGTAGTATTTAAATTTAGATAGATTACAATTGGTGATTGTTGACAAATGCTCCCAACCTACTAAGGTGCTCTCTACAATAAGCTGGCCCCATTTTGTTATGCCCTCCTCCATAAAGGGAATTGAGAGTTTGTCTTTCAGGCATTTTGGGGTCCCTAGGGAGGCTATTGGGGCATGGTCACTATTTTATGGTATTTTTAAGGTTCTTTTGATTTGGTACCAAAGTTTACAAGCCGATAATAACATCTTCAGTTTCACTTTTTTAAAGTCCTTTGGATGCCCAAACTTATAGAGGAAAAAGTTGTCCATCATCCGTGACATAACTTGAAAGTGTGGGGTGTAGGCTAGATGTTCCTTAAGTAATGATCTTACGTTCTTGAATTTAAATGCTCTAGAAAACTGATAAAAGTCCAGCCTAGCAATCCCTCCCTGCTCTTTTTTCCTTACAAGCTTATACCACGCAATTCTTATTCCTTTGGAGGCCCAAATGAAACTGCTCAATTCTCCTTGCAGTTTTATGAACCAATCGCACTTTAATTCTAATGGTATTGTGTTGAAAATATACATACATTTTGGAAGTATTGGCATTGTGTGTTTTTTTCCCTTTTTCTCTCCTCCCTCTTGCTGCGGCTCCGGGGACCTGTGCTTGCTTTTTGCCCCACCCCGGCCACTTACCGGAGTCATACGCGCACTATCCAGCCAAAGTGCATTCTCCTGCAGCCAGCTATCGAAGCGTAGCAAGAGTGAGTCGGAATCCGAACTGCAGTTACCGCTTCCCGCTGTACCCCGGAAATAGAACTGAGCAGCAGCCCTCTGACTCCACCAGAGTCCCACTGCTGCCTCCGCACACACAGTACCCATGGGGCTGCGATAGTCTGCTAGTTTCTTCAGGCGTTCTCGATGCCGTTCCGCTGGCCCTTGAGTTTCGAGCATGAAGAGGCCCCTCGAGAACCACAGTGTGTATTTCTTTTCAAAAATGTAATTCTTGAAGTCCGCGGAGTGCTTTTTAAGTAGAGCTACATTTTCTATATATAGTTCAAATTAAAGGTGCGTTCATCGGGTTTTCCTGATTGAGCTGCCTAGAGAGTTCGGGAGCTCCTGATCTGACTTCCTCAGCCAGCCGCGTCTTCTTCACGCCCCTCTCTCAAACTCTAATGATGAAAAATAAATCTTGGTCTCCTAAAATGACTGCTGGTGTCTACCACCTGCAACCAGTGGCCCAAACTAAGCACTGGTATGAGCCCACTATATTAAACCTTACCTAATCCTGACCAAGTACATAATTTATATACTGAGGAACCAGCAGTGGAAAGGACCACATGGAATTCCACATCTTGGCCAGCCTAGGAAAGATCAGAAACATATTAATCAGCCCAAGAGCGCTGTTCTTACTGGGATCAGAGGAAACTGTTGACTCTAGTGCTATCATTTGGGGGTCTTACATTTGTTCCCAATCCATCTCCAGGACTCTCTAGGGCCTCTACCTCACTTGTTGTCCTTCAATCTATTCAATAACATTTAGAAGTTAGCCTCTAACTCTCACTACACTCTACAAATCTTTACCCCTGTCACCCTCTTTCCCCAACTATGCATCTCTTCCTGTATACAGTTCATCAAATAGCAAACATCAAATATTAATGAACATCTGTGTGAATACAAAATAGCTCTAAATCAATACTTCTCCTGCCTCAACACATGGTTAATAGAACTACTTAGAAGATGTGGGGGTCATCTACAGTTTGAGAGAATGGGAGCACCGCTGTAATCTGGGCAGTGGCGGCCAGCACGGATTGGGGCTGGCGAGGCAGGGGGTTTAAAAAATAAATAAAAGGAAACAAAACTTACATTATTGTTGCTACGTCTCTCCTCCGTCAGGACTCGGGAATCAGGAAGCACCCAGGTTCCCCTGACCAATCACAACACTGCAATGCAGCGTTGTGATTGGTAAGCACCCAGGCTCCCGTGCAGTGTTGTGATTGGTCTGAGCGTCGTGGTTCGACGCTCAGCCAGGAACATGGAGCCTGGGCATGTTCTCCATGCAAGCTGCATGGAGAACAGGGAAAGTGCGCATGACTGTTTGACCGGCCCGAAAGTCATGTACACTTAGGAGTGGTCAAACCACTCCTCCTCTACCCTGCTCTTTCATCGGAAAAGCCTCGCCCGCCCCAGCCGCAAGAACAAATAAAATGATAATAACGTTCAGTTATTATCATTTTATTTTTCCTTTGTTACACTGCTTAAAAGCAGTGGGGCAACGCTCCTCTGCCTTAGTGGAGGAGCCGCCACTGAATCTGGCAGTGCTCCTACCCTGCCAAGCTCACATTTCTCCTGCTCTGTTTAGAGTCTGGGAAGTGCTGGATTTACACAGGTTTAACCCCCTGCTGAGGTACGCCCTTGACTTCACTACCTGTCTGGCACTGGGCCGCCAGGTGCGCCTCACTCTTGTTTACCATACCAAGGAATACCAAGTGAGGCAGGGCGGTCCCAGATATTGAAAACGCACAATGGACTACACGCGGGGGAAGATAGCCCCCTGCATATCAGGGTAATTGTTTTTTTTACTAAAGACAAACTTCCACTTTAGATGTTAAACAAAGAAACTTTGTTGAGCTGGTACATGACACCCGCTCAGCAAAGGATTAGTGGAATTTACCTCCATGCTTAAAAAAGCAAACCCTTCATATGAACCAAACGAATAACCTCCCTGCACCAATGACAATTCCGGCCTTACATCACTTTACAATCACTTCCTCACCCTGGAATCTGTAACCTTTTCTGAAGAAAGCCAAGCAGAAGCATCTAACCCGCCAACCACAGTTCAGTTGGGCAACCACCCTTGGAACAAGTCTTATTCAAGCACCTCTCTGCATTCCTCACCACCCACGGTTTAATGAACCCCTTTCAATCTAGGTTTTCTACTCTACACTCCATAAACAGCACTCTGACATTCTGACTTGGAGCACCTTCATCACCTCAGCTCACCACACACTCTCATCCTTGCTAATAAATCTTCTCCCTTCCAACCTTCATCCTTGAGCTACAATTCAAAATCCTTACCCATCTCACAGAGACTCACCACTGAATGGCAGTTCATTCCCTCATGCTAAGCTCACTGAAGACTGAAGTTATATACTTTTAAGCAAACTTGGCACCCACTCATCTTCCGATTCCTCTCCTGTTTTCTCAAACACTCTCATTCCATCACCATCAGACAGAAGCCTTTGTGTAAACTTCCACCCACCTATGAGCATGGACTTCTTTGTTACTGTCTCAGCCAATGCTGACTTGGACAGCCAGTGCTCACCAGTTGCAATCCCCCAAACCACTATCATATGGCAAAACACTGCTCTAGGCACTTGTCCAGAGCAAGTAAGGTTATTGCAACAGCATACTGGTAGGCCTCCCGCATTACTCATTCCTACCACTGCATAAGGTTCTGACCTTTGTCACCAGCACGCTACATCATCTCCCTAGGCATACCCCAGACTCTTACTAAAGTCACCAAACAGGCTGGGTGTCAGCTAAAAACTGTAACTTACAAATTACTCCTGTATCCGGGGCTTTTGAAAGAGGGTGCTTGAAGTGAGGAGAAGTTTCTTCAGAGAAAAAAAAGTTGCAGTGAGTTCTGTTCTAGCAGTAGAGTCGATTGTAGGCAAAACCTTCCCTGACACTAAGGCTCAGATTTATGAAGCTCTTGCATTGCCATTGCATCACGCTAGGCAGGGAAAGGCCACACGGGCCATGCACAGCCACCTTGTGTGGTCTGCGTGGCATAATAAATGTGAAGTAACGCAAGGCAGCGCAAGTCGCTGCCTTGCATGATTCTGCCCTGGGAAGGCATTCCATGGGTGACGCATGGGCCCTCCCTCACATCCACCCATGGATTTTGGTGAATTCCCAGACTTACTAAACCTAGGAATGCGTTAAAATGCTACGCCTTCCACAATATATGGATTTTTCCACGTTTTTTCCTCTTTGTATGTGTGCTGCATTCTGCCGCACATGTAGAAAGAGGAAAAAACCTCAGAGGATTGTTTTTGTGTATGAAGGTGTCCCTCACTGCACAAGAACAGTCCTGGCTGTAACGCAGGCACCCTTGCACCATTGAGCATAGAGCATTGGCGCTAGTCAGCACTCAGTGCGCCAGCACAGGGAGAGAGCAGGAATGCGCCATATCTTAATAGTTGTCTTCCTGCATTGCGTGACTTGTTAGTAAATCTGCCCCTTAGTTGTCAGTAGTGATTTTCTGGCCCCAACCTGGTAGTCAGAGGAAGGAGGAGGGTGACTGTAAGGAGGAGAAGAAGGCACAATATGCCAACACTGGACAATCTCAGTCCAGTTGACACAGAGTCCCTGCCTCTAAAAAGGAAAGAACCTGACCTGGAGCCAGGGGTTCTTACTTCTGATCCAGGGAGGCTAAGTCAGCCACCTGAGTTGCAGTCCGCAGAAGACCCAACCAGAAAGATGACTATAAAGCACACATAGAAAGCACCACATTTGAATGTCCTCACACAGATTGTGGAGTCCTCAACCGCTTTTCATTGCAGACCAAGGGGATTATGTAGAAATTCCACAAGATCCCGAAAAGCACACTAGGTACCTGGAGTAGGTCTGTGCGTGGAAATTGGGACACATGGAGGCTTATTTACAAGCCCCTTGCGCCGCCAGTGCATCACTTTTAAAATGGGAAAAAGTGTCGTACCTGAGGCACAAGGGGCTTGTAAATAAGCCCCCTGATACTTTGCCTTTTGTTTGCCTGCAGGGAGGCACACAGAAAGGAGTGGAGGGTTTGAGCATTTTTTTTCTTTTTCTGTAGCAGGTCTACTGATTCCTTTGAAAAAAGGTGAAAAGATCAGTGCAAGCTCTCGAATTACAATGTGGACTATGTGTGAAGTCTAAGATGATCTTTACACACAAGAGGGGAGGGAGGTAGGTATGTTTCACCTACAATTCAGTTCTCCCAAACTATACTCCACACCCAAATGGAAGAGGGCTATCAAAGAGTGAATCGATTCACGTGGATTAAGGAGCAAATGCTCAGTTTTTTCCCCCAGAATTTGCTCCTCGTCTAAGTTCAAGATGGCCCAGGACAGAGGACCAATTTGCACAAGGAATTTAGGGGTCACTTAGTGTGTGATGGAGCTGGGTCGAGCCATATATCTGGGCTTCCGTTCACCAAACCTTGTGGTTGCCCTCCCCCATTTAGAGGTGGTGGAACTGCTGATTGACGATGAATCCCTAAGCCACTGCTGGAAGTCAGTGTGTGGTGGCACTCCTCTGCCACAGGGCCTCCACCTTTGATGCATTGATAAGGCCTTCCTGGCAGGCATCAACAAAATGGCACCATTGTGCAGGGAGGAAAATCTCTACCCATCAGGGCCATTGCTTTTTTATTTTTGAGAAACCAACCTCTCAAAATATGGCAAGCAGACCTCCACAACACAGCAGCCTGGCCAGCATTCATGCCTGTAAAAAATGCTCCCACCATTTCCATGAAGAACTTTTGTCAAAAATGAATCTCCAGTGCAGTGGCTAACTCGCAATAGGACAGAAAGCGTCCAGCGGGGATGGAGGGGGTGAGGCCTCCACCATCTTGGAAGCCGCGAGTCCGCGACTGCCCTCCTGCCGTGGTCTGATATCCTTACCTTTAAGACCTGGCCAGGTAAGGGCCGGGGCCTGTAGAACATGTGAACTGGACCTTGCACAGTGCTGGGAAGATCAGTGATGTAAACTACCTCATTGAACTGAAGACCATACAGCAACTGCACAGGGTCACCCATGTCAACAGAGGCCCCTTCATTGCTCTGATGACAGTGTAGCTTTTACTGCAGCAGAGGGGGCCGAGGGGGCAGGTCCCTATAAACTTGCTGCCCGTGAATGAGAGAATTATGTTAAAGGAATGGCCCTATGTTTTTTCAGCTAATATATTTGCAAATTTGTGCTAGAAAAACGTATGGCTGTGTCTTAATAAAAAAGAAAATGTGGGCGAAAGGGGCAGAAACCCATTCATTCATGCAGGGCCGGACGATCTTGTTCAGCTTTCTCATTCAGAGCTGTATGGAGCTTGTGCTCCAACATGGGCTGCTTTTCACCCCTGGTCCAGCCTCGGGCATGATGCAAAGCCGCCTTTAGAGGACCTGCAGACCCAGGTCTACCATACTTCCATGAGATGGGGGTACAGGAAGGGAACTACGAATAGGAAGAGGAATGGTCCAACAAGGGTCGGACTGCCTCCCTTGCTGTCCAAATATTAAGGTTAATGTTGATAAATTCGACAGATGACAAGATAGCTTTGAGGGATCACGTGCCTGCTGCAGAAATCTACATGAAGACTTTTAGGGCATAGATTTGAATCGTGGTGAGGGCAATACAGAATTTCATCCTTCCAAGGTTGATAAAATGAGATCTATACCTCATGAAGATAATAACATTTGTTTTTAAAACCTGTGGAGACACCAACGGGGTTTAATTCCTAAAACATCAAATAGATATATCTTCTTGGCACGCAGCAGATGTAAAATCAGTATCGCAGGAGCGTTTCCAAGACGGGCAGAAACCGGTTAAAACCTACCACGGTTTGCTAGACAAGCAGGAAACAGCGTTACATTGTTTTTTTACGAGTTGTGTAGGACTTGGGGTTGAGCGTAATTAGGAAATACCTGAGAAGCCGGGAGAGCCAGTCGAGCCGTGGGAGTGTGCACGTTTCAGAGCACCTCCCAGTGCCAGCCTGATGAAAGAGCGGCGTGGACAAGTATGCTTATTAAAATGTAAAACATCTCAGGAACCCTGCTGCAGTCAGGAACTAGGCCAGAAGTTACTGGGTAAATAAACAACTGCAGGACGCCGCACGCAACTCAGCGTGAAACACGTAATACATGCAAAGTCCGGTCAATGTGGAGTTCCTTCAAACAAGGCTCTTCCATAACAATAACATATTATTTTATACAATATTATTACAGCGCTTTGTTCCCCTCAAGCGGGGCGAAAGCGCTATATGAATACCAATACAACGCAATGAAATATATCGCTTATTTCACCAGTCTTAAACATTGTAGTGCTTTGAAGGCAGGTGTACTACTCCCCTGAGAGGTACCCTTCACTGTCTTATAAGAACGTAAAACTGTTCAATTTACTGGGATTCGAGATCCGGCCTTCAGAATGTGCACACTCATCTGCAGCAGGTACTCAACCCACAGAGCTTTCTTTCATGCAGGCGCATGGACTATCTTATCTGATGAAAACCAGGCAAACAACTTAATAACAGAAATGGTATCTAGAAACGAAATCTGCCAGCAGTAAGAACATAGATGGAAAGCCCTTACACGTTTTTATTTCATTGAGGTATTTTTATAGCGCAGAAGAATACTTTACAAGGGGCAAGAATTTGGACTGACCCGTACTGGCAGGGTTGGGCTGGCACAGAAAATAGGCCCAGGCACAAAATAAAAGTGACCCTGATCAGTGAATCCGATAGCTTAAAAGTGGCCAGGTTTGGAAATCGGGGCGGTTTTGTACTTGTAAGGACGCGCTGTATAAATGTTTTGCAGGGTATGGAAGACGGCATGGGTTTGCGCTTGCTGTAGGTAATGTTTGATTTAATATCAAGGAAATCAACAATAAAAACTGGCCCAGTAGACAATAAAACAGGCCCACAAACAGCTAATAAAACGGGCCACACTGACCTGCCAGACCAGCTCTTCTGGCACTGCCTGATTGGGAGGGAGGGGGCAAGCCAAACTGAGACCAATTTTGTGTGTGAAAAAGGCCACTTTATTGAAACAGGTGCATATTTCAAATAACCAAACGGGCAACTGCCTTACAAAACTAAAACCTTGCTATGCATCGAATAACTGACCCCTGAGCCCCCCCCCCCGCCTCTACGATCCCCTCAAACATTCCCCCACCCTGGCATTAACATAACACAACATTACACAGTATTGCAGTTACAAATTATGCCCTCCAATGAACCCACATTCCCTACCTGCCTTCCTGCAACTGTAAATAACAAATGCCTATCCTGAAACTTAGACTAACTGCCTACCCTTTCCCAGCCCCTGCTCACAAACTTCCAATACTTAACCAAAAACTTCTGCCAACCCTGGCCAACTTTTCAAAACCCGCCACCCAGGAAAAAGGGGGAAGGGTGGCTCCCGCCAGTCCCTTTTTTCTGCCCCCCCCTTCCTCATAGGCCTTTTACCTTCCTGAATGGCTTTGGACATTTAGGGTCCTAGTTAACACCTCCCTAATCTCCAACAGGTAGAGATCCATGCCCATCCTTGACAGGTGAACCCCGTCCCCTCTGAAAAACTCCACCGTGTCAAAACGAATTTCCCTGTGTACAATCCTGCCAAAACCTGACTCCCTACAAAAATGTGACATCTCCGTGTTGAGTTTCCTCCTGGCCTTGTCTACCGCTCCTGGGTTAACCACCCCACGCCAAACCCGTCGGGGAACAAACTCAGTCCAAACCACCAAACAGCCTGCCCACTGTTGTTTGATCAGTGCTAAGTCCCTCTTCATACTTCTCATCAGCACTATCCCTTCTCCTTACACAAGTCGTTTTCCCCCAGATGTAAAACCAAAATGTCCGGGCACCTACCGCCCACCAGCAAACCATTTAGGCACGGAATCAGTTCCCTCCAAGACATGCCCCCTTTCTCTTTCCATGACACATTAAAAAACTTCTCGTTTAACCCTAGGTTCTGTCCGAAATAACTCGTGCGTGCTTGACATTGAGCCCACTTCACGAAGGAGTGCCCCACTACCCAGATTGACATCTCCACCGAAAGGGGGCCAGCCACCGAACCTGAAACGAGAAAAACTCCGTGAATTTATGCATTGTCAACAACCGTGCCAATTCCTTTGTCATTGCTGCGCAGGTATCGCCTATAACACTCCGAGGACGAACGCCCCAGCCGCATGATGTCTCCTTGTCCCCACCCCCTATTGCTTGCCTCAGATGCTGCTCCGATCCGGAATGAATGTGTCCCAAAACCTGCACCACTGATGCCTAATTCCTTTAAAGCCTTTCGCAGCACCGCCTGCAGCTGAAAAGCTGTGACCCTGTTCCCATTTGCATGCGCGAACACTGACCCCCTGCCACCTTTAGATGCTGCGCGCCAACGTGTCGCCCACCGACACGGACAAGTGAGTGTAGGCACCGGTGCCTGTAGCGAAACCCATTTTCCCAGGCACCTCTGATCCGTTTTAGACTTTTTTAACCATATATGTACTCCCGCGTTGCGCGGGACCACGTCTTCCCACCCAATCTCCCCACCTTTCTTATCCCCCAACAACCCTGACACCCTAAACGGGCCAAAAACATCCACACCATCAATGTGGAAAACAGGCAGGTCTCAAAACCATCTGTGCAAATTTCTGGCAATGTCTGTATCACCCTGCCCAGCAACCGCCACGACAGAGGTTTCCTGACTGGTTTCAACTGGCCACGTTCCCTGGCCCACCCTTCCAGCCAACTCCCCGGCTGACGGCGGGTAGCCCCATAGTAGTTTACCCATGAAGGCAATCCCCGCCAACTTCCCTGAAATTGTAACCCTGGATAAGCCTTTCTCAATCATATCCAGTATAAACTGGATGACATTCTTCCCTCGCTGAACCTTAGCAACGCGCCGCTGGGCGCCCGACAGCAAAAACTCCTTCCACGCAAGATTATAGGCTATCCTAATAGACTTTGCTAGTGACCCTACCACCAGTTGTAGCATCCTGTGTTGCCTACGTACCACAGCTGCTGAGGCATGGGTGTTGGGTTCCTGTCGGCATCCTTGGCTAGCCCAACGGAATCTCCCCCACTGCGAACAAGACAAAGCATCTGCTATGTCATTGTCCACACCTGGGACGTGCAGTGCTCTGAATGCTATGTCATAGCTCAAACAACCTAAGACAAACACTCTCAACAACTTCAGCACCTGTTAATCCCTTGCTGACTGGTGGTTCACAATCTCTACAACCGCCATATTGTCTACTCTGAAGGTCACTTTCTTGTGGTGTGCAAGCCATGCACCCCACAACGTTACTGCCACGAGCAAAGGAAAAAACTCAAGAAATTCAATGCTCCTACCCCCTTCTCTCCATTCTGCAGGCCACTGCTCGGCACACCACCTGCTTTGCCAAAAAAGGCCAAAACCCCTGCTGCCTACTGCAACTGAGAAAATCTGTACATCCCACACAAGGTCATCCTCCCTTGCCAGTGGAATCCCATTAAAAGACTGCAGAAATACCCGCCACATTCTTAGGTCTTCTTTTACCCCTGCAGAGAGTCGCACATGATGGTGAGGCAGCCTGTGTCCCGCCAGTGCCATTCCCAGTCTACTGCAAAAGGTTCTCCCCACTCTCACTACTCTGCATGCAAAATTCAGATGGCCCAGTTGGACCTGTATCTCCTTGACTGTCACTTTTTCCCGAGACAGGATGGCATTGAGCAAGTCCAACATCTTTTCCTTTTTGTCCTCAGGCAAACGTGCCTGCATTATCCTAGAACCAATTTCAATGCCTACAAAAGACAGTGCATGCTGGGGCCCATCGTCTTTTCGGGTGCCAACGGCACCCCCAGTTCCTCCGTCAGCTCTTTGAAGTTTTCCAGGGCCACCTGGCACTCCGTGGAGCCGGAGGTGCCCACAAAGAAAAAATCATCCAGATAATGTGTCACTAGCGTGTGACCCGTCCTTTTTGAAAACAGCCACTGCAGAAAGGTGCTAAAACACTCAAACAATGTGCATGACATAGAGCAGCCCATCGGTAATGCGTTATCTACGTACCATTTCCCATTGAAATGGATACCCAGAAGATCCCAATCATCTGGATGGACTGGAAGCAAACGGAAATCTGATTTTATGTCGCATTTTGCTATTTCTGCCGCTGCGCCCGCCGTCACTACCAGTGACATGGCCACGTCAACCGATGAATATGACACCGTGGCTTCCTTCTCATCAATAAAATCATTCACAGAACACCCTTCTGGCCATGATAGATGCTGAATAAGCCGGAATTTACCTGGTTCCTTTTTGGGCACCACCCCGATTGGTGACACAATCAGATTGTCGAGGGGCCAATCAGTGAAAGGGCCCGCCATTCGTCCTTCCCTCAATTCTTTGTCTAGCTTTTCTTGTACCACTTGTGTATGCTCCCTCGCTGACTGCAAATTCTCTGCCCAACGTCTGTGCCTTGGTACCCCATACCCCAAACGAAAACCTGCCCTGAAACCTTCCCTCAATACTTCTGCAGCCTTCCAGTTGTCATAACCCTGTAAGGCTGCCTCCAACTTCTCTGCCTTAACCGGCGTATGAGCCCTTCTGCCCAGACCCCTGCACTCCCCTAGCCCCTCGCGCTCCTGCGAATTGTTGCTGCTGTTGTCCGCTTGCATTGCCACCTCCCTGCTGCCACTGCTGGCCCCCCTGTTGGAACCCCTCCCATGCCCGAAGCAGTTAACCAGCGCATGTCTCCCCCGCACTTCGAGCACTCATAGCGAAAATCTACAGGATTCCAGAGTGCACAGCCCCTTGTTAAAATCCCAACAGGACCCTCCTGTCCCTGTCTGCCCCCTTCCAGTACCTCCCACCCCTCCCCGGGTGGGTTTCCCCTGAAAGGGCCGGTACACAATAGGGAACCCACTGGCTGTGAAAATGGCCGTTCCCGCTCTGGACGCTCCCATAGTGTGCTGCCACAAGTCCGTGTCTAGTTCCCCCCATTTTGCTTCGGTATCCCAGGCCATGCGTGCCCTGAATTCCTCATCATATTGCGCCCACGCATACCTGCCCCCTGTAATCTGCGCCTTCCTAATAACGTCCATATACTTAAATAGCACCAAGCAGCGCTCCGGGTACTTTTCGCAGTAAACACTGGCATAAATTAAGAAAGCAGCCGTCCAATTTTCTATGGTCAGAGGAACCCTCGGCAGCTTGGCCAGCTCATATTCCTCCTCTTTAGACCCTTCTTTTGCACGCACCTCCTTGTGCAGTAGCTTCAGCATTTCCACCTATTCCCCCTTCCAAATGCGTTCCTTAGTCGCCAGCATCAAGTGAGCCCCCAACGGCTTAGTCAACCCCATATAAGGGAGCTTTTTAATCTTCAATTCTTTACTCTCCAGTTTGTCTTTTTCTCATCGCTGGCCTCCTCCCCTTTATCAGCCTTCTCTGCACCCTTGATAACCTCAACTTTGGTCTAGTCCTTCTTACCTTCTTCTTCGGTGCCTACCCCTACATCTAGCACATACTTGCCCCTCCGCAACCTAACCTCTTCCCCCCCTATTTCGACCTTCCCTCCTGTCCCAATAGAGACCATCACTGGCCTCCCCCCTTTTCTTGTGCTTTACCTGGCTCTAAGGAGGGTGCCCGTGTTGCTGCAGTCCGCCTCGCCAGTGGCCCCGTGGTCGATACCGACTTGGTTGGCCTCCCCGCAGGCTCCGATGCCCTTCGTGCCACCTGTAAAACAATACGAGAGACATTACTCTGTACCCCACCACCCTGTCTACGTCATCTCTCAATTCGCCTTCTTCAAGGCTTTCTTCGTCAAAGTCCAGCTCCTCGCGCCATTCGCGCGTCTCCACCTGATGGCCCCTAGTGGGCCCTCGACTCCACGCCTCAGGGGGCGCCGACTGCACCCGCCTGTACTCCACCGACTCTCCTGACTGCAAACTCCTGCTGTCCTGCCCTGCGGACCGTTGTGGTCTGTCGGGTGTTGGGGCCAGCGAGACCGCTCGGGGCCTACATATGCTGGTCACAACGGGGTCCCACGATGGTAACGGGTACGCCGTGCGAAGCTCCACCCTCCCTTCTCCTCGGCGCCAGTAAGCTGCACACAGCTTTGCCAAGTCCGCAACTCAACATTGGTCCTCCCCTGAAACATGAATGATTGGTCTGGTGTGCTGGGCCTCTGCAACCCATCCCCTAGCTCCCTTCTCCTCTTCCTACCTACCCCTAATGTGCTCTCTGCCCACCGACACCCCACCTTAAACAAATCTTCCACCTCCCGCTCACTGACCCCCACCTCTTCTCCCTCACTCCATTCCAGCCCGGCTGTAACGCCTGCGTCTGACAGGCCCTGTCCAGCACCTGCCCCAGGGGCCCGCTACAGTGCCTTACACTGCCCTTCTTGGTGCCCCCTTTTCCCCCTTTCTTCTGAGTTATACCCTTCTCTTCTAACCCCACTGACCCTCCCTGCGCCAAATAAGCATCTACCTGCCCCAACCTTTTGGGGCCCCTCACCTCCTCATTCCAGGAGGTGAAAATATCTAAACCCTCCCATGCCTGGCTGCCCCCTGCCGGCTCCCAGTCCCCCAGTACTTCCTCCTCCTCCCCCCTGACTCGAAGAGAACCGGAGTCCTACGCCCCCCCCAGCCCAGCAGCTTCCCCACCCATCTCCTCAGGTTCCCCCTATTCCCCCAGGTAATGACCCTCCTTCCTGCGCTGGCCCCACCCAAAGGCTGCCTCGTCCCCTGCTAATGAGAAATCCTCCCCACTGTAAAAAACGTCTCCCTGTCCCTGCATCTCCCCTGCCTCCTGCCAAGCCCTGGCTCCCCGAGCCCCATCAAGGGGCTCCACTGCCTCGCTCCATCCCCATCCCCTCTCCCTCCTCCCTGTTTGTCCTTTCCCTCCCTTCCGGCTACTCCGGGGGCCTCGGCCTCACACGGCCTCAACCCCCGAGCAGGCAAGACCTCATTCTGGGCCACGGCCGCTCAAGCGCCAGAAGCGCTCCTCTGGCCCCCACGGTCCCGACCCCCACGCACCCTTGCCGGCAGATGCAGGGGCCGCTCTCCGAGCATAGGAGCGGCCCCGCGCACTTACCGCCTTAACTTTGGCACGTTTGGGGGATGTGCAGTCCTCGACGGCGGCCGCCACACCAGCCGAAGCTCGCCTCGGAGGGCGCGAAGCCCCAGCAGCCTCCGGCATCAGGAGGTCAAGACGCCCCGCCTCGCTCAGCAGGCGAACTGCTTCTAAAACCCGGTAATCCTGCATGTTTTTTAAAGCTTAAAACTTGCGACTACCTCTATGACAGAAAACGTTCCTCTCGACACTACCCTGCTCCCAGCCACCAGGTCACCAAACCTAAAATGGTGGCTGGCAGCACCTTTCAACAGCTCTTATATCATTGGGCTACTTGGGCTCTAATTGGGCTATATTTATGCAGCACAAACATACAAAATGGCCGGCACCTGGCCAGCCCTACCCCTCCCAATCTGCCCGGGGGGCAGACCTCCCTGCGCTCGGCTGCCCCCCAAATCCCCCTTGCCCTATGTAGTCCGACCGCGGGTGCTGGTTACAGACGTCTGGGGAGGGGTAGATCTTTCAGGGGTTCAGTCCCACATGAAGGGGGAAGAAAGCACATACATTTTTTGATAAATTACGCAAAATACTATACAGAGAAGTGCGTGGATCACTAGCTTTAGAACACGGAATTAAACAGGAGGCATTGTCTGAAGACTGGGGGTTGGCGTAAGACAACACGGAGCTCTCCCCCCTCACCTACCCTCCCTCGGGACTATGTAAGTTGAGCGAAAGTTAGTGAATAGGGTTGAAGAGCTCACGAGAAAGGAAGGTGAATGGAAATAATAGCATATATGCCAACATTTAGGAAAATCAGAGTGGGAGATTACAAAATAAATTGTGGACATTTTAATTTCTCCATCAATGTCAATGGTTGCTGGTGGTCGAAACCGGCACTCATTATTGAAGACCAGAAGTTAATTTTCAGCATCAGATTTTGAGGCAGAGCAAAAGAGTGAACAGCAAAAAAAATAGAATGAAGGAGTTAGAGAAAGCTAGGAAAACAATGACAAATGGCAAAAGGAGGGATGAAACAGAACCAACAAGAGTGAGACAAAGACACAGGAAGTGTAAAGGGACCCGGTAGCTCCTCTGTCTACCAAAGCAAGCACAGACCCCCCAAATTATTCCTCGTTTCTCAGGGTACCTTGATGGTCCCACTAGTAGACGCTGGTGTGTCCGCCACCCCTCCCCCGGGCGGAACTTTAGATGCCCCCAGTACCTGTTACTCAGTGAGGCAGAGTTACCAAGCATAGCATCAGGCCCTGGTAATGAGGCATGAGGTGGAATAAGACTAAGCAGCCTTTGAAGTTGGTAGCTCCAGCATTTGGCAACACTGGTTGTGGGCTCCTAAAGAGCTCTGAGGCACTTCACTTATTTTTTTTCTTACAAATAAAGCACTGACAGGCAATTAATTTCTCAGAAAAGGTGCAACGTATGTTTTCTGATCTTCTTCTACTCTGTTTTCAGGATTTCAAAAACAAATTGCTTTGCGCTAGATGTGTGCAATCACACACTGTTAGAGTGAGTCTTCCAGCTATTCAGGTGTTTTCCTGTGTAGTGCTTTTTATTCGACCCACAAACACTTGGATTGGATGTGGGCTTGGACAGAGAGCCAGTGAAGGTCTCTGAAGGTCAGGGTTACTGTCATCATATTTGTGTTGCACATTATCCAGGGGTGGGGCATGGTGGGTGGCAGTTTAGGGTTGTTTGAGGGTGCTGTTAGAAAGTTATGTGAGCAGAGTTCAGAGCGAGGACAGGGACTTGCATGTTTGAGTGATGATGTGTGCAGGGATGACAGATTTAATCTTGCACAAGAGCCTGACCTGGACTGCTTGGATTTTTTGTACCTCTTCCTTGACGGCAAGTTTGGAATCTCTTAGGATTTAGCTCTTGTGGTATGAGAGGTGGAGAATCCAACACACAGACTGGAGTGGCGCTACATCTCAATCTAGCATTGCAATGCACCTCCACTGGCAATGATGAACACGGGTTCATTTCTAAGTATTCTGCTGCTATTCAGGATGGAAGAGTCTCAAGCAGATTCTCAGACGTTGGCTGTAGAAGATAACCTAAGATAGGGTTCAATATCATCAGGATATTGATGAATTGCAATGACATTCTACCAGTATAGCTCGATTTTAATATCGTCTTGGCAAAATATCACGGCCAAAATGTGAACGACCACAACATAGTGAAGGTACGTATATATATATTTACCCTTCATAACTAATCATATACGTAATTTGTCAATATACATATAGTTTCAAGGTGAGTAGATGTGGAGTTAAGAAGAGTAAACCTGACCTGTATAGCTTATTATCACGATATTCTGGCGGGATCATCCTTTTCTCCTCGATATCCTGGCATACACAGATTGTGACCCTCTATCAAGCCAGTAGGACCCTGAGGGGGTTTGTATACAGAAGGAGAAGCAGGGGCATAGGTCTGGGGTCCTGTGCGACTCTGGGTTTGGAGAGCAGCTAGAAACCGGAGCGAGCTGCAAATTGAATATATTGAAATCTGCTTTACTGATAAAAGGGAACCTGTTAAGGACAGTGTCAGATGGGCTCATGCGAGAGGAAGGGGTATGAAGAAGGATGAAACTGCCCTGTGTGATGTACGAATGAAGTCCTGAGGGCTCTGCGGGATACTGGGAGATATTTTTCTTTTGTTGGCCTCTTTGACAGTTGAAGGGGCTTCCAGGTGTCCCTATGCATTGCTCCCTAGCGATACCCTGCTCGGTGGAGGAACAACGGTGTGCGCAGTCTTTTACTGCAAGGCAGAGAGGAAGTGCCAAACTCCTTCCACCAGGCAGCTGAACAGCGGACATCCTGAGTGCGTTTCACAAGGTGTTCTGATGAAACTGTGTGGTTTCCACTTCACAATGTTTGTCTCTTGGTGCAGGCATGTGAGCACTGCTTAGGGTCCCCTAAAGACTGCCAGCTTCAAAGGGCACTCAAGTTCTTTCAAGAGCTCTAGAAGCGTCATATATGTCAGCCCCCACTCGCTTGAAATGACTCTCCTTATCCAGAGTGTACTGTGGCAGAGCACAGAAGGAGGCAAGGCCACCAATTAGACTGAGCCTAGGGATAGATGCTACCCTGGCATGTCCTGTGGTACCCCTGGCACTGCCCTTGCTACCCCTAATCTTAGGGGCCATGTAGGGAGTGACAGAAAGTAAACATGCATCTAGAATCCCTGTTAACAACGAGTAGTGTTCGCTCCTTGCACTTCTCTTGCCACTCAATAGTACACAGAAGTCTCTTGATGGGGCCTAGGCGTGGCATGGAGTCAACCCTGGGAAGTCCTTGGGGTCAAAGGCTGAATGGGGTCCCTCCCTCTCTGGCATTTAGATGAATGCACATTTATGGAACCAGGGCGTAGCGGCGAGTAACGCATGAAATTGGTGTCCGCACATTACCTAAGACAGTTCTGAGGTTTTTGGGGCCATGAAGTTTTGGGGCTTATAGTGCAACCAGTAGAGATTGTGAAGAGCCTTTGGGTTAGCATCTTGGAATAAGACTGGTCCAGCATGCTCCTATGATGAGAGGCCTACTCTGATCTCAGTCAAAGGATCACCTACAGTTTTTGGGAACCAAAACCCAGCTGAAATGATGAACAGGAACCAGCTCTTGGGAAAAGCTTGGAGTAGCTGACAGTCAGTAAGTGGGGCCAGAGCCTGAAGGTCTGCTGAGAATTGGAGCAGAACTTGAGATCTGGGCGTTTAGCATAGTAATGCAAAACATATACAATTTGTGGGCAGCAGAGATACTAGACTGAAAATAGCCCCTGGACTCAGAAGCAGAAGTGAGTCTTCAGACAGCTCTTGAAAAGTACTGAGACAATGAAGGTCTGCAGATGCGGGTGCTGCTGGTCATGTGAGAATGGCCCCACTGGATGGGATGGGTGTTTTCTGCTGTAACTTTCTGTATCTCATAGTGAAGGAAAGACCCAGATACACCTATTCCTAATCTCTCTGCATTGTTTTCAAAAGTCAGAAACCAGTGGATTACCCCTGTCTGTTCAACAGCCTGCCTATCATGTACTCAATTATTAATCCAGTCCATTCCAGTCCAAACCGTTCTTGAAGGGTAACCCCCAATAAACAAAATGACATAAAACATACAAAACACTCTTATTGCATTTCCTACAGTACCCCAACTTCATAAAAATTCTCATGGAACACTAGGAGTGCGAAAAGTTGCAACTTTCTTTTGTTTTGTTTTTTGCAACCTCCGAAAAGGCCTTAGGAAAACTTAGGCAAAGTTTACAAAGTTTTTCTCTTGCCTCAGCCTCGTGAAAAGAATGACTTTGTGACAAATAATACTGCATTAATATATCCTCATCTAATGCTAGCAAAGTGAGTGTGCCTAAGATACACAATGCAGAAAGCTCTTAGGGCTCCTTTAAGAGTCGTCTGGAGCCAGAAACAAACGTTAGGAGATGCCCAAGAACATTAAGATTCTAGAGGAGCCAAAATCTCCAGGTGAAACTCCAGGGGAAAATGAGAAATTACCGGGGAAATCAGATCCAGAATTACTGCCTGTACTAAGAGTTAGACATTGTGAAACTGATGCCATACTGTTTTGTTTTTTCTGTTGCAGTTTTATATAGTGCGAGCTCGACCCGAAGGTATTGGAGCGCTTTTCCATTGCCTGGTAGAAGAATTTCGACATTTCTTCTCTGCCTTGTAATAAGGGATGGAGCACATTGATGTACCTCCTCGTAGGACGAGATCACCAGTCAGTAAAGCACGGGGGTGGGGGGGATGGGAGGGGGGAACCTGATAGCTCCTCATACCACCAAAGAGGCCCACAAGACAAATTCCCTGATAATTCCTCATTTCTGAGGGTGCCCTCGTGGTCCGACTAGTGACCCCAGGTATCTCTGCCCTGAAGTTACAAATACCCCGGGTGTCAGCCACTGATAGGGGTGGACTTACCGGGCATCACAATGGGCCCTTGCAATGTAACCCTGAGTGTTCTTCAACAATAAATGCCACTGTGCGTAGAACAGCTTCAGGAAAGGAAAACTCGCAGAGAAAAATTCTGAGTATATTTTACAGCGTGGTGCAGTTAGAGTGAAAATAATGTCACCGTGCAGTTAAAATCTTTTCTCTGGGAGGAGAAAACTTTGCGAAGGGAGAAACTCAGGAACTTTTCTGCAAAATTTAGCAGGTGAAAAATAACTTTGCACATAAAAGCCCTAATATAAAAGCACACTCCCTCCCTCATCTGATCCACTTTGAACAGGCTGCAATTAAGTAATTAACACATTTTAAAATGAGACACCTTTCCTGCTTTAATATGTAGTTAAATGCGTCCGTGTTTAAAAACAGCCCTAAAAATGTTGCTAGGGGACTAAAAGCATCCTTGCCGTCTAATCTCAAAATTACCCTTGTTATTTCTTTGCGTTTCGCAACAATATACTAAGTAATCGAAAGTTAAGCCGTCTAAGCCTTAAAAGGCACACCCTGGTTAAGCAAACAATGGCCAATGGATTCCTTTAAGTGGCCACTGCAAAGACATTGTTTCACTAGAAGCGCCTCGTTAAACAATGTATCCTCAAGGGCAGGTCATCAGATGTCTGAGGGGCAGAGCTGCTCCACCTGGTTGAGCTGTGGCTCCAAGCCCACATGGCCATTTACAATTAAAGGGTTCCTTGGGGATGATTTGTATGACATTCGGGCAAAAAAACTTCCTTGGTCAAACAAAGGACTTGCTGCAAAGCCCCTGCAGGTTTTGCTACCACCATTTCAACCTGAAAAGAAGCGTTTTTAATCTCACCTCAAACCACAGTATCTTCCCCTCTTAATCCTGTTTCTAAAATGGTAGACACTATGGGGCTGATTACAAGTCTGGCAGTCCACGGACCGCCAGACTCACGGGGCGTGGGCGGTCGGACCGCCATTGCACTGTCGCAACCGCCAGGGATTGGAGATCCTTGGCGGTGGCACAGAGGTCTTGAGACCACAATATGCTTGGCCGGACCACTGCGGTCTCACCAAGCATAGTACTAGTTTCCTCTCCGCCATGGTTTTCATGGCGGTTGCTCCTCCATGAAAACCATGGCAGAGAGGAAACAAAGGGGGCCCTACAGGGTCCCCTGTTGCCTCTGAGCCATGGGGTGCATGCAGGGGGGCACATGTTGTGCCCCCCGTGTGCATGCACCCCAGTACCTGCACGAGATGGACTGCACAAGTCCATGTCATGCAGGTACTCTCTTTGATGTTCCCATAGCGGTGCTTATTTCATAGGCACCGCCATGGGAACACCAAAGAACCACCCGCCAGTGACTTAAAAGTCATAATATGGTGGACACACCAGTATGGCGGTGCAGCAGCGGGGCTGTCCTGCCGCTGCACCGCCAAACTCATAATCAGGCCCTATGTCTGAAACACTTAGGGCCAACTTGTAATGGGGCGGTCTGACCGCAGGTGCAGCGGTGGCTGGACTGCCACCGCCGCCCCTCTGCGAGTCTGGCGGTCCTCAGACCACCAGACTCATAATTTGGCCCTGTGGGACATCAGGGTAATAACCCGTTTGCTCCTTTGTGTTTCATAGGGCGTCTTGGGAGGACGCGAACGCAGAAGGATTAGTAATGTTGAGTGCAGGGTCATATTTGACTGGTTGAACTAGTGCATGTTAGTTGTGTGACACCAAGGGTGGTGATGTGATATGCACCTGTCTCATTAAAGCAGCTTTTTTGTCACTCGTGTATGAGGTCTGGATGGTTCTTGGGGTGCACCATCTCGCCTGATGGCGGCTCTCTGAAAAGTTGCCACCCCCACTGCAGGGTCTGCAAGGGCCTGCAATACGCCCCTGCTTCATGGTATGTTAGCTTTTTTGTATACATTTGCGTGTTAATATGCTGCTATGTTTTGATTTGGATAAACAAGGAATCTCTGAAAGTGTGGTGGTCCTGCATCCCGTGATATTATATGGGGCCAAAGACCACGTGATGCAACCCTTTGATTTTAGTACAACGAAAACCAGCGAGTGGTTTCGTATACTGCTATTATTTCTAAAAGCATTAGCCAAAAACGAGCAGGAGTACATTTTGGAGCGTCACAGTGCGTGGAATTGTACAGTTTGTTAGTTTGTCACCTGAGTAGACTCATTAATAGTGTTCAGGGAATTGTGTGGCAACGAGGTATGCGCGCCATTTTGCGAGGTTGTGCGTTTTCTGTGGGAAACTGAGCATTCATGTGAAGGCAGCATTTTACAAGGAATTCCAAACCTTTAGCAAACAGGACTTTAGCTTGACAGAAGGTGTGTAAATATCACAGCCACACAGAGAAAAGTCTTTCACTCAGAACTAACCTGCTGTCAGTAACTTTGGCCTGGGCAGTTTTGTTCTTTGTGCCAACTGTTCCCTCTTCCACAGCCCCCCCTCCCCCGCACACAAGTGTGTCAGTCTCGCGTATTTATTCATTTAGTTCATTCTTTTATATAGATATAGTCACCACCCAATGCCACGTGGAGAAAACAGAAGAGCACATAAGAACGAAGAAGTTCAGAATGCAGGGGGAGGGAGGGGCAGAGCCCCCGGCTAGGATGGACCTAGCTCTGGCATTCTTCAGCCGTTCATGCACTGAAGTTGTAATTAGTGAAATGTTTATTTGGGAGGTTCCGTTTTCATGGGGTTCATGAATTTAAGGTTTTACTCGGAGTAGAGGGCTACTAAGGGCGTTCCATATTTTTGTATCTGGGCCCCCCAAGAATCTTTTACCGGACTCTAGTTTCTGCAGAAGCATTGTTGGAGCTGACGAGGAATGGAGATCCCTGGCTGGAGTGTATTGGCGCAATATCTGTAGGTAGCCAGGACCTTTGCCACGGTATCCTCTCCACATAACACACAAAGGGCCCGATTACAATGCGGTTAGGAAATCTTCCTGATCGAATCGGTTTGGAAATGGTTTTCGACCGACTCAGATCGGGAGAGTCCGATCGACCGAGTATGATGCATCTGGATGCTTCCAGATAAGATTTGGTTGGACTCCCATTGACTTCTATGGGTGCCTACGTTCCTAACCGCATCGTAATCTGGCCCTCGGTCAGGAAAACACATTCCCGATCCAATTCGGAAGGAGCAAATGCCGTTAGGAGGCCTTCCTAACCGCATCGTAATCGGGCCCTAGGTGGGAATGCTTTCCTAACCGCATCGTAATCGGGCTCAAAGTTGTAAACTTGATCCTAAATTCATCTGGGAGCCATTGCTGAATTCAAGGTGCTGGCTTAAAATGGTCACATTTGGTAAAGTGTAGGCACATTTTTGCTGCTTGATTTTGCACTCTTTATCACATGGTGATGTATCTATTGGGGATGCCGGTATAATCTACATTGCCTTAATGCAAACAAGCCATGATGAGAGCACACATTATTTCTATTTGTTAGTTAGTGTAATGGAGCAGGTGGAGTTTCCAGCTGCATAGAGTTGAAAGATATTTACTTTTATGACTGCATCGATTTGAGGGGTGAAGTTCTGATCCGCATAGAATATGATCCCCAGATTTCTGACCTTCTGAGCAATGGGGGGAGGAGTGCCCAAAATAAAAGGCCACTCAAATGAGATAAACTCTAAGCCATCTCATCTTACTTTACTCTTGCTTTTGGTATTTTAGGCTTTGTTCTGTTCAAACAGAGGGAATTTCCCTTTATCCAAAAGTAAATATGTTCAGGGCACAGCATTATGCTTAAGGGTTGGGGGGACCTCTCAGAATTTGACTCTTCGGAGTTACATAGAAACTCCGCGAGATTCGCCAGAGCTCCGGCATTGGGCGCAAATCGGCACGTCGTGCTGCTCGCGCTATAATTTAGCACCAGTAGCGCTTTCCGCTCTAAAAAATCAGAGCAAACTTCACAATGTGGTGCGCCAGAAGGCACTGCTACTCTAGTTGATTTTTTTGTTACTCGAATAGATCTTCTACTTGGCAGCCTTCTGGGCTGCTTGCTGGCCTTCATTAAGGAAAATAAGGAGTTATTCGCTGATGTTTGCCATTGCGGATTCTGGGCCTCGAGAAGATCTGAATCCAGACTGGTGATCTTTATGAATGATGTTCTGCTCAAGATGTTCTTGAAGTTGTCTAAGTGACTTCTCTTTCTAAGATTTTGCTTGGACATAAAAAGTTGCAGATCGGACAATAATTAGAGGCACTTTGATTTACATGGCCACATTTCTCATATCCCCCTAAGCCATGAGTGTAAAAATGATCAGAAGAAAACACTAACAAGTCACACCATGCAGACTTCAATGGACTATTAGGGGCTGATTTATAGTTTGGTGGATAGGGTACTCTGTCACAAACACGATGGACCACAGACCTTATTTAGAGTCGGGAGAATTGCCATCATTCCATCAACTGAGACCCCGTTGGCTCTGTCGGTGGAAAGTTACAGCTAACAGCCTGACAGAGTAGGCGCCTTTGGAGGAAGGGTATAACACTTCCGCCCTAGTTAGAGTAGATGGTGTTATCTCCTTTTTCCCTCTGGTGGTGAGGGACAGAAAAACAAATAATGGGCACCACACAGGAAAAAAGCTCCCTTCATGTAGGGCACATTCGTTTTTTGCTTTTCAATAACAAACTCCCACTCTGGGAGTTTATTTTTTAAAACCAAAAAGTTTTTTAAAGTTTGGTGGACAGCCATCAAAACTGACGACAGCCGTCCACCAAACTGAATCTTTTAAAGGATTGCATTCTGCTGTTGATTTTATAACATCTGCATAAGCCCATATCTGTGCAATAAGGTTTCCCCATGCTGATTCTGAGAAGCAGTCTTCACTTACAGAGAGTGGGTAGATATTGACATCAAGGGCAATGCAAGAGGCATTTTCATGGTTAGGCCCACAGATGGGGGAGCTACTTGGCTGGCAAAAAAGAAAGTGGTACTAAAAATGTACCACAACTCTGGTGCCAAAATACCCTGCAACAACCCAGGCCAGATCAATCACTATGCAAGCTAGGCACTGAAATTGAGGGACATTAATGGAATTAATGAATGGGGGCGAAGGGCATAGGTTTCGATGCCTAGATGCTGGACACTTTCCAAGGGTTCTCCATCCCCACGCCCATAATATCCTGATAAATCCTGTCTCTAAGGGCATCCGCAGCTTGCATCAGTGACTATTAGGAGTCCGCTATAGCTTGCTGCCTTTTGTCACATTGGTGTGGGTGTTATATTGTTCTCCATGGTACGGAGCTGGACTGGTGGCCCTTGATGCAAGGTGGGTCAGGCCAGCTCCAATATGCTAGGCCTGTGAATGGTGGTGCAGATGTGGGTCTGGCCTGGAAGCTTATTAGGGATCATAAACTAACTGCCTGCACCACCCTGGATAGTCACTGAGGCTCTGGGTGGAATGGACCAATCCTTTAATGGTTGCATCATGGGGTGGGCCTGCCTGCAGGGCACCTATGCGCCACACATTTAAATAAGGGCAGCCCTCCCTTTTTCAGATTCCCCCACCTTATTCCATCCCCCTTTTCTGCTGTCTGGATACTACAAAATGGCAGTGACGTGAAAGAAATAACTCTGTTCGTGGTACTCCTGCCTGAAGAGGAAATGTTGGGAGAAGATTGGTGCTTTGGAGAAATGATTGCTACACCTAGAAATACAATTTGGGAGATCGGGCACCATGATAATCACTAAGCCTAAGCAGGATTTTAATTACACTGGAGTAATCGGAGTATTCTCTGTAATTCCATGTTATTCTTGTGACTTGAAATTACCAAAACTACGTGTTTACACCCACTTACACAATTAAGAGTAATTTGGGGTACAAATCCTACTGCAGGGGCACAAAAACAACAAACTAATAGGGCGCAAGCGGCTGCTGGCTGCTACTGTTCATGTTCTGTTGCATTTAGGGCTATTTTCTTAGTGCAAATTACACCCTCGGTCCGTTTTGGACATGAAGAAAATAGTGTTAAATGCTGGATTATTTTCCTCGCTTAATTCAGCATAATTTTCTATTAATTTTGAATAATTACGCTAGAGGGAATTACGCAAGGTATGCCCACCCCTAATTACTCACCAAGGAGTCAAGGGTCCACAAATCGTTTTACAGAAAGAGCCAAGAATACTAGGTTTGCATCTCAATGCTGAATGTATGAGCATCGAAATATAGACGGGAAACTGTTATACTGGCTCA
The DNA here is from genome assembly GCA_963921515.1 of Calotriton arnoldi. Lineage (NCBI taxonomy): Eukaryota > Metazoa > Chordata > Amphibia > Caudata > Salamandridae > Calotriton > Calotriton arnoldi. The sequence continues at coordinate 407,256 of CAWUFW010007908.1, forward strand.
ATTAGTGAGAAAATCTCTCCAGACATTTTAATTAAATCAGTAGGGAATCAGGCTTGATACTGACTGGAAATAAGCCATTGACTAATAGATTTGCCTCATACTATACACAACTGTACAGTTGCGATCCCTCTGGGCCTCTGAGTGATATTCTCACTTTCTCGGCAGAGGCTCTGATATTGAGGTTGCCTTGGACTGATGATGGAGAAAGGAACTTGATCACGAAATCAAAGTAGATGGAATGGCGGATGCGATATCCTACGTTTTTTCTGAGTCCTCTAAATTAGTGCCACATCTTTTGGGGATGCATCGAATGACAACAAACATCCCCAACATTTACAGAAATCCACCATAACTGTTCTGCTGAAACATGGTTAACCATCTGACTAAGGCACGTCATCCAGACCCATTTCATTGAAGTCAAAATCTGGGCATCGTTGCTTGCTAACTATTGTGACCATACATTCACTTTTTGGTGGCTTTGCTATATGAATAAATATGTGGTTCTCAAGCAACCTATTTATAAAGCAAGGTGGTGTCCTCAGACCCCTCAAAGGATGTGGGAGCAGTGGCAGGAATGTTTTCAGTTAACCTATCCTTCATGACTGCTTCTGACTACTAAATAATTAACACTATGCCACTTACACTCTGCTATTGTACAGATAAAAGCTAGTCCCTGACCCAAAGTGCCTGTCTTCTTTAAAGGGTTACCTGTATGCTGGAAGCATCTCCCATGGAAAGGAAGAAATCAGCAGGATGCTAGAATGCCACCCTGAAGCACTTGAGCTGCACCAAGAACTACCACAGCAAGTCACAATGCACAATAGCCTAGGCTGACCAAGATGACTACAGGTACAGGTGAACAGACCTGGCAAGTGACCCTGCTTGACAGGCATGCTCATTCTGTGCCCCCCGGGTCTGTAGTACATAATGTTTCCCATATATCAACCTGCCAAGTGCTAGAGCATTGAGGAGTCCAGGGAACTAGAAAACCATAAAAAAACTTACGTTGTAAGAACAGAGATATGAGCCAGTTTTGGTACCCTTTGCCTGACAGCAAGGTACTGGAGTCCTGTCCCGCAAGGTACAAAACTGCCTTAATAGATATACGTATAGCTAAAAGCTGCTTTGATCAGTTTGAAGAGCTAATAGAGCACCACATTATAGATGTTGTTTCAAAAAGCCACCCTGTTGGCTTTCCAAATGATCCTTGGCACAACTATCGCGATCCAAATATATCCTTGGATGCTGGAATTGTACCTTAAACCTGGAAGTCAGTCTTTACAAACTATGTTGCTCAAAATGACCTCCCTGAGCGCCGATGATCCAACAACTTTCGTCCCATCTCCCTGCTGCTATATCAACGCAAACTGCGTGAGAAGCTTGCATTTGTGCCGCTTCACAAATCTGCACAACAAAACAGATTTCTGGACTTTCCAGGTGGGTTGCCACCTGAGGACTATTACCAAACTGATGTTGCTATTGGTGCTGGGTGACCTGCTTAGGCTGGTTGATGGTGGTGGTGCCGGGGTGCTGATAGTTTTAGACCTATTGATGATTTTTTACACCATTTACCAAGATATTGTGAGAACCACCTTGGCCAAGAAAGGCTTCTCTGTGGTGGTTCTCAATTAGCTGAAGCCTTTTTTAGCAGACAGGTAAAACTTGTTTCCCTTCCACTGTTCACTTCAGAGGCAAAAGAGCTTAGCCGTTGTTTCCCTCTATGATCAAAATTAGTCCATCTCTCTTTTAGAGGACAATTTTATACAAAGAGGCTGAGGCAATACAGCCTCAGCCTCTTTGTGGGGATAGTGGGGTAAATTAACAATGGATCAAAGTAGTGCACGCATCTGGAAGATCAGCCCCCCTCAACTACCAATCAGGAAAAATCCTTGAACATTTACAAATTCAAATGGCCCAGCACCACAATTCACTTAGCATGTAACAGACTCCATTCATAATATTTCAGCACAGTTGTTATACATAATGCACAGACTCTGTCGAGTTTGTTTAGAAGAGACTTCTTTATTCATAGTCTTCTTTTATTTTATTTTTTTAATTCTCTTCTTTACTTCAAATGTAGCCTACATTTATATATATTATAAATATTAGGAATGGAGTCTGTTACATGCTATCTGAATAGTGCTGCTGGGCCGTTTGAATTAGTCCATCTCTCTTTTAGTCTGTACATGTGGCCCACAAGCCAAATAACTCCATCAGGCAGTGATCCAATTTTGCATTTATACATTTTGCAAATTTTCTTATACATGGACGGCACACAACTTATTTTTCCTGACACTTCCACAATCCATCAGAGAAGTCGGACATAGAATTCTGCTGCTGGCTAATTCTTAAAGGGATCAACCTCCAGTACTCCCATCTTTGTAAAATCTTGACGCTACTCCACACTGACCACCAAGTGTAAACTGACCGCCAAGTGTAACTAACAAGAGCCCTCATTATGCCTCGCTTTACTATTGTAACATCATCTACACAGGTCTCTACAAAACGCTTATCGCCAGGTGACTAAGGGTACAAAACTAAGCAGTCAGATTGTGCTCCCTTGTGCTATCAGGACCATATCAAGCCTGCTCTGGAAGCTCTTGACTGGCTAACAGATGATGCCAGGATCAAATAAAGGTTCTGCATCCACATGTCCTTCTGGAAAAAAGGCCCAAAGTACCTGTAGAAACTAGCCCCACCATACGCCACAGCTAGAAACCTCGGCTCATCGGCTGTCAACTTGCTCTAACAATGCTTGTTGAAATAGATGAATGACAGAGGGAAGATCCCAGGGGATGCAAGGCCTGGCACTGGATTGCCCACAACCCATCTTTCAGATCCAAACCTAACCACAGGTGCTTCAGGAGACTCCTGAAAAAGAACTGTTCAGACTCTCATTGAAATAAAAATGCGTACTTTCAGTGGCTATGACCGCAAAATATCAGTTATGGGCACCGACCTTATGTGGGTGGATAAACTCTCCATCTCCACTGCTTTTTTTCTCATCAATCTTTGTGGCATCCTCTGCTTGAGCTCTGAAGTAAGGAAAAGGTTACAGGCTGGGCTCTATAAATCTCCAAATAAATTGTCAGCCCATCACCCGTTGGTGGGTGCCAAAGAACTTCCTTACACTCAAACCCGCCAAATGAGATCTTGTGCTCACCATCCTGGATTCTACCTGCTGAAACAGCGCTGTCTGGTCACAAGTAATGAGTCCCCTCCTCCAGCAGCCAGAGAGGTCCAAGCTGGGCTTCTATATTGATTCTAGTCTTTCACTAGATACATAGATGGCCAAAGTTGCTCATGTGTGTGCTCTGCAACTAGAATCTTTGATGGAGATCCTCCGATTTATTGACCTAGCTATGTATACCTGTGATATACGCTTAGCCACAACGAAAAAGATTCTGCAGTGTCTACTGCTGGTACAAAATGCTGCTGCCATATAATAACTTGGATCTCTGCATGGTAACATATATCTCTCCAGTTCTCAAATCGACACACATGCTCTTTACTCTGAGCTTATTCATAGCAGAATGTTCTTTAAAGCCAAGACAAATGTGAACAAAACAATCTCCTGACTTTTTCGCCATCAAATGTAGTTGCCCTACATTGAGACGGTCAAACTAGTATTCAACCAGGCATGTGTGTTTCCATGTGCCTAAAGCTAGAGCAGTAACCTTTAGCGACAGAGCCTTCCCCACTACTGCGGCCAGATACTGGAATTCCCTCCATCTGAGTTTATGCGCTGAAATAAACTTGCTAAAGTTTAGGAAAAACTTAAAACCTGTCTTTTCAAACAACAGAACTTTTCCAGGTGTTCAAGTTTTTCAAATGTACCATTGTTTTAGATGCTTATTTCTTTTTTTTTCTGTTTTGTTCTAAAAATAAGTAGAATCAGTTTTGAAGCTGCTAGGTGCTCCCTACAACCAACAGGTTATGGCAAAAATCCTGACTCCCACAGATCAATAAAATCATCCACGAACTGTTACCCTCTTTTTAACTCAATTCCACACAGTTTACCTGTTCAAATAATCCTTCCAATCTGTCCCCTTACCTAGTCTTCCCACTTCACTTGTAGCCCATGGGGATGTCCACAGGTGACACATAACAGAAAACATGAGTGTCCGAGTAAGTTATGCACATCCAAGCACTTCCTGAGATTTAGAAGGAAACTTGTCACAATGGTATAACATCCAGGGGCCATATTATAGAAGTGCCCTAGGGGTGCAACGGCCGTTTGCGCTCGCTTTCTGCTCCCCTATGGCACTTTGGTATTTCAGACAGGGCTGCAGACGCTTGTGCGTCCCCTTCTGTAATACTGAAAGTGCTGGCGCATATACAGCGCCAGCGCTTCCTCAAGAGGGCGTTCCCTCATTTACATGGGGGCATGGCCCCATGCAAATGAGGGAATCCCTTTGCCTCTGCGCCCGCGCCGTATTACAGATGGGGTCCAGAGGCAAAGAAGTTCTCAGGAGGCGCACTGACAGTGCGCCACCTAAAAGGTGGCATACCGTCAGTGCATCCCCTGGTTGCAGCCCTCTGGCGGGGGAAAAGGAGGGCCCATGGGCCTCCCAGACATCCCCTTGCAGGCGGGTGTAGTCACTCACTGCACCCGCCTGCAAGGGGATCTCTAATCCCTTTTAAAAGTGCAGGCAGGTTGCCACCTGCAGTGTGAAAACATGGAAGGGCTTCAAAGCAGCTGCTCTGTTTTTCATCTGAATGCGCTGCCCCCAGGGCAGCGCAAGTTTGCAGCTGCCCCCAGGGCAGCGCATTCACCATAATGAGACACATTTTGCTGGTTAGCACTGGGCTCTTTAGAAAGATGCGCTAACCAGGAAAATGCGCTGGATACATAATACGGCCCCAGGTAGCTAATGGTTCAACAATCATATACCCTGATCATGAAATAAAAATTAACAATGGCCTTTGATTAGTTGGTGTCATCCTTTAATTCAATGTGCTCTCACCAGTTTGTTTATGTAATCACCAGCACCTATTTTGTTTAATAATAAGCACAGGGGCCCAAAAATATTCTTAGAAGCCTGACGCTTGAGTTGCAGACTATCAAAGGTGTCTAGTTTTGATTTCACCTCGTGCCAGTCTGTTGCATCTCCCAACACTTTATCTCACAATTGCCCATTCTTTTTCCTCCCCCGATTTTTCCCTTTCCTACTTATTTTCTGTCTTTCCATTCCTTCTTCTTTTTCTCTTTTCTGTTTTCTTAGGTCTGACCTAGAGGCAGCTAGGCCTTGTTTCACTCGGCCCATCAAGTAAAAAAAAATTCTAAATAAAAAATATGCGCAAATTCATAGTTCTGGGTCAGCCATCTTCATCAGTTGGTTTGTTCACCTGTCATTTATATTTTGCTTCTGCCCACTACAGCATACAGCATGGGTAAAAAAAGTTTGACCTGTTGTGTGACTGAGAGCTGCATTGATGTCAGCAGGGTGTCAGGTGGGGGGTGGGAGTGGGAGTGGTAACTTAAGGTGAGCATAGGGGAAGCGAAGCATCTACATATAAAGGATGAATTGCACATTGTGAAATCAGAAAACCTGGGATTAATCATGGATTCCCCACTAGACCAAATTGTGTGATCCTAGGTAATTGTTTTATTTCACTTTGCCTCCTTTTTCTTCATTATCACATATAAGAGGACCTAGAAATACATGACTTCAGGATATGTGCTGTACAAAACCATCTCTTGTGTTTAATTTGATAAACTATAATGTTGTCAATGTATAACAGCAACCCAGACCACTTAGAGGGTGAACTTAACAACTGACTTGCCTCTTAGTTCACTATTTGCATTGTTGCCACGATGGGAGGGAATTATGAATGTTTCATGATGCAAATCAATCAGGGTGGGGGGAATAAGAAGCAATGGTCCATTCAGCTTCCAATTATTAATCCAAAAACTCAAGGGGGGGAGAATGGACCCCTTGTCCTCTGTAACCAGGGTCTATTCTATAGTGGATCCTTCTTAAAAAACCCTCATATCTGTACACAGGCGTGAGGCGGTATATCTTGATTCTCTGCCTTTCAGTACAGTGACTGCATCATCATAGGGTTAGTTTGGTTATGCTGACCTCCACCCGGAGGTTAGACCAACTGGTGTTACAGTAGGGTCCAGAGATCAATAGATGAGTGATTGGTGCTATAAGTGAAGAAAGTTAAAATTTCCTACACCGCCTTAAGGAGCTTTATTAAAGGAAAAGGAGGTGAGGAAAATTAAAAGCAAGGTGGTGCGTGCGTAGATCCAGTTACTAATCTACCGCACTGTTAGTGGTCGTAGGTGGTCGACCACTAACCACTTGAGGCTTTCTTCAGGACCAAAAGTTGTGTAGCGGCAAATTGTTGCAGCTACTCAGTGGTTAACTTACCACTTTTCAAATATCAAGTCAGGTCTGACGTACCTGTAACATAAAAAAGGACATCTTTCGTACTATTCATTTCGTCTAGACAAAAATTTACATGTAAGAACCCTAAATGGTGATGCGTTGTTTTAGCGCTGTAATCTTAGCGCATTCTCTATGAGAAAGTAGTTCTCTAATAATGCGGTCTCAGGGGAGGGGACAGGACTTAAAATACTGAGTTGAGCTTAAAAATACTGTATGTCACATACTGTTTTCAGGACACTGTCTATGGTATCAAAATTACCCGTTAGTAATTCGCACAATAGATGTTAAATCAGTGTATCGTAGAGATGTTAATGTTTTAATCAAGTAGCGCTTAGAGCAGGGGAGTCACAGGAAACAATTTACGAGTGTGTTCGTCATTGCTCGTTGTATAGCTATGTCCGTTAGCTGTTTCTAAACACGTAGCGCTGGGCAAAGATATTAGCGGGCATAAAATAGCAAGCATGCTCGTCACTTATAGTTACTCAAACATGATTGTTGTGTTCTAAGCGTTAGGTAAATTTACAGACCGGCATAGTTACTATCTCGCGGCGATATTTGTTTATAAATACCTGAACATTCTATAGTCCGGGCATCCTCTGGGTCACGGTGAGCTATCGCTACCTGCTTCTGTAGGTTAAAACAAGAATTAGTCATGCCTTACTTGTATTATGACTGCGACTTCACGCTCTCTCATATCGTGCTCACCGGTCCGTGCTCGATAGCAACTTGTGCTTGCTCTGTCAGCGCTGCCCCCGGTGACGTGGCCACGCATAGAGCTTCCGTTTATCCGTCAGCTTTCCATGAAAATGGTAGAAAAACTATCGAGATGTTAGCACGATATTGTTTACCCTTAAACTATCTAATTGCACTACTCTTTTATTAAAATTGTGGATTTGAAATTCCGGGGGTTAATTATCGTAATCTCCAGTATATAATAATACTGCTTGTGTGAAGTGCGTCAGCTTTCAATAAAGATGGTAGAAAGACTATCGAGGTGTAATTACAATGTAGTTTCACCTTAAACTATCACATTTCACTACTCTTCTATTAAATGGTTATTGGTCGTGATCTCTAATTTACATTGATAGAGCTCGTGTGATGTGGGAGTTTTCTTAAATCAATAGGTTTGTGTAGCTTGAAAAAAGGGGAGGTTAAGGGGCCGATTCCGATTCGGGCCGGAAATCTCTCCGACCGAGCCGGACCCGGAGAGATTTCCGACCGAATCGGACCCGTGCAGCCCGACCGAATGAGTACGATGCGCACGTATGCCATCGGACTCGAGTCGGTCGGACTCCCATTGAAGTCAATGGGAGCATGTCGTACAACGCGTACGCAGGCTCCCATTGACTCAATGGGTGCGAGGCGGACAAGGGCGCCCCCTACAGCGTGTACGCGGCGACGCGACTCGCTCCGTACACGCACAGGTAGGGGGGACCCATGGGTCCCTCCTGTGTGCGACTCGCGTGGCTACGCGTACAGGGGGGTCTGACACGGACCCCCAAAGTACGGCTCCGACTGCTCTTTGGAGCCGGAGTGCGCGGCTCGGTCGGACTGCTCGCGGAGCGCATCGTACTTACCCGGCCGGGGAACGTCTCCATTGCGCGGTGCGAGTCGAGTCCGAGCGAGTCGGTCGGTGCGGTTAGACCCGGGAACGAGTCGGTCGGAGCGGTCGGGACGCCCGGACGAGTCGGTCGGCGATTTCGCATCGTACTCGCTCGCCCGGACGCGCGTACGAATCGGTCGGGCAATAGGGCTCCGAATCGGATCCGGTTAAGCCGAATCCGATTCGGAGCCCTACCGGCCGAGATCGGAATCGGCCCCTTAGTGTCTACAAGGAAGTGATGTGTGTTGGTTTGCATCATATGACATCATCTCTTGACCCCTCTTGTTCATAAGTTTTGAGGACAAAGTCCTCTGCGTGAATGTCCGGAGTACGGTCTCTTAAGGCATTCTGAGATCGTTACACAATGGCTTCTCATTCTCGATTTAAAGTCTGATTTAAGACAAAGTTAATGCAAGATTACAGACGTTCTGTGTTGAGAGTATGGAAAAATCCATAGCCATGGGGGTCTTCAGTTATGAATTCCTTGTTAAATTCACATTCAGATGTCATGCTAGGGCATGCCAGGGAATATTGTCATTCAATCCCCTTATGTCTGTCCGGAGTCGATGAACCCATCGTTGATCCTTCTCAAAAAGAACTCGTTCAGCGTTGTGGTTCTTGGTCGGTAATGTTTCCAGGACCACCCAGTTTAATTCATCAATAATGTGGTTGTTATCTATGTAGTGTTTACTCATCTTGGTGGTGGCCCTTTTGCAGTTGACGTTGCTTCTATGTTCACAGATGCGTTGTTTCACTTTACGGCAAGTCATCCCTATATATTGCAGATTACAGGGGCACACAATCATGTAAACCACATGTGTGGTATTTTTACAGTTGGTGAAATGGCGTAATGTCCAGGTGAAATTAGGTGATAGTTGGAGCATCTTGGTTGTTTTTGTCAATTTGCAAACTGAGCAGTGGCCACATGGATAGTGTCCTGTAATGGGATTTAAATTCCAGATTGTCGTGATTGTCTCACTTTTTACTGAAGGTGTTGGCCTTGTATGTACAAGGATATCCTTTATGTTCCGAGTTCTCTTATTTGCAAACCTTGGCTTGGGCCATTTCAGCGTGCCTGATGTTAAAATCCTCCAGTTCTTGTTGATGATGCAAACAATCAGTTTAAAAAAAAATACTTCTCAATGCACTGGTATAATCTGGTGTACGAACGTGAAACGCTTTCGCATGTTAATGAAATATACTTTTTTAATTTTGTAGAGAAATTATCATATTTTAACACGTTTGTTGCAAGAGGTCTTCAAAAACGAAGGTGTTACTTAAGTTATGTGTTGGAGGATACCTTAGTTACTTCCTTTTTAACTTAAGTTAAGCTATAAATAAATGCTTTACCAAAAGGGGATGATGGACGGAGCGTTTGAGCAAATCAAACACACACCCCCAGTCAACTGATCTGGGTTTAATCCATCATCATTCTTTAGCTCACTCCACCACCCCAGTTCAGACATGGCCATATGCAAATCAGTCTGACCCTGTGCCTCATGGGAACAGTCCAGCCCGAACTGCCAAGCCATGTCTTCCCTGGACCGGAAACAAGCATCCTGGGACCGGTTTCTGGCTATTCAGCCGTCATCAGCCAGGCTAGCTTGAATCCAGTGGCAAAGTGAGCAAGGGACCCACGTCTGGGCATACCCTGCCAACTTAGACGTGGGTCCCTTGCTCACTGTCTGAACTGGGGTGGTGGAGTGAGCTAAAGAATGATGATGGATTAAACCCAGATCAGTTGACTGGGGGTGAGTGTTTGATTAGCTCAAACGCTCCGTCCATCATCCCCTTTGGTATCGCTTTGTTCGCCCTAAGTTGGCAGGGTATGCCCAGACGTGGGTCCCTTGCTCACTTTGCCACTGGATTCAAGCTAGCCTGGCTAATGATGGCTGAATAGCCAGAAACCGGTCCCAGGATGCTTGTTTCCGGTCCAGGGAAGACATGGCTTGGCAGTTCGGGCTGGACTGTTCTCATGTGGCACAGGGTCAGACTGATTTGCATATGGCCATGTCTGAACTGGGGTGGTGGAGTGAGCTAAAGAATGATGATGGATTAAACCCAGATCAGTTGACTGGGGGTGAGTGTTTGATTAGCTCAAACGCTCCGTCCATCATCCCCTTTGGTATCGCTTTGTTCGCCCTAAGTTGGCAGGGTATGCCCAGACGTGGGTCTCTTGCTCACTTTGCCACTGGATTCAAGCTAGCCTGGCTGATGACGGCTGAATAGCCAGAAACCGGTCCCAGGATGCTTGTTTCCGGTCCAGGGAAGACATGGCTTGGCAGTTCGGGCTGGACTGTTCCCATGAGGCACAGGGTCAGACTGATTTGCATATGGCCATGTCTGAACTGGGGTGGTGGAGTGAGCTAAAGAATGATGATGGATTAAACCCAGATCAGTTGACTGGGGGTGAGTGTTTGATTAGCTCAAACGCTCCGTCCATCATCCCCTTTGGTATCGCTTTGTTCGCCCTAAGTTGGCAGGGTATGCCCAGACGTGGGTCCCTTGCTCACTTTGCCACTGGATTCAAGCTAGCCTGTCTGATGACGGCTGAATAGCTAGAAACCGGTCCCAGGATGCTTGTTTCCGGTCCAGGGAAGACATGGCTTGGCAGTTCGGGCTGGACTGTTCCCATGAGGCACAGGGTCAGACTGATTTGCATATGGCCATGTCTGAACTGGGGTGGTGGAGTGAGCTAAAGAATGATGATGGATTAAACCCAGATCAGTTGACTGGGGGTGAGTGTTTGATTAGCTCAAACGCTCCGTCCATCATCCCCTTTGGTATCGCATAAATAAATGCTTGCCCGCTGATTAGAGTAAACAGCAGCCCAGTGCTGCTGACCAGGGGGCCTCATCCAAAGGTTAGGAGGGCCACTTGCGGCCCCCGGGACGTACTTTGAGTATCATTGGATACAGCATGGGGAAATGGATCAGCCCACTTCAGGCATTGACTCTCTTGCACTATGAGCGGTGGCATTTTTTCTTGATCACATGTGAACTGCCTACAAAGAATACACTTGGTTGCCAAGGTTGGTAGAAAAAAAACCTTTACTTTGGCAATGTTTTTTTACAGTCTTTTCTTGTTTGTTTATGTATTAGTCAACTTTGTGTATGCTATGTCTTTAAGTTACAGTTATTCAAAACAAATAGTGCCTTTTGTTTGTGACTATGAGAATCAGATTTTCCTATACTGGGCCTTAGAGCTAAAAAGATTTCCTCTATCTTTTCAAAGTAGACATTGGTGCTATGAAGTTCCTATATTATTCTATTAAAATGCTAAGTGATGGATACATTTTTTAGATTACATTTTTTATTGCAAGTATTTTGCTGCCATGTTTAGGTGAAGGTATGTTTTATTATTTTATTTTTGTGTTATATGCTTTCAAATTTTTTAACTGTCTCATCAGCTTGCCAAAGCCAGATCTAAGGGGTTTGCCAATGCTTACTCTCTCGTGCACGGAGTCAAACTCTAATGAGAGCTGCTGCCCAACAGTTATAACCACCAGCATAAATGAAGCACTGGAGCCCTCACATATGTGTTCCTATATAGCACCTATTGGTCACAAAACACTTTATATTTGATGTACCCTATTTCCAGCTGAGATGTGTATTATATACATAAGTGCACACACTAATCCTTTATGGGTTCCGGAGTAGCGTGCTACTCACCGAAAAAGTGCTTCAACACCCCATCAGGGGTAGCAAGCGCTATATAAATGCAAACCTTTTCCCTCCTCTATCCCTCCACTATCCTTCTGAATCCAAATAACTGACTAACATATCCACCACTCATATTACTTTCATATTTCACCATACTAATTCACCTCTAATCCTTTATGGGTTCCGGAGTAGCATGCTACTTGCCGATAAAGCGCTTTGACGCCTCGTCTGGGGTAGTAAGTGCTATATAAATGCAATTACAATACAATACAATACATATTTTTTTCCATGTGCACGCTGCTGTCTCACCCCGAGAGCCTTCCTCTGCAAACCTTAATAAACAATGGGGATATTAGCAACAACTTGCGATAATTATCGCAAACCGCGCTTAGCGCATTTTTTTTTATCGCCGCGTATCGCTGGATTTTATCGCGGAGATAACACGTTATTAGCAACGTTTATCTCCAATGCGATAAAATATCAAGCGATAGCGGCGAAATGCGTGAATATCGCTGGAAATCCAGAGATATTCACGCATTAACGCCATGGGGGACTTAGCCTGACAATCCACCTCCCATTGAACAAACAGGTAAGTCATGTTTTTAGCAGGTGTTAAATTCTAGCGATAATCGCGCTTAGCGCGAGTTTTTTTATCGCTTCGCGTGCGTTGCTAATAGGGGGAAGTTGTGTTAGCGACTGTTTTCAGTCGCTTTTAGTTGGGAACACCTACCTTGCATGTCATTAGCGATAATCATCGCTGGCATGCAAGGCGATGGGAAACGGGCCGCTATCGCCAGGAAGCTGTCGCTAACGCCTGTTAGCGACAGCTTGCTGATAGGGCGATAAAAATATCGCCGCTTTAGCGGCAAAAAGTGCCGCTAAAGTGGCGATACTGCCCTTGCTAATATGCCCCCAAGTATTTTACGTGGTCCTCTGACTCTGTCCAGGAACACATTCCATAATCGCTGGGTCTGTGGGTCATGTACCGATCCATGTGCAGCCGGAGAAATAATAATGCATATTTTGTGTGGGATCATCGCCTGTCGCCAGTTTTACTGAAAACACTAGCGTCTCTCTAAGAGTGGCGCTGTGCCAGCTGTGCGGATTACTGCGGGGTGGCGTGGGCAGCCAGCGGCACGTGCTGGGCACAGATGTACCCAGCATAGCGCTAAGCAAATATCGGCTTAGAGTAAGGAGTTACTTCCTGGTCCTTTTACAGTTGCCCCCCCCAAGCCAAGTGAAAGGCAACATTTCAAGGGCCTCGTTTTAATTGGAGCGCTATTTTTAGATGAAAGCCGCCCGGCTCCCTGTCTGCCAAGCGTCTCGTTCTCCTCCGCGTCGGGCCTACTGCAGAGAGTGTCTCAAATGCAAGACAAGGGTGGCCTGGGGCGGGCTCGCGCTACTCGAGGGACAGGGAACCTTGGCATGGGCAAGCAAGGTGCCCGATGGCCATGCCATTCTCAGGGCAAAATCTTAACCTAGAGCCTTTTTAGGCAGCGATTGAAAAGGCGAAGTAAAGACGCTATGACCTTCATTGAAAACGCCTCTAGGGGGCGTGTTCTTAGTGCTTGGCGAGGCGGGGGCAGTGTGACTAATACAGTGGGGATATTCTTCCAGGGGGCACCATACCGCGATCTGGTAAAATAGCCCTGTGGATTGAGCACTGGCTGCTGTGTCCTCTCCAAAACTTTCACTGCTTATCACTATGGCTCCTGGTATTATGGTATTTATTTTTTACAATATTTTCGTCTGTATTTATCCATATTTATTTTTTGGCCATCCTCTTGATATTTATCCATATTTATTTTGTGTTTTGCGGACAAATGAAGTCATACAATTGTTAATTTTCACATTTATTTAACTGATAAACGTGCACTCACATTCTGATGCTTGTCGTGTTTTAGCAAATAAACAGCCAAATACAAAAAAAAATACATCCGTTAGCTTTCTACTACAAATGTAGTTTGACATATGCAATTATTTAAGGGAACTCCATCCTGTGTTTTTTAACTCCCTATCTCTTCTGCTGTTGGCTTGGAATTCATGTAAGACAGCATGGAAAGTCACTTAAAGAAGCCTCATTTTCTGTATTTTTCAGTTTTCAAAAATTAATTCAGACAGAAAACACATTGTTTTCTGTCTGTATCTGTAACAGTCAGCAGAAACAGAAAACTAGGAGTCTTACTGATTACTAACCACTGCTGCCACAGCAACATGCTTCCCGCCTCATGCCACACAAGCAAATAGTGTCTCTCACCTGCTCGCATTAGTGTCTGATGAAAGTACAGGGCTAGAAAGTAGGCCTGCCTGTTCTAACACTGCCTAATAAATCATGCAACTAAAAAAATGGGTGCTCAAGTCCCATGTTTTTCTAAGGCTCATATTATCAGGCTGGAGAAGAAAAATTAGCACCAGGTGAGACCACAATACTCTGTCGGGTAGCACAACACAGGCTCCTAACACTTACATATGCTGCTGTGGAAGTAGTGGACATGCCATTGGAAGTACGGAACAGGCAATGTGAAAACTGGGCAGTGAGTACTGCCACACGGTTCCTACATGGCGGTAGCTTTGTAGGCCTGTGGTCAGGGAGGGGACAGGGATATAGTAGTCTATTTACTGGTATCCACAGGACTGGACAGGCCTTTTATTTCACCAGGAATTTCCCTGGTGGGCTGGAGTCCTGGGAGAGAGAGAAGAGGAAGTGGAGAGAGAGAATGTATGGATGGAATGGGAGAGATTGCGCGAGGATGCGGGCTGGTTTGAGCATTTTTGCATGGCTGCTTTTGGTTCCCCAGTGTGGCTCAGGGTGACCCTGCCACAGTTCTGTGATTTCATAGAAAAACGATTTCATGAAATATCATTACTGAGAAACCATTTCATCTAACCTATTAAATGGAAATTTTCAGAATGAATGGCCTTTACCTTTTCGTAGAAACCAATTCATAGAATGTCTTTTTGGTCAAAATTGGCTTTTGAATGCAAATTTTTTAGTGTAAATGCAATGGTTGCAGGTCTTACTTTCAGAAACAGTTTTTCCAGAGATACATATTTCAGTGCTTTACTTCAGTGGGCATCATTTCATATTTATATCTTTTACAATGTCAAACTACTTTGGATGCTTTTAATTCGTTGACCCATCACCACCTGTAAACATCATCCAAAGCAGACCTCTCACAAACCCTAAACACCATCAATTCCCGACCCCTAAAAACGTCACCACACCTAAACTACACTCATCCCTGAAGCCTAAAAGCCCTTTTCACCCCAAACATCCATCACCCCTGAACCATACAATCCCTCACTACCCCTAGCTCTACCCATTCCTGAACCCCAAAAACCCCTTTCTACGCCAAAACCCCACTCATCCCATACCCCTTAAAATACCTCAGCACACCCAAACTCCACCCATCCCTGAACCCTAAAAAACCCTCACCACCCTAAAACACCAGCCATCCATAACCCATAAGAATTTCTCATCACCTTAAACTACTCATCCCTTAAGCCTAAAAACCCCTTTCTACATTTAAACTCCATTCATCCCTGAATCCTTAAAACCCCTCACCTCCGTAAACTCCACCTCATCCTGAACCCTAAATACTCTTCACCATACCAGCCGCTGCCCATAACTGAATCTTAAAAACTGTCACCAACCCTAAATTCCGCCCATCCATGAACCCTAAAACCCCTCAACACCCTTACCATCCACTCATCCCAGCAACGTAAAAACACCTCACAAACCTAGACACCACTAATCCATTAACCCTAAAAACCCCTCACCACCCCTACACTTCTCCCCTTTCTGAACCCTAAAAAAAACTTTGAGTGCCTGAACTCCAATTATTCCTGACCCCTGAAAACCCCTCATCACCCTAAACATTACCTATCCCTGAACCCAAAAACCCCACAGTAATCCTAAACTCCACCCATGTTTAATGTAATTTTGATCTTTTCCTTAAAATTACTTTCCTTTAAAATGTTTCCTTTAATTTTTGATGTTTTTGTATTTCCTTAAAATTGTCTTTTCTTAAAATTGGTTTTCCATGATTTGGTTTCTTCCAATGTGGTTTCTCAGTTTTCGTTTATCATTAATTCACACACATCACAGGTCTTCACGTGCTAAATACAGGCCTACGTGACTGATTTAGAGGTAGGTGGCAATGTTCCAGCAACAAAAAAACAAATCAGACGTCTAATCGCCTGGTTTTCCCATTCCCACATTTTAGAAAGTGGGGGGAAGGTGTTGTTCCCATCTGGAACAGCTCTGGCAGCCAAGATGTCACCATAAGTGATGTTGCATAGCCCACAGCATATTGGCATTCCAGCCAAAACCAGTTTCTGTAATATCTCATCTGTACAACGCAACCTGCCATCATGGTAGGCTCACATGTAATGTGGGTACGAGGTATGTACCTCCAATTTGGTGTCACATTGCCAGTACCCATATTCAGAGTGTGAACATGCTAGTGGAGAAGTGTGGTGTCAGCAGAAGGAGATTACTATATTTAAGGGACGGTTCCCCGCCCCCGCTCCAAAGGCACAGCGTTTTTTTGATGCTGCTTGCATGATTTCTTCTTTTGTACGTAATTTTATTCCTAGTTTTCCTTTCTTTCATCACATCTTCCACTCTGATACCTCTTTTTAATTTCACACGTAAGGTAACATGCCAATTTTCAACGGTTTCTCATATTCAAGATTGTCCATCCGGA
This sequence comes from Calotriton arnoldi, assembly GCA_963921515.1. Taxonomy (NCBI): domain Eukaryota; kingdom Metazoa; phylum Chordata; class Amphibia; order Caudata; family Salamandridae; genus Calotriton; species Calotriton arnoldi. Next base: position 423,628 of record CAWUFW010007908.1, read on the forward strand.
CCTTATTTCAAGAATAAGTACAGACGCAAAAAAGTTGATCCGAAGCAGTATTTTAATAAACCAATGCATTTCGGGCACATCGAGCCCTTCGTCGGGGGTAACTAAAAACAACAATGAAACACGCATCATTATTTTATCAAACATTACATAGTCTAAACAACAGCCGTGGTAACTTAGTTGCACCTCAAGTCTCTTCTAAACAACACCTATCACATTCACTTGAATGATTATTTAAATACCGTACCATGTGTTATTACCAAAACTATTAACACTGCCTGGTTCCAACTTGCTTCCCTCTGTTGTTTCTCCTTTATCACAAAACAGTAATCACCTCTGACATGCACCCGACCCCTGCACTAAACTTCACATCATCTCAATTTATATCTTCTGAATTGCATCTACTGTCGTGTTCCCCTCTCATCCACACTACCATACACCCAACCCTTCTCTTTATGCCACTAGTAGAGAGGGGGGAGGGCAGCATAATAGTGTGGAGCAGTGAGAATGTGAGAATGATAATGAAGTGTGATGAAGCTGAGTTGTAAGGGGGGATGGATATGTGGTAGAGACGCGGTAAAGTGGGTGTGATACTAGTGGCATAAAGAGAAGGGTTGGGTGTATGGTACGGTATTTAAATAATCATTCAAGTGAATGTGATAGGTGTTGTTTAGAAGAGACTTGAGGTGCAACTAAGTTACCACGGCTGTTGTTTAGACTATGTAATGTTTGATAAAATAATGATGCGTGTTTCATTGTTGTTTTTAGTTACCCCCGACGAAGGGCTCGATGTGCCCGAAATGCATTGGGTTATTAAAATACTGCTTCGGATCAACTTTTTTGCGTCTGTACTTATTCTTGAAATAAGGTCCGGATGGACAATCTTGAATATGAGAAACCGTTGAAAATTGGCATGTTACCTTACGTGTGAAATTAAAAAGAGGTATCAGAGTGGAAGATGTGATGAAAGAAAGGAAAACTAGGAATAAAATTATGTACAAAAGAAGAAATCATGCAAGCAGCATCAAAAAACGCTGTGCCGTTGGAGCGGGGGCAGGGAACCGTCCCTTAAATATAGTAATCTCATACTAGGTGCCATTGGGGCAGGGCACCATTCCAATGAGCACGCGACCATGGATGAATGGTGAGGACTAATATGGACAAAACTACTTTAAGTGAAAAAGGGTGTGCATTCCCCATTCTCAAATATGTAGTCAGCAGAAGGAGGCCAGAGACATGGCAGGTGAGGAGAGGCAGACCTTTGGGCACTGGGGACATGGGTGCTGAGGTGTGGAAAAGTCACTGTGGCATGGAGCCATGACAGCAGGTTCTGGGTGCCCGGAATGATCTAGGTGCAGTGCTTAATTTGTGATGGTGTTTGCTGGGGCTTGGCACCAGCATCTATTTCGTAACACTGGCACATATTTATGATAGCCCACCACGTGGTGTATCTGTCAGACTATTAAAAAAAAATCATTTGACCATATTGTTTAACAATTCAATGACTGACTCAAAAAAGAATAATACCAGGGTAAAGTATTCAGGCTGTTCTTACAGTTTTGAGGTCACCTTGTATAGTCCAAATTGTCCTATTTTTAGGCCCGTAATGGTAAGTATGTGTCGCTGGCCACTGGTGGTGCAAGCTGCAGTAGCCTCCTGAGAAATATCTTGGGCCCTGGCACTTATTATTTTACAAATTAAGCCCTATCGAGGTGGGTACTCGGGCGGATTCATGGGTTGCACCATAGAGTTTTCCCCTGAAACACCTCCGCTGTATCTGCGGGAGGCAACTTGAGGAAACAAGTTGCAACAGTAGGGATGACATCGGCAGCAGAGCATCTGCTGCTGGTGTAGCAGGTTCTTTAGGTTCTTTTTCTATTACCCAGTCCTGGGTAGTGACAGGCAAAGCCTATATCAGGCCTCATCCTTCATGCACTCAGTAGGTATTAAAAACATAAGAGTCAAGAAAAACAGCATAATTTGAAAGGAAGGAGGGGTGAAAACCATATTTCCTGAACTTAAGCTTTAGCCTCTGTAGATGTCACTTGACAAGGTTTTACGGTTTACCAGGGGTAGCCAGTGGCGTAGCTAGACCTACTAACTATGCCACCCGGTGCAGGTAAGAGCGGGGGCGGGGGGTTTGGCTGCGGCCGACAGACGACTTGTTCTCGGGGACGGAGGGGTGAAAGTAGTTTACAGACATGACTTCCTCACCTGCTCTGCCCCCAAAGAGAGTGCTACGCCACTGGGGGTAGCTTTTTCTCAGTTATCAAAGCAGGATCCAAAACCTTGGTCAGGTCTCCTTTCCTCGTACACAGCGCTTGCTGTGTGCCTGTGGCTGTACGTGGTGGGTATTGGCTCATGTTTGGAGAACGAGTATTATTTTAACGTCGTCAGACTTTCACCAAATGCAAGGGAAAGAAATGAAGAATATTGAGAAGAAAGAGGAAGACAAAGATTGGAAAACAGCGAGAATGTGGGGATGAAAAAATAACCTGGAGGAGTTCGATGAAGATACAGTAAGGGGTCGATTCCGATTCCGTCTGTAAACTGAACCGACGATACGTCCCTGGAAAAAGTTCCGACCGACACGTATCGCCGCCGTACGACCCGCGCAGTACGATGGAAAGCCTGTGATTTCCAACCGACTCTCCCGAATATGATCCGGACGAACGAGCCGTACGGAAAACTGGGTTCCGGCCGGAAAAAGACCTCGAGTAGTACCAACCGACACGAACCCGGAACGGAGCCGACCGACACGTACCCGCGACGTACGAGTCGCAAAGTACGATGCCATACGCGGGAAACACGAACGACTCGCACGGAGCACAAGCCGCACGACCGACACGCACACGACACAAACACTCAAACCAACGGACTCCGCACGCGACCGACTCGAACTCCCGCGAGCGAAACGAACGCCCACGACCGAGTCGAACGCCCAGCGACCGAGTCGTACACGACATACACAACACAGCACAACAACAGCGTGAAAGGCTCGGAGAAGCCCGTACAACTCACCAGCAGCGTCCGGCACGGTCAGAAGAACATCTCGTACACACACACAAATAACAGCTGACCAAAGACAAAAAAAGGACCAAACAAGCACTGACAAAGGCAATATATAAAAAAAAAATCAATTAAGAGAGACACACCCACAACTCAACCCATTTAAAGGCCACTAATCACTCCCATGAGCCTTTGCTATTTCCTGAGAACTTCCACACACACAACTCTGCTGACACACACCATTACCACCTCACCAACAGCATTCACACACAGACACCCACAAACCTCACTTGCACCCACACACACACACACCAATCACCACCACCACCACTACCACCACCCCCCCACCACCACCCCAACCCCCCCATCCACTCTCCCCTCACCACTACCACTACCACCACCACCACCACCACCCCCCCAACACCACAACCACAACCCCCCATCCACACTCCCCTCACCACTACCACCACCACCACCACCTCCCCCCCAACACCACTACCCCAACCCCCCCATCCACTCTCCCCTCACAACCACCACCACCACCCCCCCAACACCACCACCCCAACCCCCCATCCACCCCCTCACCACTACCACCACCACCACCACCAACCCACCCCCTCACCACTCCCACCACCACCACCATCACCATGCCCCCCAAGAAGAATCCAAAGTTCACAGATAGTGAGTTGACAGTGTTGGTAGATGAAATCATCAGAGTAGAGCCACATTTGTTTGGCACATTGGTACAAAAGACCCCCATGGCCCAGAAAACAAAGATGTGGGAGAGGATCGTCAACAAGGTGAACGCACAAGCACCTTGTTTGCGCACAAAGGACGACTGCCAGAACAGGTGGTATGACGTGCGCAGGAGGGTCAAGAAGCTGCTGGAGAAGGACCATCAGCTCAGCCAGCACACCGGCAGCGGCCCTCCTGCCAAACCCGTTTACTTCCGGTCCTGGGAGGAGAAGGTGCAGGCCATCTTACCACCGGAGAGCATACATGGTCTGACTGACATCCCAGAGCCTGGTGAGTACACAAATAAGATACTCAAGATTGTGGGGCCATGTACACATATCACCGTCAAGGGGACAGGCAAAACAACTTCCGTTAACAAAGCCACAGTAACACAAACAAAGTCAACCCTACAGGCAAATGCCCTGCACAGCAACACAACACCTGCTATCTCATACCAACATTGAACTATGTCATCACGTGTACAAACATAGCAAAACATAGAGCAACTCAGTGCCACAAAACCCCAACAGACACTGCCCCACAGTTTGCCACCACTGTCACACCACCTCACAGGGAACCTGACCCACAGGAAGGAAGCTAGGGGATGTTGGGGAAGTCAGTGTAGCCAAAAGCATGATGGGAGTTGTAGTCACAGCCAATAGTCCCCCTCACAAATGGACCATCAACACCACTCTTAACCATGTGCACCTCACAGGCAGTGGAAATGTACCCTCAAGATGGCTGACACTGGGTCCTGCTGTGGGGAGCACAAGGCCCTGATGGGGTTTGTACACAAACAAAATGCAGGACCCCGCTGCCTGACATCCTGAAAGTCAACTACCACTCCCTGCAAGGGAAGCATACACAATAGTGGCCCATCTGGCCATGGAGGGAGAAGCACTGCCAGCCCTGACCATGCCCACCACCATGTGCTGTCACACACCCCTCAACACAAACTCCACACAACTCACCTGGGAGAAGGCATTTACCCACACTCCATGCAAACATCACCCAAAGACCCACCATACTGGCTACTGCTGTGTGACGTACAGGGACTGTTGCTACATGTGTACAACCACCACTACACCACTGACTGACAACCTCAACATCAACCCACACTCACCGCCATTGAAGCATGTCTCTGTGTGAATTGCCTGGCCCCTGGGGGAGGAGGAGGTACTGCAATGACACTGAAAACCATTGAGGCAGCTGCAAATCACATCTTCCCAGCCAAAACTAACAGCACTTCTGGGAACACTCACTGCCAAACCAAAGAGCAGGGCAAGATGGCTGACACATGTATCCAATGTGAGAGTAGGCTGCCAGTCACACCCACGCATCGACCAACCCAATCACAGTCACACTGCCAGCTATTGCAAATGTACCTTTGCACTCAACTTCCGGGGATGCAGTGTCCCAGGGACCCCCCTGGCCTGGACGGGTAGGCGCAGCTTGTAGTTTACAAGTGCTGAAATGCAGACATACCACAGAGAACTAAACACACAGCAACACACATACACAGCAGTGACAGGGGACACCTGACTGACTACAATGGACCTACCAACATCCCTCACACTGTAGCATGCTGACATACACTCAAACTCCCGTTGTGAGCCACATGACACGCAGACATTGTCCAGTATTGTAGGCATCATCCACACCACACAGCACTCACTGACATGGACACTGTGGACACAAGGACTAACATGGGCTGCACTGGAGCAGGCATGCAACTCACAGCTGAAGCAACCGAACACACACCTCTGGTCACGACTCTGGTAAAGAAAGACAGCCGCAGCGAACAGTCCATACCACCATGGAGGACATTGACATCACAAAGCATGTGAGCAACCACAAAACTCAGACACAACTCCATTAGCAACAGTGACACCATCACCTGTGTGAAATGGGATGTGGACTGGGGACACAGACAACACAGAAGAGAACATCAGGACAACCCGGGCATGCTGGACTGTGACCAGGTTGTGCAGACACACTAATGTGACGCACATTGACTGACACAAACTGGCATTACACATGCCCCAAACAGAGATCACAAGCTAGGTGCCTGTGCAAGGATGCCAGTGTCAAAGCACAAATGTTGACAGGGATGAAACACCTGTGTCAGGCATGTGACAGCACCAGAGTAGGAATGGCATAGTACAGTCTAGCGTGCAATGAAGATGCCAGGCAGGCAGACAGCTAGACTTGACAACCAAAGTGCCTCAGGGTGTCAGGTGAATGCACCACACAAATGGAAATCTCCGTCAGTGACAAAGTAGGATGATGCAATGGACAGGCATGCAACACCAACCACAGTGGCCATTGTAATGTGTACGAACCATTGATGTCCACGAATACATCACTAACATTGTGTCTTCCTTCCAAACACAGGGGCAGATGTGGACTCATCCACAGACGAGGAAGAGTCCCAGTCCCAGGCTCCGGTGGACCCACCTGGCTCCGGTGGTGCACAGTCTCACTACTCGTCAGACGACAACCAAGCTGGCCCCTCCGGTCATGGCCCACATGCAGCCCCTCGGCAACATTCACCTGCCCCCCTTGCAACCACCCCTGCAACTACTGATACACCGCAAGCCACCCCTGCCAACACGGACAGACCTACCGGACCATCAGACGGCACAGGCTCACAGGGCACCAGGGCACCTGATAACAGCAACAACATTCAAGGTGGCCCTGTGACACCTGTGCGGGACACCACAGGTGCTGGCCGTGTGGCGAGGGGTGGTGGGAGGGGTGGGAGGCCGAGCAGAGGCTCCGCTGAGGGTGCGGGGCTGCAGGATAACACCCACCTGGGACGCATCATGGCTGCGTACCAGGAGAGCACCGGAGGGTTCAGCCAGGTAGTGGGGATCCTCACGGACATCAAAGAACAGCAGGCTGCCCACCATTCCCGCTTGGACTCCCACATGTCCCGTGTTGAGACACACTTGTCAAACATGGAGTCCAAGTGGGATACCATGGAAGATATAGCAGTGGTGCACCGGGAAATGTTGACCTGCCTCCGCCAGATCAGCACCAACTTGAGGCCACCTCCCTGTGCGACGACTACATCTCGGGCAACAACATCTGCCAATGCCACAGGGAGTGAGGGGGGTCTGGCGGAGGCCCACGTGCACAGCAGCAGCCTGCAGGTGAGGCTCCCCTGAGAAGAAGAAGAGGGGTCGTCCGGTGAAGGACAAGTGAGACGAAGATGGCCATGCACATCCCCCAGGAACGCAACACCTGTTCTGGACAGTGTCCTTTGTGTGCAAACCGTTCACCTTGTCGTACAACATCGTACTCCCCACATGACATGGAGGGTCTGAGTTGGAACTATGTGCCTAACGACTGTGGACTGTACTCTAGACATTTCATCTACCAACACTTCTAACTTGTTATCTGTGAACTTTGGATTCTAAAGCCAATGGACAGCACTCCCAATCCTGAGCACCATCCCCACTTGTGTGCTAATAAATTCACCTAAACACAAGACGTGACTCTGTGGTGATTAAGAGGTTGTCAGTGGCATGTAGATCTGGATGTGCTGAAGAACACTGTGCATGCAAACCTGTACTGTGATGAGAACACTGTCATGTTAGTCAGGCCAATGTGCCACATATGTGGGAGACACACCACCAGGTCTACTTAACACATGCTCACCACGTCCAACCAATTCATTGCCAACATCAATGTTGACAGGCAAGCCTGTGGCATGCACAAACTACACACCCATCCTGAGTCAGTGGTGACAGGCCCACAAGTGCAGTACGTCAATGTCAGTCTGATGTGTAGGCACAAACAACACACATCAGAAGGTGCAGCACAGTTTATTGTCAGGCAATTGCAACATGTCCCTTACTACACACATGCAAGCTACCAACACCTGACAGTGGGCACACGGTCACCAAGTGGATGACTACGGAAGTCCTGGGGTGCCTGGCACATCACTCGTCGGGACACTAACGACTCCATCCTGGCAGTGGAGTATGGGTATCAGGGGTCTCAGTACACCAAACAACTGCCACAGTACCCTGTGAAGGACAGACAGAAACACAATTGTTAACACTGCATGACGCCATACAACTGCAACACACATGGCAAACACAAATCACAGACTACACCACCCCAAAATACTCATCATCACACAACTGGTGGGGAGTACAGGTAAACTGGATGGACACATCACTGCAGGCATCCACACAAGTAGCACACAGCCACACGCAAGGTGCACCACACACACAAAACATGCACACACAACACATTGACAACACATCACTGTATACTCACATTCAGGAGAAGAAGTTGTTGATGAGCTGTGTGCGGACATCCTCCGCAGCCTCATCATCGCTACTGGCATCCTGGCCCAGGCCAGGATCCTCCACAGGTGGCGGGTGTTGGTCATTGTCATCCTGGATGAGGGGCAACTCCCTTCGCACTGCCAGATTGTGCAGCATGCATGCTACGATGATGATCCGGCACACCTTAGCAGGGGCATATGGGAGGGCACCTCCTGTCTTGTCTAAACACCGGAAGCGGCTCTTCAGGAGTCCAAATGTCCGCTCTATCACCCTCCTGGTACGACCATGTGCCTGGTTGTAGCGCATCTCGGCTTGTGTCACAGGGTTCCTCAGGGGTGTGAGCAACCATGGCATGTTGGGATATCCAGAGTCACCTACATACAGACACATGCACATTAGAGGAGTTGGAGAAAAACAGGTAGCAAAAACTGGCAGGCACACACAATGAGGAAAAGTCAGTACACACCAACAAGCCAGGCACGTTGATTCTGCATCCGTGACATCAGTCTAGGGACGCGACTACTCCTCATCACATAGGCATCATGCGCAGACCCAGGGAAACGGGCACACACATGGGAGATGGTCATGTCCGCCACACAAACCACCAGAGCATTGATGGAGTGGAAATGCTTGCGGTTCCTGTATGGCAGCTCATGTGCCTGTGGTGGCACCAAAGCCACATGTGTCCCGTCAATGGAGCCAATGACATTTGGCATCCTCCCCAGGGCATAGAAGTCACCCTTTATGTCTGCAATTCGTTGGGGCGTGGGGAAATAGATGTACAGGTCCAGGAAATGTAACATGGCCTCCAACACATCCCGAAGCACCCGACTGAACATCGTCTGCGACATCCCTCCAGCAGAAGCCACAGTGTACTGGAAGGTACCCGTCGCAAAAAAATGAAGGGCTGCCATCACCTTCACCTTGGGGGTCAGTGCCGTCGGGTATGGCCGACCAGGTTGCAGGTGTGGGCCCAACTGCCCTGCCAACTCCTCAATCACTGCCCTGGTGAAACGGTACTTTCTGATGGACTCACGTTCCACCATCGTTGCCAGGTCCGGAAATGGCCTATGTACATTTGGTGCCCTGCAGTACAGACAGAAACAAAGGATGAAGGCACACCCTCCAGCCATGTCACAAAGCCACAGCAACACAGCCCATCATGAACAAACACATCACACAATGAGCTGAGGTGGTTGCCACAGGTTACAGACACATATGTCCCATACATGGCATCAACGCACATTGAAGCTCAAGATGTGTACATGACAGGTCCCCTGTTGTGCCATGACAAAGCAATGGGCCCTAGCACAGTACATCTGCCCTGTTGCCACCTACCACACAAAGCCCACAGTGACTAGCGAGGACAGATATCTTCTCCACATCACAGCTCCCTGACTGACTGTTACACAGGCATGATGTGACGTATCGTTGACATAACACACAACAAGCATGTTGGCCACAGCCCATGTGCCCTGTCGCCACAGGAGGACATATGTAGGTGTCTGTGCCACCCCCACACAACAACACTGTGCATGTACAAACCAATGGGATGTGTGGATCGGCTCACATTGGATCACTGACAGATCACACCACATGCACACAGATAGTGTATGTACATCACAACGTTGACACTGGTTCACCCTGCGTTGAACCTACAAACACTGATGAGACAGGGTACATGTGACACGACACACACGCACATCCTGGCTGGGACTGTGTCCATTGGCAATGTCCTGGACTGCATTGCTGCACCCCCTGTGGCAATGGGCACACCACACATGTATGTGTCCACCCACATCCGTGTCCAGCCTGGGAGTGCTTGTCAACAAGTGGCACACGACGAAACACATCTTGTGCCCCAGACACACACATAAGAGGCAGCCACACATGACTAAGGACACACTGTGGCACAGGCAGTGGTGCCATTGGTGTGCCCCATAGTCCCTAGCTAGTGACAGAGGATGGCATCTGTCAGGAATTGACAGCAAGGCTGACCGACATGTTCAATGTCCCCACAACGCAGAAAATTGGATTGGACCGAGCCGCGCGCTCGTCTGGGCCATACATAACAATGGCGACGGACGCGTGTGACGCGTCGATCGTGTATGGACCGAGCCGTGCGCACGTCCGTGCCATACATTACAATGGCGACGGACGCGTGTGACGCGTCGATCGTGTATGGACCGAGCCGTGCGCACGTCCGTGCCATACATAACAATGGCGACGGACGCGTGTGACGCGTCGATCGTGTATGGACCGAGCAATTTGCGCACGTCTGTGCCATACATTACAATGGCGACGGACGCGTGTGATGCGTCGATCGTGTATGGACCGAGCCGTGCGCACGTCTGTGCCATACATTACAATGGCGAAGGACGCGTGTGACGCGTCGATCGTGTATGGACCGAGCCGCGCGCATGTCTTGCCCATTGAATCTGATGGAGACGGGTGTGTGTTGCCATTCAAAATCCACGTAGTACAGTCAGTTGCCCAGCCCTGCACCCTCATTGGCTATGAGCTGTCATGGTGATGGACGCGGATTTTAAATTTGAACGAGGCGTGTGCGGGAAATTCAGTTGGAGTCGTACTACATTGTTGCAATTGCCAGTGTGTCATGGAGGTGATGATTTAAACGATGCTGAAGGCGTGTACGAGTCGTGCTATCCCATGGATTGGCCAAATTCATAGGATGCTACCTTTTTGGACCTATCCCTTTGTACCCCAGGGCAGACATGCCTCCACAGCACAGATATAAGGCTGCCTGGCCCCCAGAGAACCCACTTGCCTGCACCACATGCTACTGGAGCACATCACTCTCATCACTGCTGCTGTCTCTGCTTCCTCTGGCTTCAAGGATGGCACGTACTGTGGAGAGGGCCCCAGCCTTCAGTGAGGAGGAGAACCAGGCCCTGCTGGACGGGCTCCTGCCGCAGTACACCAAGCTGTATGGGAAACCAGGGGAGCAGGTGAGTGTGCTGTCCACTGCTTTGCTGATTGTGCTACTGGTCTGACCAGCAGCAGCATTAGTGTGTACACCAGTGGCTTGGTTGCCCACTGAGTACTGCTCTTGACACAAATGGGGCACCCACATGTACTGCACAGTTACAGTGCAGTGCAAGGTGGATTGTCACTAGGTACCCTTCCCAGGCTATGTCTCAAAGTTGTGAGTGCTGGACACCGGTCCCTCATCCATAGTTGCACCACCTGTGTACCTCATTAGCCTTGCTGATGCCCACATGTATGACTGCCTGTGTGTTGCACTAATATGTTGCCAGTGTAGTAATGTCCTTTGCACTTTGTCATCCTCACAGGTTGTTGCCCAGAAGAAACATGAGATCTGGTGGAGCATCGTCCGGGCGGTGAGATCCGTGGGGGTCTACAAGCGCCGGATCCGCAACTGCCGGAAGAGGTGGCAGGACCTTCGGGGCTGGACCCGGAGGATCGCACGGGTCCAGCTGAAGCTGTCGCCTCCTCGCAGGAGGGGCGGACACCGGACCCTGACCCCCACATGCTCAGGATCCTGGCGGTGGTGTTCCCGGACCTGGATGGGCAGCTGAAGGCCAGACAGCAGCAAGGAGGGGGTAAGTACATGACTGCACTGTGTGCTGTTTCTGACATGCTGTGTGCCCCCTCTGGCCTGGTGACAGTTCAACAGTACATTGTTCAGATAGTCCAGGACCCATGTCCCTCTCTGGTGACTTGCCCCCTTCTCATCTGTTTGCCAGGTGTGGCTTTTTCTGTCTGGGCATAGTGTCACGTGGAAAGTGTGCCCTTACATTTGAAGGTGCATGAGATGTGGGCCAGCATTGCTTCAGGGGACTCAGTGTTGGGCTTCAAGGGAGGGACCATTGTACAGTACATGCCAGGGACCTGGTACTTATCTGCATGTACTCCTGTCATGTGGCCAATTGGCAGCTCGGGCTCACCACATGTGCCTGGGGCATTTGGCACACACCCATGCTGCTGGTGGGGAAAATGTTGGGGCCCCTGGAGCATGTATCTCAAGTGTGTCACACATGCATGGCCACCTGCCTACTGTCCATGGCTGTCACCTGTTCCACGTGGAGCAGGACAGTCATGGCTAGTCCAGGGCATGCAACAGTCTGTACTCCCACTCCCGTGTCTCGGTTGGCACTTTGTGCCAGGTGAACAGTTCCCTCAGGTGTCTGCCCCTGTGTCATTGTGCTGTGGCACCGTTGTCAGGCCCACTGGTGTGTACATGGGTTTGGGGTCAGCATGCAATCTGAGATGTGCCCATGTGAGACAATACCTCTGTGACATGTAGGGATGTGATGACTTGACTGTGCACAATGGTGCCTGCAACTGGGTAGTTCCAGCAGCTGGGTGTCATTCACAGCAGAGTGCGAGTTGCTCAGCTTCAGAGTGCCCTGTCCCATGTCTCTCATGCGACCAATGGGTCTGGGGTGGGCACATCAGAATCCAGACGATGTTGTTTTCTGTGGATGGTCATGTGTAGTTGTCAGCTACAGAGTTTGCAGGCCCCATGTCCTGGGAATGTGACACAGTGGTGACAGTTGTTGTCAGGCTGCCCTGCCCCCTGTGACTGGAGACTGTGATGTATGATCTCACAGGCATGGCTGAGCCATGGGACTACACTACCTAGGGGTGATCCTGCAGGAGTGTGTCATGTGCAACATGCACTCCATTGTGCCAAGGAATGCAGGACTTGCGGGGCTCAGGATGTCTGGTGCATGAACTCAGCCCCAGCCTCTCAGATGCAACACTGGCCATCCCTACGTCCAGGCAAATGTACAGATCCATAGGCAGCAGATGTGATGTGTGCATGTTGACAGACCACTACGTATTTTCAAGTCCTGTCAACTAATGGGTAGGTGGTGCATGTGTCCGCAGTGGGGTGTAGGGATCCTACATGCGCAAGACAGATGGGTGCAAGGGCAGGAGGGATGTGAATGCCATGCTTGACTCTCAGACTGACCATTGGCCTATGCAAATTTGTGTGAGCACTCCTAGCAATGTTCAACTGATTGATGCCCGCACTTGGCCACTGATGTGCTGTACTTTCTGTGGTGTGTGCAGATGACTAATGTGTTTTTATTCTATTTTTCCTGTGCAGATACAGACACGGACACAGAAGGAGACCGCTCCACGGACCAGGGGGAGCCAGTGAGCCAGACTGGGTCGGAATTTGAGGAGTCGGAGGGACCCAGTGGCACGGAGGGCGAGGGGAGTGTGTCTGTGGACTCCTTGGCAAACACCACCGCAGCTGAGGACCACAGCAGCTGTGACGAGGACTCCCTTGTGGAGGCGGGTGGCAGCAGCCACCATCCGACACCTGTTGAGGTTGTCCCCGCCCCCATCATCACCGCCCTCCCCATGGCTCCCACATCTAAGGTCCGTGGAGGCGCCCGTGTTCATGGGCATGTGTCCTTCCAGTCAGGCACTGCACCCCCTACCCCTGTGTCCCCTGCTGCCCTGAGTGAGGAGTCTGTCGACCTGCTGCGGCAGATCCATGTGGGGCAGACATCCATGCTGCGTGTCTTCCATGTGCACACGGGTCTGTTGAACCAGCTGGTGTCGTACATGGAGGGCATGTCATCAGCCATGTCTGCCCTACAGAGGACCAGTCAGGGCATGGCATCCTCACTGACGGCAGCAGTGTCCCTCCTCCAGCAGTCCCTCCCCCTCCTGCCCCTGATCCATCCCCTGATCCCAGCACCCTACCTGTCCAACTCACACACACACCTGCACCGTCATTGCACACAACAGACCCAGGCAGTACACACACACCCAAGCCAAAGTCTAAACATGCACGCACGCATACTCAGGGGACTGAACATACACTCACCGGGGATGGGTCAGACACACACACACACACGCATCCACAGGCACTGCGCAGTCCTCCGATGCCTCTCCCTCCACAGCCCCTTCCACAGCCCCTTCCACTGCCTCAGCTGCATCCACAGCTGCAAAGAAGCTCTTCCTGGTTGACCTCGGACTCTTCCAGACTGATCCATCCACACCAGCACACAAGGGGAAGAGGAGGTCCAGCCACACAGAGGGGAGTGTCCCTCGCCCCCAGACACCCTCCCCCAGGCGCAGGCAGGCTGAGACCCCACGCCGCAGGTCCCCCCACAACCGGAAGAGCAAGACCCCACCACCGGCCCAACGCTCCACCAGACAGTCTCCACCCGCCATCCCCCAGGCTACCACTCCACAGGTACCACCACCACACCCTGCCCCAGGTTCACCCACCCACCGCTACCGCATCCCCAAGATACTCAGGCCTTCCCCCCCTGCCTCTTGCTCTTCCACCACCCCACACCCCGCTCAACCTGTGTGTGGCACTGCTGTGGAGGGCGTGTCCTCCCCCTCCGTCCTGCCCACATTACCGGATCCACATTCTGCTCCCCTGGGGATGGGCACTGCAGTGGAGTCTATGCCCTCCCGGTCTGACTTGGGCACTGCAGTGGGTTCCCTGTCCACTCCCTCTGACCTGCCCACTGCAGTTGTGCCGGCACCCACTGCTCCTGACTTGTGCCCCCAGTTGTGCCGGCACCCACCCTGTCAGACCCCTCCACTGCAGCTGCCGCTCCTGCACCCACCACCCCTTCCCTGTCTGTTTCTGTTGATCCATGATCCTGTACCTGCGGTGCCTGGCTGGCCTCTATGTATGCCCCTCCCAGGGATATGTCCCCTTCCGGTAGCAGTGCAGGCAAGCCAAATGTGGCATTTGGACACTTGACCCTGTTGGGTCTGTTTATGGACTGGCCATAGGCCTTCATGGTTTTCTTCTTGATTTTCCATTTAAAGAAAACTAGGCTGAATAAAAGCTCCTTTTTGTTCACTAGTGGTTTTGCTTCAGATGTACATGATGTTGATGATGCTTGACATGCCCTTGCTCCAGTGATGGTGTAGTTCATGGCTGGAAAATGTAGTGTCACTGTGCTGGAGCCCATGTGGGCCATGGGGGATATGTCCTATTGGGGTGTGTATCCATGTCATCCTTTGCAGCAATCTGAGGGGGTCATGATTATGGTCTTTGGGAATGTGTTATCCATCTTTTGTTAGCAATGTCTCATCAGTGTCTTACACACATGCACACCTGTTGGCCTTAGCATGGTTCAATTGGCCCATTTCACTGGCTGTGTGGCCATCTCCAATGGACATGCAAGTGTAGGCATCTATGTGGATGGACTCATCTGTGTCCTCAGTGCTACTTCATCTACATGTGTGTTGACTCTGTGCAGTTGACTCAGGGGACCCTCCCGTGCCCAGGCTGCTGTTACCAGGGCCACCAATGTGTGGTATATGTTGGCTGTGTGACAAAGTATACTGCTGACATGCTGGTGGCCTGCATGGACGACATATGGCACAGCTTTCCTTCCACGGGAGTGGAGTCCCCTCATGGCAGTGTGTTGTTGGGTGACATTGGCTGGGCCCATGGTGTGTGTTGTGTGAGCATGTTTGTGTGTTTTCCCTTCCCTTTGGCTACACAGGCTGTGTACCCTGATGATGTTTCTGTTGGTGATGCTTGCTGAGTTGTCCTATGTTCACCCAACATCTTCACCCTTGGTTCCCTGGGATGTGGGTGCATGGCACACTAGTGCTCATCAAGGTGTTGTGCCTAGGTGTGTTTGTCGTATGGGCTGGGTATGTGGGCAGACACAGATGGGACACAGTCGGTTTTCCCCTAGGCCCTTTTTGGTTTCCACTTTCATGTAGTGTTGCCTATGTGGTATGTGTCTGTGATTGGAACACATGTGTGTGCCTGCTCCCACTCCTCATGTTCAGAGGTGCAATGTTGGAAGGTGTCAACATGTGTTCTTTGTGGGTCTCCTTGGGTGCGGCATTGCCCTGGGACTGTGACAGGGATCCCAGCTAATCTTGTGTATTGGTAATCAGGGCCATGTTCCGCATACTGTGCATTGTGTCAGACATCCACAAGGGATGTTGAGTGTCCTTTGTGTGATGTGTTTGTTCACCTTCGCTGCCCCCCACCAGCCCTGGGATTGTCATGTGGTCTTCTGCTGTATCAGCAGTCCCTGTGGTGTTGGCTGATGCACCTTGATACAGGTCAAGGTGTGTGGTGTTCTGAGTGGTGTGATGAGGGTCATGACTTGTATAGTCCCCTATCACCATGTTGTCCTAGTATTGCAGGCCATGTCCAGGGCTTTGTATTTGTGTGGGTCTGATGGACGTTTGTGTGTGTGGTCAGCTGCCCAAGGTGGCACAGGTGGGTGTGCTGCACAGTATGTGCCACATCTACCTTGGTCATCAGAGTGGCCTTCTCATGCAGTCCTGTGTGACCCCAATGTAGTGTCCCTGGCTGTGGTGCTTCAGTGGGTCTGTCTCTGGCTCTGTTGGTTGTTGATAATTGCAGCTTGTGTCAGCTATGTCTGTTGTGTTCCCTCTCACCTTGCAATGGCTGGTTGCCCACTAATGGGTTGCCCAATTCATGCTTCTCTGTTGTGTGGCACTGTGTCCTCATTGGTGACATTGTAGTCCTGCCCCCTCACATGTTGTGTAGTTGCCTGTGGACACAGAGACACAAACATACACATGTTTTGTCCGATGTGCTGTGTGTTTCTGGCTGTTTGTGATTGTTCATCTGCAGCAGTGCTTTTGTATTGGTGTTGTGGGCCATTGGCTGACTGGTGTCTGTGTGATTTCCCATGTACTCCCTGCGAGCCATACCACAGCCTTCTGCACATTGCTCCTGTTTGGTGTGTCCCCCTGCTGCCATTGCATGGGTGTTTGTGACCTGACACCTCCAGTCCCCACAGGATGTGTAGCTTTGTGGGTCTGTTTGTGGAGATGTGTGTGGGTGTGCATAGTGACAGTCATTTGTGGAAATGAGTGATTCAGCTGTGTCTGCAATGTCACCCCCCACGTGTGATGGTTGTCTGCACATCTTTGGGTATATGTTTTGGATGCAGTGCACTGTGTGCATCAACACAGCTCTGTTGGTATGGGACACAACCACTACTTTGCAATGGAATGGGTCATGTGGTGGGACCAGGACTCGTACATGCTGTTTGACAGTTGCAGCTTTCAACAATAAGTCACTTACCTTCATGTCACTGTGCTGATGGGGGTTCAGACCCCATTAGCACAGTGCTCTACATATGCTGCATGTGTGATCCCCACACTTACCTTCATGTCACTGTGCTGATGGGGGTTCAGACCCCAATAGCACAGTGCTCTACATATGCTGCATGTGTGATCCCCACACTTACCTTCATGTCACTGTGCTGATGGGGGTTCAGACCCCATTAGCACAGTGCTCTACATATGCTGCATGTGTGATCCCCACACTTACCTTCATGTCACTGTGCTGATGGGGGTTCAGACCCCATTAGCACAGTGCTCTACATATGGTGCTGTTTAGTACAACACAGTTACCTTTTGTACACTCAAGTGATGGGTGTTGAGGACATTACTGCAGTGCTCATGTGAGGCTTGGCTTGTGTTAGCCACACTGTGGTATTGCAGACACGTGTTGTGAGTTACATTGTGTGTACATGGTAATGTTCACTGTAGTGGGAATTTTACACAGACTACATGTTGTGGTCATGAGGTTGTTGGGGATATCCTTTGGTTTACAGTCCTTATGTTGGGGTATGTGGTATGTGTTACACATCACCCATCCTATGTGTGTGGGCATTGGTAGTGGTACTCACACAGTTCACTATTGGTGGGGGTGACAGGCAAGAGGCCCCCTATGGGTGGGGGTGACAGGCAAGAGGCCCCCTATGAGTGGGGGTGAGAGTAGTACCAGCCAAGAGGCCCCCTATGGGTGGGGGTGAGAGTGGTGACAGGCAAGAGGCCCCCTATGTGTGGGGGTGAGAGTAGTACCAGCCAAGAGGCCCCCTATGGGTGGGGGTGAGAGTGGTGACAGGCAAGAGGCCCCCTATGGGTGGGGGTGGGAGTGGTGACAGGCAAGAGGCCCCCTATGGGTGGGGGTGAGAGTGGTGACAGGCAAGAGGCCCCCTATGGGTGGGGGTGAGAGTGGTGACAGGCAAGAGGCCCCTATGGGTGGGGGTGACAGGCAAGAGGCACCCTATGAGTGGGGGTGAGAGTAGTACCAGCCAAGAGGCCCCTATGGGTGGGGGTGGGAGTGGTGACAGGCAAGAGGCCCCCTATGGGTGGGGGTGGGAGTGGTGACAGGCAAGAGACCCCCTATGAGTGGGGGTGAGAGTAGTACCAGCCAAGAGGCCCCCTATGGGTGGGGGTGGGAGTGGTGACAGGCAAGAGGCCCCCTATGGGTGGGGGTGAGAGTGGTGACAGGCAAGAGGCCCCTATGGGTGGGGGTGACAGGCAAGAGGCACCCTATGAGTGGGTGTGAGAGTAGTCCCAGCCAAGAGGCCCCTATGGGTGGGGGTGGGAGTGGTGACAGGCAAGAGGCCCCCTATGGGTGGGGGTGGGAGTGGTGACAGGCAAGAGACCCCCTATGAGTGGGGGTGAGAGTAGTACCAGCCAAGAGGCCCCCTATGGGTGGGGGTGACAGGCAAGAGGCACCCTATGAGTGGGGGTGAGAGTAGTACCAGCCAAGAGGCCCCCTATGGGTGGGGGTGGGAGTGGTGACAGGCAAGAGGCCCCCTATGGGTGGGGGTGAGAGTGGTGACAGGCAAGAGGCCCCCTATGGGTGGGGGTGACAGGCAAGAGGCACCCTATGAGTGGGGGTGAGAGTAGTACCAGCCAAGAGGCCCCCTATGGGTGGGGGTGAGAGTGGTGACAGGCAAGAGGTCCCCTATGGGTGGGGGTGTGAGTGGTGACAGGCAAGAGGCCCCCTATGGGTGGGGGTGACAGGCAAGAGGCACCCTATGAGTGGGGTTGAGAGTAGTACCAGCCAAGAGGCCCCCTATGGGTGGGGGTGAGAATGGTGACAGGCAAGAGGCCCCCTATGGGTGGGGGTGACAGGAAAGAGGCACCCTATGAGTGGGGGTGAGAGTAGTACCAGCCAAGAGGCCCCCTATGAGTGGGGGTGTGAGTGGTGACAGGCAAGAGGCCCCCTATTAGTGGGGGTGAGAGTAGTACCAGCCAAGAGGCCCCCTATGGGTGGGGGTGAGAGTGGTGACAGGCAAGAGGCCCCCTATGGGTGGGGGTGAGAGTGGTGACAGGCAAGAGGCCCCCTATGGGTGGGGGTGGGAGTGGTGACAGGCAAGAGGCCCCCTATGGGTGGGGGTGAGAGTGGTGACAGGCAAGAGGCCCCCAATGGGTGGGGGTGAGAGTGGTGACAGGCAAGAGGCCCCCTATGGGTGGGGGTGACAGGCAAGAGGCACCCTATGAGTGGGGATGAGAGTAGTACCAGCCAAGAGGCCCCCTATGGGTGGGGGTGGGAGTGGTGACAGGCAAGAGGCCCCCTATGGGTGGGAGTGGTGACAGGCAAGAGACCCCCTATGAGTGGGGGTGAGAGTAGTACCAGCCAAGAGGCCCCCTATGGGTGGGGGTGGGAGTGGTGACAGGCAAGAGGCCCCCTATGGGTGGGGGTGAGAGTGGTGACAGGCAAGAGGCCCCCTATGGGTGGGGATGACAGGCAAGAGGCACCCTATGAGTGGGTGTGAGAGTAGTCCCAGCCAAGAGGCCCCCTATGGGTGGGGGTGGGAGTGGTGACAGGCAAGAGGCCCCCTATGGGTGGGGGTGGGAGTGGTGACAGGCAAGAGACCCCCTATGAGTGGGGGTGAGAGTAGTACCAGCCAAGAGGCCCCCTATGGGTGGGGGTGACAGCAAAGAGGCCCCCTATGGGTGGGGGTGAGAGTGGTGACAGGCAAGAGGCCCTTTATGAGTGGGGGTGAGAGTGGTGACAGGCAAGAGGCCCCCTATGTGTGGGTGTGAGAGTAGTCCCAGCCAAGAGGCCCCCTATGGGTGGAGGTGACAGGCAAGAGGAGGGCCTGGGTGTTTGTCACAGGTTTACTGGTACATGTCGGGTGTTTGTTTGGGGTGTGTGTCTCTTACCGTCTCCGTCGTAGGCGTCTGTTCCGGATCAGGCCATGGATGTAGAGGATCGGTATGACCTGTGCGATGGGATTCATGTCGACACCGTCTCGTATGCACTGGTCGGTGGTTCGTTTCGTCCCAGTTGCAGGCTTGTACGTCTCGTGTCCGGGGATCGTGTTGTGGCGCGAATCGTTCCTTTCATGGAGCTTTTCCGGATGCTGTGACGTGCAGTACGTGTCGACTCGCTCGGCGCATAGGAAGTGCGCATCATACTTGTCCGGCCGGAAACTGCTCTGACATAGCCCCCGTGCGAGTCGATTCGGCCTTTACGGAACCGGGTCGTAGGGAGAATTGAGTATGTATTTGGCGAGTTCGTGTCGGTCGGGTTTTCAGCACATGCACGCATCGTACTTGATCGGCAGGACTGACCGGCTCCCGGGACGAGTCGGTCGGTAGGTAAGCGTCCGGACGGCTCTTTTTGAGCTGTCCGACCAGAATCGGAATCGGCCCCTAAGTGCAAGGTGATCGAATAGAGAACCATCAGGTGGAACCAAGACTAGGCAGCCTTGATCTTAAGTAATACTGAAATGGGCTCCTAAGAAAATCTTTGCACCGCTGCACTCCTTACGCTCTCCAGCTGTAATTTATATAGGCATACTGCGATTTTATTATTGCAGTCAACACCGAGATCACTGCACTTGCTAGAGATTGGGTCAAAAATAAAGTAGTGAGTATGGGGGAATAAAAGATGCAGGATAGTCATTGGTCAATAATGAGCCTCCTTAAATGGAAACTCAGAACTTAACGTGCAAACAGATGTAAAAGCTTCGGGAGTATGTTGCTCCGAGGCAAAAATGTCATTCAGCTATCAGTTGTACCCAATTAGACTCAGTCTCAGTGAGGATAATAAATGCGCTTTAGGACTTGGATCCCCGTTCAAAATCCTTTTCCCTCTCTGATTCCACTCTCAGTGAAAAAGATGGACTGACATTGAATTAAATCCCAGGAATTGATGAATCACACTTAAGCTCTTTACGGATCTTTTCAATACTACTAAAATGTATCTTTTTTGTCTATCAGAATCAGGGCCACTGGAATTATGCAGCACAGGAGTACTAAATTATGCAGCAGGGTTGACTAAGTTATGCAGCAAGAAAAGGCTAATTATACGGCATAATGCGGCACATTTTTTGATAGTATTGCTTCATTATTTTGTAATCTTTACATATGGTAATATTCTCTGGGCAAAGATTTCACCTCATTAGTACTAGTTTGCCAACCAAATACAGAAATAAGCAACTGCAAGATGACCAGTTAATCTTTGCAAGGGACATTCCACTGCCAGCAAACAAGTCGCCACCATGATTTTAGTAACTTTTGATCAGTTTGAGCTAGAAACAATTTTTTTTCTTAAAATCTGCAGATTACGCAGTTGATGATGGATTATGTGGCAAATGCTTCAAATCCTTAACCGGTTCCGAGCCGAGGATGTAACGGTTACATCCTCGGCTGTGGCACTGGTGTGCTGAGGACGTAACCGTTACGTTCTCGGCACACCACTGCGAAATCCCTCTGCTGTGAACAGCAGAGGGATTTCCTTTTTATTTTTTTAGCCTCAGGAGGTGAGGAAGAGCTTCCCCAACTCCCCGAGGCATTTTTTTTCAATCTAATGACGATTGCGCACATGGCGCGCTGACGTCATTACATTGAAAGCGAAACTGAAATGAGCCTATCGGCTAATTTCAGGTTCACTGCTTCGGTGCTCGTGGGGCTATCTCAGCCCCCCGAGCACCGAAACACATGAGAGATGTATTGTTGGAAAGGGGAGAATCTCCCCTTTCCAATGGTACCTTTCCCTAGTGGATACCCCGCAGGACGGCGATCCCCAAGCAGGGATCCGCCACTAGAAACCAGGGAGGGGGGGGAACGGCCCCTTGGGCAAGAACCTTTGCTCCCCCATATTACTTTAGGCATATTCAGTCTTTCTGCCCCCCTGGGGAGCAGATGAGGGAAACAGGGAATATTTTCTTTTAAAAACATAAGGACAGGGGCTTCCCAAAATGAGCATGCCAATGCCCCCACCCCCCAAAACAAAAGGGACAGTCTTTCTGCCGGAGGGGCAGAAAGTCCACTAGGAGGACATGGATTATTTGTTTTAGTAGAGCAGGGGTGGGGGCTGCCCAGAATGGGCATGCCAATGCCCCCACCCCCCCCAAAAGAAATAGCCAATCTTTCTGCTCTCCCCTGTGGGGCCGATGGGGCAATAGCCCCCGATCTGCCTCCCTGGGGGGGCAGAAAGCCCACTAGGATGCCAGGGACAATTTTGTTTAGTAGAGCAGGGGTGGTGGCTGCCCAGAATGGGCATGCCAATGCCCCCACCACCTCCAAAAGAAATACCCAGTCTTTCTGCCCCCTGTGGGGCAAATGGGGCAATAGCCTCCAATCTGCCCCCCGGGTGGAACGGAAAGCCCACTAACCACCAGGGAGTATCTTTTTTTTACCTAGAGTAGGGGTGGGGCTGCCCAGAATGGGCATGCCAATGTCCCCCCTCAAAAAAAATAGCCATAGTCTTTCTGCCTCCCCCCGGAGAGGGCAGAAAGCCACTAAGCACCAAGGAGTACAACATTGGGGGGGCACGGGGATCCATGACCATGGCCACTCTTTCATTAATTCAACTGTTAGAGCATGAGTAGGAAAAAGAAAACCTTCTCAACAAACATACATGGTGAATATTATTTGTAATAATAGCTTACTTGGGCCTGCAATCTTCACGGTAGACAGTAGAGTACCAAAAATGTATTCTCACTCTTACAGTACCACAACATATATAGGAGAGCAGGGCCGGACTGGCAACCAAAACCGGCCCTGGCAAACTGCTCGGCCGGCCCCCCCTGGGGTGAGGCGGGGTGCAGCCGAGCAGTTTGCGAGCGCCGGTTTCGGCCGATTTTGTTACAGGGGGCCGATATTGCCGACCCCCGGTAACAAAAACCGGCCCCCCAGGGGCCCAAAACCAGCCCCCACCCTAGCGGCCCACCGGGGAAACGCCCGGTGCCCGCTATGGCCAGTCCGGCCCTGTAGGAGAGAGGGAAAGAGTATTACCAACAAAGCAGAAGATAAGTGAACTAGAGACTAGTACAGACCGGAAAAAGTCAGCTACCAAAAAAAAAACATGTAATAAGGAAAAAAAGATAATGCAGGAATAACAGGAATGAAACAAAAATTGAATAGAGGAGTTGGAAAACAAGCATTGGCATAGCCAATAGGTCTCGCCTTTGGGACCTTATAAGTGTTTAGCCAGAGATATTGACTTTGCCTTTGTCTTTAAGCTGTGCTGGACAGAAGTCTGCAGCATGCTGAAAAGTTATAATAAAGAAGTGTCAGAAGCATTTTTGTTACCTTGTATATGACCAAGAAAGCATTATGTACAACTGAACGACCATATTAAAAAAGTATTAACAATAAATAATGTCTTGAGTTTTTTTGTCCTTTCAATGCTGTCAACTTCTATCTGCCTGTCCCAATGGTTGCTTGTTATGGTTTTTATTGTTATGGGGGGGCCATAAATAACAGGAGGGTGAAGGTTGGGAAATAGTACCTGTATAACAGTCAGTGAGAGAGTCAGTCAGTTAGTCAGTCAGTCAGTGAGAGAGTCAGTTAGTTAGTCAGTCAGTCAGTGAGAGAGAGAGAGTCAGTCAGTCAGAGAGTCAGTGAGAGAGTCAGTCAGTCAGTGCGAGAGTGAGACAGTCAGTCGTCAGTCAGTGAGAGAGAGAGTGAGAGTCAGTCAGTCAGTCAGTCAGTGAGAGAGAGTGAGAGTCAGTCAGTGAGAGAGAGAGAGTCAGTCAGTAAAGAGAGTGAGAGAGTCAGTCAGTGAGAGATAGAGAGTCAGTCAGTGAGAGAGAGAGTCAGTCAGTGAGAGAGAGAGTCAGAGAGCCAGTCAGTGAGAGAGAGAGAGTCAGAGAGTCAGTCAGTAAGAGAGAGAGAGTCAGTCAGTGAGAGAGTGAGTCAGTCAGTGAGAGAGTCAGTCAGTGAGATAGTCAGTCAGTGAGAAAGTCAGTCAGTCAGTTAGTGAGAGAGAGAGTCAGTCAGTTAGTCAGTCAGTCAGTTAGTGAGAGACTGAGAGAGTCAGTCAGTCAGTGAGTCAGTCAGTCAGTGAGAGAGTCAGTCAGTCAGTGAGAGAGTCAGTCAGTCAGTCAGTGAGAGAGAGTGAGAGAGTCAGTCAGTCAGTCAGTGAGAGAGTCAGTCAGGCAGTGAGTGAGAGAGAGAGAGAGTGAGAGAGTCAGTCAGTGAGAGAGTGAGAGAGTCAGTCAGTGAGAGAGTCAGTAAGTCAGTGAGAGAGAGAGTGAGAGTCAGTCAGTTAGTCAGTGAGAGAGTCAGTCAGTGAGAGTCAGTCAGTCAGTGAGCGAGTCAGTCAGTCAGTGAGAGAGTCAGTCAGAGAGAGAGTCAGTCAGTCAGTCAGTGAGAGAGTCAGTCAGTCAGTGAGAGAGAGAGTGAGAGTCAGTTAGTCAGTCAGTGAGAGAGAGAGTGAGAGTCAGTCAGTGAGAGAGTGAGAGAGTCAGTCAGTCAGTGAGTCAGTCAGTCAGTGAGAGAGTCAGTCAGTTAGTCAGTCAGTGAGAGAGTCAGTAAGTCAGTCAGTGAGAGAGAGTGAGAGAGTCAGTCAGTCAGTCAGAGAGTCAGTGAGAGTCAGTCAGTCAGTCAGTGAGAGAGTGAGAGAGTCAGTCAGTCAGTGAGAGAGAGAGATTGAGAGAGTCAGTCAGTGAGAGAGAGAGTGAGAGTCAGTCAGTCAGTGAGAGAGTCAGCCAGTCAGTCAGTCAGTGAGACAGAGTGAGAGAGTCAGTCAGTGAGAGAGAGTGTCAGTCAGTGAGAGAGAGTGAGAGAGTCAGTCAGTGAGAGAGAGAGAGAGAGCCAGTCAGTGAGAGAGAGAGAGAGTCAGAGAGTCAGTCAGTGAGAGAGAGATTGAGAGAGTCAGTCAGTCAGTGAGAGAGTGAGAGTCAGTTAGTGTGAGAGAGAGAGAGACAGTCAGTCAGTCAGTCAGTGTAAGAGAGAGTCAGTCAGTCAGAGTGAGAGAGAGAGACAGTCAGTCAGTCAGTCAGAGTGAGAGAGACAGTCAGTCAGAGTGAGAGAGAGAGACAGTCAGTCAGTCAGAGTGAGAGAGTCAGTCAGTCAGAGTGAGAGAGAGAGAGACAGTCAGAGTGAGAGAGAGAGGCAGTCAGTCAGTCAGTGTGTGAGAGAGAGATAGTCAGTCAGAGTGAGAGAGAGACAGTCAGTCAGAGTGAGAGAGAGAGACAGTCAGTCAGTCAGAGTGAGAGAGAGAGACAGTCAGTCAGTCGGTCAGAGTGAGAGAGAGAGAGACAGTCAGTCAGTCAGACAGAGTGAGAGAGAGAGACAGTCAGTCAGTCAGACAGAGTGAGAGAGACAGTCAGTCAGTAAAGAGAGTGAGAGTGTCAGTCAGTGAGAGAGAGAGAGTCAGTCAGTGAGAGAGAGAGTCAGTCAGTGAGAGAGAGAGTCAGAGAGCCAGTCAGTGAGAGAGAGAGAGTCAGAGAGTCAGTCAGTAAGAGAGAGAGAGTCAGACAGTGGGAGAGTGAGTCAGTCAGTGAGAGAGTCAGTCAGTCAGTGAGATAGTCAGTCAGTCAGTGAGAAAGTCAGTCAGTTAGTGAGAGAGAGAGTCAGTCAGTTAGTCAGTCAGTCAGTCAGTTAGTGAGAGACTGAGAGAGTCAGTCAGTCAGTGAGAGAGTCAGTCAGTCAGTGAGAGAGTCAGTCAGTCAGTCAGTGAGAGAGAGTGAGAGAGTCAGTCAGTCAGTCAGTGAGAGAGTCAGTCAGGCAGTGAGTGAGAGAGTCAGTCAGGCAGTCAGTGAGAGAGAGAGTGAGAGAGTCAGTCAGTGAGAGAGAGAGAGAGAGAGTGAGAGAGTCAGTCAGTGAGAGAGTCAGTAAGTCAGTGAGAGAGAGAGTGAGAGTCAGTCAGTCAGTCAGTGAGAGAGTCAGTCAGTGAGAGAGTCAGTCAGTCAGTCAGTGAGCGAGTCAGTCAGTCAGTGAGAGAGTCAGTCAGTCAGAGAGAGAGTCAGTCAGTCAGAGTCAGTGAGAGTCAGTCAGTCAGTCAGTGAGAGAGTCATTCAGTCAGTGAGAGAGAGATTGAGAGAGTCAGTCAGTCAGTGAGAGAGAGAGAGAGTCAGGTAGTCAGTGAGAGAGAGAGTGAGAGTCAGTCAGTCAGTGAGAGAGAGAGTGAGAGAGTCAGTCAGTCAGTGAGAGAGTTAGTCAGTCAGTCAGTGAGAGAGTCAGTCAGTGAGAGAGTCAGTCAGTCAGTGAGAGAGAGAGAGAGAGAGAGAGTCAGTTAGTCAGTCAGTGAGAGAGAGAGTGAGAGTCAGTCAGTGAGAGAGTGAGAGAGTCAGTCAGTCAGTGAGTCAGTCAGTCAGTGAGAGAGTCAGTCAGTTAGTCAGTCAGTGAGAGAGTCGGTAAGTCAGTCAGTGAGAGAGAGAGTGAGAGAGTCAGTCAGTCAGACAGTCAGTGAGAGTCAGTCAGTCAGTGAGAGAGAGAGTGAGAGAGTCAGTCAGTCAGTGAGAGAGAGATTGAGAGAGTCAGTCAGTCAGTGAGAGAGAGAGTGAGAGTCAGTCAGTCAGTGAGAGAGTCAGCCAGTCAGTCAGTCAGTGAGACAGAGTGAGAGAGAGAGCCAGTCAGTGAGAGAGAGAGAGTCAGAGTCAGTCAGTGAGAGAGAGATTGAGAGAGTCAGTCAGTCAGTGAGAGAGAGAGTGGGAGTCAGTCAGTCAGTCAGTTAGTGTGAGAGAGAGAGAGAGACAGTCAGTCAGTCAGTCAGTGTAAGAGAGAGTCAGTCAGTCAGAGTGAGAGAGAGAGACAGTCAGTCAGTCAGAGTGAGAGAGACAGTCAGTCAGAGTGAGAGAGAGACAGTCAGTCAGTCAGAGTGAGAGAGAGTCAGTCAGTCAGAGTGAGAGAGAGACAGTCAGAGTGAAAGAGAGAGACAGTCAGTCAGTCAGTGTGAGAGAGAGAGACAGTCAGTCAGAGTGAGAGAGAGACAGTCAGTCAGTCAGAGTGAGAGAGAGAGACAGTCAGTCAGAGTGAGAGAGAGAGACAGTCAGTCAGTCGGTCAGAGTGAGAGAGAGAGAGACAGTCAGTCAGTCAGAGAGAGAGACAGTCAGTCAGTCAGAGTGAGAGAGAGAGAGACAGTCAGTCAGTCAGACAGAGTGAGAGAGAGAGACAGTCAGTCAGTCAGACAGAGTGAGAGAGACAGTCAGTCAGACAGAGTGAGAGAGAGAGACAGTCAGTCAGACAGAGTGAGAGAGAGAGACAGTCAGTCAGAGTGAGAGAGAGAGAGACAGTCAGTCAGTTAGAGTGAGAGAGAGAGAGACAGTCAGTCGGTCAGAGTGAGAGAGAGAGAGACAGTCAGTCAGTCAGAGTGAGAGAGAGAGAGACAGTCAGTCAGTCAGAGTGAGAGAGAGAGACAGTCAGTCAGTCAGACAGAGTGAGAGAGAGAGAGACAGTCAGTCAGTCAGAGTGAGAGAGAGAGAGTCAGTCAGTCAGAGTGAGAGAGAGAGACAGTCAGTCAGTCAGAGTGAGAGAGAGACAGTCAGTCAGAGTGAGAGAGAGAGACAGTCAGTCAGTCAGAGTGAGAGAGAGAGACAGTCAGTCAGTCAGAGTGAGAGAGAGAGACAGGCAGTCAGTCAGAGTGAGAGAGAGAGAGACAGTCAGTCAGACAGAGTGAGAGAGAGAGACAGTCAGTCAGAGTGAGAGAGAGAGACAGTCAGTCAGACAGAGTGAGAGAGAGAGAGAGACAGTCAGTCAGACAGAGTGAGAGAGAGAGACAGACAGTCAGACAGACAGAGTGAGAGAGAGACAGACAGTCAGTCAGACAGACAGAGTGAGAGAGAGAGAGTCATACATTGTCACTTTCAGCAAGCGCGGTCCGCGGTCCCTAAAGTGAAACCGGACCGTGCTACAAAGAACAAACAAAGAAGAGTGGGAGGGGTGCAAACATGGAGGCAGGCTGCTAATTAGTAACCTGATCCACGATGAGGGAGGAATGCAGCTGCCAGCCTGCGCGCCGGTGCTCGCTCCCGAGAGCAAAACGCCGTGGGATTGAAACATTTGAAGAAGAGGTGGGACATGCACCCGCCTTTGGCCATTTGCGTGCTTTCATTATTGAAAGACAACGCAAAGGCCAATCAGATGTGTGGGAGGAGTCCGACCCACACGGAGAAGTTTTGAGCCCTCACACGAAGCCTCCCATAGAGCAGCGCATGCGCACTGCGCTAGGCTCGACCTAAAAAGGAGACAGTATAAAAGAATAAACAAGGCAAAATTTGAAAGTAGCATAGTGGGTATTGGAAAAAGTGCTAGTCCTGATTTATTTGTAAAATGGCGGTTTATATTTAATGTTCTTTATTTTGTCTTGTGATCAATAAGATGTATGCAGATGGAAAAATAGCATCTGTCAGAGCCTTGTGCACAAATTCATTACAACCATTTCACAATAATGGTGCAAATACATGAACAATGTTTTTTTATAGGTTTTTTTATAGGTTTAGAAAAGGAAACAAACAGGTGCTCTCCACAGTTTGAAATTTGAATTTTGTGTAGAAATCAATACTTTGTAGTGGGAATTCAATTATGAATTTATGAGCAATAGGCATGTTAAAAATGTCTGGCTTTTAAAAGATATATCTTTTTTTTTACTGATAATTTAGGTAGCTTTTCAAAAAAGAACCTAGCAGTGCTGTATAACTCTTGTCTTAATTTCAAAGGGAATATTTTGAGAATGCCCACGGAGATTGATGTAAAGATATTTAGAGCATCTTGCTTTACGTTTTAAGGTGTTTTACAAGCATTTTACTAGCCTTCATAGACTCAGTCAAGATGTTTGCCTGTTGCTTCTGTGTCGGCTCTTTTGCGTAAACTTTTATTGGTCTATAGGACTTAATTTCTCCCGACCCTATCTGCTGTAGGTTGGTTTCTTTCAAGACTGAGCCATATTCACTCATTCTGATTGGCTTCTTTGTTCCCTTTTTAGGTCTCACGCCTAGCGTTGCAGTGCGCAACCCTGCTCGCGCAGCGCGAGACCTCTTGTATGGGCTTCAGAAAGCTAACCACACGCTTGTGCGTGTTGTTTTGCTTTCGCAGGCTGGCATTGGCTGTAGCGTGCTTTTTTTTTTTTTTTAAACGGCACGCAATTGGGCAAAGGCGGGCGCATGTCCCGCCTTTGCTCCGCCCATTCCCGTCCGTGTCTAGGACGCGCATCAGCACGCGGCACAGACGACAGGCTCCCTCGCCCCCCCGCTCCTCTGTGGTGCGCGCGCACCACTGGTTTCGATTACCGCGTTCGGCGCCGCTGTGGTGCGCGCGCACCACAGGTTTCGATTCCGTGCTTGTTCCCTCTGTATGCTCTTCTTTTGGATTTTTTAACATACATCGATTCTAAATACTTTATTTTCTTCGACTTTACATTTGCTGAAGCGCTACCACTGGAGTATCGTTCTCATAGTGTTCATCACACCAAAGATAATTGATTTCACTTTCACTGAAAGGCACATTTTGAACCATGTGCATTCACTGCTCGTTATTGTTGTTATTGAATCATGGAGCTGTTTTAGGAGGTGAATAAGTCCCCAGAACATCCAAGCTAAAGTGTGGCTATGCTGCCTGTGAACGGCGCTGTAAACTACCGTACATTCGCTGGCAGGGGAGCAGCTCCACAGCCTCGGGAGAGCTGCAGCCACACTCAGTGCAGCGCCTGCTAGCTGTCAGACGGGAGAGAGAGAGAGAGAAGCTGAGGAGGTGGGGGGAGACGGAGGCTGGGACTGGGATCCAAGCCGCCCTCCGCCACCCACTGTCCGCACGCGTGCCAACACCATGACGGATAACATTCCCCTGCAGCCCGTCAGACAGAAGCAGAGGATGGACAGCAAGCACAGGACAGGGTAAGGGCGGGGGTGCAGGTGTGTATTGGGAGGGAGAGGCCTGCGGTGGGGTGGGGCGCAGGATCCCCATCCCTTCCCTATTAACCTGAGCCATGTTTTGGGGGCGGGGGTGTCTGGACACCCAAGATGGCTAGACTGGGGTGTCCAGGCCTCCGTGGTGCCATGTCTCGTTATAATGCAGGATTAAAAGGGACCTGGGCCTGCCCTCAGAGTGAGTTACCGGGTTTAGGCTTGAATACACGAGTGCAGGTCCCGCCTCCTGTGAATCCCTTCACCCAGGACTTGCTTCCTAGTTAAACCGCCACTGCTACTTGTGAGCCTCACAGCCAGGTGTCACTGGCAGTGTCCGTCTTCCGTACACGCCTATCTCCATTTCTCTGCATGAAATCACCCCAAGGCCATGGGTCCTTTCTGAAGAAACCGAAGGCTCTCGTGTTTCCTGGGGATTTTGCTTTGCATTCTGGGATTTGTAGTCTTTATTATGGGACAAGTAGGACTACAAGTTACAGAATGCAACGAACAACCCTGGGCCGGATGAGCTGCTTACTCATGGACCTGGCAAAGTCGAGAGCTCTGGATCTCGACTGACTAGAAACTTATAAATAAAATATCACTTTGGATCTGAGTAATACTTCTTTTCCTATGATCCCCACGTTATAGTCACCCTCCCTAATCGTGGCATCACCCCACCATGACATCCGTCTGTTCTGCAATCGACCACACCAGACTGTGGCTCTTCGGAAATGCCACAAGGCTCCAGAGTCCGGAATTTGTTTAGAATACGCTCGCAGTATGGAATTGTCCAAAGTGTCCCTCTTCCAAGATCTACCTTAACAGACCCCTCACACTTGCACGTTCCCACATTCCCATTAATCTTGAAGCACCCACATACCTATCAGCCCTTAACACGATATCAGCCTTGAATGGCCCATAAGGTTATGCCAGCCTGAAAGTCCCTTCAATACCCGAAGAAAACTGCCTTAGTCTAAAATCTTTTCATAACCCTTACCCAGCATTGAATGTCTACCTGCCCACCCACACGTTCCTCACTGCCTTGGCACCTGGGAGAACACCACTAATGCCCTTTCAGCCTGGCATCACCCTCCTCTCTCAGATTGGCATGAAACTATTATAGACCTCTCGCCTGTATTCATCCTAGAATCATCTTTCCAACTGGGCCTACTCCGCAGCCCCAAACTCAAACCATAATTATTATGTTGGTGATTTGTGCAATACTCTATGTAGAGCCTATTTTAACATGCTTTCGGATACGTTTATCTTGTGTCATATTGTATACTTTGTTTCAGGGGCGGCTCCTCAGTAAGAGCGGAGGAGCGTCACCCCACTTAAATGACCCTCAAACCCCAGAGATGAAAAATAAAATGGTAATTAATTATCATTTTATTTTTCATCATCCCTTCCCGAACAGAGTGTCGGAACGGGGCAAGGCCTGCTGAGTGGCAGCAATTAGGAGTGGTGGGCAGAGGGCTGCCTGTGCACTATTTAAAGTGTGCATGTCTCTTTGGCCGGCCGTCTTGCGCCAGCCTGCCAGACATGCACACTTTAAACCTCTCAACCCAGCTGTCTTGAGACAGCTGGGTTCAGAGCAGTTGCAGGCCTCCAGTGCGCCGGGGAGCGCCGAGAGACATCACTCCCTCCAATCAGGTCGCGGCTCTCATGCTGGTTAACAGCATGTAAGCAGCGCCAGGATTGGTCAAGGGAGTTTGCTGTGGCCCGCTCTACCGTGAATGGAAGAAGAGGTCCGGAGTGAGGAGGGCGCGTAAGGTATTTTTATATTTATTTTCCATTTGCCCCCACTCCCTCCCCCGTAGATGCCGGCCGCCACTGCTTTGTTAATCGCGCTTATGCATAGGAGAGGTTACATCACAAGACCGACCCAGCTCAAACAAGTAGGAGGTGGTAGTGAAGGAGAGGGTATCATTAAAATAGGGTGACAACAGACATGGGGCCGATTCACCAAAGTATTTATGAGTATGGGAAGTAGTACTACAGGAGTGCCCTTTTACATAGTTTTACGCGCCTTTGTGAATTGCATCTCAAATGTCTAACTCTGAATTTGTGAAAGTACGAAGAGGGCATAGTCCATTCTGTATGTAGTAATTGTTTATGAATATTCTGTGTTGATATTCTAAATACTTGACATGCATCCCGCCATACTGGATTTATTCTTGACACATCTGCATTATAAACTTTCCGATTCTGGAATCATGCCAAAATCCTCCCAGCATGGACCCCTCCCAACATATACAGGCTCACATTCTGGCATCCCTAGTAGATAAGGTTATCGAAGGGCACCATATCATCAGAGGCACCCCATTAAAGTACTAAGCGTTGTTTCTTCATATTTTTTTTCTCAGGTGTTTTTAGTTGACATGATATAAGACTACAACTCCCAGAATGCAATAGATGTGAAAGGAAAGCCTAGAACTGGAGCATTGTGTCCCCGAAGACTTGGGTCATCTGGTCGGCTTACAAATACAGGCTGACAGGACTTATATTTGGCACGGTTTTTGTTTCATGTAAAAAATAAGCTTTGTAATGAAGAAGAAAACACTTCTCCATTCCTTGTTGCTCCCATAGCACAACGTTCTTTTTGAGCTTTTATGCGTGTTCTGAAGTCTGTGCATATGTAGTGTGAAGGTATGTTGTGTAGAGGATATGAAGGCGTGTTTTCTCGCAGACAGGATGTGCTGCTGACAGGTTGTTCCTGGTTGACTCACTTGAAGCAGTAACACCCACCAGATCAACACATGAAATCTTGAACAACTAGTCAACACCTAAAGTAAACATCGAGAGGGTCTACTGGACCACACAGCCTCAAACAAGCAACATGGCGAACAGTGTCTTTAATATTAGAACCAGAATGCAATGCTCCTCACCGTTTCCACTGAAGCATACACATATATTAGAATATTTACCCCATGGACTTAAATACACAGAGTTGTGACGGGCACTAGGGTGGCACACGGAGTGGCCTTAATTCCAGAAGCGGTGCTGTCTTGACTGCAACTCCCAGAGTGCACTGGTGCACTATCCGGAAGTCAGAGGAGAGCGGGGCCTGCATACACCTAACCAGGGGCACTCTCATGATTAAGGGGAGTTTGCTACTGATAGCATTCCTTCTGATTGCCCCTTAATAAATGTGCAGCTATATCGGTCTGTGTTTTATATGTGTAGGATTGTGCTCATGGTAAGCGCTGGGTGGATGTGTTGTTACCTGCTATTAATGTTACGCTAACATGTGCATCTAAAACCAAAAACCACTCCCCTGAATAAGGCTTGGATTGCTATGCTTCGCTACCCAGAGGATCATGTGCTAAAGGACCCCCAAGCTACTTCCCATTGGTCACATTAGACGCACCGCTGCGCACGCATCCCAAGGATGCAACCTTCACAGAGACCTGGTAACGGTAGCCTGGCTGGGCGACTGCACCTCTAAGTATGCTGGATTTTCCGCCAGCTTTCAGTGCTGCAGTTGGCTCATAATGCCGCCATGTACTGTTTGGGGCCTGGAGCAGGGTCTTGTTGGGCCGGATCCCCCTCTAGCGGGTATGGGATGAAATCATCACTGGAAAATCAAGGACTTCTAGTGTTATCTCACCCCTTAAGACTATGCCCAAGTCCTTTTTATCTACACAGGCTCACACTGGTGGGACAGCACTTCCTCAGCCTTTGCCTTCCTCTCAACAACGCCGGTTTTAAGTATTTGGTCCTTGCAGTGGTTTGGGCTGCAATGCCTAGATCCAGTCAATCTGTTAAAAATGCTATGAAAGTTTTGGCATTCATTAATACTGAGTGGGTACTTTCGGAGCCACTGTAAGTCTAATTACAATCAATGTCCAAATGTAAACACCGCCCACCAAATGACCTCTGCCACCTGGTGCTGCCAAATGTCACTTAGATATGGTTCCTCGGCCCCAAGTCACCCATGACGAAATCACTATTTCCCAATTGTGACCAGTTCTGATGAATTTCCTGTGGTTCTCTTCTGGTCGTAAATCTCCTCTCCAGGCCTAAAAAAACACTGTCCATTGGCTCAGCACACTGAGCTGGACGAGAAACATTCTGCTCATCTCATCCACTCCAACCAGTTGCAGGCCCTGGTCCACTCCCAGCTTGACTGCAGTGACCCGTGGTAATGTCTATACGGATCAGCCTTACTTACGTGGAATGCCCTGTCTTCTTGTCCATTTCCTCTTGTATGTTATCGTCCTGTTCTCTGTTGAACGTTTTAAAATATATATAAAAATTATTTATGTCTATATAATCTTTTGTGGGATTTGCCTATTTGTCTTTCATTGATGTAGATGTTCATAACTTTGAGATAATATGTTATGTACCTGCTTATTACCTTTGTAAACAAAATTGAAAAGCAATAAAAAAAGAAATCACAAGTAAAAAAATCAAAATAAGATCCTTATCCTCTGCTGCTAATTAAACAAGCATTTGCAATACAATAGGTCATGTATTTGCGAGACTTTCAGCTACTGGCATTGTAAATGACAAACCTTTTATCTATGTGTTGGTTTTGAAAACAGGTAAATAAAAGGCATTGTGATTTACAATGCCAATAGCTTAAAATTTCGCAAATGAGAGACCTATTGCATTGCAAATGCTTGTTTATTAGGTAAGCAATAACTCAAATTATTACTTTGAATGCTTCTCATTTTGTCCTGCCTATGGTTTCATCATTTTAATTTTCTTTTAGAAAGTAGTTCGCGTCTCTGGTAATCTGAATAATTTAAAATGTATGGTTGCCATATATTTTTCGCTGGGCTTGATCACTTCGGCCTATGGAAGTAATGGTAGGAAAGCAAACTGAAATTAAATTTGTGAGTTTCAGCAGTAATGATAGATTGGAGTAGTGCTCTTGAGGGTAGAAGGTGATTAAATGTCAAATCATAGGTTCCACCATGTGAGTGAAAGAGACTTTAGAGATTTAGTGGCATTGTTGCTGAGACTAGGGGGCAGATTTACAAGCCCCATGCGCCACTTTTGCGTAATTTTTAACATGGGAAAAGTGACGTACGGGTGCCGCAAGGGACTTGTAAATAAGCCCCTAGTGGTTATGGGATGAAGCCCCACAGTGGATGCAGGAAACAGGCGGACTCCTCTCTTCCCAGCTGACAGGATGAAGAAGTAGTTGTCAACCACAGACCAATAGAGGTCCATTCGTTTTTCGGCACCATCAGGTTTCTGGACCGCAGCAGGAGTATGCTCCATATAGGCCCCACGGTGCCTGTGTTTATAGTAATTGTTTGTCTACTTGCAATAACCATTGCCTTAATTCGCTACCATAACTGTGACAACTTTTGCAGAGAAATATCATCACAGTGACAAAACCTTTAACTCAATATGGCCAGTGGCGGCTGGTCCATAGGGGCGCCGGGGCAGCGCCCCACAAGAAAAACTGCTCACTAATCGGGCAGCAAGAAATGTAAGCAGACGAATTGACAGCTTTAACAATTCGTCTGTTTACATTTCCGGCCTGTGCTGGCAGCTGCTTCACAGCCTCAAGTGCGCATGACAGAGTAACAAACGCACAGCGCACGCAGGCGAGAGCAGCAGGAGTCCAGACTCCGACTGCGCATCTGCGAGAAGAGCGCTTTTTATTTCAGCACCCCCACTCCATTGACATTACATTAGGTATGCTGCGCATGCCTAGTGTAGTGCAGGAGTCTGAAGATGGGATCCTGCTGGGGCGGTGACGTACAGTTGCCCTATGCCCTGTCAAATGCCAGGATACAGCCGAGTAGCCGCCCCCAGTCGCATCCAGTCTTCTGATTTGCCACTTGCCAGAGGAGACGTGATGCGACGCGGGACCGGCGGAGGAGATGCCTGGTAAGTTTGTTTTTATTTATTATTCATTTAATTAAATGCTTCCCCCCCCCACCCCCTCCCTCCCCGCGCGTACCCCCGAGTCATGCCGGCCGCGACAGTTGTGAATTCAAGTACTCCCTTCGAAGGTATTCGGGGTCTCTGAAGTTACATTGCATTGCAAAAAGACATAACAAGGCAGTGTTTGGCCCTACAAGCGCGATTGTTATTACGTAGCAGAATGTGAGATACTGATGGAAATGCAAGATTTCAAAGATGATCAGAGGTAAATTGTGAGAGAGGAGAGTCAAATTAGCAGAACACGAGATATGAGGGAAAACAAACAATTATATTTACCATTCATTGAGGGAAGATTAGCCACTTAGGAGGAATATCTGAGAAACTTGTGAATGAGACAAACATTAGAGCATCCAGAAACACAAATGATCTTAGATGACTCACAGAAGAGAGAAGAGAGTCACCTTCGGGAGATGAGATCCCTTCAGGAAGATTTAAAAAACATTAGGGAAGATGACCTTATAGTAACCCCATGCCTCAAAGAATGACCAGTGCGTGACCTGTATAAGACCGGTATCCTCTTCCCCCAAATGGGCTCTAACTTGCAATTTCGTGTTTCGTCCCACGCCCTGTAGTAAGTTTAAGAACATTCATAGATACTAAAATAAACATAACCAGAATGCTCCATTCGCAGCTGACAAGTGCAGGTTGCATCTAGACCAAAATTAAATTGCGAGTTTGCCTCCTTCTGCCCAAACTGGAAGCCTTTCCCTATCTGAGCTTAGCAGTGATGAATTTCACCCTGCTCCTCAATCATTGGTATTGCCGACTCGGCATGGTTCAAACCGCCACTGCATGTTGCAGATTTCGCACCTCAGCCAGCTTAGATGCAACCAAACTTGACCCCCTATTCTCAAAAACGCCAGGTACAGGCAAGCCCAGGTTTGCGTCCCCATAGTTTACTTCCCTCCAAATGATTGCCAGCACGTCTGCAAATCTTTGTCTCAGTCTGTGTACGGACAGTTCTAAATATGCAGTGAAGGTGCACGGACCACTTTAGCATAGACCCCCGCCGGTCTAGCCCTGAAATGGACCCTAAATTATCGATTTCCAGTTGTACTGCCATATTACGCCACCCTGTCCTTCTTGGCATATTTTTCTGCCACTATCTCAAGATTGCAAAGGGTTGCAATGGAGCTGAAGCTAATCACTCTGCAAGAGCCTTCTGAGGATAAACCCCGTCCTATGTAAACTGACGGGCGTAGCTATGCAAGTTCACACCTGCTTGTCCAACAGCTTCCTGGCATTATTAAGTGCCCGTAGCCTAAACATCAGGCCAAAGAATGCTTCGCATCGGAAGGTGACCCCACCACCCTGTCTATTTTGCTGTCAGGAGTTTTACTATTCACACCTGTACCTATGTAAACTGACGAGCCTACCCCCGCATGTTCACCCGCTTGGCCCAGCAGCTTAATGGTGGTATTAAGTGAAGTTAATCTTGCCCCACCACAGGGCGGGCAGCACTCTCCACCAATTGGCCTGAGGCTTTCCCCTAGGCGACGCAGTATGTGCGAGAGGAACTACCTCTTCTGCCCGTAGCCTAGACATCAGGCCTTAATATGCTTCGCTTTGGAAAGCGCTCCTTCCACCCTGTCCACTTTGCTATAGGGAGTGTTACTAATTCACACCTGTGCTCACCTCGGCCACGTGCTGACAGCAATGGCTTCGGGGGCACCGCTGCCCACACCGACTCACTCTGCATTGCGAGATCTGGCCCGCTTTCCCTTTCTCTGTTGCCTTACCACCCAACCCATTAAGCGCATTAGTGCCCCTGCGTCATAGCACTTTTAAAATAATTATTTGCAGTCATGCTGAACAGCAGCCGCGCAGTTAGTTGTACACCATGGCTAAAATCACTGCTAAAGTCAATAGATCTCATAGGCTTTATCATTGCTTGCTTGTTTATTTATCGTATGTATGGTAGTCATCTTACTCAGTGTCCCAGTACATGGTTGTTAAAGAAAGCGCCAGGACTGTAGACGCGATGCCCAGGTGAAATGCAGCGAGAGTTCACCAACCCATATTAAACGGTGCAGTAAACTGCACACAACCACTGGAGGTTGGTGCAGGAGGCATATGCTCTGAAGCGTCAAATTGCTGGTTGCAAGGGAGAAAGAAAGGTATGCATGACCCGGAACCAACGTTAGCTTTACCAGAGACTACGCTTCTTCATTTTTTATGACGCACTCATGCATACTCTGTCACGGGGATGATAGTGTTTGTTTGAATATTTAAAACAAGCTTTTTCGTAGCCTCTTGGCAGTGGTGCTTGGAGCAGCTATTCCAGCCAGGCTGGAATGATGGACCTGCAGCGCAAAGGTGTCCGGAGCAATATATGTATAAACACATCTACATTTAGAGATGCCAACAAGGTGCATCGGCGCACCTGTGTGTCCGTGGGGTGACTTGAACAGCAGAGTGAGGTCGGTGCAGGACAGGATGAGGGGGGCAGGGGCAAAGACAGAATGGTATGCTTATGGAATAATGGAGTGCCAAAGGTTATGGGCGACATGTGCTGGCACAGCTCTGTGTTGTAACTGTACTTGTTTACTTTCCATTTTTGATATAGCGCCGCATAGCAATAGTGGATTTAATAAATTCCAGATATTTACAGTGGAATAGTGGGAGCACTGCCGATCACCAGTGGAGGAACGAATCAAAGGGACGCTGTTACACAGAACTGAGGTGCATTGTCAGCCGTGTGAGGGGTCAGATACGGAAATAGGACGAGGCGCTGCATTCCTGGATTGAGCTGGTTTGACTGGCTTTATGTAGGTAACTGAAAAACACCAAGGAACAACAAGAAGAAGGAAAAGCTATTTTAGCAACTCGAAGTTTAAATTGAAGACAAAAAGTTTTTTTTAAAAAAGACCGAACTGATCCCGGGATCCAAGACAGGACTCCTAGAGGAGCAAAAAGAGCTCGAACAAAAAACAGGGGTGATTGAACGTCGTGCAGCGGTGGTTAGCTGCCATCAAAGTAAGAATATTTTGAAATATATCGTTTATGGCATGTAAGAGCGTAGTTCTTGTCCAACTCTGCTAGATTGACACATTGATTAGATATACATTGTTTTTGCAGAAAGAGTTTGTTGTTGTCAGAAGCTTAGATCGGCTGATCTACTGGCCGGATTTAGGTAAGTTGCTTGTGGAGCTCGGGGCAGGGCAGGAGAGAGGGGCCATTGTTTTTTAAAATTTAGATACATGTTTTGTTTGTGTTTTGTTGCAGCTTGTCGGTCCTGAGGAGAACCCCGGAAGTAAAGGGTGTTCGAAACGCGTCGACCTGTTGATGGCCAATTGCGTGTATATAAGATGTTCAAATTAAGAATTTTGTGTTCATGTTTAAATTGATTTGTCTTTGGCCTATATTGTGATTGTATTTCCAAATTGGGTACTGTGTTGTATTGGTATGAAGAGGGGTGGGGTGGTAGGCTGCTGGTATGTGTATGGAGTGTGATTAATGGATGATTTGGAAGAATGTTGGTAATGATCAGAAAGAATGGGTATGAAAGTGAATTGGCAGTGAATGTAGGTATGTTTTAAAGAAGAATTAGTGCGAGTGGGGAGAAAAGAATGTTTTTTATGCTTTCTAAATTAAATTCATGAAATTATAGAAGTGATTATGTTGAAAAATAAATTTTGATTAAAACATATGGGAACAGAGGTCCTGTGGTTACATTGTTTAATTTCAATGTGCTGATATTAAGCGGTGAATTGGTTATCAGTACTGGCATTTTGTTGTTTATTGGTTATGTAGGTAACAGCAGTGGAAAACCAGAGAATGCATATAGTTAGGCCTCTCTTCTCAAACAGCTGGTCCTGTAGACGTCAGGATTCAGGTGCACTGACGGAGCTGTGATTGGGTCCCATAGCAGGAGTGCTGCTGGGCTGACGTGTTCATTAGGAGGGCTGTGCCTTGGTCCCAGTATCGGAATTTAAGGGGTCCTGCAGTGGAGGATTGAGGTACACTGATAGAGCTGCATGCAGGCCTCAGTACTGGAGTAGCAGGTGGTTACTGGGGTGTCCTGGCCGAGCTGTGTGCGGACCCGTCCCTCTATTTGATCAGATGGGCGCAGCCTGGAAGGGTTGAGGTGCACTGGCAGGCCTGTCTGTGCGAGTCTCACCACTGGTCTGGAATCGTAGTGGCGCTGCACATAAGGTCTGGGGTGCTGTGGCAGAGCAGGGTGTGATATCTGGGGTGATTGGTGGTTCTGGCACACCTGTGTCTGCACGGATAGATGTGCATATTCCCCTCCCTCCTGTGATGTGCTGGTTTCGTTTCTTCCTTTTCGGTGAGTTATATTTATATTTTCAGGCTCAGACCTGCCCGGAGCTCTGGTACTGTCCTAGTTCACGCACACCAACCTGGCAACAGACATGCAGAACTTCACAGGAAACACTACAGGCACGCTTGGGGGTGGACAACAAACGTCTAGCTGTGATAACACAAAAGGCAACTCGCATGTAACAAGTACACACACGGCACACAAGGGTAAAACACACAATAGACACATCTGTATCCTCCATAAAAGTGCACAAAACAGTTAAACAGCACACTGCCAACAATGCAGCTAGGCACGCACACCAGGCTGATCCCAAAAAACAACATATACATGGGGACAAACAATACACATTCATAAGTGTCTTGTCCCTAAATCATTACAAGTGCTGTTACATCCTGTCGCACATTCAGTTCTATTTGCTGCCATCCGTGCTTGGGAATAAACAGGGGTGCATGTGTTACCCTGTATCTAAGCTAGAGAGGGGGCCTAAGCAGAGAGTTCTAGTGCTCAGCGGGCATTGCTGTGTCAATCAATGGACTGAAGCTAGTTCTGGAAGCACCAAAGACATATGTGATGCAAATATAAGGGTAGGAAGTCACTCTTCCACTGACACCGAGTAAGGTTTCTTCTCAGGTTCACAGAAACAAAACCTGTTTTTATTTACAGAACCAACAAGGCGCTTTATAAACAATTATTATCTTAATATACATTTTGGAAACAAGTAAGTAGATTTTGGCCAGCTTGATCATAGTTAAATGTCAGAAAAAATATCTTTATGGTAGCAATGACGGCGGTTGTTTTCCCGAGTCACAAAGGTTAATATCTGAAGATCATTTTGCCTGCATGTTGTAGAAGTACATTTATATCCTTCTTGCTTTCTCAAATTTGCTTGAAAATGCACCATTTGTCCACTCTTTTTTCAAAACCCCCCCGAACCCCCCTTAGGTTGTTTGAGTCCGCTCGCTGCGGTGCAGTATTACAATAATTTTACGCCTCACCACTTTCAAATGTCACCAGCCGCCACTGAATATGGCTATTGCCAAAACCTGAGATGACCTTAACTGTCCTCATAAGTATTCAAATTCCAGTCCTAACAATCTTGATGCCAGAACCAAGTTAGGGTTGTGGCATATTGAGGTAATAGCCATTTCAATTGAAAGATTTTGCCGATATGAAGATTATCACTAGAATTCCAATTAATGTAATGGGCCACACATTGCCTGTTCTCCAAAGGGGCCTGAATAACAGTGTTTGTTCATAGTACATGGTTTGTGTTCTCTATCTACAGATAAGTGTAGTGCCCGCAAGGCTCTCAGAACTTTTGTTTCAGGTGCCCTGCAAGACCCATAAGCCAACCTACTGCAGCCACAGAAAGTCAGAGTCCAAGGTGAGGCGCACTCAACAGCAGTACGGGTATCATTGCACAAACCTCTCACCACTCGTTTTCCACTTCTTGACTCAGGTCCCCTCCTACAGTCCTGGTTCAGCCACCTTCCATAAGGCAAGTGAGCAGGAACTCGTTTTACACAATCACTTTGCAGGCAGCACCCAAAAACATAGGTAATGCAGTTGTTGGCCACTTTTGATGGTTCACGTAATATGAACTTTGTTTGCAAAATGGTGGATTGGTACTTCGGGGACCATCTGTATATCTGAATAGAACAAACTGGTGGTATATTTTGCAATCTTAAATCATCTTTTGAATCTCTTGTACCGCCACAGTCGATTTTAGGCTGAATATTCTGCTGGGGCAGAGATGTTGTTAAGCGGAAACACAATTTTGTTTTTTTAGAACAGTTTAAGGCTAACACTATTTTTCCACTGCATTCTAATTATTTCAGTTTATGGTTCGTGCGCTGCGTTTCCGACCACTGTTGATGTCAATGGCCAGAAGGGTCACACTTCCTGTGTCTGAGGCACACCACAGGAAGCATTTGCAAGAATTTTGTTCCCCTGCTGCCTTCTTCAACTGAAGATCAAGGCAGTGGGTGTACACCACCTCTTGAGCAATGGGTACATAAGAAGGAGGCCGGAAGGCAGCCCTCCCTCCAGTTCAACTGAAAAGAAGCCCGCAAAGAAAACTGAAGTCAGAGTTTGAGAAAACTCTTTGGGAGAGGAAGTCATAAAATTTGATGCGAAGCATTTCGGAAGCTATTTCACTTTTTAAAGTCTGGGGGGCAGATTTACAAGCCCCTTGCGCCACTTTTGCGTCACTTTTCCCATGTTAAAAGTGACGCAAAAGTGGCGAAAGGGGCTTGTAAATCTGCCCCTAAATACCTCCAAGCGAGCAATGAGGGAGAAAATCACTTTCTTGGTAGAAAAAATGGAAGTTAATTTAGGGTACCAACACAATCCTTTTGCAATTTGGCTTTCCACACTGACAATAAAGTGCACCTACTGGGTGCAGGCCATATAACCCACACTATAATCCAGGGGGCTGTTATGTAGGCGGAGAGGTGTCGGACAGCGCGGGTGCTGAGCCGTCCTCTCTGACCT
This sequence comes from Calotriton arnoldi, assembly GCA_963921515.1. Lineage (NCBI taxonomy): Eukaryota > Metazoa > Chordata > Amphibia > Caudata > Salamandridae > Calotriton > Calotriton arnoldi. The sequence goes on from CAWUFW010007908.1 coordinate 466,206, forward strand.
GCTGTCCAACCACAAATGACACCCGTGCCTGTACACGCGTCATTTGTCTCTGTAACTCCCCTCCATCTATAGAATATATTGTCATGGCTGGTCATGACCGTGCTCCTCCAGATATTGTTTATTATCAATAAATGGGCTCATTTCCTCCTATTTGATATAATATTCCATCATTAAATGGACTTCTAACTTCATACGAGTGAGCTGTCTTTCATATAAAAGTAAGTCAAAATTAAGTGCCTGGCAAATAGTTACATTTTCAGAGGAAGTGGCTTAAAGTAAGGATTTCTCTCACCCTTCACAACAGAAAGCCTATCATCTGAAAACATCTGTCAGACCCACCCTGAACAAAAGAGAATGGAGGGTGGATATCAAAGGGAAACACGGTGACATTCCAAAACCGGAAGTCATATTTTAATCATTCACACTGTAATCCATGCAATTCTTCTCTGAAGAGGGCATAACTGAAGGTGCTGTCAGAAAGAATTAAAGCGAAGAGGACTAGAGTAGACGTAAAGCCAGTGGAATTGTAGCAAGTCCCAGGTAGCTTGAGAGGGGAATTCCAGGGGAGCTCTGCTCTGCATTCGTAGTGACAAGGGAGAAGAGAAAAGAGTCCACGTGGTGCGTTCTAACGTGGAGGAACAGAGAAGTCAGGCTCTGCGGTCAGTTTGACAGTGGAGAGAAGGAGAGAGCTCAGGATCAGCAGTCAATGTAACAGTGGAAAAGAGGCGAGAGCCCGGCCTCTGCAGTCAGTGTTACAGTGGAAAAGAGACGAAAGCCCAGCCTCTGCAGTCAGAGTAACAGTGCAAAAGAGGCGAGAGCCCGGTCTCTGCAGTCAGTGTAACAGTGGAAAAGAGGCGACAGCCCAGCCTCTGCAGTCAGTGTAACAGTGGAAAAGAGGTGAGAGCCTAGCCTCTGCAGTCAGTGTAACAGTGGGGATGATGTAGGAGGGCGGCCTCTGCAGTCAGTGTAACAGTGGAAAAGAGGCGAGAGCCCAGCCTCTGCAGTCAGTGTAACAGTGGAAAAGAGGCGAGAGCCCAGCCTCTGCAGTCAGTGTAACAGTGGAAAAGAGGCGAGAGCCCAGCCTCTGCAGTCAGTGTAACAGTGGGGATGACGTAGGAGGTCGGCCTCTGTAGGCAGTGTAACAGTGGAAAAGAGGCGAGAGCCCGGCCTCTGCAGTCAGTGTAACAGTGGAAAAGAGGCGAGATGGAAAAGAGGCGACAGCCCAGCCTCTGCAGTCAGTGTAACAGTGGAAAAGAGGTGAGAGCCTAGCCTCTGCAGTCAGTGCAACAGTGGGGAGGATGTAGGAGGGCAGCCTCTGCAATCAGTGTAACAGTGGGGATGACGTAGGAGGTCAGCCTCTGCAGTCAGTGTAACAGTGGAAAAGAGGCGAGAGCCCGGCCTCTGCAGTCAGTGTAACAGTGGAAAAGAGGCGCAAGCCCGGCCTCTGCAGTCCGTGTAACAGTGGGAAAGAGGCGGGAGCCCAGGCCTCTGTAGTCAGTGTAATAGTGGAAAAGAGGCGAGAGCCCAGCCTCTGCAGTCAGTGTAACAGTGGAAAAGAGGCGAGAGCCCGGCCTCTGCAGTCAGTGTAACAGTGGAAAAGAGACGAGAGCCCGGCCTCCGCAATCAGTGTCACAGTGGAAAGGAGGCGGGAGCCCAGCCTCTGCAGTCAGTGTCACAGTGGAAAAGAGGCGGGAGCCCGGCCTCTGCAGTCAGTGTCACAGTGGAAAAGAGGCGAGAGCCCGGCCTCTGCAGTCAGTGTAACAGTGGAAAAGAGGCGAGAGCCCGGCCTCTGCAGTCAGTGTAAGTGGAAAAGAGGCGAGAGCCCAGCCTCTGAAGTCAGTGTAACAGTGGGGATGACGTAGGAGGTCGGCCTCTGCAGTCAGTGTACCAGTGGAAAAGAGGCGAGAGCCCAGCCTCTGCAGTCAGTGTAACAGTGGAAAAGAGGCGAGAGCCCAGCCTCTGCAGTCAGTGTAACAGCGGGGATGACATAGGAGGTCGGCCTCTGCAGTCAGTGTAACAGTGGAAAAGGGGCGAGAGCGCAGCCTCTGCAGTCAGTGTAACAGTGGGGATGACGTAGGAGGTCCGCCTCTGCAGTCAGTGTAACAGTGGAAAAGAGACGAGAGCCCAGCCTCTGCAGTCAGTGTAACAGTGGAAAAGGAGGCGAGTGGTCAGGGTATGCAGTCTGTGTAACAATTAAAGGAGGCAAGTGGTGAGTCTATGAAGTTACTGCTAAGGCAAGAGGAGGTGAAAGGTTGGGCTCTACAGTCAGTGTAACAAGAAGAAACAGGTGAGAGGATAAGCTATATAGTCATGGGAGAGGAACAGAGAGGCCTCGCTCCACAGTCAGTTTAAAAAGGAAGAAGCGGTGAGAGGTTGGGCTCTGCAGTCAGTGCTAAGACAAGAGGAGGTGAGAAGATGGACTCTGCAGTCAGTTTGTAAGGGGAAAGGAGAGGAGAGGCTAGCTTCTGCAGTCAGCATAATCAGTGCTTAATTTGTAAAATATTAAGTGCCAGGACCCTCGTTAGGAGGCCACCCCAGCTTGCACCACCCATTGCCACTGCCAGAGCAGCTAATGACAAAACATACACAACTGCTAACCATCACTCTGCTACAAGTGTGACAATTCAGACTGTTCGAGGCCTCCCAAAGCTGTAAGAATGGCTTGGGCGGCAGGTACTAGATGTTTTAATGTTAATTAGATTAATAAACAACAGTTGTTGTGCTCATCTCTATATTACGCAAATAGTGTCACCATGTGGCAGCTGTCATAAGTGCCGGTGTTGACAAATAAGTGCTAGTGCTGAGCACCGAAAACCACCGGCTCAAATTAAGCACTGAGTATAATAGGGGAGAAGAGCAGAGAGGCCAGGCTCTGCAGTCAGTACAAGCAAAGATCGACCCTCGGAACGAGGGAAGAAGGTGTCATCTGCCAAAGGATATTAATGGGACGTAACTATGTCTCTTACTAATAACAGGTAAGTTTGGATCGTCCAGGGAAGAAAATAACAATATTTAATATCCAGACAACAGTGAATACATTAAAGAAAAATAAAGAAAAAGTGAAAATTACTCTTAGTTTCAAAATATAGACATAATTCAAAGATATAGAATTCCCCCCCAAAATTTTATTATAATTGTTGATCTTTTTTTTCTTTTTTTCTTTTTTCTCTTCTCTTTATAGAGCACGGAGCAAAAGGAATAACATACAAAATATTCAATAATCCTATAAATCAGTTTAACAAAAGATAATCAAATACATAGACATAAATTGGGAATCTCCCACCCCACTAACATAGAGCTCATATAAAACCATCAACTCAAAAACATGAGCATAAACTTCCAACAGTCAATCCATCTCATACATTCCACATTCTCGCATATACAATAAAACAGATTACACACAAGAGATAGACAGGACTGCAGTCAGTATAACAGTGGAGAGGAGGCAAGTTAATGTAAAAGGAAAGACGAGTTGAGGGGGCCAGGCTCTGTGGTCAATGTAAAAGGAGAGAGGAGGTGAGAGGGCACACTCTGCAGAGAGTGTAACAGGGGACAGGAACAGAGAACAGACTCCGCGCACAGTGTAACCAGGGGGTAGGCACCGAGAGTCGAGACTCTGCAGTCAGTGCAACCATGAAGAGGAGGTGAGGGGTGAGCCTATGCAGTCAGTGTATGAGGTGAAAGCGGTGAGAGGTCAGCCTATGCAGTCAGTATAACTGGATAGAGAGGTGAGAGGTCAAGCTATGTCCTGTACTTGACCCTTTTGGCTAAAGATTTGTGGGTAAGCCTCTAATTCTCATACATTTTTCTTGTTCTACCTGATTAGTATAGAGTGATGCAGGACGTTCCAGCAGCATGTTTTTCATCTCATGTCGAGGTGCTTGGGTCATGGGGTGAATTATCAACAACCGTTGGGTTCGCTTTTGGTTTCTTTTTCGAGCATTCGTTTTCGCGCTGGTTTACTTCTCACGGGTGATTTTCACTTCGTACATCACAGTTCTTTATCAGCACTAGCCGGCATGATGGTTGTGGATTCTCTTTGGTTTCCTTTCGCTTTGCTGACATCTATACTGTTTCTCATACTGTTTCCTCATTGATATAGAGATATGGTGTGGTCACTGCCAGATTGATTGTGTAATGTACATGTCATTTATGTTGATCTGTTCATAGGACTTGTATTTGTAGCAACCATTCCGGATGTTCGGGCAGATATATTGTAAATATACCTTGTTTAGGTTCTATGTAATTAGATTGATTGATTGTATATGTGTTTTTCTGTAGATTTCCCCTGACGAAGGGTGTATGCACACCCGAAATGCATTGGGATTGAATACCCACGTTTGAATGCAACATTTGATTTAAGAATCCATAAGAGTAACTGATGAAGACGTTACTCACACCCCAGTCAACCAATAACCCCATTTCTTATACTATGCTGTTAGTTCTAAGGCAAGAGGAGGTGAGAGGTTTGGCTCTGCAAACAAGGGAAGAAGGAGCGAGAAGTCAGGCTATGCTCAGTGTACCACTGGAAAGGAACACAGAGGCCAAGCTCTGCAGTCAGAGTAACATGGGAGAGGAACGGGAAGACAGGCTCTGCAGTCAGTTTAAAAAGAAGGAGAGGATAGAGGCCAAGCTCTGCAGTCAGTGTAACAGTGGAGAAGGGATGAGAGGCCAAGTTCAGTCAGTTTATAAGGGAAGAGGATGGGTGAGGCCAGTCTCTTCAGTCAGTGTAACAGTGGAGAAGGGATGAGAGGCCAGGTTATGCAGTCAGGGTAAAGGACAAGTAGAGGTGAGAGGTCGGGCTCTGTAGTCAGTGTAACATGGGAGAGGAACAAAGAGGCCAGACCCTGCAGTCAGTCCTAAGGTAAGAGGAGGTGTGAGGTTGGGCTCTGCAGTCAGTTTGTAAGGAGAGAGGAGAGGCCAGGTTCTCCAGTGTAACAGTGGAGAAGGGGCGAGAGGTCTGGTTATGCGGTGAGGGTAACAGAGCAGGGGAAAAGGGAGGCCAGGCACAGCTTTCTGAGCAGTGACCATAGGGGCCATCTGTGATTCATGGCCGCCATCTTGTGCTTTTTTGCATGAAAAGCGAATGATAAGGGCCTCAGCGGAAGAGCGATTATGATGACTTCGTAGACTATGACTTCTACTTTAGGCCTGGGTTGTTTCCATATAATTAGCTCCAGAGGAACAGTGAACCTTAGAGAATGCCCGGGGAACGAACAACTGTTTACCTTCCTCAGAGGATAAACCTGGGAATGTGCCAAAAGGGAGAAGCTCCAACAAGGGGCGACGATGGGGAATTTCACTGTTGGGTGATTGACATCACGTGAAGAATCCAGCGGAAATCCACCGAACAGTTAAGTGCACACAGGACAAGCAGACCATTCACGGACCACCCGGCCCGTGACTCAAGGGTCTTTGGACAGAGGAGAGTTTAAAAAAAGTGTGTGCCTATGCAGAGTCCGACTGCCTTTGTCTGAGAGGAGACCAGGCAATAGACTCCACGCAGAGACCATGCTTGACTTGGATTTCAGTGTTAATGGGGAATTCCCTCATTCCCTCACATCCCCTCTTGTGGCCCACCATGTAATAACTTGCTTTTATATAGCGCTTCATTCGTACTTCTATAATTCCTAAGCCCTATAAATGACTCGTAACAATTAACCAGTTTATGGTGCTTAATTTCCCATCTTTAGAACTATGAAAGGCTGAGAGGGTCTTCTTGGGGCTCGAATTCCTGACCTGCAAATCACAGCAGATGCCACCAATAAGAGATTAACTCACTGAGCCATCGTGCTGGCTTGCAGGTGCAATGCAAACTCTGTAAACTAGATTTAGGTATATCATGCAATGCAACTCGATTCTCCAGCACCTATGTATAATGCGCAATACCCTTCGTATGTTTGTCACTAAACCCTCAACCTGTCACCTCCCAACCACATCCGGATCCCAAATTACCCACTTGCACTTCAGGTCTCCAAGAGATGTTGGGAAGAAAACGGCAAGTCACTGGACAGTGAGTTAATGAAAATAATGTGCCACAAGCCTGAGGGTGAGATAAGGCCATTTGTCAAAAGCCAGACACCGGGCTCATTGGTTAGGTAGTGTTTTGTGTAGACACACTCCTTTATTGGTAAACAGCATTTTGTTTGGTCTGTAGGGGCGTCCACGGCTTATTGTGGACTTGTGAACTGACAAAGTTTACTAATGTACATGACATGCATGGTATGCGTATATTGTTTTCCACATTTTGAAGAACAGTAACACCGTTATTCTACATTTATTGATTGATTCATGAATTTACACCATGTACAGTAAAACATTTAAGCATATTAATGGATGTGAGCAACGTGGCACAGGCATACCACAAATAGGCCCTAATTCCGATGGTGGGTGGACCGCCCGAGATCCAGGGCATCGGTCTCCTATCCCTGCAATGGAGGCGGTGCCTGCGCAGGCACCGCCATAGGGATTAGGATGTCACTTTCCGACTTCCTTTCGACCGGCATGAAAAGGCACACGGAAGCAGAATTTGGGGGCCCCAAGCAGGGCCTCCATCCCCCGTGGGCCAATGCTAAGTGGGCGTGGGGGCACATGTAGTGCCCCCCGCACACATCAAAGCACCATGTGCCAAGCACCACATGGTGCCTGGCACACGATGCAAGGATGTGCACAAAGTGCCTTTTTCTACTGCGGCTTGTGCTGCGGCCCTTTTCCTGGGCCGCAGCACAAGCGGCAGTAGAAACAAGCATTGGCATAGCCAATAGGTCTCGCCTTTGGGGCCTTATAAGTGTTTAGCCAGAGCTATTGACTTTGCCAATGTCTTCAAGCTGTGCTGTAGAGAAATGTGGCTGCTGTGCAGCATGCTGAAAAGTTATAATAAAAAAGTGTCAGAAGCATTTTTGTTACTTTATGTATGACCAAGAAGGCATTATGTAAAACTGAACGACCATATTAAAAAGTATTTACAATAAAAAATTTCCTCAGTTTTCTTTTGTTGTTGCAATGCTGGCAACTTGTTTCTGCCTATTGCAATGGTTGTTTGTTAAAGCTTTTTTTTTGAGGGGGCATAAACAATCGGAGGGTGAAGGTTGGGAACTAGTACCTGTATTATAACAATAGCAGCGGCCAGACGCTAGGGGAGAATCAACAGATGCCAGATTCCGAGAGCAGGCTGAGGTGGTGCTGAGTGATGCTGAGGTGGCCCTGAGTGATGCTGTGGTGGCCCTGAGTGATGCTGTGGTGGCCCTGAGTGATGCTGTGGTGGCCCTGAGTGATGCTGTGGTGGCCCTGAGTGATGCTGTGGTGGCGCTGAGTGATGCTGTGGTGGCGCTGAGTGATGCTGTGATGGCGCTGAGTGATGCTGTTGTGGCGCTGAGCGATGCTGTGGTGGTGCTGAGCGATGCTGTGGTGGTGCTGAGCGATGCTGTGGTGGTGCTGAGCAATGCTGTGGTGGTGCTGAGCGATGCTGTGGTGGTGCTGAGTCATCCTGTGGTGGTGCTGAGTCATCCTGTGGTGGTGCTGAGTCATCCTGTGGTGGTGCTGAGTGATGCAGTGTTGGCCCTGAGTGATGATGTGGTGTCGCTGAGTGAAGCTATGGTGGTGCTGAGTGATGCTGTGGTGGCGCGGAGTGATGTTGTGGTGCTGCTGAGTAATGCTGTGGTGGCGCTGAGTGATGCTGTTGTGGCGCTGAGTGATGCTGTGGTTGTGCTGAGTAATGCTGTGGTTGCACTGAGTGATGCTGTGGTTGCACTGAGTGATGCTGTGATGGCGTTGAGTGATGCTGTGATGGCGTTGAGAGATGTTGTGTTGGTGCTGAGTGATGCTGTGCTGGCTCTGAGTGATGCTGTGGTGGCGCTGAGTGATGCTGTGGTGGCGCTGAGTGATGCTGTGGTGGCGCTGAGTGATGCTGTGGTGGCGCTGAGTGATGCTGTGGTGGTGCTGAGTGATGCTGTGGTGGTGGTGCTGAGAGATGCTGTGGTGGCGCTGAGTGATGCTGTGGTGGTGCTGAGTGATGCTGTGGTGGTGCTGAGCGATGCTGTGGTGGTGCTGAGCGATGCTGTGGTGGTGCTGAGCGATGCTGTGGTGGTGCTGAGTCATCCTGTGGTGGTGCTGAGTCATCCTGTGGTGGTGCTGAGTCATCCTGTGGTGGTGCTGAGTGATGCAGTGTTGGCCCTGAGTGATGATGTGGTGTCGCTGAGTGAAGCTATGGTGGTGCTGAGTGATGCTGTGGTGACGCGGAGTGATGTTGTGGTGCTGCTGAGTAATGCTGTGGTGGCGCTGAGTGATGCTGTTGTGGCGCTAAGTGATGCTGTGGTTGTGCTGAGTAATGCTGTGGTTGCACTGATTGATGCTGTGGTTGCGCTGAGTGATGCTGTGGTGATGCTGAGTGATGCTGTGGTGTTGCCGAGTGAGAGATAGAGTGAAGATATAATGCCCAATTAGAGAGGGTGGTGAGAGAGAAAGAGAGAGAAAGGGTTTACATAGAATAAAGAGTGGAGCGGGATAGAGAGAGAGAAAGAAGGGGAGAGAGAGTGAATGAAGGAGTTTGAAAGAGAAACAGATAAAGGGGTGAGACAGAATGAAAGGCTAAAAAGATAGAGAGGGAGAGTTAATTAAGTAGAGAGAGAATTAGAGAGGGGAGAGAGAGAGAAGGAGAGAGACAATAAGAGTGGGGGTGTGGAGTTTAAATAGAGTGAAGAAGTGACGCGGAAAAAGTAACCTTAAATATAGCTTTGTGCTTTGCGCGAATAAATATAAAAATAAAAAAACAGAGTGAGACAAAAATACTGGTAATTAGGCTGTGACTCCCAATATAAAACAAATAGCGATATAAGGTGAAATCAACCCACCGAAGCAATATTTCTAACTAGACAAAAAAAAGCTTGCATTTCAATGCTAATCGCTGTTGTTTTTCATGTGACTGTAGTCCAGGGCCGTCAGTTGGTAATGTGAGCTGCTGCTGCGATTGAAACATCAGAGTCCAGAGAGTTAATGAGCCATGACGAGGAAATGAGGAAGAGATAGGAAACCCAGATGGCAGCTGCGCGCGTGCACGCCATCGTGAACGCAAGCTGGTTGCCAGCCGAAAGCCAGTGGGTTTGCACTTCCAAAACCCGCTTACTAAAACTCTCGGCCAGACCAGCGCAAGCGCTGGTGCAGGCCGAGACCTAAAAAGCACTTTCAAACCGCCTGCTTGGCATTCTACTCATAATAGGCCAGGTGGGACCGCCGACTCATTGTCGTCCGACCGGCATCGTAATGAGGGCCTTACTGTTAGGAAAATGACATTGTTGCAGATTGCCATGAGGAGTTGAGGAATGCTTGGTGAAGTCCATATCAGTCTGAAACTTACAGCAAGCATAGAAGGACCCACCCAGCACCCTAAAATCCTTTATTAACTAAGGTCTGTGCTTTCATGGAATATGTAGAGTGTGGGAGATGAAAGAAAAACAACTTTTAAAGTCTACTTTTATATCATACCCCGTAAAAAGGTACACATTGCCCTGCTTTTACAGAGAAGTTGGGAGGGTGTGGAGGCAGGTATTTGAGGGGGAAGCAGCACATGGGGAGTGAGCAAAAACACATGCATTCTCCTGGAGTGCTGAATGAAAAAGAAAATAGTAGTTCCCTGAATGTGAGCAGTGGAAGGACACAAGTCATGCAATCAATAGCATGGTAAAGAAGGTATGCTCCAGGGTAAGTACAAGCACGAGAAGAGGAAGGAAATGCATGGTATAAGAATCAAATAAATGAGAGGGACAATAAAGTTAACCATTGGAAAACAATGGGCTGCACAAAGCCAACAGTAACTTTTTGGTATAGTTAGCAAGAGAACATTTGACAATAGACAGCTAAAAGCTGTCTGTAGGCGAGACCTAAAATGAATACGCTATTCCTGCACTCAGCTGGGAGCAGGTTAGTTGATAAATAAATGAATCTACAATGACCCAGGGTAGTAATTACTAAAGGAATAGTAGTTAAATGATTATTTGTCTCAGATGTGTCAAAGTCATGCACTTTCAAGTAGCAGAGATACAAGAAGTAGCTTTGTATGAGTGTTAATGGGGAGGTTGACTTTTTGTTGCAGTGCTCTGTCATTGGTTGTGAGTACACCTCAGCTGGCTGGCCTAGCTTGGCTGTAAAGCAGTGCTTGTCTTACCTTGAGGAGTCAACCTTCCTCTAAGTAACTAAGGGCCTTATTATGAGTCTGGCGGTCCACGTACTGCCAGACTTGCGGGGGCCCAGCAGTGGCGGTCTTCCGACCGCCCTATTACAACCAGGGCAGTCGGGCCGCCCTGGGGCCACCGTGCAGTCTTAGGCCGCAATATGCTTGGCACCGCCAAGCATATTACGAGTTTCCTCACAGCCACACTTTTCATGACTGTGCGACCGCCATAAAAAGTGTGGTGGTGAAGAAACAAAGGGGGTACAGGGCCCACTTGTGCCTCTGCACCATGGGGTGCATGCAGGGAGGCACATGTTGTGCCTCCCTGTGTGTATGCACCGTAGTGCCTGCACTGCATGGACTGTAGCGGTCCATGCCATGCAGCTACTGATTTTGACGTTCCCATTGCAGTGTCTATTTCATAGACAAATATACATATACGCCAAAGAGCAGCCTCTCGGACAGGAGAAAACTCCTAATCTGGCGGGAAGTTCAAACATGGGTTTGGCGGTCCCGGAGAGGGATGCTCCCGCACGCCAAACTCATAATAAGGCCCTAAAAGTGTTTGTAGCAGATCATGCATTGTCCTCACCCCTCCTTCCATTCACTGACTATTGCTGTATCTCCATCTTTGTTATTAATACTTTTAATACTCAAAACATTGCCACAGGAAACTGCTTCAAGGAGAAATGAATACATAACAAGCACTGCCAAAGCCAATAGGTCTGGTTTCAGAGAACTTACGCAATGGCAGATTTTTAAAAAGAAAACTATTGCAAGTGTTTGCCACAAAAAAGGAAAACAAAAGAAAACACTGCCACCCAAACTTTGCTTCCTTATGCTTGCAGTAAAAAATGTAAACGTTTTTTTTTATCGCATCTAATTTTAATAGAACACTATGGGTGCTTCTAAGGTCGCATGTGTACTTAGAGCAGGCACTGAAATGATTTTCAGCTTGAAGGCTCATACACAGGAAAATGTGATTGCTTTTGACCCAAAGAAAAATATACTATTGGTTTTGAATCGCTTTATCCTGAAGTTTAAATACACAAGAGGGACACAAAAATTAAAAAGGAATAATGAGTGTAAGATAAAAACACAGTGACAGTAAAGTATTGGCCTATCAGCCCTAGCATTGAGATGCACTTTTTTAGGTGGATGTACATGTTTGATGATAAAAATGGGATTGTTCTCAGTGGAAGAGAGCCTATGGCATAATTGGACTGACTTATTGCTCCATACTCTTTGCCATTGTGGGCAGAACCAAAATGTGAAGGACAGTTGAACAGACCAATGGATGAAGAAGGCTGACTGAAAGCCCCTCTATTGATGCATGCATATAAGTATTTTAATTTATGATTCTTGTTTGATTACATGAGGCTGGCGAAAAAGTTATAGCTGTCTCTAGGCCAAATCTCAAAAACAACCCATCAACAGTAGAAAATGATAGACTGTAAAACAAAATACTATATAGTTTTACATTCTAATATTAGACAGACTCATGCTGTCTATGGCACAGGAACTTCTAGAAAAAATCTTTGCAAAATGAATAGAGAACTCAAAACTGCTTTATTGAACAATACACTGTGCTCTCTTGGCCGTATTTTATTTACAGGGTATTAGGGCATAGAAAATCTTCATGAAAGAGCTAATATTTCAACACCTATATATCTCTGCAGAGAGCATGAGTCTACCTACAATCGGCCAAATTGACAAACTGCATTTTGTCGTACGTAAGTAGTACTACAGGGTACTACTAAGGTACTAAGAAATGCAATTCACAAGCCTACGAGTGTAAATTTCCACCTTTGCCTCTCCCACTTTTTCCATTGGGAAGTCCTCACATATATACGTTTACTACTAAGGGCCTCATTATGATGTTGGGTGGAAAGCCATTCGACAGCTCATCGGAGGCTTTCTGCCCGACATCAGAGGTTTCCGTCCGACCGCCGTATGACGATACTGGCGGTCGGAGGGAAACCAGCGGGGGAATACTGCTCAGCTTCCGACAGGCTCATGGAGCCCGTCGGGGTGGCGGTCGGAAATGTAATCCACAAATGGCAGTGGAGCCAGCCTCAGCTTCCGTTGGGATTACAATTTCGCTTTCCGCCTGCCCTTTCATGGCAGTCCGCCCACCATGAAAAAGCAGGTGAAAAGTGACTTTGGGGGCCCCTAGCAGGGCCCCCTTCCCCACTGGCCCTCTACTATGGGGCCTGGGGGCACATGGTGCCTGCCACACGGTGCAGGGATGTTTAAACTCTGCATTTTTTCCACTGCGGCTTGTGCTGCGAGCGGCACCACAAGCCACAATGGAAAAAATACAGGATCCGACCGCCAACACGGCGGTCAGATCATAATCTGGGAAGCGGGACCTCCGACTCCTTGTCGGGCGGTCCCGCTTCCGCTATGATGCCGGTCAGACGCACGTCCGACCGGCATCATAATCGGCCCCTAAGTAGTACATGTGGAACCTGACCTGACGTTCTTGTTGTGGTATTTCCTCAAACTTTTTGCCTTCTCTCCCATTTTTGCTGAACATGTTTTTGTTGACATTAGGACTCTGTGCACTTTCCCCCTGCTCACCAGAGGTAAAGTGCTTGTGCTGTCCCTTCTAAACAAGGTAAAATTGGCCTACACCTGATTGATACATTTAATTTAATTATACGTCCCCCATAAGGTAGGGCGGGTGTGGGGTAAGGTTTTTCTCTCATGCGCAGGATATTCTGAGGGGGTTGTATTCAGTCTTCCTAAGCTTCAAGGTAGCCTCAGGGCCATGCCCTCCCACTGCGTGCCTTCTAAAGGCTGCCTGGCCTGCCACTGACAAAAGCAGCTCACACCTGAGGCTGCATGCCCTGTGTTACCCTAGACAGAGCCAAACCCAGAAAAGGTAGAAGGTTAGAGAAAGGGGGCATCCCCCACCCACAGACTGGCACTGGGAATACAATTGTCACCTTCAGAACCTCTCATTTGAACACTTCTGGACTTGTGGAGGATTCAGAAGATTCAAAATAAGGACTCCCTTGCTTTCTGGTGAGGTAAGACTGGACCTGCTTGCCTTTAACCCAGGATCAATAGAAGTTGCTCCAAGGGTCAGATGGCTGGCCTCCTGTTTGAGCTACAGGGACACAGCAAACTTCCAGAAGCCTCCCTGCTACTACCCAGCTGACCAGCTCAAACTGCACCTGCCTGAACCATGCTGATGGCCTCTGCTGGAGTGAGTTCTAATCCCCAATAGGTTCCCCTGAGGTCCTGGACTTTTGGCTGGCAGCAGAGTGTACTCCTCCTGAACTCCAGGCAGAAATCCAGATATTTTGGGCTCCTCGCAATCACCACTGTCAAACTCCAGCAACGACTGTTCTTCGTGTCAGCAGCAACAGACCGCGTCGACCACCAATGCAAAGATCCAGCGATGACAGACTCTTCGCGCCACAACAGCGACCATCCAAGACACCTGACCTGCTCTTTGTGCCGACAATGGCCTCCTTGCGGCCACTGCCAGTGCACAACTTCACCTGCAGCTCCTCACATGGACTTGGGCTCGAGAAGGTAAACTCTTCAGCAAGGCGAACCTGGTCCCTATAGCTCTATTTGCCCCAGTTCAGCGCAACCAGATAACCGAGAGTGGCACTTTGTGCTTTTTGGTGCTATTTTAACCTCAACAATTCATATCTCCAGTTCTATTGATTGTACTTTTGTCATTTTGGTGTCAATTTATTTATTAAAATTAACTCTATATTTTGCTAACGGGGTCTGGCATTTTTCTTGTGTTGTATTTTCACTTTATTACTATTTGAGAGCTGCATAAATACTTTACACTTTGCCTCTAAATTAAGCCGATCTGCTTTTGTGCCAAGCTGCCAGAGAGTTAAGCACAGGTTAATTTAGTGACCTTTGTGGATCACCCTGATAAGGATTGTGTTTATTATTTCAGTGCGGCTTCCACACCTCCTAAGTAATAACCTATTTTTTTACACCATGCAATTGAGTATTGTATCAAAATGTGGTTGCTTCACATCTACTGTGGAGATTGAACAATACATTTAAGAAGGCCTGATACTCACAACAGTCAAACTTTTTAAAGAAATATAACCTGTGTATAATTATGAGGCTTGATCTGAATCGGAGCAGGACTCCTAGGATCAGAAAAGTAGACTTCTATATTATCGGCAACCAAAATCTAATTTATATTTTAATAAAGCAATCAATAAAACTTTGTTTTGGCAAAAATGCCATGAAGTTTCACATCATCGCTGACCAAGCAGCAAAATAAAAAAGAAATAATCAAAACCTATACAGTACTACAAAAAAAATCAACTTATCGACAAGGAGTAATATACTAGTAGCTCCATAATAGAGCAACAGAATCATCGAAAAATTGTCAGATCACAATAAAAACTGTTCTGACGTACCCTCTTTGGGGGTGGGGGGATCTCTGCGAGTGACAACTAGGGGATATAGCTTGTAAATTCATACAGCTGTCAGGAAGGGAATAACAGATTAAGGCATTTGGCACTTCCTCCTGATGCTCCACATATGCCCTAAGAATTTAGCCACAGCATATGCAAATAAAGGTCTAGGATTTGGTCGTAGGGCCTAATTCCGAGTTTGGCGGTCCATAGGCCCGCCAAACTCATAGTGTAGGTACGGCGGAGGTCAGGGACCGCCGCGCCAGTGGTCCGACAGCTGTATTACAACTACGGCAGTCGGATTGCATTAGGACCACTGTAACCGCCAGGGATGTGTGATCCTTGGCGCTGGCGCAGGGGTCTGAGGCCGCCATGAAAAGGGTGGCGGAGTGTCAACAAAAGGGGCCCTACAGGGGCCTCTGTTGCCTCAGGGCCTTTGGTATGCATGCAGGGGGGAACATGGTGTGCCCCACTGTCTGCATGCACCACCTGACCACCTGTTCCAGCACGGCATGGACTTTACAGTCCATGCCGTGCTGAAACGCGCTGTGGCTGTCCCACAGCCCTGCCTTACTAAGGCTCTCCTGTGAGCCTTTGAAAGGCAGTGCCGTGGGCCAGCCGCTGCAGGACCGCCTGCCCGGATTACAATTTATAATCTGGCAGTCAATCGGCGGTGGAGTTTGGCAGTGTGCAAGGGGGGCAGTGGCGTGACGCTCCCCTACCATAACGCCAAACTCATAATCAGGCCCTTAGTTTTCGCAGGGCTGATAATGTGATTACGAGTACCCAGCAGTCTACAAATTGGTTTGAACCACTTGGCTCGTGGATGGGCGTATGCTAGACAAGCAAAAACTACATGAGCGACAGTTTCCTTTACAGCTTTACAGCAATAGCGTAATACACAAGACAATGGCTTGCGCTGCCAGCTACTGGTTGGTAAAGGTATTAAAAGGGGGAGTGCCAATCCTAAACTGGATATAACATTTTCTGCCGCTTGAGACCAAATTGAAATCTAAATATTGTTCCAGTATACTGTCCGATTTAAAATCCAGAAACTCTCTTGTAAGCCGCCCAATAAGGGATGCGGTAGTCTCAGACTGAGCTACCCATTCCTAATAATGTGTCTTCACAAAATCTTTAGAGGGAAAAGACTCAGATGCAGTATAATCCTAGATATCTCGCAGCCCAATGTCAAACCACACCCACTCACATGTATCCAGGAAATCTTATTGGACTTATCCAGGGTGCTGACTTCCATGAGCGCGTTAGCATGGGGGACAATTCTGGTGTAGACCGGATTCTCCTCCAGAATAGTAAGGGGCGTAACTTAGCCTTGTCTGTGGTAGATTGTCTGCCCATGTCCAATATTAAAGGGTAGAATGGGGTGGTAGGGGGCAAGAGCATTTTATATTTCTAAACCAGGGTGATTTCTGTAAAACAGACGTCCAATTTAAGGGCAGCCAAAATCGATTTTATGTTTCCAAGCCAGGGTGTTATCTGTAAAACAGACTTCCAAATTAAGTGCAACCAAAATACATTTTATATTTCTAAATGAGGTTACTTTCATACTTGCTGGAGACTTGTATATTTCATCCTTTCAAGTATTTCCAACACTGATGTGCACATCTAACCTTTCAGCTGAATAAAGTGTAAGTGCTGAAGAAAGCATGGTAAAATGGATTACTAATCCCTAATTTTAAAAAGATAAGTGGAGGAAGGAAGACATTTTATCAAAAGCCAAGGGGAAATAAAACGATATGTATGAGATAATTCTGTGTTCCTTACTATATACATATGGAATTTCCACAGTACAAGAAGAAACATAAGCTAAGAATGCTGTGCACTATTTTAAACTTGTTGGCAACTGTTTCATACATCTAGAATTTTAGTCAATCAAGTAAGCAGTGATAAATCTCCTCAAAGCATAGAATTAAGGCACGTTTTTGCAAGATTTATAATTTTATAATGGATCATGTTAAAACTACAATGAAAAGTTGGAATATTGTGGAAAAGTATGGATTTTTACAAGCAATAACATTTGCACGTATATTCAAGAGGTTCGCTTTTACAGTGTCCTAGGGACAGATCTCAACGTAAAAACATGAAAAGAATGAGAGAATGTGAATCCTGGAGGACATTACAGTTTATCCCAGTTTTCTTTTGTGACTGGTAACTAATAACATGTTTCTTTTATTGATTTTGATTTTTATTGAAGTACATTGCTTTCTGTTCAATCAACCTACTGACATTTCCTGGTGTCTTCATGTTCTGTCATTGCAGCGTTGTGATTGGCTTGGGGGAGGGGAGGGAGGCTGCCTCCTTCCTGTATGGAAAGGAGAGAGGAGACCGACGCAACGGACGCGGGACCGGAGGAGATGGTAAGTTTAGGTTTTAAAAAAAGAAATTAAATTAACCCCCCCACCCTGTGCGACCACCTTTCCCCCCACCCGCGAGTCATGCCGGCCACGACTGAACACCTCCATTTCCAGATCCAGACCAGCCCCAGAATGACCTTATGTGGAACCCTCGCCTACAGACCACCCAGACCTCACCACTACCATCGCCGGCCTCATCGCGTCTCACGCCATCGCCTCCATGGACTACATACTCATCAAGACCTCAAATTCCACCTCGACAACCTCAGCGACCCCAACTTTGCCACCCTTCTGGACAAGCTTGCCAACCTCGGACTGAAACAGCTCATCACCACCCCCACCCACAAGGCAGGACACACCCTCGACCCCATCTTCGCAGGAGGCAACAACATCCACTTCAGCCACACCACGTAACCTCCCTGGACGGACCACCACTGCGTACACTTCTCTTTCAACAAAGCCACTGACCTCAAACCTACACCACGACCTCCGCGAAGGAACTGGAGCAAGGTCACCGAGGAGCACCTCAACTCCACCCTAATCCACGATCCCCCCCACCTCGACCGACGCCAACTCTGCAGCCAAAGAACTTCACAGATGGATCACCAACTGCGCAGACAAGCTCGCCCCCTCCGCAACCCCGACAGACAGCGCCCCAGGAAGGCCACCTGGTTCACCGCCAACCTCCAAGAATCAAGACGCACCTGCAGTCGTCTCGAGAAGCTACGGAGAAACAGCAAAACCTCAGAAGACCGTACCACCTACAAGAACGCCACAATGGAATACCACCAACTCATCAGATCCACCAAAAGGACCTTCATCCGAAACAAAATCCACGCCAACGCCAGCAACTCCAAGGAACTCTTCAGCATCATCCAGGAATTCACCAAGCCCCCCAGCGAAGCCACGGAAGTCACACCTTCCCAGGACCTGTGCAACAAACTCGGCTCCTACTTCCACCTGAAAATAAGATCCCTCTATGACAAATTCAACAAACAGACACCGAACCCATTTCTCCCCCCAGCAACGTCAGCCAGCCTACCATCTCCTCCTAGACCCCAGTCACCACCGAAGACACCCCATCGACCATGAAAGGCATTCACTCTGAAGCCCCCATGGACCCCTGCCCTCCGCACATCTTCCATAGAGCTGCCGCCGCCATAGCACCTGAGCGACGACGCACCATCAACGCCACCTTCGAAGCACGCACATTCCCCGATGACTGGAAATGCGTAGAAGTCAAGCCCCTCCTCAAGAAGCCCTGAGCAGATCTGACAGACCTCAGGAACTACCGACCCATCTCTCTCCTCCCTTTCATGGCCAAAGTCACCGAGAAGATCGTCAACACCCAACTAACGAACTTCATCGAAGAGAACTCCATCCTCGACCCCTCCCAATCCGGATTCCGCAGCAACCACAGCACCGAGACCGCCCTACTCGCCGCCACAGACGACATCCGCATCCTCCTCGACCAAGGCCACACAGCGGCCCTAATCCTGCTTGACCTCTCTGCACCCTTTGACACCGTCTCCCACCGCACTCTCACCGATAGACTCCACGACGCCGGCATACAGGAAGTCACCCTCGACTGGCTCCGCTCCTTCCTTACCGGCAGAAGCCAAAGAATCAAACTTTCCGAACCCACAGAGATCAACTGCGGAGTGCCCAAGGGATTGCCGCTCAGCCCCACGCTCTTCAACATCTACTAGGTCCCCCTCGCCGCCATCGTCAGACAGCATGGACTCAGAATAGTATCCTACGCCGACGACACCCAACTCAACCTCTCCCTCACCAAGGACCCCCACACCACCAGACTCAGCTTCCAGGAAGGAATGAAGGACGTCGCATCCTGGGTGAGCAGCAGCTGCCTGAAGCTCAACTCGGAGAAGACAGAAGTCCTCATCCTCGGACCCTCCCCCTTTGCATGGAGCAACACCTGGAGGCCCACTGCCCTCTGCATCCCCCTCAAACCCACAGACCACACCCGGAACCTCGGCATCATACTCCACTCCTCTCTAACCATGACCCGACAGATTAACGCTGTTGCCTCCACATGCTTCAACACCCTCTGCATCCTTCGTAAGACCTTCAAATGGATCCCCCCCGAATCCAGAAAGACCGTCACCCATGCACTCATAACCAGCAGACTGGACTATGGAAACGCCCTCTATCCCGGAATCAGCAAACCCCTGCTCCGGAAGCTCCAGACCATACAGAACACCTCAGCCAGACTCATCCTTGGCATCCCTCGACATGAACACATCACCCAACACCTGGGTCTTTCCACTGGCTCCCCGTCGAGAAGAGAGTAACCTTCAAGATACTCACCCATGCCTACAAATGCCTCCACAACACCGGACCCCAATATCTCAATGAAAGAATCTCCTTCCAAGTACCCAAAACAAACCTCCGATCTGCCAACCTCGCCCTCGCCGAAACCCAGCGCATCCGCAGAGCCAGAACCGGGGGAAGAGCCTTCTCCTACATCGTGGCAAAGACCTGGAACGAGCTCCCTATCAACATCAGACGCGTCCCAACTCTGCACACCTTTTGGAAGAGCCTCAAGACCTGGCTCTTCGGCTGACCCGGAGCTGCACCCCCCCCCCCCCCTCCCAGCACCTTGAGACTCTCACGGGTAAGTAGCGCGCTTCACAATTCCCTGATTGATTGATTGATTGATTGATTGATTGATTGATTGATTGAAACCACTCCTCCCCTGCTCTGGCGTCACGGAGCCAGCCCCGCTCTGACTCCCGCATAAAAAAAGAAAATGATAATAACGTCACGTTATTATTTATTTTCTTTTTCTTTTTTGCACTGCTGAAATAGCAGTGGGGCGATGCTCCTCCACCTTAGGGGAGGAGCAGCCACTGTTTAACTCCCAGCTCACAAGTGACCACAGTTGTTATTCTAAGAAACTATTAGTGGCATTATCTATTCCTTTGAAATATACTGTTATACATAATAATGTCTATGGATATAGCTTTATATTTTAATATGTAGCGTGCAATAGAAAGCCCAATATTTTGACAGAATGACGCTAGATTGCTTTGCTTTTGTGGAATTCAAGAGAAAAGGAACGGACAAGGAATGCAGATTAATCTATCTGGAGAAATATAAGAGATGTACTTTGTACTTTTCATTGTTCTCTACTTTCTTTTAATTGCTACTTTGCCATGCCAGGCATCCATAAAAGGATTTGTATTGCATTATGTAAAATATTTGACAGTGTTTTGAGGCTTTTATGTGTGCATTAATGTAATTACTTCGACTGCACGGTGAGATGCTGGCTCCCTGCCTTGCAGTTGCAATCACACTGAAAACACTCACAGGGCCTGCTGGTTGTCTGTGGCTTTCTCCTGCTTAATTGTCAAAGTGCTATAATTTTGCTAAGGCTATTAACAAATCGCAGGTAAATGAGTATTTGATTTCTAGAGGGTAATTCTAGTCTCAGTATCATGATGCAGCAGGGGTCCGTCTGCAAGAACAGCGGTTTTTTTCTTGTAGCAACATAATTGCTTTTTTTGGTTTACTTACCAACGATTATTGTTACTTTTTATTTTGTTCAAAATATATTGTTTACAATTTTCAGTGAACACATTAAGGGCATGCCAAGACTGAACAGGAAATTCTTTTATGGATACCCAACCCATGCAGTGCATCTGGACTTGAAACATTCTTGCAGAAGATAATGCAGACAGAATACGAGTGAATTGAAACTGAAATACTGAAAATGTAGAACAGAGAGGCTGTCAAGGAACTGCTGTGACGAAGGAGTTAGGCAAGTACTCAACACTAGCTCAAACATGAATGCCATAAGGGAGGCAGGGATCTGTCAATTTAAACGACTGTTGCTCATTTTATGCATAATCATTTCAGCCCAAGTCCAGGAGGATGTCCTTCCAAGAAGCAGGATTCACTGAGGACCCAGCTCTTGGGATCATTGGAGTGATGCTTGGCTTTCTTGGGGGCACAACAGACAATGCCTCTCCAGATGTACATAACCAAAGCCTTCCTGGCGTGAGAGCAGAGTAGAGCTGTGTCTTTCCAGGTGTTGGACTTGGCCCTTTTTCTGGGTTATCCCCAAACATTTTGCCTTCTTCCTCCTATTTTTGCAGACCTGTTTATGCTGGCTTTATGACTCTAGGCACGTTAGCACTGCTAACCAATGCTAAAGTGCATATGCTCTCTGTCGAAATTGTATTTGTGATTGGCTTATCCATGATTGACATATTTTATTCACTAGTAAGTCTCTGGTAAAGTGCACCAGGTGTTCCCAGGGTGAGTGAATCATATGCTACTAGTGGGCCTACAGCACTGATTGTGCCACCCACAAGAGTGGCCCTGCAAACATGTCTCAGCCCTCTCTGTGCAGTGTCTGTGTGTGCAGTTTTAAACTGCCATGCCGACCTGGAAAGTGCACTCACTTGCAAGGACCAGACCTTCCTTTTTACTACATGTAAGTCACCTCTATGGTAGGCCCAAGACAGCCCCTTGGGCAGAGTGCAATGTATTCAAAAGGTAGTGCATGTACTGTTATGTTTTACATGTCCTAATAGTGAAATACTGCTAATTTAGTTTTTCACTATTGGAAGGACTATCTCTCCCATAGGGTAACATAGGAATTGCCTTTAAATATATTTTAAGTGTAATTTCCCATTGGGAACAAATAAAGATTTGGAGTTTGTGGTCCCTGAACTCACACTTCAAAAATACATCTTTTGGTGAAGTTGGTTTTTAAATGGGTTGTTTGAAAATGCCACTTTTAGAAAGTGGACACTTTCTTGCTTAACCATTCTGTGCCTCTGCTTGCCTGTGGAATCCATGTCTTGGATAGGATGACAGTTGGGCTCTTGTGCATTCACTCTAGACAGTTACACAAAGGGAACTGAGGTGGGCCTTGCATATTCTGATGGGCTGTCACCAGGTTGATGGGCCTTCTTAAGCTAGAGTGGTGGGAGGAGTTGTCACTGACACCTGATTAGGGCTGTGCCTGACCTCACACAAAGCTGTGTCCACCCCTTGTAGAGTGGAGCCAGGTCAGAGAAAGGCAGGGTCTTGTGCACTACAAAGACTTTCGTTTTGAAGTTTGTCTACTTCAAAGGAAGAAAGGGGTATAAGTATTGGACCTCTGACACCCCAAAACAGAACTCTTCTGGACTGAGGACATTCTGCCAGGAAGAGCTGGATGCTGTAGGAGGGACTGCCACTCTGCCTGTTGCTTTGTTGTGCTGGCCTGCTGCTTCTGTCCTGGGAGTGAAAGGACTGGACTTTGCTTTCTGTATCCTGCTTCCAAGGTTCTCAAAGGGCTTGTGCGTGCTTGTCTCCTGTTAAGATGTCTCAGGGCTATCAAAGACTTCTCATACCAGTGCCTGGGCTCTTCTGCTGAGAATCCTGGCTTGCCAAGTGGTGCTACATCTAGTTCCCTGGTGAGAAATTTAGCGGAGGAGCCGCCCCTGGAAAATCCACACATCAACTCTCAGCGCCTGTTTTCGCTATGCAACACTCCGTGCGGCTAAAAGAATCGAGGCAGTGCCTGATTGTGGCTGAAAAATCACTGCAGCCTAAGTCCCAAGCAACGTATCACCGAAGCCGTGGCACCGGCTCCGACTCTGACATAGCCCCTGCTTCACCGCTGAAGAATCAACGCATCACCTGCTTCGCGGCTGTGGAATCGGTGCATCGCCACCGTCGCATCAGCGCAGCGCATCTGAGTTTTTGACGCATCATCTCTCAACGCCGTCTCTTCATTCACATCGGGCTGCAGTAAGGAACCGAGGCTGCATGTCCAGAGAGCGACGCATCACTTCCCATTCCAGTAAGGAACCAAGGCATCACCTCCCCTGACAGTAGGGAACCAACACATCACCTCCCCTGCCTAGCAGTAAGGAACTGGCGCATCACCTCCCCCTGGGAGTAAAGAACCGACGCATCGCTTTGCTTTTCCCGTGCCTCACCTCCCTTGCGCCTGTTTTCCTCTTTGAACTTTGATGCATCCAAGGTACTTTGTGCTAAAAGAAACACATCCATAGATTTCAATTGAGTGAACTTATTTAAACTTTGAAAAGTGATATCTTGATTTGTCTATGTTGGGTTTTTGTTATTTTGGCCCTGTTTTATTCAGATAAATATTGACTATGTTTCTAAACTGGTGTGGTGTCCTTTTGTAGTGTTGTCACTGTGTTACTGTGTGTGTATGTACAAATGCTTTACATGTTGCCTCTGAGATAAGCCTGACTGCTCGTGCCAAGCTGCCAAGGGGTGAGCAGGGGTTACAGCTAGCTGTGTAATCCCATTACCCTGACTAGAGTGAGAGTCCCTATTCGGACAGGGTGCAAACCACTTCCAACTAGAGACTCCATTTCTAACACCAGGTTATGGTGATTGAATTGTAATGTCCTGTGTTTAGGGTCATAAGTATTGCAGAGTCTTGTCAATTTGGTGCTCCCAAAGACTCCAGGCATTGGTACCTTTAATGGGATTCAGTGACAATGAAATAAACCCCATCTTCAGACGGCAGTGGTATAAAAGTCAGGATACCTTATGCTACTGTATAATATTATATTCTTATGCACAGAACATGATCAGGCTCCCAGACCAAAAGCAAGCCTGGGAAGCTGAACTATGAATGGTGTGTGGATAGAGAGAGTCGAGAGGATTTTAAAATCATTATCTTTAGGTAGATTGGCCTGCCACATACGTGGATTCATCTAAATGGTCTTCCATATCTTTTTCCAAAAAGGTGTGGTTGTCTGTGCAACTAAAAGTAACTTGTTGCAAATTGGCAGTGGGCGATATAAGGTTAGTTTGCTAATTATCACCAGTGTCCTCAAAAGTCAGTAAAGGAGAAAGACAGACTGTGAGAGTGAGGATTTACTATGCACATTTTAGTTTTCAAATGTTTTTACTACTCATTATTTCTTCTTCCCAACTGTAAAGCTCCTGAGGGGCAAAGGGTAGGGAATGTGCTGGTTCTCTTTTCAAGAGTTGTTTCCACAGGGCCTCTCCATGTTGCTCCTTCCTCCTTACTTTGCACACACAACGCATCAGAACTGGAAATCCACTCTCATGTTTGGGAGCCTTGTATTACCCTTTAGCAGTAGAAGGCATTGTTTGTTGTTCCATATTGTTATTTGTCTGGAAGATTTCCTTTGGTTGCTCTGGACTCTATGGGTCAAGGTCCAATCTCCTCACAGGTCAACCAGCATCACAGGAATTCAGATTTTGAAATCTTAAAACTCTTGCAAAGGACTTTGAATTCTTCCCATATGTGATCCCAAGTTAATGTCCTTCTAGGTAGCTTGTAAGTATGCCTCTCTTAGGGTTGTTAGTACTTCAGCTTGGTTCCAGTGGGAAGCATTAATATTGGGTAGAAAGGCTTTATTAATTGCTTTGTGATATGGACATAAAGGTTTCAAGCCAATATATTTGAAGCTGATAGTCATGTAAGAAAATAATAGTGAATTAGATGCATCCTGCCTCTACATTACACAATTAATGGTATTAAATGATGGCACTGTAGCATTAGATTGTATTCTGGAATATCATAGAAGGAATATCGAGTGGCCCCCATATCATGATCAAAATATCTGATACGATCTGACCCCCACTTGTCCCACAGAACCACAGGGGTCAGATTTCTAAACCCCTAGTGCAATGACTTGGTCAATATGAATTAGAAATCCATTTGGACTACAACCCATTGAACAAAACTGCTCAGGAAATGTCTACTGGTATGTATCAGTCCCATAAGATGATTCAGCGAAACACTGGTATTCCAAACCATCTTTCGTAAATTAATAACACTCTCAAATTAGCACTAAGGAACAGGATATGCATTTTAAAATGTTTATTTTAAAATCCAAATGATCAAAATGTGAATGGTAACCACACAGAATGCAAAAACAAATGCAAGTCAAATTAGTAAATAGCAAGCCTGTGTTTGAATTTATTAAGATAGATTGCACACATATCTCTGTTGTCGTTATGAAATAGCAAGTCAGCTATTCTCTATCCAAGCCTGGTCGGGGCTGGATAGAAGCAGAGACAGGATGAAAAGCACTTCTGCTCGTGGTCTCCGATGTCGCCTCTATCTGGGCCTGGTTGGTGCTGCACACCTGTGTGATCTCTGGTGTGATCATCCTAGCATAAAGTCCCTCTTTGACTATGGTTAGATACCTCAGTTTTTATATCATTTGACTGACAAAATTATCTTACATTATAAAAACAAATATAAAGCTTGCACACACTTAAGCATCAAAAGACTAAACAATCATATTGCCAAATGTGTCATCTAGATTATTATATTGAACATAGGCAGCCAGCATTATCAGCAACAAAACCATGTAATCTAAGACTGTAGGCAGACATGATGAAAACATTTCTGCATCTTGAAATCTTCATACTTTCCTTAAAAGAGATAGAAGAGTCTGAAAATTGGCACAAAATAGGAATAGTGGAGAGCTTGATAGTAGCAAATGATGGAAATAGAAAAGCTGGAATGGGAACTGTCACAGTGTTCAGGACATATTGAAAACCGAAATATCGAGGCAGTAAATCCACAGAGGGAGGTACAGATTTACTGATCTTAACTCCACATCTACATACCTTGGAAATATTTACACTAGCTACGGACAGCTAAAGGCTCTTCACCGCATCCAACTAAAGGTGCCTTCGTCTAAGACAGGCAGAGGCCAGATGGATTTGTAGATTGCGGGCAGTGGAATTAGGCCTTAACTTAGATAAAGAGCGTCAATGCTTCTTGGAGTGATGACTTGCGATATTAGGACTCCTGCCAAGAAGTTTTCCAAACATGCTCCATAATGGTGCGTCTTTGAGTGGTAGTTCATAATATGTTTATCTGTTTGGCTTTAATTGCCCGTGATACAAACAGAATAGCAGACGTCGTAGATATCTAAGTTAGTATATCAATTCCTAGTGATAGTTCGGAATACGTTTGTCTGTTTGGTCTGTTGGCTGTAATTGCCAATGGTATAGACTCAATAACAGATGCTGTAAAGCTCTAAGTTAGGATACTATTTCCTAGTGTTAAATTTCTTTGCTGTTGTTTACATTTTGTACTATAGTGCTGATCCACATATTGATTTTCTTTTTATAGGTATCCAATTCATTGCTTCAAGATGGCGGCTGTGGTAAAGAATAGAGTATGTAAATTGGGGGTCCAGATGACACGCAGTTGAGCGATGGCTCACAATGTAATAGTTGTTTGTCCTCCATAACTGCCCGCTGTAGAGATCTAAATTAGGGTATTATTTCCTAGTGATGAAGCTTTTTGCTGTTGTTTGCATTTTGTACTATATTTCTTTTTATAGATATACTATTCATTACTTCAACAAGGCAGCTGTGATAAAAAATAGAGCCTGTAGATTGGTGGTCTAGATGACGTGCAATTGAGCAACGGCTTACAATATAATAGTTTTTTGCTATCAATAACTGTCTGCGATATTAATTGTAGATAATATAGTATTTGATTAACTTAAACGTTTCTGGTGGTCAAATGTTTCCAGTTGCTTGTATTTTGAATAGTAGGGTTGATTTCTGACTTGACCTTTCCCTTACATATATTTAAGTGATTCTTTCAACATGGCGGCCGTAATTTGGAGTAGGGCACGTGGACCCATTGTCATGATTGATGTGTTATGTGGTTGGTGAATGTGTACTTAAATAGTTTGGGTATCTTGGAAGCCTGTTCGGCTGGCTGAATTTAGTTGACTTGGGATCCGCAGAATGCCGGACATGGGTATGTATGAGATTGGGAGCTCTGGGGCATGTTTAGTTAATAGTGACATTACTTCTAAACTGAATGTAGTGCAAGGGTGGTATGTGCTGGTACATTTTATAATTATGAATACGGGGATTGCAAATCATTATTGGATTGAGAACAACAGCATTGTTTTGTGATTTAGGTTAGTATAAACATTGCACTGTAAGTGATTGAACAGGAATAATTTTTCAATAATACTGTGCTAAAATGTGCAGAAAGGCACTATTCCAAGATGGCTCTCTAAATAAAATCTGTTTTGTTATTACATGAAAATGCCGACAAGGGTTGAATGAGTTGTCAGTGTTGGTTTGTTGGGTGTTGGGATTAGATATTGGAATTACTTGTCATTGCAGCTCAGAATAGAGTTTTTATGAGTGATTTGTAGTACTGGATATTAAAAGCCAGTTTGAAATGACTCCTTCAGTTTCAATGTGAGTATGGCATCAGCTTTAATATTATGAGGAAGATTTGCTAGGTCTAAAGCCTGTGTATGGATTTAGGGGAATCTCAAGTTACAGTTGTTTAAAATACCATTTGGTTGATTTAACTTTTGTATGTTTAGACCTAGTTTACACAATTATATAGGCATATCTATACTTTCCATATGGTTGATGTTAAATTTGTTTTTTGTTTTTCCCCCCAGGTATTCCTGTACTCACAGCACCAACATATAATGATGTATGCAGCTATTAATTAGATGATTATTTTGTGCCAACACTGATGTATCAATTGGCTCTCAAAATAGAGTACTCGCCCCTTTGTATTTCATTTACATCATATAAGGTATTTAAAATTATGAATATATTCTAGTTTAGTTCATATGACCAGATGGTGTTTTCACTCAGGTGATGTTAATGGTACAATTTCAGGACATGCCTTTGGCTTTCCAAAGAGAGTAACCGCTTAATGGTTTTTCCTTAAATCACATAAGGCCTTTAGATTATGACCATAATAGTAGTGAATTTACTCGGTCATTTATGAATATTTGGGGATGTTTATTTTATTTTTATTTTTTATCGAGTTTTGTATAGCACGAACTTGACCTGAAGGCATCAGAGCGCTTTACAGAGTTAGCACAGCAGCAATTGCATGATTTACATAAAGAGCAGATAAGAGTACATAATAACAGTAAAAAAAAAGTTTACGGTAGACAGTAGGATAAGTGAGTGGTATAGCAGCAATTACACAGGATACATAACGAGTAAATATAAATAGATAGTAACCATATATAAATGAAGTATACAACAGACAGTTGGATCTGCAAACAATATAGTTCTGAGGTAGTTGAGGTAGGAAGTTGTGATGGTGGGGAGAAGTAGAGGTACTGATGTTCCCCAGGGTAGCGATACTCAAAATTTAAATGGAGGGTGTGGAACATCAGGCCAATCGGTTCGATTAGGGGGGAGGGTTTAGGTATTTGTTGAGAAGAAGAAGGTTGTTTCTTCTTGAAAGGAGGGAAAGAGTGAATGTCACATAAATCCTGAAGCAGCGAGTTCCAGATTCTGGGAGCATTCCCGGCGAGGGAGCAGGTGCATAATTTTTCGTTCTTTCTTGAATTTAGGTGGAATCAGGAGTAGACTGTTAAAGCTTTGATGAGGTCTCTTTTGGCCGTCTTTTGATAGTTTGTCTGTGAGGTAACCTGGTTTTTCAGTGTACAGAACTTTGTGGGTTAGTGCAGGCAATTTTGAGTATACCTCTTGCCTCGATTGGTAGCCAGTTGAGTTTCTTAACAGTGGGAGTGATGTTGAGGATGTAATTAGAAGATTTGGAAAGAGAGAAGGTAGAAAGTGTGATGAACATACATTTCCCTATTGATATTATTTACTTTGGCAATAAATTGTTATGTGTTTGCTATTTCCTCCCGCTTGTTACTATGGAAGTTTTTAAAGTATTATTAAGAATGATGGAATATGGTTATCAGTTGTGAGATCAGTTACATGTTGATTGTAATATATGATCCTTTTAACGAAAATGAATTAGATTTGTCATGTATTGCTTAGGTTCTGTAGGTCTGTCTTCCCATCTATTCTAGGATGGGTATGATAGATGAATTTGTCACAGTAGATTGTCACCTATATTAATTACACTTTGTAAAATACATTTAACTTTTATAATTGTACATTGATATTTTTTTGAAAATTAAAGCCCTGATAAAGCTCAGATATGCCTTGGAGATATATATCATCCTGGTGCACAGATGTGGAGAAAATCTACACATGTACCTGTTGATATTTTGGTTCTCGATATTGCAATATTATGACCACTCGATAGTTCTTCAGTAGTATTCCAGACCCACACCTTACCATGGCCTAACCCAAAGTGTTGTAGCTCTAAAAGGAGCTTTAGCAGCTGTGTGCCATCAGTATTCATGAAAACATACTTCAGCTTTACCTGTTCCCTGTTGAAGACCTATTGTGGACAATACCTTACTTATGGAGAGTTTTGGGTTAGCCCATTGCTTTCCATTGATTAGGTTTCTTCTCAGCCTCATTTGCTTGCTTCTTATTCTATGGCTTTTCTTCCCCTACAATCCTTTTGATTGAATGACTTGATCCTTTCACTGCTCACATTCAGGGAGCTACATATTTAATTCTGTCAGCATTCCATGGGAGCCCGTCTGTTTTCATGTTCTCTCGTTTTAGTGCTGCTTTCCCCCTTCAAATATCCATGCCATGGCTCTCTGCGATGCTCCCTCCTCCTCCCGAGTCTAATCATTGCTTCTCTACCCCTTCCTGTCTATTTTTTCTGTCTATTCTTCTTCTATTTTTGCCCTCCCTCCCGCCTCAAGTTTCTGTGTTGTTCCCATAACCCCTCCAACCATTACTGCTGGCCCCCAGTGAGGACTTTGCACCCCACCCACTTCTCCATTACTCCCCCACCACTCCTGTCGTGGTCTTGGCATTCTTTAAACACACTTTAGTTCACATCTGAATAGATTTTTTAATTACCCCACCAAGCTTGGCATTCACTATTTCGGAACGCTAAATGAAGAAAAAAAAAACACAATGGTGGCCACATCATGACATATGCACGTGCACGCTTGGTGATGCATGCGCAAGTGTATGTCATCAAACCAGCCTGCCTTTGTGTCATGATGCATACTTGCATGTGAGTGATGATGCATGCATGCATAAACGTCATTATGTACGTTGTTTTCACCAATACTGCACACCATCAGCAAAAAGCACTTTTCTCCCTTCTTTCTGATGCTGAACAGCATCAACAAAAAGCACTTGCAACGCAAATATGTCTGCATTGCCAGCCAAAAGGCATGGTCTATTGGACTTGCCAATGATTGTTTTATTGTGTTGTCCTCTTAGTTACAGAGAGGGCAAAGTAAGTTTTGTAAGATAAAAAAACTTTAGAAATTAGTGCCTCAAAGGATTGCAAGTATGAAATTGGTTGTGGGAATATTCTGAGCAATTTATTGGACCCCTGCAACTACTTCACGATTGCATGGGATCATTCATGGTTATTAATATTGTAAATCCTAAATTCAAGGGGGTGAGGACACTCCACAATGTTATCATAATATCTGTACCCCAGTAGACCTTTCTTTAGGCCACTGTTAAAACCGCACTGTTGATGTTGGGGAATGGCAGCACATTAAAAGCTTTGCTTGGATGTGTGCAGGGCTGGACAGGTCTTTTATTCCATCAGACATTTCCCGGTGGGCTGGACCCCTTGGGCGAAGGTTTTGAATGTTTATGGCAGTTCATGGCATGAGTGAGGCTTCAAGAAAAGAGAACTAAAGAGGGGAAAGGTACAGAGAAAGCAATCAAAGGGGGAGAAGATACAGAGAAGAGAAGAGGAAGAATTGCTGGATGGAAAGAAAGAGATTGTGCGAGTAGGTAAAGGTAGTGTGGCTGGTTTGAGTTTTTTGCCAGGGCTGCTTTTGGTTTCCCAGTCCGGCCTGCAATGTACCACAACTCATCTTGCATGTAAAAGGCTCAATGTCACCATAACTTCATTATTAAAAACATTTCCGTCTATTCTTGTGCCATGAGGTGGGTCAGTGTGCAGGACTCCACTGATAGTGTGCCGTAGTACAATATTTTCCCCGTAAACAAGCATTGGTAATGCATCTGTTTCGCCTATAAAGAGCTGTTTTCATCAATCATCGTCCGGGAGAAGAAAAGAGCTCCCTGACAGATAACACGTGAGTGGAGAGGATGTGGCACAGGGGCCAGAGCTGTGACTCGAGAGCTGGGGATCCTGGTTTGAGTCTCGGTGGTGCCGCGCAACGTCCTGTGATTCTATGCAAATCTCTTCAGGTGATAAATTGTTATAAAAATATGCTACAAGAGAAAAAGGCAAAACTTTATGAAAATATAGTTTCACCAAGTGGCTGTTAACAGTATTTCGGCAGCGGGAAACTGATAAGAGAAGTTGAGGAGGAACAAGCATTGGTAAATGCAGGAAAATATACTACAGCCAATAGAAATGGAGGAAAGGTAAGTGGCACGCACAGGAACCAATGAGAAGAGAGGAGGTGGGATGTAAGTCCCTTTTAAGTTTATATTAAAAACAATAGATTTATCAACCACAGCGCAAGCACTCTGCAGGCGAAACCTAAAAAGAAAAGGCGTATCTTTTTTGAAGCTACGAGGTATTTTCTGTTGTATGATGACCCAGGAGGAGAAACAATCCCATAGTGAGCTGGGGTAGGAATGGAGGTGATTTACACAATGGGTGAGTGGACTTTTCAAGGACCCTTTTCCCGATATGATTAGTGCAGTGTTTGATTTACAATGTTTGAAAGAAATTGAGCTAGGTGTTTTAGTAAAAGGGCAAAACCCCTTTGGACGGAAATTTCTGATACATTCTTTTAATATTAAAAATATACCGAGTATAGTATTTGTGACTTTGATTGCTAATTGAAAATTAACCCACAATTTAGCTAATCCGGCCCCAACGTTCTGGTACCACATAAATTGCTATTCGAACTGCAGTTCTAGAATATTCGGGGCAAGTGCTTGTCAAAGATGCAAAAGATGTTCTTTTTAGGTCTCGCCTACGCAGCGCGCATGCGCTGCATAGGAAAAAAGACCTTTTGCCATCGCTTCGGCTTTTCAGCCAAAAACGTGCACGCGTTCCATTGCCTTCAATGGCAACGCGTGCACGTTTGGCAATTCACTTGCGGGAGCGAGCGGCGCCATATGGTAGCAATTATCGCTCCTGGTGCTGCTCGCTCCCGCAAGTGAAACGCTTTCACTTTTTTTTTTTTTCTTTTTGCGCGCGCGCACACAACTCGCGGCCGCACGTCTTGCTTGTTGCGCGGCCAATGCTTGTTTTCTTTTGCTTGAATCCAGGTTCCCATCGTCTCCGATCTTCTCCTCCTCTGTCACTTCCTCTGCTCCATTTCTGCTCGTAACTCCTTCTCTTTCCAGCCAAGAAGAGTCCTCCCCAGTGTGTCCGTCTTTCTCTCTTTTTTCCCACCTCCCTTCCTCCAGCTACCGATCCATTTGTCCTTTTATTTTCAGGTCACCTGAACGTGGTATGAACGGCATTGAGGGGCTGCGTCCCTTCCTGTCAGAAGAGCTTCTTTTACTTTCCCTCTGTCGTTCCTCACAATATGAAGAATAAAAACACATCAATATCAATTCTTCACCTCCCAGTTGACAGTCGGCACTTCACTGTAAGCAGGCGGGGCACACAGGTCATTGAAAGAAGGGTTTGTGGGTGACACCGGAGGTGAAGGCTGGGGCCAAAGGCATGTCCTGGGCTAATGAGGGATAAGAGGCAGTGAGCAGCACTGGGGCCATAGAGATATATTTCAGTGGGTCACGGCAGATGGCTATGTGACTCAAATTACTGCAAACATCTGTTTTTCTCTGTAAGTCCCAAATGTAAAAAGTAAAGACACAGTGAAAGTAGCACTGTCTAGTGGTCGGGCTTGGAAGCCATGACACACAAAGGGAGAGGCAGCATCTGCTTTTACCAGCAGCTCTCTGCAGCCAGGAAGAGCTGTGGCACTTTCTATCATCTATAATTTTTCAACCCAAGACACGTCCTCAAGGAAATAAATGCAGTTCAGTGTCTTCAAGGGAGGCTGGCACCCATCACCCCTGCCTCCCAACCTGTATTCCTGCATTTCACTCTGTATTCCAGCTTCGTACCATGCGTGCCGCCATCCTACCCCTGGACGAGATCCCCTTCTGCACCATACACTACCCCTCTGTGTCCCCTGCACTGCAGTTTGCACTGCACTCTGTGCTCCACTTTTGCACCCTGCGTTCTCAGCTCTCCATCCCCACGTACTGCTCTGTCCCTCCCTTCATCCTGATTTCCTCTTCTTTGCACTGTGCGCTTGCCCTCACTGCACCTGGTATTCGCGAAGCACACTGTATTTCCTTTCGCACCCCTTTTTGCCCCTCTTTGCACCATTCATTCCCCTCCCCACACACTGTGATCCCTCTCTTTATAGCCTGATTACCTCTTTTCACACTGCACTGCCATTGTTCACATGCTGCCCTCCTGCTTTGCCACATGGCGCCCTCTTCTTACCCTGCACTCCCACCCTTGTAACCTATGCTCCCCTTGAACCCTTCACTCTCTCCCTTCTGATAGTGTGAACAGCCGTGCATACTTCCTTAACCTAAGAAACAGTTACAGGAAAAACTCTGGACATTCACAGCATGTACAGAGGAGGTGCAAGATTCCTTGTGTGGGGGAAATATCTATCCACCCATGCGCTACCTCTTCTGTATACTGCTCTTTTCCAACAACTTTTTAATATACAAAAAACAAAATGCTTGGCAGCTTCCTTTCTCTGCATTCTAGTACTTGTAGCTGTGTTTCTTTCCTCTATAGTTACTGTGACACACTCAGCCCTTTCCACACTAGCCAGAGGCTGAGACCTGTTCCCTGCAGGGCTGACACTTCCTGGGCGCAGGTGACTGGGTTGTACGTGTGACAACAGAACAACAAGCATGGGCATAGCCAATAGGTCTCGCTTTTGGGACCTTATAAGTATTTGGTTATGCAGCACAATATCCTTGGTGCAACAACATCAACTGTTGCATGGGTAAACACTTATAAGGTCCCAAAAGCGAGACCTATTGGCTATGCCAATGCTTGTTGCATTTGTCAAAGATGAAATGCATGGTACTCTTCACCACACCTTAATCTATAATGGTTATTGTTACTATGATGACTTTAATTAGGTCTACCTAAAGAGTTGTGCTTATAAATCATTTGACCAATAGTTTTCAACCATAAGAACTAACACTGATGGAACATTTGTAGACTTGTGCAGAGCTCTTCTACGCTCATGTGCATTTGTATGGAGAGACTTTTACCTGGAAGGTTACTGTTCTCATCACACTGCTGCTAAACCACAGATCCTCTAGTGGGGCGTAGCTATCCAGCACTGCATTGCCCTCTATGAGAGTTCTCAATTAACAGTAAAAGTATTGATAACAGCAGCAGAACACGTCATGGCAATAAAGTTATTTACATTAAATCGAGGCCTTTCCTTCTCAGGAAAACACTAAAAAGGCTGCCTTCAGCATCAAAGAGCTCCGTTGTTTAGGGCTGACATTCCTTAATGCAGAGTATCCTACTTCTTTTGGGGGGGGGGGAGGGGGGGGACGGTAGTGGAATTGGCCAGGCAAAACCATGCCAGTGTTTCACTGGGAGGATAATTATCTCCCCCCTTTTGAGTTATGTTACATGACTTCTAGTGAGTTGGGTACCTAACAGTCGCGGCTCGCAATTCTCGCGGGTGGGGGGGGGTGGGGGTTGTCGCACGGGGTTTACAGCGAGGGGGGTAAAATAAAAATAAAACTTACCTGACCGGTCCCGCGCCGCCTCTGCTCCTGGGCCGAGTCCACATTTTCCTGCTCCTGAACAGGAACAGGCATCCTCCCTCCCCTCCTGTAAGCCAATCACAATGCTGCAATGGCAGCGTTGTGACTGGTGCAAAGTCCCGGACAGCGCCCAGCCGGGCACCTGTAGGGAGGCCATTTTCTTTATGTAGGCTGCATGCAGCCTACATAGAGAAAATGTAGA
This sequence comes from Calotriton arnoldi, assembly GCA_963921515.1. NCBI lineage: Eukaryota > Metazoa > Chordata > Amphibia > Caudata > Salamandridae > Calotriton > Calotriton arnoldi. Next base: position 500,949 of record CAWUFW010007908.1, read on the forward strand.
GTGCGGATGACTGCTTTGGTCGGCCCCAGAGCCGACCAAACCATCAGGGTACTCAGAGTGGTGCAAGCCACTCCTCCCCGACCCGCCCACCCGGCCGCCCCCAACCAGGCATATCCTCCCGCCCGCCCCCAATCAGGCATACCCCTGCCTTCTGCTTTCTCGCAGCGCGAGAAGCAAAAAATAAAGTGGTATTTAAAATACCATTTTATTTTCTGCTTCTCGCACTGCGAGAAAGCAGTGGGGCGGTGCTCCTCCGCCCTAATGGAGGAGCGACCCCTGGTACCTAAGGATTTAGGCAAACTACAAAAAGTGTTGAGAATTTACACTTAGAGTGCTTAAAACGTGTGAAACTCGACTACAAACGCCTTACGGATTTATGTAGCTGATGGCAAACAGGCCAGGTCCACAAAACTGAAATGCAGAGGGGTAGCTATTAATAGTGCACCAGTAGGAGTGGCACTTGGGCCTAGTGGTTGCAGGGGGCCACTGCACCCAAACTATAGTTACTCATCCCAAACCTGCTCCTGCTGCTATGATCTCCAAATAAACTCTTTCTAGACCCTTCCCTCTTCTATCCCTCCACTATCCTTTTCAATCCGACTAACAGACTCACATGTGCACCGCTCAAATTAATTTCATATCTCCCTATACTAATTCACCACTAATCCTGTTTGGGTTCCAGAGTAGCGTGCTGCTCGCGGAAAAGCGTTTTGACGCCTCATCAGGGGCAGCAAGTGCTTTATAAGTGCAATTACAATTACAATTAATGCAGAAGGTACAGTTGCACCAAGACACAGAGATGTGAGGGATCCACAGCACCCCAATTATAGTTGCCTTCTCCTACCTAGCACAGAGGTGGGAAGATTTTCTTTGCTTGCATTAGGGCCCCTGACACACTTCCTGAGCCACTTCCGACTAGAATCCTCAGGGGTTGAGAAAGTCTAGATCAGTTTTATTTTACTTCAGGGGGAGGAGTCGTAAAGTGCTGCAAACTACCCCGTGGTAGCCACAGAATGCTTCTGGGATCAGAAACACGGATGTGGGACATTGGATGGGAGTCTTGGATCAATTTAGTTCCGCCCAGGGCGCTGTCTGTGGAAAGGCCGGCCCTGCACATAGTCCTTATACGTTATGGCAGACACAGAGAGCTATGCATGGTTCCAGCATCAGCAGTTGCCGTATTCCACCTGGCCAGTAGAGGTCGCTCATGACATCACACGCATGCTCTCCCTCCAGGAACGGAGGTTGGGCGATTGTTAAAAACAGTCGCGGCATGTTCCACAAAATGTTAGAATGAAAGCCTGAGACGATGGAAGGCCTGAGCTGGCGGGAGGCCTTTTCACTCTAAGACGGAGGAGGACGGCACTTAATTAGTGGCCTTGAGGCTTGCAGGGAGTGAAATACTTGGAAATGTTCACAGTGTCTAATTGGGAAAGGACGAGGGAGGAGTCAAATTGTCATTCCGACAAGTTGGAAGGCCTGTGTTGCTAGGCAACAGTTCGGTCTCCATATGGGCATAAAAGCGAGCTCCATCTTTCTCAGCTGAAATATTTATGCGCCGGTGAAGGCTTCATTCATCGTGTCAGCATCCACGGCTGGTGTGTCTTCGCGTTTATGTAAATGCCGTGAAGATTTGCTTGCTCGATGCCAGCCAAGTCAAAACGTTGCATTACATTGTATATAAATATCGTGTAGAAAGAATCCCTTTCTGGTCTCCTCTTTAAATTTACGGAACACAAAAATGCACATAGATTAAAATCTTGAAGTTTTAACGCGCCGTTTCACAGAGAACAGCCTCATGGCAGCAGACGGTCTGCAACATGTTCTTCTCGTTAGAAAGACAGGCACTTCCTTGGCGTGGTTATTTTAGCTGGGCTATTTTTATGCCTGGCGTTAGCCAGAACCTTACTATTTCACTAAACCTTTATAGGTCTGGCGTTAGCAAAGACCTGTTGTTTTTACTAAACGATAAAATTCCTAATTATAGGGTTATTCAACCAGCCCTCTCCATTCATTGGTCTATTGTTGTGTCATTGGCATCCCAACCGCCCCCAATCCCTGATACAGCATTCAGCATGGGGCAGCAGTTGGTCAGCCCACATCAGCCATTGGCTAACTTCACTGTGAGTGGTAGCATTCGGCTCTTTCACAAGGAGCACATCCACACATAAAGTAGATCCGTTCAATTCCAAGAACTATAGTGGCAATATGTGCTTTTGAAACAGAAGACTTTTTTGCTTTTGGACAATCCCAAAGCCCTACCCAGCCGCGGCCCGTGCAGGTAAGAGCGGTGGGCTGGGGGAGCGCTAGAGGGCGCCAGGCAAGATGGCCGCACTTTAGTGTAGCTCTGCTTGGCTGATCTCCTATCCGCCCACGATCTGTGCAATCTTAAGGCATCGTCATTCCCAAAACGGCTGTTTCGCATGGGACGCCCCTTCTGCTGCCACCGATTCTAGGTTTGCAAAAAGAAACATCCTGGTGTGGCTGATATCGGCCGCGGAGAGTGGCGTGGGCCGGCTGGGCAAAATGGCGGCCGCTGCCGCGGAGCGCTGAGGTGTGGATCGCGCTGGAGCTGCGGGACCTGAGCTACCCTTCACCTTCCAAGCTGGGTGTGCGCGCCATATAACTGCTGCAATTGGTGCCATCCTGGGTCGGAATTGGACGACGTTAAGGGGCGAGACGTTGGCGGCTGGCGTCTCGGGCTGTCTGCAGCGGACTGCTGTGCCGCGTGATCTTTGCTGTGGGGGCCGCGGCTCGGCCGTGCGAGGCCCCGCGGAATCGGAGGTGGAGGGTGTCGGCTTCCGCTCGATCCTGCACGGCGCCCGGCGGAGCTGACCCGAGGGAGAGACTGCCGAGGACCCTGGACGCACTTGAGGGGCCTGGAGGCCTACGCGGACGCCGGCGGCGGGCTGCGGAGAGTGGGGTGTGGCCTGCTTGGGTCCGCGGCTGCGGAGGTGGTGCGGGCCTAGGCTGTGTTCTGCGCCTTGTGCGCTGCGGTCCGTGCGCGCGGGTCAAGGCCTCGGGTCTCATGGTACTGGTCCTGTGACGCTTGCAACCGAGGTGTGCCCGGGTGGTGGCTGCTGGGCCCAGTGGACGTGCCTTGGTGAGAGCCCCGGGCGGGAGCTCCGGTCAGTCTGCGAGGACCGCTGCTTGCTCTCCGCCCCCGGTGTAGCGGGGTCGCATTGTAGAGATAGCCGTCCTGGATCCTGCCCGCTTACAGTGTGCTGTCGTGCCAATAGCGGTGCCCCCGCGGACCTGAGCGAGCTGTGGCCTTCTGCTCCTGGATGGTCGGTGGTGCCCCTGGTCTTAAATGGTGCTAGTTTATCGCTGCGTGGCTGCTGAGATGTGACCCCTCGCTTTGGGATATCGCTATACATGTGAGACCTGTTGAGGCTACCGCAGGGGCCTGGTTGGAGGCGTGTGGCTCGTCGATTGCTGATAGCTGCTCCTTGCAGGCACGCGCGGTGCTGGCCCACCCTTTGTGCTGTGACTGTCCGATCTGGGGGAGCTGCTGCTGCACCTTTGATTGCTACTGGGGGGCCTGGCGGTGTTCCTATCGTCAGTAACTCACTGCTGGAGCTAATGAGCAAGGGGATGTCCACCTGCTTCCATGTGATCTGACCCTCTGGGTCTCTGGAGGACTGCTCTTGGTGTGGTGGGATTGTACCTGTGCCTGCAGTGGATGTGTGGGCACCCTCACGTCTCAGAAATACCATATTTTGCTTATGATCTGTTGATCCGATGATAGTTGGCATATAGGGTATTCACTGCACTATACTATCTCTTCATTTGCCTACAACCTACCGCATCTGGTATACTCCTGGGTGGTTCCTGAGGTATTGCCCTTTCTGTCACTAACTATGGGGAAGCCAGACAAGACGCAACCCCGTCTCACGTTTGAGGCGCGGAAGTCAGGTAGGACGCAGCAGAAACCGGCCTCTGATTCTGAGGCTGATGGACATGGTGAGAGGCCGCCTAGCCTGGAATCCACGCTACTGGCCATGCAGAGGAGTCTTCAAGCTATAGAGGGCAGCATGTCTACTATCAATCACCGGCTGGACCATATGTCTACGCAGCTGGAGAAACAGTCGGCGAGAATGGGTGAGGTCGAGCAGAGGGTTTCAAACGCTGAGGATGGCCTCGGGGAGGTAACGAGTAAAGCTCTCAACATGGAGAAGGTGCTATCTCTCATACAGGCAAAGAATGAGGACCTGGAGGCCCGCTCTAGGAGGAACAATGTTTGCATAACGGGGCTGCCTGAGTCGACGAACACTGGGAGAATGGAGCACTTCATAGAGGCCTTGCTCACGGAAATATTTTTCGCTGACCACCTCTCCTCCATGTTTGTCGTTGAGCGTGCTCATCGCTCCTTGGCGGCGCGCCCTGTCCCGGGAGCCCCGTCCCGTCCCATAATTGCCCGATTATTGAATTATCGGGACCGGGATACTATCCTGCGCCTGGCCAGGGAGAGAGGTACTATTACACATCAGGGGAATAACTTGTCCTTTTTTCCTGACTTTACTGTTGCCGTCCAGGCAGCGAGGCGTGAATATGGTGCAGTTAAGAAACTCTTGCAGGCTGAAAGTATTCCCTACGCCATGCTGTACCCCGCTCGACTTAGGGTGGGGTCGGAAGCAAGTTCCAAGATCTTCTCTACTCCCAAGGCGGCGATGGAACATGCTAAGCAACTTAAGAGTCACCGGCGTGCGGCCGAAGCAGAACATGGGGAGGATGATTGAGATGGACTGCCGGAGGCTGTTGCTGTGTTCACTTTTAGAATTCTCCATGCGGCAGCCTTGCTGCTCCCTAGATGCATATGTATACTGCCAATGTTGTTCGCTGGACCCGGACAGTTCTATTGTGTTATAAGTATTATAGATGAATGCTGAGTGATGCCTTATGGTTTAGATTCCGACAGTGTATTGTAACGCAGGTCTAGACCTGATCAGCCACCTCCTACGTCGTGGGAGGACAGTAGCTCTCTGACGCCCCTCGTATGGGAGTTCCCCACATCATGTTATGGTGTAGTTGTTTTATAGAGGTTTGTTTAGGCATTTACGGGATGGCTTGGCCAGTTGGGGAAGCCGAAGTGGGTGGTTGGGATGGCTCTGGCACGTTGGGGCTGCTGCAGTGGGAGGGGGGTTGAGGGTGTTAGTTTGGGGAAGGCAGACTGATGAGGATACTAGTTTCGACAATCCTTGTGTGGGTACGTGATGACACCTTGGGCGAAAAATTACCTGTCATACTTCCAATGTGTTCAAGTATTGCTTCACTTAAACTATGAATAATACACTTAAGTTCCTCACTTGGAACGTGCGTGGTCTGAACACACCTAAAAAGATCAGATCGGTGTTTGCATATTTGGACCGCATGGGAGTGCAAATTGCCCTCTTGCAAGAGACACATCTAACCACTGAATCGGCGCGCAAAGTGGGCACACGCTGGGCAAGTGCCAGGGCTGCGTCATCTTTCTCTACTTATTCTAGGGGGGTGTTAACTCTGGTAAAAAAGGGTGTACCATTCACTGTGATTAGATCAGAAACAGATGAATGTGGGCGCGTGGTGATTTTGCATGGGCAATTGAGTGGCGAGAGCGTATTGATTGTAAATGTGTATGGTCCGAATGTGGATGACCCCTCATTCTACTCAGATGTGTGGCGCAGAATATCGTTGTTCCCTCCGGCTGCAATTATTTGGGGGGGGATTTTAATCTGTGCCTGGATGCTACAATGGATAGAGCTGGCAGCAGTGAGATGGGCCCAAACGTGCTGCGGAAGTGTTACTGGGTCTGCTAGACACTGGTCACTTACACGACATTTGGTGCAGTAGACACCCTGCTGGTCGGGAGAGCACCTTTGCCTCTTCGGTGCACGGGTCCTGGTCTTGTATTGACCTTTGGCTGGTCTCGGAGATGGTCTGCACTTGGACAGTTGTGGTGTCGCATGAGGCGCGCACTCTGTCTGACCACTCCCCGGTAATCCTCACACTGCAACTTCCTACCTATAAGAAACCACCCTTTGCATGGAGGCTCCAGCCCTCGGAACTCAAGGACCCTGTCTTCAGGCAGACTATAGCCGAGGACATTAAAAACTTTTTTAGGGAGAATGAGGGGACAGTAGACAGCGCGGGAGTGCTGTGGGAAGCGTTTAAAGTCACCTTAAGGGGTTCTTGCATAGGGGCCCAATCCGGAGTCCTGCGCGACCTTAGACGTAGGATACAAAAATTAGCATCTAACATATCTCAACTAGAACGGGATTATGAAACTGACCCCTCCACTGCTAAGTTGGCTGCGATAAGGGAACTTGTTACGGATCACAATGAAACGGTGGATCAGGAGCTGTTGCACTGTTCCCGACAGCGCGGTACTATGGCGAGGGTGGCCGTCCAGGACGCTCCCTTGCGCAAAAACTAGCGGAGCCGCGGAGCCAGGAAAATATAACCGAACTCATTGATGAACATGGGGTAGCCCGCCACTCGACAACGGAACTCTGCGATACCGTTCTACAGTTCTATACCAGTCTTTATGCCTCCAGAGAGTCTCCGCCGACTGCGGAGATAGATGCATACCTGGATGATGTGGCACTCGGATGGTTGTCCAATTCTCATCGAGAGTACCTTGTACAGCCGTTTGATGTGGAGGACAAGAAACAGGCTATAATGTCCCTGCCGACCTGCAAGGCCGCGGGGCCAGACGGGCTGCCCTGCGAATTTTATAAAGCATATGCGTCAGACCTAGCCCCTTGGCTGCTGGATGTATACGCTGAAGCCTATGAGAAGGGGACATTGCCGCCTTCTCTACGGGAGGCACTCCTTGTTACACTGCTAAAACCGGATAATCCCCCGAATCAGTGTGGGTCATATCGGCCTCTCTCGATTATTAATATTGATGCCAAAATATTGGCAAAGATGATTGCTAATAGGCTACAACCTCTAGTTCCCCTACTGGTGTTGCCGGATCAGTCTGGGTTTGTTACGGAGCGCTCCACGACTCATAACTTGCGCACGCTCTTCTCTACATTGCATTACTTCGAACCAGACTTTCAGGCGGTGGCTGTGCTGCGTGATGCAGCAAAAGCCTTTGACTCTCTGCAGTGGCCTTTTATGTTCACTGTACTGGGTAGGATGGGCTTTCCTCCTTTTTTCCTCCAGTGGCTCAGGGTGTTATACAGCGGTCCGGTTGCCCGTGTCCGGGTTAATGGGTGGGTGTCATCTTTGTTCTGCATCGAAAGAGGCACGAGGCAGGGGTGTCCCCTGTCACCTATGCTCTTCTCTCTGGCCCTGGAGCCCCTCGCCTGCCAACTACGCCAGAAACACGCCGCGGCTGCCCTGCGGTTCAGGCAGCGACCACTTATTGTCTCCCTATACGCGGACGATATGCTGCTATATGTCCGCGATCCTGCTGTGCATCTCCCTGCGCTACTTAGGGAGTATGTGCGGTTTGAAAGGTTCTCCGGCCTCGGGATCAACTGGTCCAAATCCGTAGTGTTCCCTCTAACTGCATGCACGAAGGAAGTGGAGATGGACTTTCCACTGTCCTGGACATCTGACCCTGTGAAGTACCTTGGGGTTTGGGTGCATAGGGACCCCGCTACAGTCGTTTCTGAGAATTATGGCCATACGATTACGCGAATTTCTGAACAGGCTGGGCGATAGGCGCACTTACCCCTCTCTCTAGCGGATAGGATAGCGGTAGTAAAAATGGTCTTCTTTCCTAAATTGCTATACTTCTTTGTAAACATCTCTATCAAATTGAATGTAGCGTTGTTCCGAACTTTGCAATCTGCACTTTTAACATTTGTGTGGGGCGGTAAGAAACCCAGATGCAGGTGGGATCTTCTGGTTCAACCCTTTGACCGAGGCGGCTTTGAGGCTCCTGATTTTCGTCTCTACTACTTGTGCGCACAGGCGCAATTTGCACATTATTGGCATTTCCCCCAGCGTTTCCAACCTCACGTGGCTGTCGAATCGGATGCGGTTCTTCCAATGATGTTGCAGGCGGTGACCCTCTCGGGGGGGATCGGGTGGTCCACGGACCGAGATTAACCCTCCACAGTGCACGGCATGGGCATGGCGGATGCTCGCGTCACGGGCTCAACTCTCATATTTGTATGCTCCTTTGCTACCACTAGCTTCACACCCTGAGATTTCTGCGGCACGAGAGGCGCAGGCCATACGAGCGCTGGCGGCAGCGGGCATCTCTCGGCTGGGAGACCTTTACAAGGGGGGTCAATTTAAAACACTACGGGAGGCGCAGAATGGCGCAGAGCGTGGTTTTATGTTTGACTTCACATACGTCCGAGTTCGTCAAGCTGTCCGTGCAGCCTATCCAGAGTACCCTGCGGAGCCCACTACTCTACGGGCATTGCAGGCGATGCTGTCGGGAGAGGGACGCAAGGGTTTAATCACCAAACTTTACAATGCCTCTTTGCGGGAACAGGGCGATCATCCCTCTTGTTTACGCTGGCAAGCAGTGTTGGGTATACCCATTGCACCGGAGGTTTGGACAGCGTGTTGCCAACTCACGGGTCGCCTTACGGCTAACTGTAATCTTCGAATTATCCACTTCAAATTCCTACATCAGGTATACTATTCCCCCTTGCAATTATACAAGTATGGTCTGCGAGAGACTGCTAGTTGTGTGCAGTGTGGAGCAGCGGATGCAGACTTTTTTCATGTTTCCTGGCTGTGTACTGGTGTTTTTGCTTTCTGGACCGTTGTGGCGACCGTGCTCACTGATATTGTCCTGGAGCCTGTGTGCTGCACTCCTGAGCTCTGCTTACTGGGATATGTTAAGCGCCTTAAGCCCTGCAACAGGCGCATTGTAGCAGTTTCTACCCTCTTCGCGAAAAGAGCAGTTGCGCAGTGCTGGGGTGCCAAGACGATTCCTACTGTTAAAAAATGGCTCCGTGACCTGATCTATTGTAGGGATCAGCTACGGACATAAGAGGAGGAGCTCCCTGAGACGTCCCGCCCCAAAGATTTTTGGGCCCCCCTTACAGCCTATTTGCTATCACACCCTGACCTATTGTGAAATTCTTGCGCAACACCCCCCCACTTTCCATATAGCTAAACAGTCCTGCAGAGGAGCTTGCTGGCCGCCCCGGCATCTGTTACTCCCAAAGCGATACCTTGGATTTGGTGTGATTGCTGTTTTTGGCCCATAGTGGTGGACTATACGTAAGAACTTGTTCACGATTGTCCTTGCTGTCACCCTACATACGATGATCTTTTGCTGTGCAGGTTTTTCCTGAAATGTACTAAAATGATGATATTGCTCTGCCTGGGAGGGGGGGGGGTGTTTGTAGGGTTTGTATGCTCTTATCCTTCTGTATCAATCTACATTATTGTCTGTTTTTTTTTTCTTTTTTGAAATTGACAAATACATTTTTTTTAAAAAGAGCGGTGGGCTGGGTTGGGGGGAATTTGACAGACGACCACAAGGGAAAATTAAATAAATAATGAATTTTCCATCGTCGTCATCTGTCGAAATCCCCTCACCCGGCCCCACCGCCTCACCGTTCTTACCGAACCATTGTCAGCCACTATTACTGTATTAGTAGGCTGCGAGCACATATTATGTATTGATTTAATGGTCGCTCTTGTACATCTTTGATGAAACCTTGTTTTTATGTCACAAAAAGTCACAACCTTGAAATATAGGTTTCACAATCACTTGGGACACCATGCACTGGATTTAAAATAATGTGATTACATTATATAAAACAACGTATTTTCATACAAAATTCGTGTTATCTGCCTCTTCTCTTTCAGACATCTCTTTACCTTCGATTATTGTGATTGTGCTATTATATACTAAGTATCATTTGTTGATTGTCCACAGGAACCGTTGTTGTCTGTAAAACTGTAAAGTACCCTGGTTCCATGTGAGTAGGGTGTCCCTTGTTTTTTCATACATCACCGTTCTTACCTGCACGGGCAGCGGCTGGCCCTACCTGTGGGCTTTGCCAAGACCTGTTGAGTTATGGCTTGATGGCATCAGGAGAACCAGTGCTTAATTTGCTCAGCACCAGCACTTAATCACCAACACCGGCGCTAAAGTTTCACATTAATTTTTGGAAGGCACAGAGATTAAATGATTTGCCCTGAATCACAGGATGTTGAGCCGATGCTGAGACTGGAACCTGGTTTCCCAGCTCCGAGGTCGGCAGCTCTAGCCATTAGGCCACATCGCTCCCCACTTCCTGGAGAGTAGTGGGCTCTGTTTTAGTCAGCGTTACAGGCGAAATGGGCTGGTGCCAGCTGCATCCTGACCAGAGCTCTGACATTTATTTTTTTACAAATAAACAACTGAGGATAACCACTCTCATATGAGCAAGCTGCACTTTTTCTCCAACCTGTACAAAGGGAATAGTAATGTTGAGACCAATGACCAAAATAACAACAGCAAAAACTGAAGTGCAGGCACTTATTACCCAGAGAAACCTGTTATGTACTTAGAAATGCTTGTACTCAGCCAGTGCTGAGGTGTTGGTAATTTCCTTTCCAAATTAAAGATGTTAAATATTTGTCATGAAAGTGCATGTTGGAGAGGCAATGGTATGTCCCCATGCAGGGGCATTATACAGGCTCCTGCAGCCCCTGTGGTGCAGGGAGCCCCAACCCTCCAGGGGCCCCCCATCACTTCAAAGGGGGACCCAGTAAGCCCAAGTCTAATGAATATCTGTGAGACATTGAGACACGGGCCCCTCATCACATTCTGCAGGGGACCCCATCATTTTGCATTACGCCACTGTCCCCATGTGACACACATTTCAATTTTTATAAAAAAATAAAAATACTAATTCACACTAGTCATGAGAGATCAGTATAGCACCTGAATCATCTCCTTGCCCTAGGCACCTCTGATTACGCACACCTCAACATCAAGAAATAAGTGCCCCCCACTTTATCAACTATAAACATGACGGATACAAAGCTTCAACACGCAATTAGTATGTGAAGCTTACCTACACTTCACCACATACTGAAAACTCTTCCCTGGATCATGGCATGATGCTGCTATCATGGACTCCAGTCGAGAGTCCAGACATATGCTAAGATATATATGCTCTGAAGTCTCCCCTTTACGAAGGCGCTATTGTTTCTTTGAAACGCTCTGCCAATTTCTCCCTTTCTATAGCTTTAATATATTGCCCTCCTAAGCGGGAGTTTTGTTAATATGCTTTCGAATGACATTGCATTAAGCAGTCTTCAATTTTCCAATTTTACTGTTCTAGGGGATTTTAATATTTACATGGAATTTGAGTTCAGTCTTGGTTATTCTCAGATTATTGATGCATTTGTCTCTATGAATTTGATGCAGAAAGTTTGTGGTCCTGACTGGACACACACTAGACCTTTTACCAATATTCAAGATCTTCAAACCGGCACTCCAAGTCCTTTAACATGGTCTGATCATTACCTTATCCCCTAGGAGTCTACTTTCCCTACTAAAGCTTCTCTTTCTGACCCCAATCCCCACAATTTCAACCCTTGGCATAAAGTAAATGAGTCCAACTTGATATCCAACCTTTCCAGCCATGTTCCGCAATTGTGTGGTGATCCAAAGCATGACACTCTCTCCTTTACAACTGGCTGACCACATCGAGAAAATCTATTGCTCCGGTCAGCAGTAAAACATCAGCTAGATCACACCCTTCGGCTCCTTGGTTTGCACCTGCGCTTGCCTGCATTAAATCTAGGTGTAAGAAATTGGAGCATTTGTGGAGTAAAGGTTATGGAGCCAGTGAAAACGTGGTTTAATAACAGGATCTCAGAGATTACATGTGTCTATTTGTAATTCAATCAGAACATTTTGCTAACCAAATCATAGCAGCCTCGAATGCATGCAAAACGATTTGGAAAATTGTTCAATCATTCCTGCACCTAAAGCCTGGTCTTGGGCAACCTACCTATCAGCAAAGAGTTATGAGAAAACACCTTCTTGTTCTATTTTAAGGAAAAAATTGAAAATATTTATGCTGAGTTTCAGGATGAGGACTCATCTGGTCTGCTCTTCGATTTTTGTCTGTCCACAAGTTCTTCTTAGGTCTCCTCCTTTACTCTCTTTGAGTCTAGCTTTCTAGATGTTTCAGCTCAAGCTATATTGAACTGCCGTTCTGGTTCCCCTTGGATCCATGTCCCCTGGCTATTTTATCTAAGGCCTGGAAAATCATCATTCCACTAATTTATGCTGAACAATTCCCTTTACCAGGCCGTAGTCCTTAACTACTGGGAACATGTTTATTTACTAAAAAGCCATCTGCAGATCCAGAGGTCTTTTCTAACTATAAGCCTATATCTCTGCTCCCTGCTCCTTCCAAAATACTAGAAAAATCAGTGAGTCGACAGTTTAACAAGTTTCTAGAAGTTAATAATCTTTGGCATGACTCTCAGTCTGGCTTTAGACCTTGTTACAGCACTGAATCAGCATTATTTGAAGTAACAGAATTTGTTAAATTGAGTCTTAATCAGGGCGTGCAGCCATAGTGGTCCTGTTGGATCTGTTTGCTTCTTTTGATACGATTTCACACTAGATATTGCTTCAGTGCTTGTCTGATTGTGGCATTGGTGGTCTAACGCTACCATGGATTTGATCCTATCTTTCGGAACGAACCCAATCAGTTTTTCTTCCACCTTTCCTATGTTCATCAAAACCTCTCCCTTATGGTGTTCCTCAGCCCACTCATTTCAATGTCTATATGGCTCCACCGGCTGAAATCATGCAGACTCTTGGGTTCAAGGTGGTGTCCTACACGGACGATACTCTGCTCCTTCTGTCTTTTTCTGAGCCAAATAGCAATTTACAACAGTTTTTCCATCCTGTATATTGTAAGTGGCAGACTGGATGAAGCAGAGCTGTCTAAAGCTGAATGCCTTTAAAACTGAGGTTATACTTTTCCGCTGCTCCCCCGCTCTTTGGTCTAGTGCTTGGTTGTCTGCAGAATTGGTTGTCCTCCTTCCCCGGTGGAGCAGACCAGGAATTTGGAGATCCGATTTGATAAAGATCTTTCTTTTGCCTCAGATGAAGGATGTCCTGGCACATGCTTTTTGATTTTAAAAAGCCTAAAAAAAAATCCTTGATCTGGTCCCAGAATGTACCAGGAAAACTATCATACGTGCTTTGATTACCTCCTACTTTGATTATGTGAATATTCTTTATCTCGGCTTACCAGACTACCTTCTCGAGTGCCTTCAGCTGGTTCGGAATGCTGCTGCCCCGCTGGTTCGTAAATTTCCTAGACATGACTTTATCTCTGATCATTTAAAGTCTCTACGCTGTCTTCCAGTTCACAAGCGTATATCTTTTAAGAGCTTGCTGCTTACCTTTTGTGCTTTTCATCACAAAGGTCCTGTCTACCTTAGTAATAGAATTCAGCATTATGTTCACCCCAGATCTTGAAGACCTTACAATCAACTGTTGCTTGTGGCTCCTATGGTGGGTCGTGCCCGGCTGAGAGATTGGTCCATGTCTTACCTAGCTTCGAAACTTTGGAATGATTTGCCATTATCTATCCAGGCCTCCCCTGACAAACCCTCATTTAAGAAAAGGATTAAAAAAAACTGCGTACTACAGTCCTGTGAGTCTTTCTAGACAGCTGCTCGCCTCTTTCTTTTGCTAGAAGCGCCGGGAAATCTTTTGACAGCTGTGTACTTTTTATAAATGGCATATTCGTTCATTTATTTATTCATTCATCACATTTCACACTGAAATGTATCAATGGTTGTGACCACAAACGTGGTTGCAAACAATAGATGACATACAATCTCCCAAAAGGGATGGTATCCATTCACAAAGGGGAAGCTGTACGCGTGGGATGGTTTCCACTTTGTGAATGTGGGCATTTGGGAGGCAGACAGTTGTCAGGGAGACCAGTCTATCCTTCGACCATTGCCATTCTCTGAAAGCTCAATTTTTATGTTTTTTTAATCCAGCCCCTGTTTATTAAGATACAGAGCGATACCAAAGGGGATGATGGACGGAGCGCTTGAGCTAATCAAACACTCACCCCCAGTCAACTGATCTGGGTTTAATCCATCATCATTCTTTAGCTCACTCCACCACCCCAGTTCAGACATGGCCATATGCAAATCAGTCTGACCCTGTGCCTCATGGGAACAGTCCAGCCCGAACTACCAAGCCATGTCTTCCCTGGACCGGAAACAAGCATCCTGGGACCGGTTTCTGGCTATTCAGCCGTCATCAGCCAGGCTAGCTTGAATCCAGTGGCAAAGTGAGCAAGGGACCCACGTCTGGGCATACCCTGCCAACTTAGGGCGAACAAGCGATACCAAAGGGGATGATGGACGGAGCGCTTGAGCTAATCAAACACTCACCCCCAGTCAACTGATCTGGGTTTAATCCATCATCATTCTTTAGCTCACTCCACCACCCCAGTTCAGACATGGCCATATGCAAATCAGTCTGATCCTGTGCCTCATGGGAACAGTCCAGCCCGAACTACCAAGCCATGTCTTCCCTGGACCGGAAACAAGCATCCTGGGACCGGTTTCTGGCTATTCAGCTGTCATCAGCCAGGCTAGCTTGAATCCAGTGGCAAAGTGAGCAAGGGACCCACGTCTGGGCATACCCTGCCAACTTAGGGCGAACAAGCGATACCAAAGGGATGATGGACGGAGCGCTTGAGCTAATCAAACACTCACCCCAGTCAACTGATCTGGGTTTAATCCATCATCATTCTTTAGCTCACTCCACCACCCCAGTTCAGACATGGCCATATGCAAATCAGTCTGACCCTGTGCCTCATGGGAACAGTCCAGCCCGAACTACCAAGCCATGTCTTCCCTGGACCGGAAACAAGCATCCTGGGACCGGTTTCTGGCTATTCAGCCGCCATCAGCCAGGCTAGCTTGAATCCAGTGGCAAAGTGAGCAAGGGACCCACTGGATTCAAGATAGCCTGGCTGATGAGGGTTTTGAACCCGAAACCGGTCCCAGGATGCTTGTTTCCGGTCCAGGGAAGACATGGCTTGGCAGTTCGGGCTGGACTGTTCCCATGAGGCACAGGGTCAGACTGATTTGCATATGGCCATGTCTGAACTGGGGTTGTGGAGTGAGCTAAAGAATGATGATGGATTAAACCCAGATCATTTGACTGGGGGTGAGTGTTTGATTTGCTCTAACGCTCCGTCCATCATCCCCTTTGGTATCGCTTGTTCGCCCTAAGTTGGCAGGGTATGCCCAGACGTGGGTCCCTTGCTCACTTTGCCACTGGATTCAAGATAGCCTGGCTGATGAGGGTTTTGAACCCGAAACCGGTCCCAGGATGCTTGTTTCCGGTCCAGGGAAGACATGGCTTGGCAGTTCGGGCTGGACTGTTCCCATGAGGCACAGGGTCAGACTGATTTGCATATGGCCATGTCTGAACTGGGGTGGTGGAGTGAGCTAAAGAATGATGATGGATTAAACCCAGATCATTTGACTGGGGGTGAGTGTTTGATTTGCTCTAACGCTCCGTCCATCATCCCCTTTGGTATCGCTTTGTTCGCCCTAAGTTGGCAGGGTATGCCCAGACGTGGGTCCCTTGCTCACTTTGCCACTGGATTCAAGATAGCCTGGCTGATGAGGGTTTTGAACCCGAAACCGGTCCCAGGATGCTTGTTTCCGGTCCAGGGAAGACATGGCTTGGCAGTTCGGGCTGGACTGTTCCCATGAGGCACAGGGTCAGACTGATTTGCATATGGCCATGTCTGAACTGGGGTGGTGGAGTGAGCTAAAGAATGATGATGGATTAAACCCAGATCATTTGACTGGGGGTGAGTGTTTGATTTGCTCTAACGCTCCGTCCATCGTCCCCTTTGGTATCGCTTGTTTGCCCTAAGTTGGCAGGGTATGCCCAGACGTGGGTCCCTTGCTCACTTTGCCACTGGATTCAAGATAGCCTGGCTGATGAGGGTTTTGAACCCGAAACCGGTCCCAGGATGCTTGTTTCCGGTCCAGGGAAGACATGGCTTGGCAGTTCGGGCTGGACTGTTCCCATGAGGCACAGGGTCAGACTGATTTGCATATGGCCATGTCTGAACTGGGGTGGTGGAGTGAGCTAAAGAATGATGATGGATTAAACCCAGATCATTTGACTGGGGGTGAGTGTTTGATTTGCTCTAACGCTCCGTCCATCATCCCCTTTGGTATCGCTTTGTTCGCCCTAAGTTGGCAGGGTATGCCCAGACGTGGGTCCCTTGCTCACTTTGCCACTGGATTCAAGATAGCCTGGCTGATGAGGGTTTTGAACCCGAAACCGGTCCCAGGATGCTTGTTTCCGTTCCAGGGAAGACATGGCTTGGCAGTTCGGGCTGGACTGTTCCCATGAGGCACAGGGTCAGACTGATTTGCATATGGCCATGTCTGAACTGGGGTGGTGGAGTGAGCTAAAGAATGATGATGGATTAAACCCAGATCATTTGACTGGGGGTGAGTGTTTGATTTGCTCTAACGCTCCGTCCATCATCCCCTTTGGTATCGCTTTGTTCGCCCTAAGTTGGCAGGGTATGCCCAGACGTGGGTCCCTTGCTCACTTTGCCACTGGATTCAAGATAGCCTGGCTGATGAGGGTTTTGAACCCGAAACCGGTCCCAGGATGCTTGTTTCCGTTCCAGGGAAGACATGGCTTGGCAGTTCGGGCTGGACTGTTCCCATGAGGCACAGGGTCAGACTGATTTGCATATGGCCATGTCTGAACTGGGGTGGTGGAGTGAGCTAAAGAATGATGATGGATTAAACCCAGATCATTTGACTGGGGGTGAGTGTTTGATTTGCTCTAACGCTCCGTCCATCATCCCCTTTGGTATCGCTTTATTAAGATACAGAGGCTCCTTTGAAAGCATGTCAGCATTTGGCGAAAGCCAATGTAGATATGAATGTCTGCCATTTCTCGCGGCTTTCCATCCCTACATTTTCAGCCATTAGTAGACAGTCATAAAAGGATTCCTGACTCATTAATATTAATGAGGCAGGAGTTTTTGTGGGACCCTGAAAACGGGCATTTTGCTTTGTGACTGATTAGTGTGTCAGAGACATCGCAAAAGATAGGTGGGGGTCACAAAAACAGTTAGTATATACAAAAACTGACTCTTTGCAACCTCCACTTATTAATCAGTTCATTAAGCTACATTAAATTATATAAAGTAATTTGAAAATAATTCAATAAAATAAAAAGAAATGAACACTGTTTTGAGAATAGTTTAGATTTCGAATTCAGACTATTTTTAGCTGTCACATTAAATAGTACATTTTGGTTGATGTTAGAATTAACATTACACGATTAGAGCAAACATACCATATTTAAATTAAAACTCAAATTTAATTTGTTTAATTATATATTTAATGTAGGTTATGTTTAGAGAAGCATTTGGAGGAGGGTAACAGTTCCTCAAATAATTAATTTCATTAACATCAATTTATTATTTATTTTTTATTGCTAAAATATTGTAAGGTTTATGTCAAAGAAAACTAACATGAGCTTAATTTAATGTAAAAAATGCATGTACTTAAATATAAATAATTATATATCTATCACAGCTGGCGGATAGACTAAGGGTTAGCAACACAAACAGGCATTGGGTGCATTATTCAAATTAACTTTATGTAATCTTATTGAAACTGATTTATTCAACCCTAAAACAACTGAATATGGTTTACTGGTAAAGGATTGGGTTAGGTTTGGTATCGGTGATGAAGTCCAGTACAAAATGGACAGTCCAGTCAGATGCTGCTGAGGTAATGGTAATTTTACTGATTAAAAATAACCTGATCATGTAACGGACGATTAGATAATACTGTTGAGGTGGTTGTAGAAGGGATAGTAGTCAAAGAAGTAGTGAAATGTAGTGGTGAGAGAGGTAGTGCTATGTATCTGTGCTTCTGGTGGTTCTTTAGCGTTTCTCTTGCTACTTTGCGTAGCATACAGTTGTGTCATGCAGTGCAGGAAATACTGGGGATCTAACTAGATCCTAGATAGAGCAGCTATTTTTGAGTTGGATCTGGGATCCGGTTGGCCCCAGTGAAATATGCTGAATTCCTCCTGGTGTAATTTGCAGGCACCGGGTCACATTCAGCAGCACTGCACCGTGTCTGCTTTCCGTTCTGAGCAGCAACCTGCATGTGGCGAAAGAAATTTCTTATTTTCACTTCCAGCTGGGTGCAAAATAAAGGCCTCCTATTGTTCCAGCATTGTCCTGGCTGAGAGCTTG
The DNA here is from genome assembly GCA_963921515.1 of Calotriton arnoldi. Taxonomy (NCBI): domain Eukaryota; kingdom Metazoa; phylum Chordata; class Amphibia; order Caudata; family Salamandridae; genus Calotriton; species Calotriton arnoldi. Next base: position 519,158 of record CAWUFW010007908.1, read on the forward strand.
TCTGGAGCCTAACTCCACGATGACAATGGCATGGATGGAAACAAAGGCACACAACTTCTTATCACTTCATAAGTAGTTAAGAGAAACTATGATTTGGAAGCTGTTTTTTTACTTTGCTAACTCCTTGTATATAAGACATATGCATGCACTTTGAGAATGTCAGATATATCAGCCTGTATGAGTACTTACACAAATAGCAATTTAAACAGCACTTAATAATTTCTTTTTTATTTAATTCTTTTATAGCGCTACTCATCCCAATGTAAGGTATCATAGTGCTTTACATCACCCACACACATTATATAGAGACAATAAAATGAGGCCTGTGCGGAGTGTGCGGAGTCCCGGAACTCCGCAAAGTGACCAAAAAACTCCACCGCACAATGCGGAGTTCCTTAAGCGGTGGAGTGCGTTAGGTCATGCTGGTCGCACTGATTTTTAGCACCAGATGTTTGTCCCATGCTGGAAAATCAGCGCAAAAGTCACCATTCGCAGCGCAAGAGTGCGCTGCTTCTTTCTGCAGCTCAAGTGGATTTTCTACTCAAGCATCAGCTTTCTCAACACGAACAGAAGGTTTCTCAACGTCAGCGGTAGAGGCCATCCGCGACTGCCAGCTTTGATACATTTTGCTGGTAGGTGGTCTGGAGAAAGATTTTCCTCGCTCTTGCTCGCCAACTTAACGTGGGCGAGAGAGGGAAAAACTCTGCTCCGCTATGCAGACCGGAGTTTTTCGGTAAAACTCGCAAACTCCGCAAGCAGAGAGGAATTTCATGTCCAGGCCTAAATAAAATATAAAAGTAAATCAATGTTGAGGGAAAGTTACATAAAAGTATGAGAGTAACAAGGTGTTGGAGTCACATGTCACCCTTACTGGTAGGCATTATATGTTAAGAGTGTATGGTCGAGAGAGACACAAAGTCAGGATTTAAAACATAACACAATAGTTGGAGTTGTCTGTACTAATAAAACTTTATTACTAACCAAACAAACCCTTTTTAGCAACCTTAGAATAACAACAGATTGAGAAAAAAACATCAAAGTTCTAAACCAATGCCTTGCAGTAACATACAGCTTGTTAATACCAGTTCATGGTTCATGTGCTATATTAGAAGGAGTGCAATTTATGAACTTCAAGTATCAAAAGCACCTCTGTGTCAGAAACAGTAACCTACTTACCGATCTACATAAATATACAAATCAGTGATCTGCATGTTGTACAATGTTCTTTGCAGCGGGCACCCTCTATGCTACTTTATGAGTCAAAACTGTGACTAGACAAAACACAGATCTCTCCAAAAGGCACATTAGAGTTATCTGACCGTTGGCATAATCCCCTGAAATTTACTGGGCACACAAATCTCTGCAAAAGGTGCCTTAACCTCATAACATTTTTTTAAATGAAGCCTCTTTGTGACGAGTTGAATAGGCCAAAACAGATTCATTGTGACGCTCGTCTTTGTTGCCAATATCTTTGCAGCAGAGTTTTAAAAAACATGAATATATAAGTTGACTGCCAGACTATGCTTTTCATGACTCCGCCCCTTGTGCCTCCACCTCCTTTCTGCTGCCACACCTTGACTCCCAATTTATGGATTCCCAGAGTAATTGTTTTTCAGTTTCAGCACTGGTGACATGCCAAGAATGCCCCCACTGACACACTCTGTGGACATGACTTCTTGTGCCCTTATTTTAGATTTGAAATTATTTTTGATCATGTGCAGCATGTCCCCAAAGGCGCCTTTGCTGGATGATATGTCCAGATATAGTCCCAGACAAGGAAGTTTTGTATTTCTTGAGTTTCCATCGCTTACACCCTCTTCTGGTTTCTCAAATTAAGGAAGGTGCCAGGTGTAGTTTCATTTCCACCCGGCACAGCTCTTCTTGCAGGGAGTAAGAGCCTGGGTACATTTTGTACTGCCATCTGTCTGTGGTCGTGCAAGATGTATTCAGGGGAGTTTGTATGCAGGTTAGTTGAGGGGAGTGTTTCTGATGGTCACAAGTGTTAGAGGCGTGTTGTGGTTACAGTTTTTATCATTCAAAAGGAATGTTTTCATATTCAGGCAGTTTTGGTTTTCTCAAGTTTTTTTATTCATTTGAGTAAATGCGTGTGCTGTCACAGCTTCATGGCTAGTATTTTCATTGTGGCTTTTTTTAGCACTTGGGAGTTTTTTCTGAATGTGTAGTGACGTAAAACGGGTTTGCCACAATGTACATGTTACCTGGCAGTATATTTTGGGATGTGAATGTGATTCAGTTGTTAGTTCGTGTGGGTGTTGGTGTAATTGACTTCGTCTGCAAATGTGATGTTAGCTGGTGGAATGAACCTCATACTTTTTTATATAGTGATTACTGTGTGTATGTGTTGTCCTTATTGTTGGTCACGGTGGTCGTCTATGCACAGTACCATTTGTCAATTACTTAAATCTCTTTTCTTCAGTTATGCCCCTGTGGCTCAGACCTATCGGGTGTGACAAAGCAGTATGTCACATTACATAGAAATCTCAAGGGTAGACTGAGACACGTGGTTGCCAGGTGCAATAAACCATCCTGTGCCAAAAGAGCAAACAGATGTATCCTAAAGTATGTGTGTACAAGTGAAGATAACAAAAACATTTCAATATCCAGTGAAGACTGAATAACACCACATCAAGTCACCTGAATATATTATCAAATGCTATGCTCACACATTTCCCATCACATACAATCAACGGTGTGCAAACAGAATCACATCTTCCATGAAAGAAAATCATCGTTCTATGTGTAGGTATAAACACACCACGATGCAGTACCAACATTAATGCCACTGCAGTCACTTCACAGTATCTGTAAAAATTATATGTACATCATGTTCACACACATCCTATTCTGTGGGGATGTACTCGTGTCTACTAGGCCACCCTCTGATTGCAAGATGCAAGCAACACAAGCTGCACCACAGAAGGGCATGATTATGGGCAACCACACACACACAGTGACATCCAAAAACAATGACAAAGGTAATAAAACTAATTTGAAAGAATGGGAAGGTACCACCAATGTGCATCCCACTCAGCCATCAATGAGCATAAGGCCATGGGAAACACCAGGCACCGGTTCCAACTGAGATGCATGCATACACACTAACACAAAAATAACAGTTGGAAAGCAAAGAGGCTACCACCGTATTATGGATGTAGGACCTACACCTATTTTCCATGAGGATGTTTTAGAAATACCCCTACAGCATATGATATAGAACAAACCCAACACACACATATAGGAAATCCATTATTTCTGCATGGTCACCCCGGATGTTTTGCCTTTTGCTGGACCCTACATTTTTGCTGGTTTTAGAACTCTGCACTTTACCCCTGCTGCCCAGTAGTATGTGCCTTTGTGCCCCTTTAAACATGGTCAAATTGGCATCTTCCTAATTGATATATTTAACTTACCTATCAGTCCCTTGAATGTAGTACAAAATGTACCGAGGGCCAGTAAGTTCAATGTCACTAGTGGACTACAGAACATATTGTGCCATCCACTACAGTGACAATGTAAAGCATGTCTTCAGGTCTACCAGTATTACATGAATGTAGCAGTATAAAAACTGCAATTCGACATGTCAAAATAAAACATTTTGAAAGGTCAAAACCTCCTTTTTAAATATTAATAAGTCATCCCTATGTAAGCTTTCTAGCCCAAAAGGTTTATTGCATGGTATTTAAAAGTAGGACATGTACAAACTTAGGGCGTCATTTATATGCTGGCAGTATGTATACTCTGTTGCAACGGCAATGGAGCATACAAACCACCAACATGAATGCAGACGGACCTTCGGTTTGCCTACTGCGGTGACTACTTCGTCACCACATTGGCAAACCTCTCCAATGGCCCGAAGAAGTAAGGGCCATTGAAGAAATGGCTACATGTCCGCCAACCCAATCAGGATGGCGGACATGTAACCAGTGATTTTACTGTCCGTCACTGGCAGGTAAACGTTGGCGGTGAGGGACAGTAAAAGCCAAATAATTGTCCTCCCGCCGTGGGAGATAACTCCCATGCAAAGGAAGCATTACTTTTTTTATTTTCAAAAAGAAAATCTTGTTTTGGGATTTTCTTTTTGAAAATAAAAAAAGAATACTGTTTGATTTAGGGTGGCATCATGCCCTGCACCAAACAGCAGATTGCATTGACAGGAACAGCCATGATGGCGGTTCCTGCCAATATTTTATAAATTACCACCAGCTTGGTGGTCATTTATAAATTTGCCAGTCGGGACCTCCACCAGGGCAAGGAAGGTATTTACTCCGTCACCCTGGTGGAACAATGGCCTGATCGCCGAGATATAAATGAGGCCCTAAATATTAACATGTCCTTGACTAGCACCCAAAACCTATTTTCTCACTGTGGTAAGCCTAGCTGTCCTATGTAGAGTGCAGATTAAAAATCATAATACTGTATCATGGCAATGTGGCTAAGTAGAGAATAATTAAACAACTATTTTGAATAGATTTTAAAAATTCAATTCAATGGTGAAATCAGATTTTTTATAAATATTAAGGAAAAATAACTTTTAGAAAATCACCTTTCTCTGCCTGATGTTCCTGAAGGCTGAATTTGCTTTCCCACTTCTGCCAATCAGTAAATAACATTTGAATAGGTGTGAAAAAGGTGCTTCTCAGGGGCAAACAATAAGCTGACCTAAATGGGTGGAGATTACTCCTCTGAACCTGACTGAATATGCAGGGTGGGGTTGTGAGCATCCTTTTTGACATTACAGTGACAGATCTTGCTTAAATGTCATATCCTGCTCCACAGGTCTGCTGGGAGTTATGTATAATACTGGGGGCACATTTAAAATTAAGGGAACCAAGATGCCAAAACAAATCTTGTGTGTCTACTGTTTGGTTGCTGAAAACGACACTTTTTTTCTACCAGATTTCTGTCTCTGGATTTTACATATAATACTGGGGCACATTTGAAGGGAAGGGAAACTGGATGCCAAAACAGTTCTTGTGTATCCACTGTTTGCTTGTTGTAAAACCCTACTTCTGCCCTACCAGTCTCCTGTCTCTGGGTTTATTTGTGGGTACAGTGACTGTCTAAAACTGGATTTTAGTGTTAGATGTGGGGTCCCCACACACACCCCCAGCCCTCAGAGCCCAAATTTAGTGTGGCCAAGGACTTTTGACTTCTTGAAAATGCCCAAAGTGGCTCCTGGAACTTTTACCCCATTGGCTAGGGCATGCCCATGAGTCATTCCCACCCACCAGCCAGGCATAATTGTGGCACCTCCAGACACCCACTTCAGAACACTCTTGGACCTGATGAAGATCAGAAGAGGACTGAATCTGATGTCTAAGACCTGAGAAGAGCCCTGGAGGACTGGATCTGCTCTCTCACGTACCCAGGACAAAGAAGTGGAGTCCAAGGGTCATACGGTTGACACTCCTGTTAAAGCTAAAAGGACAAACTACAAGAGGCCTTTTCCTGCAACTACTCAGCTAACCAGTTGCAAATGGACCTGGACTGGACCCTGCTGTCGGGCCTCTGCCTGAGCCACCAGGACCTCAGGGACCTCCCATGAGGTCCTTGGGACTTTAGAAATGTACTCCTGTGGTAGATCAGACTTAAGGACTAAAATCAGAAGGTACAATCTTTAACTTGGATGAACCTGGTTGGTGTATCCAACACACACTCCGGCGTGGTAAGCATCAAATTATGCATAGGTCCCGGGCTACTGAAACCATTGTTTATCATCGGAACTTTGTGCTTCTTGCCACTATTAATACATTTAAATTAAAAAATTCATATCTCTCATTCCCCTAATTTATTTTCTATAATTTTGTGCCATTATGTTTATTAAATTTCACTCCAATTTTCTAGTTCAGTTTGGAATTTGTATTTACTGTTTTGGTACTGCATAAATACTTTACAGCCTGCCTGCACTGTGCCATAGCTACCAAGGGGTTCAGCTCTGGTTAATTTAGCAACTTTGAGGGTTCACCCTGATAAGGATTGTGATTGCTTCTTGAGGTGGGTAGTCACTCACCCCAAATAATAATCCAATTTCTTACAAATATTTACTGACTTGCATCACTTCCTGTAGGTCTACAATGCCGGAATGGGACTCCTCTTTATAAAAGTTTCAATTAAATAAAATAAATAGGCAACAAACAGAGACAAAGGGAGACCTTTACGAAGGTAGGGCAGGTTTGAAGCACTCTGACTAGGAAGGCCAGACTCAGAATATTAATCAGGACCGATTCCATCAAGCTGTAATATCAAGCAGTCAAACATCTACTCTTTGAACAGCTTGACATCACAGATCAAGTCACCTTTCAGCCAATCATAATTTGATATATTTAGATAGCAATGGTGCATGCATGATAGTGTCCAAGTAATTTACAAAACGCAATGAACTGCTCTTGCAGAAATTGCTTTTTCTTATGTGACTTTATACTTGCACATAATAGGCAGCTCGTGCCTGTGGAAGGATTTTAATTACAGTGGCTGACTACTGACCTATCTCATCATGCCATACTGAACTGAAGGTGCTGCTTCTGTCCTCTGTGCATCGTACTGGTACCAGAGAACACTGCCAGTCACACTGGACTGAAGCTGGGATTACAGAACACAGCCCAGTATCCTGGACTAAGGCTGTGCTTCTATCCTTTATGCATGGTACTTGGGCCAGAAGAACACTGCCAGGTATACTGGACTAAGGCTGTTTTTTTATCCTCTATCCATGGTTTTTGGGCCAGAAGAACACTGCCAGGTACACTGGACTAAGGCTGTGCTTCTATCCTCTATGCATGGTTCTTGGGCCAGAAGAACACTCCCAGGTATACTGGACTAAGGCTGTGCTTCTATCCTCGATGCATGGTACTTGGGCCAAAAGAACACTGCCAGGTATACTGGACTAAGGCTGTGCTTCTATCCTCTATGCATGGTACTTGGGCCAGAAGAACACTGCCAGGTACACTGGACTAAGGCTGTTTTTTTATCCTCTATGCATGGTACTTGGGCCAGAAGAACACTGCCAGGTACACTGGACTAAGGCTGTGCTTCTATCCTCTATGCATGGTACTTGGGCCAGAAGAACACTGCCAGGTACACTGGACTAAGGCTGTGCTTCTATCCTCGATGCATGGTTCTTGGGCCAGAAGAATACTGCCAGTCACACTGGACTGAAGCTGCTCTTTCTATCCTCAGTCCATGGCAGCTGGGATTACAGGACACTGCCCCGTATACTGGACTAAGGCTCCTGCTACTATCCTCTATGCATGGTACTTGGGCCAGAAGAACACTGCCCGGTATCCTGGACTAAGGCTGTGCTTCTATCCTCTATGCATGGTACTTGGGCCAAAAGAACACTGCCAGGTATACTGGACTAAGGCTGTGCTTCTATTCTCGATGCATGGTACTTGGGCCAGAAGAACACTGCCCGGCATCCTGGACTAAGGCTGTGCTTCTATCCTCGATGCATGGTACTTGGGCCAGAAGAACACTGCTAGGTATACTGGACTAAGGCTGTGCTTCTATCCTCGATGCATGGTACTTGGGCCAAAAGAACACTGCCAGGTATACTGGACTAAGTGAAAAGAAGAGCCTTCAAAGGTTTCTTAGTTGTACTTTATTGTTGATGGCATCTCCAGCACAGAGCAACATCCAAGTCTTCAAGTGCTCTCTAACTGACTTTGACAGAACTCTATCAAGAGAACTTTCTGAGTAGAATCCCCATACATTCTATGACATCTCCACATATCTCCCTTTTTACACAATGAAATAACAATAATAGTAATGGTAGTAAATACCATTACAAAATTACAATACAATTTCAATAATAAAGAAAGCAAACATAACATACACAATGCATATAAAAATCCAAATACTAGAATATAAGCAATATTTAACATATAACCTCATACATAGTTATAATACATCACGACACGTCACTGTCTAAAATTAACGTCTAAAGATATAGTCTTATGGTTCACATACTTTGCATATATTACCTAAACTCCATGTAGTTCCATCATCCAATTTCACGACACTTCCTTTAATATCTTTAACCTGGAATGGTCCTAAATATTTACTCTCTCCCTTCCGAACCCACTCATTCTTCCGAACTACTACCCAATCACCTGTTTGAACCCATATTTTCTTCACTCCTTTCTTAAAATTGTATGCTCTTTCCATTCTTTCTTGTCCCCTTTGAACTCTCTCTTTGACTTCCTCACGATCAACCCAAATCCTGTCCTTCTTGTTCAACCACACTGGACATTCTTTCTTTCCAGGTTCTCTTCCTTTCAAAGATATGAACGGAGGTACACCAGTTGCTGAATGTGGACTAATCCTATGGGTCCACATCATTTTTCCTAACTCATCTTTCCAGGACAACCCATTTGCAAGAGAAAGCTGGATGTTGTCCATTACAAGACGGTTTACTCTCTCCACTAGACCATTAGCTTGTGGCCTGAAAAGAGCTACCCTCTCATGTTTGATTCCCATTCTCTTCAAATACTCTTCTATTTCCCTGAAACAAATTGCATTCCATTGTCAGACACCAAAGACGCAGGTATTCCTTCCTCTAGAAAAACCTTCTCCAAGAATTTCACCACACTTCCACTATTAACTTCACTCATTGTCTCCACTACAAACCACTTAGAATGATAATCTACCAACACGAGAATATATCTATCCTTATATCCTAACTTACTTACAGGCCCAATAAAATCTATGGCCAATCTTTCCCACGGTCTAGCTGGAAAGTCAGTACATACCAGAGGAGGTTGCCTTACAACTTTAGATTTGTCACTATTAGCACATATGTGACAATCTTTTACTATCTTTTCCACATCGCCATCCATTCCGGGCCACCAGAATGACTCTCTGACCCTACGCTTGGACATATTCCGTCCAGGATGCCCTTCATGTACAATATCTAGAATACGCTTGCGCATATTTCTGGGAGGAACAAGCTGGTGTCTTCTTCTAACTTTACCCTCACATATGCTTAACTCATCTCTTACCTTAAAGAACTCACATAATTCATGATCCCTGCTATCTTCGATACTCCAACCTTGAACAATTTTAGTTTCTACTCTCATTAACACCGAATCCTGTTCTCTTGCTTCCTCCCACTCTTCAAAACACAAAGCCATTTCTCCACTATTAATCACATCCACAGATTCACTGATTATTTCATCGCACTCTCCTTCCAATGGCATTCTCGACAAACAATCTGCAACCACATTTTTGTACCCTTTACATACTCAACTTCAAAATTGAACTCCATAACAGACAACAACCACCTAGATATGCGGGGTGTCACACCACCCTCCAACCCCCTTCCTCCTTTGAAAATATAGGTCAGAGGCTTATGATCCGTTCGAATCTTAAACGGCAAACCCCACACATAAAACTTAAAGTGGTTGATCCCCCAGCAACAAGCTAAAGCCTCCCTTTCTATGACCGAATATGAACGTTCAGCACCTTGCAGCCTTCTGGATCCAAAACCAATAATACGTTCCTCACCATTTACTATCTGTGACAACACTGCCCCAATTCCTACACCACTAGCATCTGTGGTCAAATATGTCTTTCCTGTAATGTCAAACCGCCCCAAAAATGGTGCTCCTGATATAGCTTTTTAATAGATTCAAATGCTCTTTTACAGTTTTCATTCCATTCAAATGGCACATTCTTTTTCATTATCACTCTCAAAGGTTCCACCAGTTCAGTAAAATTGTCAATGTACTTAGCACAATATTCCGCCAACCCTAGAAATGACCTGAGTTTGTCTTTATCCAACGGTTCAGGAGCCATGGTTACAGCTTTTATAATACTTTTTTCGGCCTTATTCCGCTAGCAGTAATTTCATGACCTAAATAATCCACTCGTTCTCTTCTCACTTGGCATTTTTCCATTTTTATCGTCAACCCATGTTTTTCCAACCTATTCATTACTTCTTCAAACATTTTGTCATGGCTACACAAATCACTTCCTACAATCAAAATGTCATCTTGGAAACACTTGACTTTTTCTAAATCTCCCAAAACTTTTTCCATTACTTTTTGAAAACGGCTGACGCCGATGCCAGACCAAAAGGCATCCTCTTATATCTAAACGCTCCTAAAGGAGTTGCAAATGAAGTCAGATGCCTTGATTCCTCACTCAAATTGATTTGATGGTACGCAGCTGACATATCAAGAACACTGAATACATTTCCCCACCCATAGTGGATAACATCTCAGATATATTGGGGAGAGGTTGCCTATCCACCCAAATATTTTTGTTTAAGTCACGCAAATCAATGCAAAGACGAATTTTTCCACCATCCTTTGGAGCAATCACAATAGGGGCCAACCATTCAGATGCATCGATAGGCTCAATGATGTCTTGTTTCAACAAATTCTCAATTTCTTGGTGCAATGGTTCTAGCATCAAGTTTGGAACATTCCTTGTCTTATGTACCACGGCCTTTGCATTCTCTTTTAAAATTATTTTGTGTGAGTACCCTTTTAATAAACCTAATTTAGAGTTAAAAACCTTAGGATATTTACTCATTAACTCAACACAATCTTCTACTTCTCTCACATCCGCTTTTTCTAGAACCATTACAGGTTCTTTGGCATTAGGATCTATTATGATATTCAGGTCTTTTGATGTCGCCATCCTAAAAGATCAGAACCAAAATTAGTGATGTAAACTCTGCCTTTGACAGCTTCCCCCTTGAACCTTATAATCATCCAACACATCCCTCTGATCTCAATCCTCTTTCCTGCATACCCTACAGCTCGAATATCTGAATTGCATAAGGGAGGACTATCTCCATTACACCAATTTTTAATATAAGATGCATTCGAAATAAGTGTATACAAACTTCCAGAATCTGCTAATACTTTTATCTCCTTCCCTTCAAAGGAGATATTACAATGAGGTTTCTCTAATTTGTCTTCACTCTCCATTTTTACCTCAGAATCTGATTTGACCATTTCTATAGTACTATTCTCAAAACATTTCATAAGACCATCAATTGTTGACACAATTTCATCCACGTTTTCACATGTATCATCAATTTCTTGTATTCTATTTCTTTCTGGCATTTTTGTACGACATAGTTTTGCAAAATGTCCTCTTTTACCACAGTTCCTGCACAATGTACTTCTAGCCATACATCTTAAGCTCGATGCAATATGTCCTGGAGACCCACAGCGAAAACATTTTATATCTCTAACTGGAAAATTTCTTTTTTCCATTTGTGACCCCTTTAAATCATTGTTAATTTTAACATCTATTTTTTTATTCTCAGGTTTCCTTTCGACAACTTCCACTTTTTCACTTTTCGTAATAGTTGAATTTTCCATTTCCTTAATCCATAACACAGTGTGTTCCATTCCCTTAGCTATGCGAACAGCCTCATCTAAGGTATATTCTTTCATCAACAATTTCTCCTTTATCTTTTTATTACTGGTGCATCTAACTATCTGGTCTCTGATTAAAGAATCATTCAATTGCTCAAAATTGCATGTCAATGCTAAACCCCGCAATGAAGACACATATGAAGCAATATCTTCATCTACTCTCTGGCTCCTACTAAAAAATTTATGACGTTCTAACACAACATTTGTTTTCGGAGTAAAATGTAATTCTAGCATCTGGATAGACATCTCATATATATTATTAGGCTCACTATCACCCATTCCCAAAGAAATTTCCGGTAATTCTTCATACACCCTCCTCCCCTCAACACCAAGATGGTGGAGAAGTATTGCTTGTCGTCTCACGGGACCATATTTGTCTCCACCTGTTGCTAATAAGTAAGTTATAAATATTTTCTTCCACTGTTTCCATGGTATGGTTGGATCACCAGGTGTTGCTAAGAAGGGAGGGGAGAAGACATACTTTGGTCAGACATAATACCTGTAAAGAAATACACAAAAATAAAAATTTAAAATAAAAATGATGTTGTGTAATCCTTCTTTTATACTTTTTATATTAATAGTGGTAGTTCTTAATATTCCAGTATCAGTAGTTCTTAATATTCCAGTATCAGTAGTTTTTAATATTCCAGTAGTAGTAGTTCTCAGTAGTAACAGGAGTATTATTTCACTCCATGTATCAATAATAATTTTAAGTATTCAGTTGTATTTTCAGTTCCAGATATAGATGAATTTTGACCAGAGGCAATTCAATTTACATCCACAAGGTGGCAGCAGGCTTCAACTTTTAATCCGATCGGTAAAAAATGACAAATCCTTCGTGAAAACGGGAGACTGAAGCAGAAGCTTGAAACAGTTGCTGGGCAACGAAACATAGGCAGGAAATACAAGGTTGCTGGGCAGACGATTCAGATAGTGTATATGACGTGACAATGTGAGCAGGTAGATTCTTCTGTAGCGTGAAGTACACGTAATCTCACGCACATGCTCAGGATGCTCACGCAGATAGTCTCAAAACAATCTCGGTGTACAAGCTCGAGATAGGCACGCGATGAAGCTCAAAACACGAAATTCCTTGGCAACAAAACGAACGCGCTAAGAGCTCGAGACACAAAAATTGCTTGGCAACCTATTAAACTCGAGTAGCACGAGCAGAATCTGGCGCGCGCTGTACCAAACAGCGTTACTTGATGAAAATATAAAATTCATCCATGTAATCAACAGCGCTGAACTCCCAACAACCGGAATCTTTTCCTCCTTCAATTTAAGTCAATAAAATGCCCAGGTCAAATATCCAAAAGGAAAAAGAGAAGCTTACTCACAGGAGAGTAGATGAAAGTGTGTCATGAAACACTCATAAATATTCCAGGGGTGAAGATGCCGGTACCTGCCCCCTGCACAGGAATCCCGTCGCCATGAAAAGAAGAGCCTTCAAAGGTTTCTTAGTTGTACTTTATTGTTGATGGCATCTCCAGCACAGAGCAACATCCAAGTCTTCAAGTGCTCTCTAACTGACTTTGACAGAACTCTATCAAGAGAACTTTCTGAGTAGAATCCCCATACATTCTATGACATCTCCACACTAAGGCTGTGCTTCTATCCTCTATCCATGGTACTTGGGCCAGAAGAACACTGCCAGGTATACTGGACTAAGGCTGTGCTTCTATCCTCGATGCATGGTACTTGGGCCAAAAGAACACTGCCAGGTATACTGGACTAAGGCTGTGCTTCTATCCTCGATGCATGGTACTTGGGCCAGAAGAACACTGCCAGTCACACTGGACTGAAGCTGCTCTTTCTATCCTCAGTCCATGGCAGATGGGATTACAGAACACTGCCCCGTATACTGGACTAAGGCTCCTGCTACTATCCTCTATGCATGGTACTTGGGCCAGAAGAACACTGCCCGATATACGAGACTAACGCTGCTCCTTCTATCCTCTGTGTATGGTTAGTAGATGGGCCGGAAGAAGTAGCTGGGCCTGTAGAAGTAGCAAGGCCGGCAGAACGCTGCCAGTCATAAACAACAGAATCTGCTGCTTCCATCCTCCGGCTCATCATTCATTCAGGCTGTCTGAATCCATGCAAGCTTGATCCTACAGTACAGGGTCAGATGCTGGAGGGAGTCTGATCTCCTATGTGCATTCTAGGACCAACCCAGTCTTGAGAAGATAACTCCATATATGCATCTTTCCAGGGTTGCTGGGCAGATTTCAGGTTTTGTTCACTCGCTTTCTTAATAAAGCTGACTGGGCTGAAAGAATTGTGCCCTCTCTAGACAGTGGAGCTAGAAAAAGGAGTACAGGATGGGGATAGGACAGGGTCTCACAAAATAACTTCTTCCTGAAATCACACACCATCACGCCAAACTGTTCTAAAACATTCCACTTGCCCCAAAGTAAAAAGAATAGTGGCCATTTGGGTCAGAGAATGTATATTTTGTCTGAGTTGTGAGGTGCCACTGTGCACTAGCAGACAGCACGTTTTTCAAGGGTATTACCTTGTAGTTAGCTGTCTCCCCAAAAAGCTGGAAGACACTCTCTCTGCACCCTGCCTCTATGGCCTGCGCAGATGACAGAGGTGCTTAACACCAACGAGATAAGAAGAGGAGACTCTTGACTCCGAGGGAGGCCAGCACAATGCACAGTTGACTGCAGATCTTTGTGGAAGCTGCCTCAACAGAGTGAGTCTCCCAAGGAAAGTGAGAATCTTGTTGGTCCAGCTAGCCCGGATCGCAGGAATCTACAACGGCTCATCACAGACTGGGGAGCTGTTGACACACGTTCCAGCAACATGTATGATGAGCCTGCACCACCCTAAAGGGGATCTGTAACCCAACGAAGCCTGTATATGTCCTCATCCAGCCTCAGAGGGACATCTAGTGTTTCCTCTTCTCTCTTGGTGTATATCACCTGAATATTGAGCTTTAAAGATGGAGCTATTATAATATCATGTCTACAGTATTGACTACTGAAGCACCCTCTAGGGTCGTAACTACTATTGGTGCAGCAGGTGCAGTTGCACCGGAGACCATTGAACCCTGACAATGCTGCATTTTACCAACCCAACATCAGTAAAAGGGGCCAATATTCTTGCTTGCACCAGGTACCATAGCATCCTTGCAAAGCTGCTGGCTCCCTCACCCACAACACTCCCCTGAAGTGAAAATCTAGTAAAGACTTCTACTTGCCCCCTGCCCTCTCACTGGTCATTGGTGTCAACATTAATGGAGCATGAATGGTCTGGGGAAGTCCTGTCTGCGTTTTATACCTGGAAGAAGGCCTCAGTGAGAGGGAAGCCGGTGTGTGCCGCAGTGGCTTGTGTTTACCTATTTCCATTGAGATAATGTTGATGTTATTGGAGAGGGTGACAGTAATGTCCCCTGACAACAGCGTGCATCAGCTAGGGGGTTACCATGCCTTCCTTTCAACACATGCCTCGTGGCCACCTGGGCACAATAGGCATTGACGCAGCGGTCTACGTAGCAAAACCACTCATCTGGGCATTTAATGGCTGAAGTTCTGTGTGTTCATAAAAATAATTGTGGTTAAGCACACTGTGCTTTGTCTGCTGTGAGCGTCGGCTCATAAATAATTCATGGCCTGCTTGAGAACCTTGAGGGGAAAGCCGTTTAGAGTTCCCGCTCTGAGTTCACACGCGAGGGAGGCAGACGTGCGATCCATGCCAGCAGCAGCTCTCTTCCTCCATGCCTCCCGTCATCCTGCGTCACATTACGTAAGAGAACCCACTCTTGAGGACAATACGTGCTCATATAATATTATAACTGATAAAGATCCCAAGTCTCAGGGACCTGGAATTAGGGCAGAGCATCCACTGACGCATCTTTCCAGTTGTCCTAAGGTGGCTTTTTGAGTCAGGAAGAAGCTTGCAGTTTTGCAAGCTTGGCTCATGAGAGAAGCTTCTGAATAATTTTCCTAACAGCAACTAATGCATCTTATTCCCTAAAACTCCCTCCTTCTTCTAAGCAAATGAACCCACCCGTCAACCTCCCTGACACCCAAGCCTCTTTTCCCAACTTTTGTCCCACTCCACCCTTCCAAGTTTCTGGGACCAATACTCCTGTACTCCAGCCTACCAGCTCGCTCGTACTCCTCATGACATGCCGGTCTCCAAGTGTGCCTACCTGCACGTGGACCGAGGCTGCTGCTCACCGACGCTCCCTCTGATGCTTCCAACCTCTTTAATAAACTTACTCATCCGGTGATTTCACTCTCACTTTTCTTCGGCCTGTTTCTTTTTCTGACATCGCGTCCACTGAGGATATATGATTAAAGTGTCCGGCAAAGCAAATGCATGTTGCCTGGGCTCTTATGCCCCAAACACCCAGTAAGGTCTTGAAAGCATTTATAATACTTAGCTCTAACCCTTATGTCCTTCCCTTCAAAGTGCTCTGCCAGAGCATCTGCACCTTGACTAGTAAATGACTTAGGGCCTGATTTAGATCTTGGCGGATGGGTTACTCCATCACAACAGTGACAGATATCCCGTCCGCAGAAATATAAATCCCATAGGATATAATGGGGTGTATATTTCGGCGGGCGGGATAGCCGGCACCATTATGACAGAGTAACCCGTCCTCCAAGATCTAAATCAGGCCATAAATATCTATGTATTACCCATATGCATGTGCGTGTGTTGTTTGAAAGAACCGGTAGCTCTGCAAGAACCTAAGGTCATTCTCAGGTCTGTGAATTATAAAATTCCACCAGCAGGGGACGCATCCAGTATGTCCCTGGCTAGTAACCACTAACAGCCCAGCTATTGGCTGACTGTCTCCATCAATTAGCGAGGCAGCCCACACATGAACACTGAGGGGTTCGCCTTCTGCAGTAGCAATTGTCTCCGTAAATACAAATGTATCTTGCCTGGCCCCTTACCCCCAAAACACCCAGTCAGGGTTGAAAGCTATTTTAATACTTATCTGTAACCCTTAGAGACCTCTGCCAGTGCGCCTGCACCCTCATTTATCAAAAATGCCTCTCCTAGATAAGAAAGAAGGCTCCGACATTCCAACAGGGTATTGCTCCTGCAAAATGTGCTTTATTACCTGCGACCTGACACACTTCGGCTACATCCATAGCCTTGCTCACAGAATTACGGGTGCCAATTTCCATAACAAAGCATCCTAAAACCATGCGTGTTGCATGCTATCAACTTAAAGGAAATTCTATCTATAAAAAGAAGTATGGTGATATTTGAAAATGACTTCATATAATCAATCAAGAAATTCATCAGCTTCATAAATTGTCAAAATGCGCACATCAACATGATCCAAAATCTTAAATTAAAATTGGAATAAATAATCAATTAATTAATCATGCACAATACAGTATTAGCCCAAGTGGGCAATTATTCTACTTTAGTTCATCCAAATGAATCATGTTCTGAATGCATTGTCATAGTATCATGTAAATACTGCCCAAGTGGGCTTCTACTTCAATGTTCCTTAATTCAAATCATGAAACTTTATTCCAGTTCACTCAGTCCTTTATGTACTCGCAATCTTTCCAAAATGAATTATCTTTAATTACCATACTTTAATCCATCTAAAAAGAAAACACTTATTAAAATCCTCACACATGAGCCATACAGCATTATCTAGTCCAAGGACCACAACCAATAGTCTCATGTCCCTTTTCCAATGTACAAGTAGTTCTTCATCGATATTCAAGCCTTTAAATTGCTTGGTGCCCATCTCAATTATATCATATCTATGTATATTGCCCAGATGCATGTGCTAGAAACTAAGACGCCATGCATGTTGCCTGGGCCCTTAAACCCAAAACACCCAGCAATGGATTGAAAGCTAATTTAATTCTTATCCCTAATCCTTGCGTCTTCCATGCTGGGAGTCAAGCTAATGAGCCTGCACCCTGGGCAGTAACTGACATGTCTATGTATATTGTGTTACATAGAGAGCTTGAACAGGGAGTTATTATGTAGCTGATCTGAAGCATAGCCCTTCATTGCAGGTAAAGCAATTCCTCAAAGGTGATAATCATAACTGTGTTTTCTTTCTTTAGGTTTTTTGTTATTTTGCACTATTCGTCGTTTCACAATTTGTTATCCTCTGTTTAGTTCTGCAGTTCATCAAATGCAACTTACTTTAGCAACGTAGCTGAATATACAAAAAAACAGTCTGACATTTGAGGAATGGAAATGCTAAGTAAACATTCCACAGAAACTGTTGCATCACCTATACAATGAATATAGTCACATGATAATGGTTCAAAATTTAGTTTGGAACGATCAAACTACATGTATTTAAATGTTCACTCTTTTAGCACATTTGGGATAAGATCTTGAACTTAAGGCTGAGTGGAGAAAGAAGCAGTATAAGGAGCCACTGCTATTCCATGCAGTAGGAGGAGACCTGTTGGGAATGATCACCTATACATAAAGATAATACTTTATGCTGCATAAGGAGACCTGTTGGTAATGATCTCCTACGTAAAAAAAATGGTACTATGAATGACCTAGAAGATTTGGAAGATTGATTGACTGTAGTTCACAGTTTAAGATGTGTATGGCTGACGTAGGGGAGAAAGTTCTCTAATGGTTAATGATGTGCCCCGCTGCCCATTGTCAACTTCCCAGCAAGTGAAGGTGACAGTAGGTTTGTATAGTGCACAGTTACAGACCTAAGCGTCTTGATGAAATGATCAAAGGTTGGTGAGACAGAGCGTCAACAAAACGGGGGCATTTAATCCCAGCGTTTAAACAGACCCCTTCTCATTGATTCACTATACTCCTTTCTTGGGTCTTGGAAAATGAAACATCCTTTTTCTAAGACATCAGGAATTTCAAACCTTCAGGAGTTTTGATATCCCAGAGTGCAATTTGATCCTAGTTTGTAAAAACTCAGGCGCTGCCCATAGAACAGTGTGTTTCTGTGTTCCAGGAACCATTTTTCAGAGATGACCCTTTCCCTGACAGTCAGTTAGCACAGGTCTCCGCTGCACCTAAACTGTTACTTTAGTTTAGTCAATATGGTTTTGCCCAAGCTGCTACATTAGTAAGACAGTTTACTAGTACAGACTGTTTGTCTGTTTCAAGTGCATGTCAAGAGTACCCAATAAAACACTATCCCACGTGCAAATTATGTTCTTTCTACAACCTCAGATTGAATGGCATCTCAAAAAGATTCCTCTGAAGGAAGTGACCCGATTAGGGCCACCCGGGTCACTCGCGACCACCTCTCAGCCTTCCATAAAAATGAAGAGTCGGTCAGACAGTAGAGAATACAAACCAAGTATATTTATTTAGATACACTCGAGCGGAGCCCAGTCTGCCCAGTCTCTGTGGATTGCTGCAGAGGGACTGACATCAGCTAACATGGTGATACATTATGTACGATTCAGAACCAATGAAGGCACGCCCAGACTGGAAATTTCCAGATTGAGACAGCTGCACAAAGACGGTACAGAAAGATAAGTTTCGATCCTGAGACCGGGCACATACTATCTCTTAGCCAAGGTCGTTCTGCCTGTGCCCACCGCTGGACTAGTGGGAGCAGGCCTCTATCTAAAGGGAAAGGTATGCGCTAATAAGAACAGTGTATTCATTAGTACAGCAAGGCCCAACCTTGGAGAAACAAAAACCTATCAAAGGTGCTTTTCGCTAAAACACAGAGACGGATGTTTCGACCATGGCTCAAAATGGCGGCCAAACATAAAATGGGGCCGCGAATGCTAACTTACGCAGTACAATACATAAGCAACACAGCTAAGGCATTTTTATTCTAACAGACCCTCCTGTTAGCAGAAGCTAACAATCTTATGTTACTATCAAGAAACGTATAATATGCTGCAAGGATAAGAAACATCACTATGAGCTGGTGCTTACATAATCAGTATTCAAAGACACCCTCACCGATCTGCATCATGTCGTCAATGTCCTTTTGCAACATAATCGCAGCACTAGCATCTTGAACTGACATTTTCTGTTTGGGGATGAGAACATTAACACAATAGGTGCAACAAGCCGGGAGACAGTGTATACAGAGGCAACATGTAAAAATAATACTAGCAACCACAACCAAAAAGATAAGGATCTTCCAAACCCATGTTGTTAGCGTATTCCAAATACCACCCCAACAGAGACCAAGTACCTGTTTCTTGGTGTATCTCAGCTGATAGCCTATGTAATTTCTGTATTGCCGAATAAACATTGGGGGCGTTATCAGGTATGTAAACACAACAGCTGCTGCCAATGACGTGACAGGCCCCTCCCCAATCTGCAAGGATGACGTCTAACACCATCCTGTTCTGTAAAGTGACTAATCTCATAGCCTGGAGCTCAGCAGTGATATTTGTCATTATCCCAGCAGTCGTATTGATAACCGCTTCAACAACCCTAGTTAACTGACAAACTTGTAGACTATTGGCCATGGGGCCCCAAAACGGTAGGAGGCCCTTTATAGTGTCCCCAAATTGTTGTGCGGTGGTATCTGTTTGATCTACATCCTTTGTGTCAATAACCCTTTTTACTTGTGTCAGGAATGTACTCCTACGTTGCACCCGATGTGTTTTGTGATAATTAGACGGGGCAACATATACAGGGGGGAAAAAGGAATGAGAGATAACATGTGCCTGACCACCCCCTCGGGAGCCAGACGTGAGCCTGTGACCCACAGACAAAATAGACATTATGGGGCAGGATCAAAGGTGGACTATCAGTCTTATTCAATTTGTATGTCAAATTACATTTACTCTCCCCCCCCCCATATCTCCCCAGTCCCCTGAACGCAAAACGCTGCTGACATATTAACCACTGGCACAGGTATCGGTTTATCTTTAGTAATATTTCGAGCTCGGAAGGATTGGAAATACTCAGATTTATTAAACCATTGGAAATCAGCCATTTCCATTCGGAACCAGGCATCATTCGTCACCTTACGGTACGTGTTCACACATGACTTTGAGGACAGTGTCCCTAGAGTCCCTTGTCCTGCTGGTCCTATGGGGGTGAGCCCATGGTAGAAGCGTACATATTCATGGGCGGTATTGGAATCAGTGGATGTTATACCCGAAGTGGAGAGATGAAATTGGTAGTACACCAGCCGAAACAATTGAAACCAACCCTCACAGCTACCCATATACGACAGTGGCATAGACAACAGAGTATCGCTTTTATGAGTGACCGAAGGGAGCAAATCCAGCAATTAGTTGTATTAGATACATTATGAGTATGATGCAACCTTTGTATAAATACATTGTCTGTGTAGGACTGCCTATGTGCTTCTTTGTGTGGGGCTGAAGTGACAAAAATGTGTTCAGGGGGAGTGGGTGTTGTACCCACCAAGGAATGTACAACGTATTTCTCCTCTAGAAACCAGGATATTCCAAGTATTGTTATTAGCGTAATCACAACAATTAATATGCAAACTATTTTACTCTTTGTTGACCAACCCTGCGCTAAACGGGGTGGTGCAAATGGCTGTTCCTCCTCATCAATAGGCCGACCAAATGGATGCATTATGAAGCAAGAAAAGGAATGCAATAAAACTGATAGTAAAGGTAAGTGTTCCCAGTGTCCGTAAGAGCCTCACTGGTACAGGCTCCTATTGTTCATCAACGTTGGCGCTCTTGAGCACCGGCGGTGGAGCTTGCTCAGTCCTAAGCTCACGATGAATCCCACATCACACACGATAATGTACCCCCCTCCTAGGGAGCACGTTCGATCTATCCTGTCCAATGTCAGAACAGTGCACCAATTTCATGACACCCTGAAGTAACACCGTTGCTACTATAGCAAAGTACACCTTAACTTACACAGTCCATCCCTGGCTAATCTGACTTCTCCTTTGGTACACTATTCCTCAGCCGAGGACGTAAATTGTACCTGGTGACTCCAGGCACAGAGGGGTCAACAAACAGCGGCTCCTTAATGGCTTGAATTTCTGGAGGGGCCACTGCATTTAGCACTTCATCATTCTCCGCATCCGTTTGAGTCCATCTTAACTTTGCATCGCTGAAGGGGACGAACTGAGGCACTTTCTCACACTCAGTGTCTCCTATGCCATCCCTCACCCACTGATCATAGGGCAAGGGTAAGGGTATCCTGCGGCAGTGGCTGGCGTGGATCCAGTTCTTTCGCCCGGCGACCTTCTCGGCGGTTCTAGTGGTCAGGAGGACCTGTTCAGGTCCTTTCCAGTGGGGCTCCAAGCTCTTCTTCAGCTGAAAGTTCATGACTAATATGAAGTCCCCAGGCCGAATATTGTGTCCAGGCCCCTCTGGTGTGGGTGGAAGGGGCTCGCGGACCTGTTGGTGAATAGAACGCAAATTTTCAGTTAACTGGCATAGATAGTCTGTCAACAATGGATACTCAGTATCTGAGAACCTACGAGGGTGCAGGACGCCCCAGACATTTACCGGGCGTCCAAACACGACCTCGTAGGGTGACAATCCTGTTCTAGAATGTGCTGTAGTTCTTGTCGACTACAGAGCTAATGGTAAAGCATCTGGCCACTGCAACCCTGGTGTCTCCTGAATCTTTGCCAATTTCAGTTTGAGAGTACCATTGTACTTCTCAACCAAACCTGCTGACTGTGGGTGATTTGCAGCATGAAACCTCTGCTTCATGTGCAAACCATCACAAATTAACTGAATGAGCTTGGCATTAAAATGACTTCCGTTATCACTCCAGATCAAATGGGGCAAGCCGAAACGAGGAAAGAACTCCTTCAGGAGTACCTTTCCAGTCGTAATGGCTGTATTGTCTTTAGTGGGGTAAGCCTCAATCCATTTACTGAATGCACAAACAACCACCAACACGTACTTCAAATTATTGACCCTCTCTAACTCAGTATAGTCCATCTGGAGGACCTCAAAAGGGGAAGTGGGTGGTGCAAAATTACCGGGTGGTGTAGGGGTACCTTTACCAGGATTGTGCATCATGCACACCATGCAGTACTTCACTAAATGTGCTGCAGTTTTTGAGATGTTATCATTCTGCCATACAGGGTCTAACAACTTGCAAATACCCTTAGCACTGATATGGGCCGGGCCATGAGCCATCGTGACCACAGGGAGGACATACGCTTCTGGCAACATCCATCTCTGCTTCCCTGACTCGTCAATCCAACATCCCTCATCATTCAATTGTGCTGTACTCTCTTGCCACACTGCTAATTCCTCTACTGTGGCTTCACTTTGTATCTCCTTCACGTTCTCAAGTGTATCCTCAAACATGGTGACCTCGGGCACCCACCTAGCGGGACCTGCTACGAACATTCTTTTCATTCTAGTCCGGGCTGTTTCCTTGGCTGTCTGATCTGCAAAAGCGTTCCCTTTACTTACATCGTCAGTAACTTTCCTATGGGCGCTACACTTTACTATTGCCAATTTCTTAGGAAGTGTCAAAGCGGACAGAAGCCTATATATAAGATGACCGTGCTGGATCTTTGTACCATGGGAAGTAAGGAACCCTCTCTCTGCCCATAGTCGCCCAAAATTATGGGCGACTCCAAAGGCGTACTGGCTGTCAGTATAAATATTGAAAACCAGTCCCTCACTCAATTCGCGGGCTCGAATAAGGGCAACAAGCTCTGCAGCTTGGGCCGACTGATAGGGAACTCGTGATGTCTCAACCACCGTACGCAGCGTAGTAATAGCGTATGCAGCAGTTGCAGTGCCATCTGGTAATTGAAAGCAAGAGCCATCGACATATAGTTCCCCTTGATGGTCAGATAAGGGAACATCAGTCAGGTCTACCCGTCCTTTCGTCTCTTCTTCCGTTCGGAAGATACAATCATGTATGTCAATCTCCTCATGCTCAGAAGGGAGGGGTAGTAACATGGCTGGGTTCAGAGGGGCACATCGTTTAATCGTAATATGTTTGGCAAACAGCGTTAGCTCATAACCTGTCAGACGTGCACTGGTGAGGTGCTGTGTCTTTGTCTTATTCAAAAGTGTATCCACAGCATGGAGTACCATGACTGTGAGGTCAGTATCAAGTACGATTCCAGCTGATTGTCTTATCGAGACAGCCACGGCCGCGACCGCTCTTAGACATCTCAGGAAGGCTCATGCGACAGGGTCAAGCACAGCAGATAAATAAGCACACGGCCATTGCTTATCTCCACATTTTTGTGTTAAAACAGAAAGCGCGCAACCGGCCATCTCATGGACGTACAACACAAACTGTTTAGTATAGTTAGGGGTGCCAAGTACTGGAGCCGAACAAAGCGCAGTTTTCAATTGCTCAAAAGACTGCTGACATTCAGGCGTCCAGGGAAGGGGTTCATGCACATCCTTTAATGTTAGAGCAAGCAGGGGCTTAATTAACAGCGAATAGCTAGGTATCCACTGCCTGCAATAGGAAGTGATACCTATGAAAGCGCGCACATCTTTCGGAGTTTGCAGAACAGGCATTTTAACAATGGTACTGATGCGTTCGGGGGTCAGTCTCCTACCCTCCTTTGACAGTAGGTGACCTCCTGTCGACAATACTGAAATTTGGAAAGGAATAATTTATGGCCATGCTGAGCTAAATGCAACAACAATTTAACTATACTGTCCCTGCAACCTTGTTCTGTATCTGAGGCGATGAGCAAGTCATCAACATACTGAAGCAATACATTACCTGTGGGGAGCGACAAGGAATCCAGCTGACCTTTCAATGCCTGACTGTAGATACGCGGGCTCTACGTATAGCCTTGAGGAGTGCGACAGAACCTAAAGCTTCTACCAGCTAGGGTGAACCCAAACAGATACCTGCTGTCAGGATGAATGGGAATACTGAAGAACGTGTTTTTCAAATCAGTGACAGAAAAGAATGTAGCAGAAGAGGGAATCATTGTCAAAAGAGTGGTAATGTCAGGAACCACCGGAAACTGGGGTATCACTATTTTATTAACTTCACGCAAGTCAATCACAAGGCGATAAACATCTGCATGATCATCAGAGGAACCCGAAGGTGTCTGTTTGAGAATGGGAAGAATAGGGCTATTACAAACATTAGCAGTTGTCTCCTCAACCACTCCTTTCTCAATCAAATCCTGTACAATTTGCAATAATGCTCGCTCACCTGCCTGCGGTATTTTATACTGAGGGATGCGAGGTAAAATAGCATTGTCTTTAACTTGGATCGAAACTGACGATATCTGTAACAGTCCCACATCTGTGTCACCTGTCGCCCAGAGAGTGGGTGGCACATCTTTAAACTCTGCAGGAAGAGGCGCATCTTTGGACAGGCACTGCATAGCGCATACTACATCCGGACCCATTGTCATGTAAACACCTGCCGGGGAGCAATAAATCGTAGCATGCAATTTCTTCAACAAGTCCAAACCCATCAAATTCTCTCCACAATTAGACGTCAACAAGAATGGCGAATTCACAATGAAAGGACCAATAGTCAACGCAAGAGGTTTTGAAATCGGGCTCACAACCGGTACACCAGAAAAACCTACCGAAACATTATTATGGCCAGACAGAGCTGCCCCAGGGACCAAGGAACGAGAAATAGAACTGTTTGTTGCACCTGTATCCACCAAAAACTCCTTAGCCGAGCCATGCAAATCCGCAGTAACATACGGACCGCGTTGATCTACAGGTATCGGAACTGGTCCCTCACTCTGTCCCTGGCTGTCCTAGCTGTAGGACATGCCTGTCACCTCATCCGTGTCAAAATCATCATGATAATACTGTCCTCCCCTAGGGTCATCAAAATAATTTTGATCAGAACGACCCTGCAAGGCCACAGCATTCTGAGCCCTGTCCTGACCACCAGCTCCACGACCCCGTCCACGAGAACCTCGTCTTCTCGGGTCCGCCACCTTCTGCAAAAGCACAGGACACTTGCTACGCCAGTGTCCCTCTTCATTACAATACGCACACTGATTCGGCCCTAAAGGCGTGGTATTTGGCGGCCTACTAGTGCGTGGAAGCTGTCAGGCCAAACCACCACATCCTCTACCATTCCCCCTAGAAGCCTGCTGCAACAACACCTTTGTCTTCAAATCCTTATGCTTCTTCTCCGTCCTCTCCTTATCCTCATTTTCCCTGTGTTCTTAATACTGCGCCATATTCAAAATAACAGAAGGGGAAGATGTGGACCAGGTGCTCTCAGAAGCCTGCAATCAGGTTGCAATCTCAGGAACCAAATTGGAGACAAATCTATTGACAAACAATTGAACACCACCTTCGATCGACAAATCCTGTCCACTATAATCTAGAAACACATCTTCAAACTGAGTGAAAAAATCAGACACACTCTCATCTTTCTTCTGACGACAAGCCGATAACTTGTCCCAATCAACTTTTCTCGGAGGAATAAGAGAATGCATATACGTAATGATACGGTCGGGCAAAGCAAATATCTCTGGTCTAGGCTTATCATCTGGCTTCCGTTCCTGATCCCATATTTAATTTGATCCCAGGTACCACCCAACTCCGCAGCATGATCCTGTGTGTGTATTTGTCTCCAAATATCAACCGGAACTAGTAAGCCAAAGAACATTTCAATATCAGCAAGTGTCATCACTGTTGAAGAGGCAGCTTCAGTCAATTCTTTATAATACGCAGTTGGATTCTTCCTAGGATCAGGTAACTGAGTCTTAAGGGACAAGACTTCACTCCTTTTCCATGGAGTATAAACCCATTGTTCTTGGAAACGGGCCGCTGCCCCTGGTCTAGTAACAACATTGAGCTGATCCCTTATCTCTGGTATTTCAGGGTGATATATAGAATGAACCTCCCGCATTGGAAACTGAGATACCGAGGTAGGGCTCTTCTCAAGCAGTCTACCCCGATAAGCAACCAACGTCGCAATATTACCAAAAACTTCACCAGGCACCATATCAGTAACATATACATGATCCTTAATATCATATAAAATATGCGGTGCTGCATCGTTGAAACACTGCTCCCAAAGACCGATCAAAGTAGCAGACATATGCTTAAGGGCATGCTGTTGTACAAAAGCCTCATAATCTTTCATCACACTCCACACATCTTCCACACCATAAATGGGGTTTTGGGCCCACTGCGCAGCCTGATTAGCCACTACCTTTTTCTCTGTATCCCCTATTTCTGATCGCACACACGGGCCCATTCTCTCTTTAAACTTCGTCCAGTCTCTATCCTCAAATCCACGTACTGGTGTCCCAGTACTCGGTAATGTCGGGGGATGGAAGAACACAGTGGTAGTAGCAAAAGAAGTAGCAGGCACTAATGTCGCTGCTGGCTGCGTCACAGGTATGAGAGCTGGCGAAAGGGATGCCGAAGCAATAGGTGTGGCAGGAGTACTAACCGTCATAATTGCCACAGACGGCGAGGACAAAAGAAAGGACAGGAGGTGCCGTGGCCAAAGCAGTCTGATCAACAGTAGAAGGAGCAGAAACAGCAGAGACAGAGGAAATGGATGGCTGGGACTGTGAGGGAATAGTGGAATATATCCTCTGCGGGGCATATGGAGGTGGGGGTCGAGTATCTAACAATTCTTCCACAAAAGTATCATTTTCTTCTTGGGCCACATAAGATTTAGCAATATTCATTCGAAACCTCCTCTCGTCACGTTCAATCCCTATTTCTTGCTTCTCTCTATCATGCGCTACAGCTTTCTGAGTCAATGTTTGCATTCTCCCTTTCCGGGCCTCTTTCTCTGCTTTCATTCGCCTCTGTTTAGCCTCCTTTTGCCACGTTCGAAGAGAATCAAACATAGACTGCCTACTTCGCTTCGCAAACAACTTCTCCTGTAAAAACACAATTTTTTGTACATCAAAGGTGCCCGTCAACGGTCACTGCAACTCGGCATTGTCCCTCTTATATTTGTGCCATAGCGTACTAAACATAATAGGGCCATGGCCATGCTTCACATACATATCAAAGTTCGGAGTGCCTTCTGGAGGCGCCGGCTGACTTTCTTCCAATCGAGCATCTGCAGAGCAACAACGACAACAAGAAACCCAGAATCGGCTAATTCCAGGCATTTTCAAAAGTGAGCCAAATTAGTTATGTTGCCTGGTAAAGTGTTCACAAACACTTTGTACCAAAATCGGTCCT
Organism: Calotriton arnoldi; assembly: GCA_963921515.1. NCBI lineage: Eukaryota > Metazoa > Chordata > Amphibia > Caudata > Salamandridae > Calotriton > Calotriton arnoldi. Next base: position 546,612 of record CAWUFW010007908.1, read on the forward strand.
CAGACCGTGCCAAATACAAACCAAAATGGTACCATATCCACAAAGAACCAAAACAAACTCACCTGGTGCACAAAGGTCAAACAAATTCTCAGCTGCCGACTCTTCGGAGCAAACGGTCAGATCCAAGGGTTTCGCTGTTCAGGACTCCAGTCAAGATGACCGCTGGGCGAGGCACCGTCTGGCAGGACGGAAGGGGCAGCTGCGAGTTCAGGAACTCTCTTGTGCAGGAATCCCTGGTCCGTCTGTCCGACCAGATGGTGGCCTCGACCTCCCAACCCGTCCTCAGGAGTGGATGGGCCACTCGCCCGATGGAGTCCCTGTTTGGGTGCCAACTGAAGGAAGTGACCCGATTAGGGCCACCCGGGTCACTCGCGACCACCTCTCAGTCTTCCATACAAATGAAGAGTCGGTCTGACAGTAGAGAATACAAACCAAGTATATTTATTCAGATACACTCGAGCGGAGCGCAGTCTGCCCAGTCTCTGTGGATTGCTGCAGAGGGACTGACATCAGCAAACATGGCGATACATTATGTACGATTCAGAACCAATGAAGGCACACCCAGACTGGAAATTTCCAGATGGAGGCAGCTACACAAAGAGGTTACAGAAGGATAAGTTTTGATCCTGAGACCGGGCACATACTATCTCTTAACCAAGGTCGTTCTGCCTGTGCCCACCGCTGGACTAGTGGGAGCAGGTCTCTATCTAAAGGGAAAGGTATGCGCTAATAAGAACAGTGTATTCATTAGTACAGCAAGGCCCAACCTTGGAGAAACGAAAACTATCAAAGCTGCTTTTCGCAGAGACACAGAGAAAGAAGTTTCGACCATGGCTCAAAATGGCGGCCAAACATAAAATGGTGCCGCAAATGCTAACTTACGCAGTACAATACATAAGCAGCACAGCTAAAACATTTTTATTCTAACACGCCCATGTTCCTGAAACTCTGCATCAAACAATGACCATGGCTTAATTGTCAGTTTATCTCTTTCTTTTCTTGGAAATGCCCTTTTCCTTACGCTCCATCATTTGCATCGCTCCTCTTTCTGAGCACATCCTACCTAAGTCACATAACTGTCTGCATCATTTTCTAGTATTGTGTTTCTGTAAAATGCCCACACCTCATTTCATAGATCAAAACCTCTCCTCTTTGAAACCCTTGCAATCTAACAACACCTAATCTCTAGCCTAAATGGTCATCCCACCAATCATGTGCATGAACTCGCACAGCCCCCACTAATGATCCCATCTAATCCCTATTCATTTAACCTGACTCAAAGAAACTGGAGAAAATGCATGGACTGGTTTCCTTGAGAGCACAAGACTAACTCCAATAACCAATAACCACTGGATTAACTTCTGATCTTTGGTTCTGGAGCAGCATGCTGCTTGGTGTGAAGCACTTCAGCATCTCGTCAGAAGTAGTAAGAGCTATGTCACTACAACTACAATACAATAAAATACAGCCATGTCCGGTCCAGAAGGCTACCTGGATGGGTGGTGGGCCTCTTTGATATCATACTGCAAAAAAACTGTCTCACCATGCATATCGTCATGATAGAGGGCCAAGCCAGAAAATTGAAAGAGTGAGCCAATGTAGGTTCAGAATTGGTTCTCAGAGCCAATATATGAGCTAAAACATTCACAGATTTGGCATTGAAATCATGCAACAAATGTCATATAAAAATATGATAAGAAGATTTTTAAAAAGGTTATTTCTTCAACCTGTCTGTTTTAATTTAGTACATAAAATTGTATCACTGCTTTGAGTGACATTTATTGAAAGTAACTGTCTTTGTCTTTTATAAACTGCATTAGGAAGGAAAGGATCAGTTCCTGGCAGAGAACCCAGGCCCAACTCCAAAGCTGTTAATCTGTCCAACCTTAAGAGAATTCCCATCACACAGACTACCTCAGCTGACACCAATCCACACCTTAAATGCATGCTACTCAATTGCAGATCGGCAATGAGATGCACAGCAGACATCGCTGACCTCATCCTTGCACACAAGCTTGACCTCTTAATCCTGACTGAAACATGGCTAAATTAGTATTATTTTTTTAGAGTTTTATATAGCGTGAACTCGACCCAAAGATATCAAGTATCAGAGCGCTTTACATGAGCACCAGTTTCGTTTCAGACAGACACATCCTTTTTTTGTTAGGCACGGGGAGATTAAGTGATTTGCCCAGAATCACAGGATGTTGAGCGCCGTTGCCAAGACTCGAACCCAGTTCTCCAGCTTCGAAGTCAACCGCTCTAGCCGTAAGGCCACATTCTTCCACACTAATTCTTGACATTCTAGTTCCAACTAGTCACGACATCATAAGATTAGCTATATCTAGCAGACCAGGTGGCGGTATCGCCTGCATACACCATAACTATTTCTCAGTGAAACAGTCTCAAACCGCTCCTCTATCCTCTTGCGAATTCCTATGCATCCACATTATAAGTAACAACAGGGCAATATGCAAACTGCATGCGATTTACCATCCACCACAAGACAACCTTTCATTCATAGAACAAATTATGGAAATCACCTCAACCAACGTGGGACAATGCTCCTCCCAGATCTTCCTCTGAGATTTCAACCTCCACTGGAATGACCCTGCAGTTAACAGCCTCAAAATATTCCTAGCTGTCCTCTACCTGATCCAAATCTGGGACAGTCCTACCCACAGCATGGGTGCAACCCTTGATCTAATTATTGCTAAGGTCAATTCCATTCAACTTGAATCTATCATCCCTTGCGACTAGACAGACCACCACTGCATCACCTTCCTCATCACTGAATCCAGGAGTTCCAAACAAGACAAAACTGAAGAAACCCAGACAATGGAAAAGGAATATAAGAAACATAAACCTGAATGAAATAATTTCCCTCAGCAATAACATATTGCCTCCTCCTGTGGAAATGTGAGATATCCATGACCTCACAGATCACTACAACAATTCCATGATGAACATTCTAAGCTCGATTGCATGCTTATAACTAAGAAGAATGTCCACTAAAGACTCCAAACCATGGTTCAGTGCAAGTCTAAATGCAGAAAAACGTAATCTGAGACTAGCGAAATGATCGCAGAGATTCTCACCTTCCCTCAAACACCTTAAGCACTTCAGATCGATGAGGAACATGTATAACAATCACATTAGAACTGAAGCTCAAAATAAAACTTCTTTAGAAACCAACTAGATAAAGCCAGAAACCAACCTAAAAAATTGTTCAAACAAATCAAAATACAATCTAATAGGCAACCCAACCCTGCCCCAACTGAGTCCTGTCCACAGCCAAACTGCAATGTATTTTCCTCTTTCTGCCTGGAAAAGGTGAAAAGAAATGAATGTGTTTTGTGGACAGCAATGGAGCAACTTCCGGATTGATGACCCCTCATGCCTCCCAGGACACTCCCACAAAAATAACGCTTCATGGAACACATTCAAAACCTTTGATGAAACTGCCATTCTCAATATTCTAACAGCACTGAAACCTTCAAAGCACTTCAGCGATCCTCTGCCAATGAATGTCTTCACTGCGTTGAAAACGGCTATAATCTCTCTTTGGACCAAGATAGTAAATGCCTCCCTTATACAGGCACTATTCCAGACTGTATCAATACAAAGAGGGGGGGAACCAGGAGCCAGTTTTGGTCCAGTGCCCGTGCTCCTAACCTGGAACGTCTAATCAAAGGGGGGACACTGTTCCGGTAGAGGGGTGCAACATGTCACCCGCTCAATGCGAGGAGGAAGAGGAAAGAGACCAAAGAAAAAAAGGGGGAAACAAAGAGGGAGGTGTAGGTTCTCCTAGGTATTAGGACCCACTTGTGAGAGGGAAGAACAAGTCTTGCCTCTTGTTGCCCTCACACACCCCGAAGGATGTCATGCTTCATCATCGGGTGGTTGCTCCTCGTCGGGCCGGCGCTGCATTGCCCTACGGGTCCCCCGAAGGGTCACTTTGGCGGAGATCTTTTTAGAGAAAAGCTGTAAGGTGTATGCGGGTGTGTGGGGTGGGTCCTCTTGGAGGGTGATGTAGTGCGTGCAACGTAAGTTAAAACTGCCTAAGGGTTACCAAAAACAAGTTTAATGTGGCGGTACCCTTGACAGAGTAAAAACCCGTAGGTTGAGAGTTACCCCAATCGGCTTAATGTGCCCAGGTAACTAAAATATAAAAGAGGTCGACATGTTTCGCGCCTGTGTGGTCTCAAAGATCCATGGCGCTTCTTCAGGACCGAATTAAAACAAAGTGAAGTGTTGTGCACGTGAAAAGTGAAAGGGTAAATGCCCTCTTAGGGTGTCAGGGTGGGCCAGGGAACTGTGTACCCTACAGTCTGGCTACAAAACTAAATAGTTGTGAACGCTCCTGGACACCACCTAGGAGAAAAGACAACAGAAAACAAAGGAGACATGCGTCAGAACTGTTTGTGAGGTGTTGCAATGTGCCCCCACAGCCTATAGCCAAACTGCGCACATCATAGTGTAGAACACGAGACAAGGATGGTCATAATAGTGCCAGTACAGCAGAAACCCCTGCGCGGTGTCTCAACTATGATCACCGGGCGGGCCGGGCACACGCCGCACCAGAAAGCATGGCCGTTGCGTGTGTGGCCCCGCCGGCACCCTAGGAGTCCCCCGCGCTCGGTGTTGTGCTGAAGACAGATGGACCCAGTATTGTGGGCGATTGCGTGCCTGTAGCAAATTGAGATTGTGGTTTAAAAAGAACAATAACCTTCCGTGCCATGTAGAGAGGCATCTGAAGGTAGTAGAGCCTCCTTGAGCCGCAACTTTCCGCCCCACGAGTGTGGTTTACAGTAGTCAGAGTCAAATACTGCCCTTACCTATAAATGAAAGGAGAGTTGCTCCATAGGCTAGAAGAGTAGGACACCCGCACCTTACCGGGCTACAAAGAAGAAAACACAATGTGGAACATAGACGTCAGATAGTACCCATGTTCTATCATCACAGTGCGATATAGAGAACTTACTGTTTTATTTCTGTTGTCCTAATCGCAATGTTCTTACTCACAATTTTGCTCGGGTGCCAGCTCATTCGCACCTACCCCGTCCGTACGTCTGCCTGCAGTGTGCGGTCATGGCGGGGACGACTTAATGTAGTGTAGCTAATTGGTTCTCGGGAGGAGCCCTCTTCCGGTACGCTCAATCATGCAGCTCGCAGCTGCGCATGTGTCAGGGGGCAGTGGTACTGCGCATGTATTCTAGAGGGACCCTTCTCCCGAGTGCCTGCGCATAGAGTGTAGCGCAGATCCCAGTCGTTATGGTAATAAATGACGCCTGGCGCGCGGAGCGCGTGTGTATATCCATGTGCTGGTTGCTCCCAAAATGCAGCGATTAGAGACCGCTGCCTAGAGGCGCGTACTCCCATATGTGTGGTCTCGGCTCAGTCTAAAATGAGTTTGAGAAATTGAATAAAACTGCAATGCCTCGGGGTGAGACGGTAGTCGCCTGATTGCAAATCAGGGAACGAAGATACATTAAAGCACGGCGGGCCCGCCAAATACGAAACGAGGCGACCAGTGCAGCGCTAGTGGGCTGAATAACAGAGGAGACAGAGAGAAAGTGTCTTGCCTGTATGTTAGCCCATCACTGTATTCCCACTGCAGAGTGGTCGTCATTTTAATGGGAACCCCAGGATGCCGTACTTCTATCTTCTACCAAAGATTCACAAGGGCGTCGTCCCTCCAACTGGCCGCCCTATTGTGTCTGGCATAGGCTCCTTACTTGAACCATTGAGCCAATTCAGCGACCACTTTCTACGCCCTCTGGTCCAAGCGACACCAGCATACCTGAAGGACACACGTGATGTCCTGAACTTGATACAGGATATCAATAATGACAACATTGAGGTAATCAACCTTCTCCTCACCTTTTATGTAGAGGCACTGCATACAAACATTCCTCAGGACGCCACCATCGAGGTTGTGGGGAAACCACTACAAGATGCGGACCTCCCTACCAACACACCGGCCGACTTTATTACTGACATCATCACCATCGCACTCTAAAATAACTTTTTCATGTACAAAACTACCATCTACCACCAAGTTCAGGGCACCAGCATGTGCAGCACCTTTGCGCCGCGCCTGGCGGGTCTGTACATGGCATATTTTGAGGCTACTAACATTTTCACGGACAGTAACCCGTTCAAAGATAACCTCATTACCTGGAAGAGGTATATCGATGACGTTCTCATCCTCTGGAGAGGAGATGTGGAAACCAGCATTAAATTCCATGAGTGGATCAACACCCTCAACCATCACCTGCGCTTCACCAAGACAGCTAGTGATAAGGCGATTCCATTCCTGGACCTATTTATCACTCTGGAGAATGGACACCTCCACACGGCCACTCACAGGAAGGCGACCGATTGTAACAGCCTCCTCAGCTTTAAGAGTCACCATCCTAAGGCCCTCAGGGAGAACCTTCCGTATGGCCAGTTTCTGAGGATACGATGAAACTGCAGCAGCATCCAGGAATATGATGCTCAAGCAGGCTCACTTGCCAGGCATCTACACAACAGGGACTACCCACAGGAGGTTATCAGCAAGGCCAGGAAGCACGCCAGAAACAACAACCGGCAGGCATTACTTGAAACAAGGGAGAAACAACCAAGTGACATGATCACGTGTGTGACAACCTTCACGCCGATGTCCAACAGAATCAAGAACATCATTAAACACAATTGGAGGATCCTGAACACCGGCACCTTGAACCTGGACCTACCACGTTTCGCGTTCAAACGAACTACGAATCTGCGTGATCAGTTGGTCAATACTAGACCACTAGCAAAGAGCAAACCACAGGACACGACCCTATGGAACGTACCACCGGTGACAGGCCATTTCCCGTGTGGTACATGCAGTGCGTGTCCCTCCACCCTACACACCAAAACCCTGCACTTCGATGACTTCACATGGGAACAGCGTAGACACACCAATTGTAACACTAAGAACTGTGTCTACCTGGTCACCTGCCCATGCTCACTGAGGTACGTGGGTATGACGACCCGACCAGTCAAAGTAAGGATAAGCGAACATAAGAGCACGATCAGACGTGCCCGGACGGCCACTAAAATGACAAACCACTACATCGAGAAAGGCCACACCTGTGATGAAATACAGTGGACAATACTGGAGGCTAACCAGATGTGGAGCAACGCTTCCCTTCTTCGCCGCGAACAACGTTGGGTACACCGTCTTCGCACACACGAACGGGGTCTCAACGATGAGATCCCCTGGGTGGAACTCTGACGCATCCAGTCCAAAAAGCCTTCCCTATCTTACATGATCTAGACTGAGGACATGGGCGTTTATAGCCCTCTGTACATGGGGCGGGACAACACTACTAGTCCAGACCCCTCTTGGATGGCACACAATAATGGCACCACACCATGATTACCCCCAACCGAGATGCATGGGGCTCACAAAATGACGACCACTCTGCAGTGGGAATACAGTGATGGGCTAACATACAGGCAAGACACTTTCTCTCTGTCTCCTCTGTTATTCAGCCCACTAGCGCTGCACTGGTCGCCTCGTTTCGTATTTGGCGGGCCCGCCGTGCTTTAATGTATCTTCGTTCCCTGATTTGCAATCAGGCGACTACCGTCTCACCCCGAGGCATTGCAGTTTTATTCAATTTCTCAAACTCATTTTAGACTGAGCCGAGACCACACATATGGGAGTACGCGCCTCTAGGCAGCGGTCTCTAATCGCCGCATTTTGGGAGCAACCAGCACATGGATATACACACACGCTCCGCGCGCCAGGCGTCATTTATTACCATAACGGCTGGGATCTGCACTACACTCTATGCGCAGGCACTCGGGAGAAGGGTCCCTCTTGAATACATGCGCAGTACCGCTGCCCCCTGACACATGCGCAGCTGCGAGCTGCATGATTGAGCGTACCGGAAGAGGGCTCCTCCCGAGAACCAATTAGCTACACTACATTAAGTCGTCCCCGCCATGACCGCACACTGCAGGCAGACGTACGGACGGGGTAGGTCCGAATGAGCCGGCACCCGAGCAAAATTGTGAGTAAGAACATTGCGATTAGGACAACAGAAATAAAACAGTAAGTTCTCTATATCGCACTGTGATGATAGAACATGGGTACTATCTGACGTCTATGTTCCACATTGTGTTTTCTTCTTTGTAGCCCGGTAAGGTGCGGGCGTCCTACTCTTCTAGCCTATGGAGCAACTCTCCTTTTATTTATAGGTAAGGGCAGTATTTGACTCTGACTACTGTAAACCACACTCGTGGGGCGGAAAGTTGCGGCTCAAGGAGGCTCTACTACCTTCAGGTGCCTCTCTACATGGCACGGAAGGTTATTGTTCTTTTTAAACCACAATCTCAATTTGCTACAGGCACGCAATCGCCCACAATACTGGGTTCATCTGTTTTCAGCACAACACCGAGTGCGGGGGACTCCTAGGGCGCCGGCGGGGCCACACACGCAACGGCCATGCTTTCTGGTGCGGCGTGTGCTCGGCCCGCCCGGTGATCGTAGTTGAGACACCGCGCAGGGGTTTCTGCTCTACTGGCACTATTATGACCATCCTTGTCTCGTGTTCTACACTATGATATGCGCAGTTTGGCTATAGGCTGTGGGGGCACATTGCAACACCTCACAAACAGTTCTGACGCATGTCGCCTTTGTTTTCTGTTGTCTTTTCTCCTAGGTGGTGTCCAGGAGCGGTCACAACTATTTCGTTTTGTAGCCAGACTGTAGGGTACACAGTTCCCTGGCCCGCCCTGACACCCTAAGAGAGCATTTACCCTTTCACTTTTCACGTGCACAACACTTCACTTTGTTTTAATTCAGTCCTGAAGAAGCGCCATGGATCTTTGAGACCACACAGGCGCGAAACATGTCGACCTCTTTTATATTTTAGTTACCTGGGCACATTAAGCCGATTGGGGTAACTCTCAACCTACGGGTTTTTACTCTGTCAAGGTACCGCCACATTAAACTTGTTTTTGGTAACCCTTAGGCAGTTTTAACTTACGTTGCACGCACTACATCACCCTCCAAGAGGACCCACCCACACACCCGCATGCACCTTACTGCTTTTCTCTAAAAGATCTCCGCCAAAGTGACCCTTCGGGGACCCGTAGGGCATTGCAGCGCCGGCCCGACGAGGAGCAAACGCCCGATGATGAAGCATGACATCCTTCGGGGTGTGTGAGGGCAACAAGAGGCAAGACTTGTTCTTCCCTCTCACAAGTGGGTCCTAACACCTAGGAGAACCTACACCTCCCTCTTTGTTTCCCCCCTTTTTTTCTTTGGTCTCTTTCCTCTTCCTCCTCGCATTGAGCGGGTGACATGTTGCACCCCTCTACCGGAACAGTGTCCCCCCTTTGATTAGACTATTCCAGACTGCCCAAAGTCTGAGCAGGTAACCCCTATTCTGAAAAGACCCACGGCTGATCATGCAGACTTAAACAACTTCTACCCAATCTCCAACATTCTGACTCTGGCGAAGGTCCTTGAGAAATGTGTCCATGTCCAACTGTGCGACCACATAGAACAATTCAGTTCATTTAACCAATTCCAATCCAGCTTCCGTCAGGGCCACAGCACTGACTCTGCCCTTAGTCACATAGTTGATGATGTGCTACAAATAATGGATCAAAACGAAACTTGACTTCTAATTCTCCTCGACCTCCCATCAGCTTTTGATACGGTCAAACATGATAGCCTACTAGAGTTACTGGAAGGCAGGATGGGTCTATCAGGTTCTGTCCTAAACTGGTTCACCTCATTTCTCCACAACAGGACTCAAAGAATCAAGTTTAATCAGTCCCTGTCCAACTCCACCTGGGTCACATTAGGGGTCCCACGGGGGTCCTCGCTCTCACCCACTCTCTTTAACCTGTTCAAGGAGACCTTAACCGAAATTCTGAAACTATCCAACATCCACTGTCACATGTATGCCGAGGATACCCAACTGTTCTTTAAAATCTCTTCCCCTGAAGATATCAGGTCTCTCAACATAACTCTACACTGGCTCCCATATGAGGCAAGCATACAGTTAAAAATTGCCTGCATGACCGATAAAGCCCTACACTTCAACACCCCGAGTTACCTTGCACAAAAGCTGGAGTTACCTGGTGGCTGCAGATCCTCTAGAAGCACCAGCACCTTATTGTTAAAACCACAGAATTTTTCTAAAAAGAAAACCTACAAACCAGCCTTCTTGGGTATTGCCCAGAGAATGTGGAACTTCCTGCCCCGTGAAACCAGACTGAACCCCTCAACTGCATCATTCAAAAAAGAAGTCAAAGTGCTACTGATTAACAAATTTCTGACCTAGGACCCATGAACTCTACTCATCGGATCACGACATGGCGCAGTGTCCCCACCTATGTTTATACTCACTTGTTATGTTCTTGTTGGTCGATCTGTCGTCCTGGCCCTGTGGTGGTCTCCTCTCTGACCTGGAGAATTAATACATCTTGTACTGTTGATGTTTACTCTGCCTGTTTCTCCTTTCTTGACCATTTGTAAAGTGCTCTGATACCCTTAAGGGTCATGTTTGTGCTGTATAAAACTTTATAAATAAAATAATATTGATGCAAGAGCTGTTTGTGCAGCTCAACAGCATTGTTTTTTCTTACTTTTGTGTGTTGTTTTTTTCTTTGGTTTTGGCTGATTTTTTCCAATTTTTCACACAACAAAGACTAGCCCTGTTGGCAAACCACCAGCCACGTGGCAATTCTAAAGCAGAGGTGCCTAGAGGGTATGAATGTTGGGGGGCTGCAGTGCAAGAAAAGAAGAAGTAAAGGTGTGCAAGCCAGTCATGGCTCGAGCATGACTTGAGCCAAAAGTCTGGATCAGGCTCGGTTTTTCATCGTGTGAGACTAGCGAGCCAAAATAGAGCTAGGACAATGTCGAAAACTTGTATACTTATGTGGAAGCAGAATCGAATCTGTCACCACCCTTACCTTGGCGCGGTAGCCACAAGGGTGTCAATGGCTACCCCACAAAGAAGGGATGGATTAAGAAAGGGACTCCGGGGAATAGATCCAGGAAGTGGGGAGAAGAGGTTACTCCCACTGGTCTTAAAAGAATGCTTAGTTTAGACAAGTTTAAACATGCCAGGGTACTCAACCCCGATTCCAAAGTTAGCAGGCAAGACATCAGATTAGATGTGCTTAAGTCTCCTGAAGGATTGTGGCAATGGGTGAGGTAGAGTTTGGGGATTGAGTAGAGCCAATAAACTGCAGAGATAAATATCATTACAATATGACCAACAATTAATATACATCAAAACTGTTGGTAGTAGAAAAACATAGCCTGATTGTCAATTACAAATACTCGGGCCCTTCTCGTACCTCGATGCTCCAAATTGTTCAGCCAATGAGATGGCTCTGTCCTGCTTGAAGTGCAAATGTAGAACCAGAATCTATATGAATTCAGGGTCTTACATCAGAGCAAATAAGTTCAATAGTGGCCTAATTGTATCCAATTAACAACAAGGGTTTAATCTAAGTAGCTATTGCAGGATATTCAAGTCCTATGGGCTATCTCTGGATAGCAGTGTTAATCTATTACAATATCACAAATGCTCAGGTTTGGGTCTGGTATTCTCTTATTTCACAGTTTCTACCCAACCTGCGGTAATCTCCACCGCCGTGCTCTAAAACTCGAATTTGGTCAGGCATGGGTTCACTCATTCTCTCACTCTTTTCCAGTACTCACCAAGTGATGAGAAAGCAGTCTGGAGAAGCGTGTTTACGCTCTGACAAAGCTGAATCCTGGCACAAAGGGAAGGGGAGCTCCAAAAAAAGGCTACCCCAGTTGGTCCCGAGCAGAGTCTCCTTTTATAGTTAGGCTCTGGGCAAGATGGCCACCGTGTGGAAGTTCAAATCTCGGGAGATCCCAGCCTTCTTAATACTTGTGAGGCTTCTCTCTTCAGGCAGACGGGGTTTATTTAAAAATCGCCACACTTTCCCATAAAAAATGGTGCTGGCATGGTTTTATGACAACAAGCCGCTATAAACAACGTTTTAGACCGCATTTTGTTCTTGGACTCCGCAAAACTCCGATGCCATGTAACTTGCCACAGAAGGTTATGCAGCCACCCCTCAATCAGCAATGTGCTAGGAGGTTTAACATGGAAATATGGGATGTGTGGACCCTCTGTGCTCATGGTCCTGGAGGAATCCTGACACAAGAATGCAAAAAAAGTTTGGATTTGACTTAAATTGTCAGTATTACCATATTATGTAGAATTATATGAAAGAAGTATGGAGTTAATGTCCCTGTTGGATAATGGATCTTTCAGTCTAATGAGTTGAGTGGAGAAGTTAGGGTAGGGTGTAGTTCTCCACATTTAGTGGAGAGATGCCGTAATTGTTGAGGTCACATTAGCTATGGGGGGTGACGGCAGCCTTGTGTGGTAGTTAGTAGATTGGGCACGGTTGTGACTATTCTTCTCAGGGGTTCTGTTGGGCCTCCAATTGTTCGCCAATTCTGAGGTGATGTTTATTAGGCTTTGTAAGTCTGCCTTACTTGATTTTGTTTACGTTTCAGCCAGCCGGCTCCAGTTTGGTGTCAGGTGCTAAAAGGGAATTAGGATCCATGCCTGAGCGAATAACTAAAACCAGATAAATGGATGGGTTGGGGTGGAAAGTGAGAAAATCTCCATAGGGGAGGAAGGGAAGGAAGAGACGAGGGAGGGTTAGGGTCAATTAGTAGACACAGAACCGAAGAAATTCATGCTAAATATAGAGGTAGGATCAGAGCACCCTTCAAAGATGACCACCAATTAGCAGCTTTAAGACTTAGGCTATCATGTGAGATGTGAGTCCTCTTTCTATTTCTGGGTTTCTGGAAGGTTAGAGACCTATGGTACTTTTTACTTTCTGGAGGTCAGTTTTTCTGGGGGGAATGTTGACCTTTTCTATTGCAGGTGAATGTATATGAAGGCATAATAAAAATATAAACTTACCTTTCCTGCCGGCGATCTTGTGCTCCCGCGCCTCGCTGCTCCTCTGCTCCTGTCCCGGCACACAATTCCCATGAGCCCAGGCTCCCAGACCCCATGCAATCCCAGCGCTTCTCTCATGCTATTCCTCCCAGCATGAGAGAAGCGCTGGGTGGAGGGGTTCGGTTTTGCACTCCAGCAGGGACTGGGAGCCTGTGTTCCTCAGCACTAGGATATCTCCAAGGAACAGCCTGGAGATATGCAAGTGTGCATGTCGGTTTGGCTGGCCGTGGACGGCGGCCAAACCGACATGCGCACTTTCAGTGCCTACCACTCCTCCTCCCCCTGCTGTAAAATGCTGCGCAATGGCCCCGTCCGCCCTAGACTCGGTGGACTGGAAGCAAAACTAAAATTACAATAAAATAGTTATTGTCATTTTATTATTCTTCTGTCTGCTGCATTTCAGCAGTGGGGCGACGCTCCTCCACCCTAGCGGAGGAGCCACCCCTGAGAATTGATATATACAGAATTGAATGGGACCAATAGTTGGCTGATTGAGTTTCCTCTTTACTTTTCAGATGTAAAGAAGTCCCTCAAGTAATCCATTTGAACTGGTGTAATCCGGCCCACAATGACTACGCTGATGGGAATGAGGCCTTTAAAAACCCTATCTGTTCGGTGAAGAATTGCAAAACAGCAAGTATTGACAAAGCCAATAGGTTTGGCTTTTGAGTTCTGCAGAAGCACACAGATGCAGAAACATGCACACACAGAACAATACATCTTTTACAGCCGTTCCTACAGATGTCCTTTGTTTTCTCTTCTTCTGTCTTACCTTGGCGTGCCCTCTGTGGCCTCCACTCCTTCTGAATGAGACGATACATTGTACAACAGTAAAAAAAAAATACAGGAGGTATTTTTTGTGAATATCTGCCCTGATTGAGAGATTCATCTCTAGTAATCTCCGAGATCAGGATAATTTTTTTTAAAATTGTGAGAGAGGGCTGACACTTTCAGTTGTTGTATTTTGTGTGGGCTGCATGTTACTGCTGCTATCATAAATGCTGTAAGATTTAGGAACAAACGTTGTAGACTGTGCAGTTTTGCTTTGAAGCAACAGAGACTGAAGGATGCAGGTGTAGTGCGCCTAATTGAGAAAGCACCCGGACGATATAACACTGCATTCTTCATGGAATCAGACACTGTTTTTGTTTACACATAAAATACTATTGCAGTGCCAGATCCCTTCCTGGGCACTTTCATATCGCACACCAATGATAAGAGGCAATCCTTACGATATTTTTGCAATCGTCAAAATAACACATCATGTCCAACATTTGCATTCCTGACATTCCTATTCCCCAAAACTATCATTTTGCACTCCAAGTTGGCTACCACCTTCTTAGGGCACAAAAGCGAAATTAAATTCAAAACTAACAAGCATTGGCATAGCCAATAGGTCTCGCCTTTGGGACCTTATAAGTGTTTAGCCATGCAACAGTTGATGTTGTTGCACCAAGGATATTGTGCTGGATAACTAAACACTTATAAGGTCCCAAAGGCGAGACCTATTGGCTATGCCAATGCTTGTTTAGGACTTGTGCCCTGGTGCTGGCCAGGACAAAGGCCGCGCATTTCACTGGAGCTCGCAAGATCCCAGATCTGGCTCTGTAATAACTGCCAGTTCTGGATCCCGATGGATCCCCTGTATTTTGAGCACTGCTTGCAGTTATGTGCTCTGCCCCCTAGCAATTTAGAAGTTCATGATTAGGACACAACAGGGTGACCAGATTTTGATTTTAAAAAATGGACTTTACATAAACATAGAAGTAGGACTACATCGACTTAGTGACACCGAAGGACTTAATTGACAGCGCTACAATGTAGAGTTGAAGATTTTTCATGAGTGAGCAGTGTTTATAACTAAGCCTCTCGCTTTTCAATTTTCTGATTCTTTCATTTAAATACAGACAGAAACAATATTTTGACCTATCTGTATTTATTTTTAAAAACGGAAGAATACAGGAGGTACGTCTTCCTTCGAGTCACTGTCTTGGCTGTCAGCCATAACTGCGATGCCAATAGCTATGCAAATTGAAATCACGGGGAGTTTAAAATGCGAATTTTCTTAAATAGATGCAGATGTGCACATTTCCATCGTAATGCTAATATTATAACGAATGCGTTCATGTATTACACATGGCTGCTAAAATCCCAACAGACGTCTAAGTGTTAATCCACATTTATCGGTTTAATAAATGTGGAAATATACTGAACAGAAGTATATTTTGTCAGAGGACGCTAAAATAAATACGGATCCGTGCCTAAAAGATCAGCAGAAAATAAATAAATATAAATACAGACGGAATTTTTTTTAAATAAACACCATGAAACCGTAAGCCATATTTATAACCTAAGTCCGTGTTTACATAGGCTCACTCACAGCACTGCACATCAAGGTAAGCCTGGTCGCCGGTCCTCTGACGTTCACTGCACGCGCGGCAGACCTGCGTGGCGTGAGGACTGGTTGGTTGGTGAGGAGAGGTGCAACAGCTTCAAACACGTCATCGGGGACAACGAAATGGATACCAGAGCAGGTGGGCGGCAGATGCATAAGCTGTCAGTGTGCGAACATGCGGGGGCGGGCAGCTCGTCTCTACGAGGCCCTCGAAGTCAGAGTTGTCTTGCACCAAATGTTCTGGGTTTGGACACAAAAGCAGACTTAATTGCAAGTTTGCCTACCCACAAGCAGCTGCGTTCTTGTCTCCGCCCCTCAGCTGTTTCTGGGGAGTGTAAAACAAGTGAGGTTTCCCAGTGGAGTGCTCGAGTTTATTGCCAGCATCAAGATAAACAAGCGCGGCCACAGCGAGCGTCGCATACAGGAAGGGGAGTGGCCGCCTTTAAAGTTAAAGCGCAGCATGGAGGCGCTTTAGCAAAACAAACAAGCGCTGAAAGACAAGGGCCCCGGCGAGCGTCGCGTACAGGAAGGGGAGTGGCCGCCTACAATAATAAACAAGTGAGAGGGGTGGGGGGAGTGTGGCCGAGAGCAGGGACACGCAGCGTTTACCTTGCGGGAGCGAGCGCGATAATTGCTAACACATGGCGCCGCTGCTCTTTCCCGCAAGGGAAACGCCAAATGTGCACGCGTTGCAATAGAAAGCAATGCAAAACGTGCACGTTTTTGGCCAAAATGCTGATCGATTCCAAAAGGTCCCCTCCTATGCAGCGAATGCGCGCTGCGTAGGCGAGACCTAAAAACACATGGCGCCGCTGCTCGCTCCCGCAAGGGAAACGCCAAACGTGCACGCGTTGCAATAGAAAGCAATGCAAAACATGCACGTTTTTGGCCAAAATGCTGATCGATTCCAAAGGTCCAAAAGGTCCCCTCCTATGCAGCGCATGCACGCTGCGTAGGCGAGACCTAAAAACGACTAATACTCAGTCCGTCCCCTACTCATCACCCCAGCAGCCTTGGTCCCACAACAGGTCCCTCCACATGGGGATGACGCCAAAGGCACAACCCCCACTCCATTGCAATCTGTGACTACATTGTCTGGCTTGAACATGGCAAGCTTGTGTCGCATGAGAGTCGCGCAGAGGATAGGTGCATCCATTTTTTATGGACCCCGATGACAGAGCTTCATCTCATCTGCCCTATCCTCATATGAACGGGCTAGTACCATACCATCTTACTTTTTAGGTTTTGCCTAGAGTCAGCTTTAGCCGTTGACAGCAGAACTATTGTATTCCAATAAAGACTTGGATTGGGCTCTGTACCTGCCCCTCAATGGTTTTCTAGTGTGCCTTAGATACCTAATCCTTATTTGATGGCTTTTCTCCCAATTCTTGTGTTGTCCTGCCCAAGAAGCATATCACTCTCACCTGTTTGATTGACTGAATTGTTTCCTTCCACTACTGTCAGGATCTTGCATTGCAGTGCATGAGTTATATTTACCTCTCCCTCTCCAGTCTCCCCTTTCTTTTCCCAACCCTCCACTCTCGTTATTAGAAAAAGTTGCCCTTACCAGCGCTCACCTACCGCAAGCCTATCCTCTCCCTCCACTGCTGTTTTCTTCATAATAGTCCTGAAAGTTTCATACGAAAGTACTCCGTAAGGTGTGGAAACGTGAATCCACTTTTGTTCAAATGAGAGAGTGTGTGTAGGAAGAGGAGAGATTTAAAGAAAATTATTTTGATCAACAATAGAAAAATCAATCAAAAGAAAAAAGTAGAATTTTACAAATGTCCTAACCCTAAAGAGTATTGTGGGTTTAAGGAAGCAGGCATAATCAGTGTAGTCATGAGCTTTTATGGGTAATATAATAAAAGTTTATACAAAAATACAAATAAATCGGGTTGCACCTGTAGTTTAAGAGGTGCACACCTCTGTAGTCCAGACAAGTATCAAATTAATCAATATCACAAAATATCAATAGCTATTAGCAATTTGGTGCTAGCTGCTTGTATACCATGTCACCCTAGATGCTGTGGGCCCAGCGGGTAGAAAAGGGCAGCACCTGCACAAACTGTCCATAACATATGGGTCTAGACACGTCTATGTTTTTGTGTCTGCACTTTTATTCAGCTGTCAAATACTAATACATGTTGTACTCAATATGCATTCAAGCCAGTAGGTTTGAGTGTCTTTCATTCATAACAGACCACAAAAGGTAAAGATCTTCCCAACCAGCCAGCCAGCAAGCATCAATAGACTGTGGAAACCGTGACAACAATACAATCCAGATGTCATTAGATTCTACTGTGAAGAGAGAAGGACTACAACATATCCCTTCTCTTTCCTTAAAACAAGAGCAAAACAACAACAAATTACAACAATAAGCGAGCAAAAAAACATAAGAGCATTACAAAAAGCAAGGATCACAGAAACTCAAGATCTAATGGCATGTACACAGAGCCCTGCACTCTACCACACATAATCAGGGAGCCTGTCAGAACTCTTATGACCCTTGGCTGATTCAATCTGCCCAAGAGTCCTACAACACCACCATCTGTAACACGAGAAACCTTACTACTCCCATCACCTGCACCTATGAACACATTAGGTAGGATATTTATACCTTACACACACTCCACATCTATCATAAATACTGCACCACTACACCTCTCGTCATCATCTGCCTCAAGAGCTATTTTTCCACGTTGATCTCCTCTTTAGTACAAGGCCACTCTCTGTTTATTCCATCTCTGGCCATTCTGCAACTTATATAATCAGATAAAATGTGTGTGCTTTTCCAGTGAGAGATTAATAGTTCATTGCTATTTCAAGTGGCTATGTCAGGCAGAAGAAGTATCCCTTATCGGATACACAAGCCCTCACCCACCTAAGTGGCATGCTTCATCAGCGGACCCCCAACAAGGGGGTTCTTTGCCGGAGATCTTTTTTCTTACACAAGACTGCCTTAGAAAAGCAGTTGAGTAGTGCCCTACCCCTAGCTTGGAAGAGGGATAAACGTTAGGGTGGTAGATGGGAATAAGTGAGATAAAATTTGGGTAGCAGTAATCAATGGATTATTCTTTATTCATGCTGAGAACTCATGCCAAAATTAAAAACAGACACAGAATCTTGAAGGAAGCCAATGAATCCCATGTTCAAGAAAGGTCAACAAGTTTGTTGCCTCAATCTGCTCACAAAGAGTTGATGGCAATTCATCAGGACCAATTATCAGTACCATAATCTACCTAGTTGGCAGTGCTACTCATGTGAGTTGTGATTCCTATATTAGGTAAAAGGTAGAAATGTGATGGAAATTGTAAAGGAGTCTCACAGTGGAGATTATCTCAGTTAGAAATAGTGAACGTGCCCCTAGAAAGCCATTGAGCCGCTTCCTGAACTCCCAACTGGGGTCATCAAGCAGCATCGTGGAGAACCTACAACCTCGCCGGCATCCTGAAACTTATCATAATTTTCCCTTACTGCAACAACTTTTTATGGTCCTCAAAACTTAGAAAGACCCATTCCAGCACAGTCAGGTTTGACATTGACCCATCACCTTCTCCAATCCGTCATTTGTACTTCCCTCCATTCTACCACACATGCCATCCTATCAGTGATCGCTTTCAAACATGTTGGCACAAATTTGGTGTGACCCAAATGCCTTCTCATCCTGTAAAAAGGTGTATGTTCGATAGCTCTGTTTACAGAAGAATGGGGTGCCCAGTCCAATTCCACACAATTCTTTCTCCATCCAATTTACTTTTAACAGCCATTTCTATAACCACATTGACCATATGGTTTTCCTTCTCCATGATACCATTCAAATATGGATTGTACACAGTCGTCCTCCCTTCACTCCTGATTCGGCCAAGAAACTTCTCATTTTATCAGAAGTTAGCTGCATACCGTTATCAGTAACAAGGTAAAACAGCACCCCCTCTCTTGCAAACACCTTTCTAAGAGTCTTGATGGTACTGGCCATATTTATATCATGAAGAAGTCTACTTCCAACCACCTAGTATGAACATCAACCATAATCATTGCAAACCTCAAATTGTATGGCAAGAATACATTCAACCAACGAAATTCAAACATATCTTCTTCCATGCCTCCCTTAGATCCTGTTGAACTGCCCCTCCTCTGACCTTTAATCTTTTCTCCGGTCCTTACACGCATCACGTGTATGCACCCATTGGATGACTTCTTCAGACGGTCTTGCTGCAGCGCTGATACAGCTTTCTCTCGTACAACCCAACCTCCGCACCTCCTCCAAAATAGCATCTTCTGTCTTCTTTTCCTACACTAGATAGAGGCATTTGAGATAGGCAATGCGCCTGCTTGTTACTCCCTCCTGGATTGTATTCCGACTTGTATTTATAAATTTGAAGACATGCAGCCAACCAACTAGATGTGCAGATACATTGCACCCTTCTCCAGGTTGCAACAATTGGAGCAATGGCTTACGATCTATGCGCAAAACTACATTCACACCCACACATAAGTTCTAAAATAACCCACAGCCCAAGCAGCAGCTAAAACCTCCCTCTCAATGATGGTGTAATTCTGCTCACTCACCATCAGAGAGCGGAAGTAAAGGGAACACCATTCTGTGAACCAGCCTGAATTTGAGACAATATTGCACTAATTCCCATGCAACTGGCATCTGCAATAACAACTGTCTTCTTCTTGAAATCAAAAAGTGTAAATATATTCACAGTCGCAGTCTCTTCCTTTACTCTCACAAATGCTTTAACCTGCTCACCACACCAATCACACGTTTTCCCCTTCCCCAAAAACACTCTTAATGGCCCAGTTTTGTCTGCAAAGATTTTGACAAATTTTAAGTATTGTTACACAAGACTCATGAATGATCTCAACTCATCTTTGTTTCATGGTTCTGGGGTATTTATAGCCTTCACTAGGTCAGCTTAAGGCCCAACACCTTGTGCACAAATGGTGTAGCCTAAATACTCACTTCTCCTTATATAATGTTGTGTCCACTCTGCCCAATCTATCTAAAACTTGCTTTAAAACCAAGTTGTGCTCTTCAACAGTTTGTCCAAAAATAAGGATGTCATCCAGAAAAAAGTCAACCTGCCGTGAGCTTTGAAAATGTCGGACATTATATGTTGGAAAATACTCACCGCAGATGCAAGGCCAAATAGCAGATGATTAAGCTGGAAAACCCCTTAAGGGTTTATGAAGGACATAAGTGTCTTTGGGGCCCATTACGATGGCGGGCGGAAGCACTACCGCCGTGCTGGCGGATGCAAAAACCACCAGTTACCGCCAGCACGCAGCAGTCCACACGCCCGCCCAATTACGATGCGAAAAGCAGGCCAAACACCGCCGGCAAGCCAGCAACACCGTCCGCCATCAAAGTGCGCCCGCACACGTAGCGGCGCAGTACAACTGACACACACCGTCCGACGAAACACGTCCCGCCCGGCGCATAAATTACGATGCCGCAAACAAACGGCTCCCACGGCAAAGAGACACCGCACGTGAAAGAGAGGCGGAAACACGGACGCAGAGCACGGACAACGAAGAAGCGGCACCCCGGGCATGAATCCAGCACTGCAGGCCCTTCCCATGCTTCTGCTGATGCACCACCAAGGACGCAACGTACCGCGGAGACGCAGGTAGGCACACACACAACAAGTGCACGCAAACAGCGCACACAGTGCAAGGGCGGATAAAGCGGACAACCCCCCACCAGCGCGTGCACACTACACATCCACCATTGCATCCACATATGACACACAGGCCAAATCCTAACATCGCGGAACACATGTGTACACACCTCCTGGGACTAGGAACCAACCACCCCGTCACGGCCCCAAAGCGCCGATGACGCCGCCACACATGCGCACAACGCAGAGGCCAACCGCAGCGCCATGCATGCGTCGCACACAGACACAGGGACACAACCAAGCAGCACACACACCAGCCCCACCCCGAACGCACATGACACGTGACAGGCCGGCCACAGACATGTCCCCAACGCCCAATTCACGGACAACACCCAACGCCACACAACCGACGCACACATGTCAGTGAAGACACGCAACAGCAGGACACACCCCAGTGTAACAAACATGGCGTAGCACACAGCGGCGGCAACACCAACTAGGAGAAGCAGGGCCCCTTCGGGAAGAGGAACGCCAGTACCACACTGAAAAACCCATACCACCCTGCACATATGAACAAGACACATGAAACGGAACACCAAAGAACCCGGGGACCGACAACAGGTGGCCCAAGAATTACATCCACACACAAGGCCCAACGCAGAGCGGAAAGGCAGCCTGCCGCCCACACAAGGGAGAGCAGACAGCACTGAATGACCTTCCATTCCAACACCGAAACCACAGCCCTACGACAGAAGCCGGTGAATACAGCCATTGTCCAAGAATAGACCAACACAGGCATGCCGAGGAGACCGACCACAGGGCAGATAGCGCATATCACAGAAGCACACAACGGACGGGGAAGAAAGAAGAAAACACTCCCCCATGTCGGCCACATGCAAGTTAATTGGAAGGAGTCACACAGCACTGACCTTGAACTGTCTGAGAAGCATGTGGGAAGAGGGCCCGTGTCCTCCAAACAAGCCAACAGAACACAAGTCCTGTCTCCCCACGACTACACAGAGCTCACAGCAACCCCGGAGCGTGCACATTGCAGACTGCACACACAGCCGGAGCACGCCACCTCTACGAACCGCTGCGAAATGGCAACCGCAACACACCTACCCAACTACGCCGAAGAGCTCAAGCTGTACCAAACCAGCACGATACATACATTGGGATGCGATCTCCTGTCCCTGCTGAACGTAAGTTACCGACTGACTTACCGCATCACATTGTTCAGCTGCGTCATGCCCGTCTTCTACTGTCGGAGGTGTCCCTACCAGCATCCCGTCGAGATATGCCTCTCCAACCCGGCATGTCTGAAGGCGGACCTGCTACCACTACTCCTCCCTCTGGACGCACACGACAGGGCCTGCTCTGCCTATGGGGGCATGGCGTATGTGGCCAACATCGCACGCGCACTGAAATGGAACCACTGTGCCTCCACACGACGGATCATCGAGAACAGCTACATCGAATGTCACCCAGCATGCCCCATCATGGTCCTCCAAGGGACAACCTACGAACAACACCTTGACAGCCACCATCCGCTTCATTGGCTGGCAAACATGTACACCACCAATGACATGGAAGCCCTGCTGGACGGCATCGCATACCTGACAACCTGTAAATACGTCGGACCACAACGCAGGTTCCCCGAGTGACCTATGATGTCCAACCCCGCACCCATGCTTAGCTTCCGCACGGACTGGCCAGTCACCACCACAACAGCCATACCAAACGACCGGCAACTGTAACCACACCATCAACGACATCGCCATGACATCAGATATGACCGGGACATGCACACTGTTCCCCATCACATCCAGGAACACCGCATGCATCGTGGGAGGCAGTGGCATGGGCTCTGTGTATCGCACCCACATGGACGGAACTGCACGAACAACCAGGACACGACATGGATCCAGCGCCCATGGACACACACACCGCTCAGTGGACATGAATAGGTCGCCTGGAGTCTGTGGGTGCTGCACCCCTCCCACCCCCGCCCCGGGAATCCCATACCAGGACCTTTGCATGAACGACAAGTGCATACAACAACAACACGACCCCAGTGACTGTGACATGTCCAGTAACCACCACAGTGCAACAACAAGTGGCACGCCGCTGCATGCACGCAAGCACATGCCCTGATGTCATCTCACATGCACGCGTGCATGAGGAACAACCGCAGCAAACCTGTCACATGGAACTGAGATGGACTGTGCCCATGATGCCGAGCGGTCTGGTAGGCTACATGTATACCGTCTGTGTCAAAGTCCGCAGCTCCGCAGCTATACGTAAATGTACATTAGCACAGCCTTGGCCAAGCAGATGTAACCCCACACCCTATCCCATTTGTAATCATGCTCAGTATATCCTCAACATGTATTCCGCTGCCAGTAGTGTCCACTATACTGCATCACAGAGGACAGAAGACTCAATATAATGTTTGAAACCAAAACTGCCTCCGCTGACTCATTTCACAAGTACGAATGAGAGAGGATGAGAGTATGTGAAGTACACGGCAGTCGTGACATGACCATGTAGTCCACTGGCATTGGATGTCAACGCAAATGAGTAGCACTACTGTGGAAGACACACATGTGTCGTGTGAAGTCGTATGGACGCAGTGCTCAGGTGGGTGGGTGCGACGGGTAGATGCGCACATGCCAAGTTGGAGCACGCCGTGTTGGGAGGGCTCATGAACAGTACACCACCGCTTCCCTGGGCATTGTGAGAGGACACCTGTCGGGGGGAGTGAACACGTGTGTGCACAGCAGCCGGGCACACGTACAAAGCGGTACCAGGCGCACCTCAGCCCACCCTCTGTGGACAAGCTGGATCCTGTTGTGCGCCCGCCATGCCCCTTGACAAGGCACACACAGCCCCAGTCGACCAGGTGTAACCCCAACATAGTCAATCCGCACAGGCGATACAGGGCACGGGATGGCAGTGGAGCATGGTGTGTGAGAGGTCTCCTTGCGCTCCTCCTGGTCATATCACGCAGGCAATAGAACCTCAACGTCTAGCATGGCACAAGTCAGATGGAAGTGTAGGGGGACGCACCACAGCACGAGCAGCACTGACGTCACGGGAGGTGGCTCGCACCATCCCATCCATTGCCCATCATACCAACCACGCCACATGCCATTGCGACTAAGTGCAAGCGCGTGCGCCACCACCCCTGAGCCCTCCCCAGAGAGGCCAAAGAGTGAATGTGTGGGCCATCAGCCACAGACGGACGCGGCATGGCCGCAAGGGCAGCCACAGCCACTGGGTGTCGCAGGTGGCGGATCCGGAAGGCGAAGACTGTGATGCATAGTCCATGCAGGCCGGGTCTCCATTTGGGGCACCACGCAGGTGGACGGCGTCCCGCCACACATCATACCCTGAGACAGCCCACTCGTGCAACTGGACCCACACATACACTCCTTGCCCTCTCTGGTGCGAGCTTGGGGCTGCCTGTGCAAGCGCTAGCCTCGCAGGTGAGCATGCATATTGGGGGGCGAGGGGAGGACATGAGGGCTGGGGCGAAGATGACTGTATCACTGTCAGTTAGTACAAGGGATGACCCAGATGTGGAAAGGAAGAGACGTGTCCCGTGTGTACTGCAACTAGTCGCCAATCCAACTACCCCCCATGTCCGGAATGTAAGCCCGCACCTAGGCCCGCCCATCCGCCACATCGAACATACCACCAGCACGACTACCTTCCCATTCGAAACACTGACTGGGGGTGGCGACCAGTGAACAATCATGTGTAGCCTACCCACGCGTACATGTGGGCCCTCCATGATCCATGTCACCTGCGGCAAAGACATGACATGCGCAATGAGGGAAGTGAGGAGAGCTGTCCGCCCCACGCGCAGAAGGTGCATCAGCTCCACAGACCCAGCAGCGAGTCCAGCAGGGGTCACATGTGCAGGGGCAGCTGTGCCTGGTGTGAAGGCACATGCATATAGACAGCACATCGACCAATGTGTAGTCTGCCCACATCCACAGTCCATCATCATGCGGACATAGGAATTGAACACAGGGCAACACATCTTAGCTGGTGCACCCACCGTGACCAACAATGCGCAATCATCGACGTACCCGCCCTGTGCATGGCCCCCCACCCAACGGAGGCACATCCAGTGCCACCATCCCACACACACAAGCCTTCCACGGAACATGCTGTGTCCAATGGTCAGTACAGAGTCAGCGCCCATCTGGTGGATCCTGAACAGGAGACACATGCACACACATGCCAGCTCCCACTATGTACGACTGCCACCTGGCACGTGCAATGTAACCTCTCACCTGTGACGTGTGACTGCAAGCACACAGCCGTCTTGGCATGGGGCTGTCAATGTGGACACCAGTCAATGTTTCGGGAGCTGTGATCCGTACAGTGCTGTACATAGGGTGCAGTGCTGACACCTACTACTGTCTCATATCCCCTCGTGCCACAGGTCCCACTTGTATTGGCCGCTCAGCCCGTGCCCACATCGTCGTCGTCGTGTGCCATACTCATCCAGCCTCGGAAGCAGTACCATGCTCAGCAGACACTCATGTTGCCGTGGCGTTGCCGCTTGACGAATATGCAGTCAGTCCCCATCAGCACGCCCCGCAAGTCATTGGGGCCTAGATCCCCATGTGCATGCACATGGCAGTGGTATGTCTCACTTGCCATTGCCATTGTTGGGAGACCTGTGTAAGTGTATTGTGGCCGTGCCGTCCCAGCTTGACAGCTGGGCTGTGGCTCATGTGCTTGCTCAGTCATGTCAGTGATGTGTATGCGAAATTGCTATGTGCCGTGTTGCTTTGACATGTGTCCTCTGCCATTTAACCCAGGCGGAGACCGAACATTGACCGCCCATACCAATTGCTGGCGGACATGGACGATACAGAGGTAATCAGGAAGTTTCGGCTGGACAGGCCAACTCTGCATCGACTGTGTGCCATGTTAGAGCCCCATCTCCGTCCCCGCAGGGGTGTATCCGACTGCTGTCACCCCCACGGCTAAGGTGATGGCCGCCATGCATTTCTTCGCCACTGGGTCATTCCAGCACACAGTGGGCAGTGGAGGAGGGATGTCCCAGCCCATGTTCAGCAAGGTGCTGAGGGATGTACTGGCAGCCATGATGCTGTACCGGAACAGGTACATCCGCTTCCCCAGGGCTCGTGAATTGGCAGCAGTGAAGGGTGCATTCTATGCCCTTGGCAGAATCCCACACGTCGTGGGAGCCATTGACTGCACACATGTTGGCCTTGTTCCACCACAGGCCACTGAGCACCTGTACCGCAACAGGAAGCACACGCACTCCCTGAATGTGCAAGTGGTGTGCCTTGCGGACATGGTGATCACCCACGTGTGTGCCAAGTTTCCAGGCTCGGCCCATGACGCACACATAATGCGCAACAGCATCTTGCCACGACTGATGGCCAATCTGCAACAGGATCGTGGCTGTATTGTCGGTGAGTATGTGGAGTGGTGTAGCGTGCTGGTTGTGCGATGCTGTCCCCTGTCCAGTTGGAATAGCAACGGTTCTCTGTGTCCCTCACACCCAGGTGACTCTGCGTATCCGAATGGGGCATGGCTGCTCAGTCCATTGAGGAATCCTTGCACCCCAGCAGACGATCGATACAATGAGGCACATGGGAGGACCAGACGTGTGGTCGAGCGTACCTTTGGCCTCCTCAAGTCCAGGTTCAGGTGCCTGGACCGCACCGGGGGTGCACTGGCGTACTCCCCACAGAAGGTGTGCCAGATAGTGGTGGCGTGCTGCATGCTGCACAATCTGGCCATTTGGAAGCAGATCCCCCTCATTGTGGATGACGGAGATCAACCAGGGCCCCAGCCCGCAGACCAGGACAGCTCGAGTGAGGTGGACAGCGGAGAGGAGGAAGCTGGGAATGTGCGCCAGCAGCTCATCGCCCGCTACTTCACTTGACGGTGAGTGTCCATGTACGACGGATGATGTGTCTGTATCTATGCAGGTGTGTGTGTGCTGTGTCAGGGTGGCCGTATGTTCACTGCGTGCAGTGTGTCAACGCTCCATGGCCAGGGTAGTATGCCACTGTTGGTGACTGTGGCATTGTGCCCTATTGCTCTGTGCGATGTGTGTACATTGCTTGTAGTTGTTGACATGTACTGTGTGATGGGTGTGTGACACACTCATTGAATGTGCTCCTGTTCTGTCTCCCACCCCTAGGTCCCTACAGGCCCTCCGGATTCCATTTCCATGCCACGCATCAGGTGCCTTTCCGCCCAAGGTGGCCGTTGTATTCCGTACAATAAAGACACAGGGCACAAACAGCAGTTAGTGAAAAAGGTGCATTTATTCCAAACTGTGACATGTGATTGTGTGTAAGGTGATGACAAAAGTGGTGCGTGCAGTGACAATGAGCTGTCGGTCATGGCTGCGTGATGATCAGGGTGTACCCACTGGTTCTATGTCCATAGTCCAACACACACATGCCATCCAGCTGGCTGTGTGGAGTGGGATCGTAGAGCAAGTCAATGCAGTGGCTGGTCAAGGAAGGCTGGCGGAAGGCTGGCTGGCTGCCTCACTTGCGACTGGAGCGTGCGAAGTCCTCCCGGGAGATCTGTTTCCTCTTCGGACGGCCCCTTCCACGTTTGGGAGGGGGGTGTGTGGTGGCGACCTGCTGGTGGTGGGTGAGGTGTGCTCACTGGCTGTGGACGCAGGGGAAGTGGACACTGCTGGCCGACCCTGCGCCCTAGCAGGTGGTGGCGGAGGTGGTGTTGCTGGCCTTGCCTGTGACCCCACCGCCACCACCAGCTGGCCCATGAGGTCCACGAGTTGGTCCATACGGGACACGAATTGGCCCATATGGGCGTCCATGGACCTCAGCACCCCCAGCACCTCCCGCGTGTCAGTAGCAGACCTGGCCCATTGTCCTTGGGCCTCTTCATAGGCCCCAAGGACTCTGTCCATTTGAGGCAGGGCATGGCTCCCAGGGGAGACTGGCGTTTCCCTGACCCTGCTCCTCCTACCAGTCCTGCTGCCACCGGCCTGCCCACTAGCCACATTGCTCACCACGGTCCTCGCTGTGGCTCCCAGGGTGGATCCAGTCGGCCGGGCCACCACCTGCGCTGGGGCTGGTGCCAGCGAAGACGTGGTGGTGGTGGAGGCGGTGGTGGTCGGTGCGGCGATGGTGGCGGTTGCGGCAGTGGTAGTGGCCGCAATGACCGTGGGTGTGGCCGCAACGACAGTGGCAGCAGGGGACTGGGACTGTTCAGCATCCCTGGATGATGGGTTGGTGGGTAGGAGGGGTCCTGGGGAGCGGCTGGGCCCTGCCACGCCAGATGGGCCAGCTTGGTAGTCCGTGTCCGAAGAGGTGGACAGATCCTCCAGATCCGTGTGTCCTCGTTGGGGGCTTGTAGGCTGGCTGTGCTGGCTGCTGTCTCCATCCCCAGCGTCCAGCAGTTCGTCACCTGTGGAGAGAATGAGATTTGTTATTGTGTTGCACCTGGCGAAGTATGTATTAGTCGTCTGACATTGGCAGTTCGTGCAATCTCGTACATGGGTTTCCCGGAGGCGAGTGTGTGGCTGTGGCATCTGTAGGTGTGTGTGCTAGGCAATGGGACTGTGTGCTGTGCACATGTGGCATGGGACGGATTGGCTATGCCGATGGGTGTGTTGCTGTGCTCCTACTTATTGTGACTCTGGTGTATGCGGGCTCCAGGCCCATCCTGGGTCTGGTTTGTACTTTGCTTTTGGAGTTCATATGGAACGCTTAGGAACGCATATGGCAACATGGGGGCCATGCCCCAGATTCGCATTTGGGAGGGGATATGCTTTTGGGGTACATGCTGTGAGCCATGGGTGCCGAACGTGACATGTGTTGTGGCAGCATGACAGTGCATGGTCTGAGGTGTGTGCATGCCTGACATGCCCTGCATATTTGCTGTCTGTTGTGGTTACTGGACATGGCATTGGACGCATCGTTATGAGTGAGTGATAGTTGTGTGCCAGCCAACGTATTGCAGTTGTCCCATCTCCTTGGTGTGCGTGCTGCCCTGTGCCATGTGCATCACTGCAGTGCTCGGGGGGGTGTGGCCCATGTTGTGTGTTGTTGCTCACAGTGTGTCGTGCGCTTAATTGACTTCTGGCACATGGTTGGTCATGGGCATGTGTCTTAGCGTGACTGCTGTATGTGTGGCAGCTGTGCGGATGACATGCCTTTCATGAGACTGGGGCTGACGGATGGGATGGATGGTATGTTGTATGTGCATGGTGTGTCTGTGTGTTTGATGGGTTCAGTGGTGTTCGTGTGCATTTCTGTTGTTCCGCTCTGTTGCGTCTAGTGTTGTTTGTCTTACATAGGCGTAGTTGTGGGGTGTGTGGTTGACAGGCAGTAGGGGCTACATGGACAGGACTTCAATGGTGTTTCGGTTGTGTGTGATGAGTTGCACAGTGGCTGCCGTGTGGGACTATGTTCAGTGTGGCTTGTGCATGCAGACGTGGCTCCTTGGGTGTTGCTATGTCTGTGATGGGTCATGTGGGGTGTGAGTCTGCTGTTCATGTCCGTGTGCACATTGTTCACTTGTTCGTGACGGTGGGCGGTGCTGCGTGTTCGTGTGCTACGTGACATGTCCCATGTGTTGGTGGTGTTATGGTCCTCATGCCTCCAGTAATCCAGCCCTGTCCAGTTTCCCACCTGCAAGTTGTTCGTGCGTGCACTGTACTGGATGCCACATGGCTCTAAGCGGGGGTGCTCCATGTTGCAGGTCTGTGGGGGTGGGGGGTGTAGTGGGTCGTGGGGGTGGCTGTACACCCACTGACACCGATTGCTGTGGACCGTGATGTCTGCCTTTCGGCTGTCGTTGTGCACTGCGGTGGCTGACACGTGGGTGTGGGGTGTGGGGGATGCTCCTCCTTGCTGTGCTGTGGGACTGGGGGCCTGGTGGGTGTTGTACTTCAGCTGTCCCCCTCCGACCCACTGCACTTTGTGTTCCTGCCACTTACCTGTTACTTGTCGGTTGGTGCAGCTGTGCCTGACACATGGGTGTGGGGAGTGCTCCAC
The DNA here is from genome assembly GCA_963921515.1 of Calotriton arnoldi. Taxonomy (NCBI): domain Eukaryota; kingdom Metazoa; phylum Chordata; class Amphibia; order Caudata; family Salamandridae; genus Calotriton; species Calotriton arnoldi. The sequence continues at coordinate 576,688 of CAWUFW010007908.1, forward strand.
CTTGCTGGTCTGTGGGAGTGGGGGCCTGGTGGGTGTTGTACTTCAGCTGTCCCCCTCCGACCCACTGCACTTTGTGTTCCTGCCACTTACCTGTTACTTGTCAGTTGGTGCAGCTGTGGCGGACACATGGGTGTGGTGGGTGCTCGTTGTGGCGCTTCTGGCATATTTGGGGACCTGTTGGTGGTTACGTGGCTGGCTTAGTGTACACATGTCCCCACGCATCTTACAGTTGTTCGGTTTGGCCTGTGTGTGGTAGTGTCTGTTGCATGTGCGTGTGATGTGTTGTGTATTGTGTGCTGGACATGGGGGTGTTTGTCCCTGGGAGCTGTGGCATGGTGGTTGCGCATGTGTGTACATAGCGGTGTGCTGGTATACATTAGTTTGTACTTACCAGCCTCCACTCCCCCTGCTAATCCGGCGAGGATCTCCGGATGGATTACGACTCGCACCTTCTCCTCCCACGCTTTGAAGGTCTTAAAGAGCGCGGATTCCCTCCGCCAGTGACGGCAGCCAGCTCTCTGTTTTTGCCCTCCTTCTTCTTGACCAGGCTCTTTACGTCATTCCAACGTTTGTTTATCTCGGTTCTGTTCCTGGGCAGGGTCCCGACTGCATTGACCTGGTCTACGATCCGGGTCCACATTCTGTTTCTGGTGGCTAGTGGTGTGTGCTGGACCATGTTCCCATAGATTTGTGGGTACACCTTGATGATCTCGTCGACCATGACCGTCAGCTCCATGGGCGTGAACTTGGGCATCCTTTGTGGTGCCATGGTGTTTGTGGTGCTGGTGCGGTGTGTGTTGTGTAATGTGCAGGGGGTTTGTGGTGCCGGTGTTTGGTGGTGGTGGTGGTGGTGGTTGTGATGTGTGCGTTTCTGTGGTGTGCTGCTGTCCTTGCTGTGTCACTGTGTCCTCTCCTCTCCTCTCCGGTTTGCAATGTAGCAAGGGGTTGTGGTCTGTGGGAGTGCTGCTTTTGTACTCACCTATGTGGGTGTGTCCTCATGGTCTGTTGTTTTCAGGTGTGTTGTGTCTGGGGTTCTGGCCTTTGTATTTTTTGTTTGTCCGGGGGTGTTTTCGGGATGTGTACTGTGCTTGTGTATTTGTGCGTGCCTTGCTGTGTGGACCTGTTGGCCATGTTGTGTGCTATTGGTTTTGTGTGCGGATGGTTTCTGTGCAGGTACGTGGGCGCCATGGCTTCTGCCGTGTCGATTCTCATCGGCGTTGTTTGCGCTAGCGGGCGGTATATTTGTTGTTTTTCCGCGCTCATGGCGGTGCGATCGTAATTTCACGTGCGGTGTGTCGGCCGTGTGGGCGGGCGGTTTTGTGTTGTCGTGCGTGTTTCCGTCCGTGGCGGGCGGTTTGACTCCGACTCGGACGATGGCGGGCGGTATTTTGTATGATTTTTCCGCCGATGGCGGTTTTCAGTTTGTGTACTCATAATGGCGTGGTCGGTGTTCAGGCGGTGTGTGCGGGCGGATTTTTGCCGCTTCCATGCCTGGCGGATTTTTTTACGCCGGGTATCGTAATGTGCCCCTTTGTTTCTGTGAGCATTTTAATTTGATGATATGGGCACCATAGCTCCAGTTCTGAAAAATATCTCCCTCCTTTCCACATGAACATAATTTCACCTATGTTTTGATAAGGTGTCCAGGGTCCACCCATAACCTTAACTGGCCAGCAACTTTTTTGGTAATCACAACTGGTGAGACCAACTTAGCTGAGTACACTGGCTCTATCACTCCATCCTTCATCATATCATTCAGCATTTTCTTCACTTCTTTGTGACAGTTAACGGATACTTGCTTGATGTTTCACAAGCAGAGTCCCCTCTTTCAGTATAATTTTATGCATGTAATCCTTCAAGGCACCCAGTTTGCTCTCAAACACTTAATTGGCCTCTCTCACTATTTCTGCTACATTGATGTCCCCTACAACAATAACCTGATCCTTGGGCCTGGGACTGATGATAATGCGAAGGTCATAGTGCTGAAACATCCCAATATGGGGGGTCTGGCTCAGCCACATATACCTTCCCTCTGATCTTTCTATCCCAAAACATTATATCAGCCCGCATGTATCCTAACAAGGGGTGTGTGAAATTTTCGTAATTTGTTTTCACGTAATTACGCAAAATGTTGTAAAAATGATTACGCAAAATGCAAATCCATATTTTTGCACTATGTTTTAGTGCAAAATAGGTCCTTGTGTCAATATGTGACATTTCCAGTTAAAAAAAGTAGTGAACAAAAGCACCACAGCCAACAGTAGCTCGCATTCTGTTGTTCCCGTGTGTTTGCTGTACATTTTTACTATGAATAGCACATAATTACGCAAAGTGGTTTAATGGCATGATTTGTGAAATTTCACGTAGTAAGCATAATGCAAAATTCCTCAAATTACACTGGCATCATTTAAATTTCACCCATGCAAAATCCTAACACCTCAATTGTGCTTCCCCGAAAACCAGTTCAGTTAGATTAATATCTCCAGGTTACAGTGCAGACCTACCGCATGTTTTTTCCCCACAGGTTTTCTGGATGATAGTGAAAATAGAAGCTGAGCCCACCATCAAATCTACCCACTTCTTGTTGATCAGAAACTTTGCCTTGGGCCTACACTTCCTTCCTTGACTCTCCTGTTCTGATGCCCTACTATTCCTACCCTTGGCCCTACACATCCTGGCAAAATTGAGACTCCTACTACAATCTCTATTCAAAGCAAAACTGTTTTTTGAGTCAGAGCTATGAAAAGTGTTTCCACAACTATTGGTAACCTCTCTTCTGCTCTTCTGTTTCCAAACCCTATGCCAAACTTGTGTAATTTTTGGTTACTGCTGCTATTTCATCAGTCAATAGTTCACTTTGACCAGCAATATCTACTACACCTCCTTTCTTGTTGTCTCTGGATTGCTTTTATATCATACAGACATCTCTGTCTCTATCTCCTTCACACCCCACCGACCCTCCACCCCACACCCTCCTACATACCGAGAGACAGCTGTCTACCCAGACCCAAATGGACACATCTCCCATAGACATCTCAGAACCATGCTATCTCCTAGAGAGTTATGCAGCTTCAAGTTCCACCCCTACCCTCTATTTCCGCAGTGGGCTACCCGATCCCCACAATTATCTCAGATCGCAGGCAATCTAACACACACCATCGTGGTGTCCGTTCTCCCCCTCTTAACTTGATACAAATCCCAACCTCCCTCTCTGAACAGCCTAGCCAGAAAGTCAACAGCTTCTCCCTGAATTGCATGATACACAATTGTCGGTCTGCAGTCAAATACTGTCTAGGGATATCGGACTTGATCCTGGACCATAATCTTGATATCCTGATCCTCACTAAAACATGACTCAACGACTCATCTAACGATGCTCTAGACTTCTACTTCTTCCCAATTACTCTATTTTACGTAGAGACCGGGAAGATAGACTAGGCGGAGGTCTCACACTCATTCACAGAAACTCACCAAGATGCAGGATCCTCCAAACAACTCAGTTTCAGTATTTCGAATGTATGTCGGTGGAAATGCCCACATCCACTACCTTTAACATCAGACTGAATGTCATTTACCATCCACTGGGTCATAACAACTCCTTCATTGAGGAATGTATGGATCTCTTCTCAGCTGATCAGCTCAGACAACACGATCTTCCTTGGAGACTACAACATCCACTAGGGCAGAGGTCTTCAAACTGTGGGGCGCGCCCCCCTGGGGGGGCGTGGATGGGTTCCCAGGGGGGCGCAGATGCCTCTGCAAGTATATGTAAATGAAGATGGCCTGGAAGTGCGAGCGATGTTTATTTGCTGCATTTCCAGGCTGTCTTCATTTATTGCGAGCCCGTGATTTGAGTGCCGTGGGGGCAGAGGTCAGTGAGTGTGGCTGGCAGGGTCAAAGAGATTACCAACAAGCATTTGGAATGCAATAGGTCTCGTATTTGTCGGAATTTAAGCTACTGGCATTGTAAATGACAATGCCTTTTATTTATGTTTTAAAAACCAAAACATAAATAAAAGGCATTGCCATTTACAATGCCAATAGCTCAAACTCGCATAAATGCGAGACCTATTGCATAGCAACTGCTCGTTCTTTCTTCACGTTGAGATTTCATCTATTATTCATGCCACTAATTTCAATTAAGGTTTACTTAAATATGCAGTTACTCGTTTATTTTTTGATGCTTTTGGTTGTGTTTCACGAGGATGAGTCTTGCTGGTCAGTGTCTTGGTTTTGAGCACGAGGAGGGATTGCTGCTTTCACTTGTCTCGGTTCACGGTTGTCATATTATATTATGGGATGAAGAGTTAATAATTTTTTGTTTCAAAAACTTTATTAACATTTAAAATGCGCACATCAAAGAGTGGGTAGTTCTAATATTCGGTAGGAATGTCATAGGTGCCTGAGAGCTGTGAGGTACAGGCGCTCGCCAAGTCTAGAACTAGGCCAGCGCCTGTACCTCACATGAACCTAGAATGCTTAGCTTGAGGTCCAGGGTATAAGCAAGGCCACTGGAATCATGCGGCAGAAGAGGGCCAAATTATGAGACAGAGGGGCCGATTCCGATCTCGGCCGGTAGGGCTCCGAATCGGATTCGGCTTTACCGGATCCGATTCGGAGCCCTGTTTCCCGACCGAACCGTACGCGGGTCCGGCCGAGCGAGTACGATGCGAAATCGCCGACCGACTCGTCCGGGCATCCCGACCGCTCCGACCGACTCGCTCCCGGCTCGAACCGCTCCGACCGACTCGCTCGGACTCGACTCGCACCGCGCAATGGAGACGTTTCCCGGCCGGGTAAGTACGATGCGCGCCGCGAGCAGTCCGACCGAGCCGCGCCGTCCGGCTCGTAAGAGCTGTCGGAGCCGTACTTTGGGGTCCGTGTCGGACCCCCTGTACGCGTAGCCACGCGAGTCGCACACAGGGGGGACCCATGGGTCCCCCCTACCTGTGCATGTACGGCGCGAATCGCTTCGCCGCGTACCCGCTGTAGGGGGCGCACTTGTCCGACTCGCACCCATTGAGTCAATGGGAGCCCGCGTACGCGTTGTACGACCGGCTCCCATTGACTTCAATGGGAGTCCGACCGACTCGAGTCCGATAACATACGGACGCATCGTACTCGTTCGGTCGGACTGCACGGGTCCGATTCGGTCGGAAATCTCTCCGGGTCCGGCTCGGTCGGAGAAATTTCCGGCCCGAATCGGAATCGACCCCAGAGTTGAGTAAATGATGCGGCAAGAATAGGCTAATTATGCGGCACGTTTTTTTAATAGTATTGCTTCATTATTTTTTCATTTTAAAACTTGGTAACACTGTCTGGGCATTGATTGCACATCATTAGGACCAGTTTAATACCGAAATATAACTATAAGCAACAGAAAGAAGACCAGGCCAGCTTTGCAAAGTGCCTTCCACCGCGCGGCACCATGTGTCATAGCATTTTTACTAACTTTGGAACCGTTTGAGCTAGAACCATTTTTTTGTTGTTGTTAATATCAGCGGATGATGCGGCAAATGGTGGATTATGTGTCAAATCTATGAAAACACCTAAATACAGCAGTAAGCAACTACAAGATTACCAGTCAATCTTTGCAAATGGCCTTCCACTGCCCTGGAACACTTTGCCACGTTTTAAGTAAATTGTGTTCCGTGTGAGCTAGAATCAAGTTTCTTTTGTTGGAATCTGCAGATTATGGATTATGTAGCAAATGCGGTAAACTCATAATTATGTGGAAACGCTGCTGCTGCAGAAACTCATAATTCCAGTGGCCCTGGCTTTAAGTGACTCAATCAATTAACGGCTGGTTTCTTTTTAACTTTCTGCACTACCTCCACACCCTTTGCTTTCAGGCAGAGGCACCTCAAAGTCAGCATTAACCATTCAGGGGCAGTTTTTTTGTGAAAGCTGAGTCCATGGGGTGGCAGGTAGAAGGCCAGCAGGATTGCATTCAGATGCAGAGCCCTAATCCTCTTGACCCCTGGGGCCTCACAGTAATGGTCTAAGAGACAGAGGAAAGGAGTGAAATTCATAGATATTGTCAAAGAGAAGGCCCAGCATAGGGAGCACTGTATGGGGACTCATTTTTATGTTTACAAATGGCCAGAGACAGCTTTTTCAGAGAGATACCCCAAAGAAGGGGACAATATAAGTGTCTTTTAACTTTTTTTAAAAGGTTAATTCATTAGTGAAGCTGGAGCTGCTGCCAGGAGTGTAAGTGGCCACTGCTGATTATCATTAAGGACGCAGATGCAGCAGGACTGGGGCACAGGGGTTTGAGGGGCCCACTGCATCACAATTATGACTGTCTACCTTTAAAAAGGGGCATGGCAGCTTATTTTCCTTTCTAGCATTAGGACCGAGGTGATGGTCCGTCATGGTGGGTAAGAGGTAAAAGATGCAGAGGAGTAGCCTGCTACTCAGGACTACAGTTATCATTAGCGCAGCAGGTGTAGTTGCTTTGGGGTCCAAGAGTGTGAGAGGCTCACACCACCCCAATTATGGGGATATGTATGTTTGGGGTAATGCATGTTTTTGTTTGATGCATTTGCTGTTTTATAAGTCTCATATTTAGAGCAGTGTATAAGCTATAGAAAAAGTACTCCTGAAATCATCTCATAAGACCTGCCACTTGCATGCAACCATGTCCCTCCTGCTCCCCCAATCCTTGCCATAAAGGTTTGGAGGGGGGCCCGACCTCAAAACATTTTGCTTAGGGGGGCTCAGAGCAAAAAAGTTTGAAGACCTCTGCACTAGGGAATCGAGGGTAACAGCCTGGTGGAGACTTTTACAGCCTTTCTCAAAGACAACGATGTCCAACAACACTGCCTTAAACTCACACGCCACAAAAGCACCATCATTGACTTGATAATCTCCAATTTCCCCTATCTACAGTCATACGACCCCATTCCAGTCGACTGGTCTGACCACATGCAGACCCCATTCTCCCTCTCCGGTTCTTATACCAAAACTGCTGGGATACCCTAGAAAAAGAAAATATGGTTCATGGACACATCCAACCTTGACACAGAAGCCATGGCCACTATGGCCCTTCCTTCCCTAATCTCGCTCACACCCCACCTTGATATTAATGAAGGCACCGACAAATACAACTCCTACATGTAATCCCTTAACGACAAATTCCACGACTGAAGTGAAAATGATCTAGACCAAAACCCTCCAATCCTTGGTTCTCAAAAGAACTTTAGAAAGAAAGCTCATCTGAAAGAGTGAGAAAGAATGGATATTAGTGCCCTCTAACCTGAGTATGAATAAGCTTCACATAGTGCGAAAACTGTACAAAGACCGAATCCTTATAGCGAAATCCTCTCACTTCAGAGCACTCGTGAATTCTGCAAAGAACAGACCAAAGCGCTTGTACGAGGTTCTAGCACAAACTACAAACCCCTCCACCACTTCAGCTCTTGGGCCATCGGAGCCCGCTGAACTTCTTTGACAGAAAAGTCAGAGACATCCATATCTGGCTACACACCAGTGAACCTCCAGAAACTGAGATTCTACAGTGCAAGGCACTTCATTTGTGGTCCTCTTTCTCCCCCATTTCCAAACGAGACCTACAGCGAACAATCTCCGACCGCCCTAATTGTAATGAGGCAGTCAGAAGACCGCCGCGCCTCCAAGAGTCTGGTGGTCTGTGGACTGCCAGACTCATAATAGAGCCCTTAAAGAGGAATGAGGTGGAATCCAGAGTATGCAGCCTTGGTGTTCGGCATCCCTACCTATGATAACGCTCTGAACAAAACTTTGGACACCAGCACTTCTAATTTTACAAATTAAGCAATGGAGAACAGAGAAGGACTGCAACAATGTCTCCACTTGAACAGGTAGTTACAAGTTTCCATCCTACATATGTTTCATTGTTAACATAGGGCTTTGTCAAGGCTGATAGAGCAGGTATAAAATGCATATGAAGTTGACAAAAGCAATCTTAGCAATGACTGTTGTTTGTATGTGACCCTTATGAGTAGATACTTCAAAGGCACATCAAAAGTGCTGTGCTATGCCTTCTTAGGGCCCGCAGGTCCCACGCCATGTCAGGAGGGGACTCGAACCTACATGTTAGGAATTGTTAACTATTGCAGCTGTGTAATTGGTGACATTTCTTACAAAGGATGTGCCTAAATGACCCAAGTTTAAGTCGCATGTATTTGTCAATAAGGTACAACCATTGCTTCCTGTCCACTTGCACAAGATCTGTAACTTTGCATTACGAATGTTGCTATTCATGGGGTCTGCAGAGCCATTCTCAGGTACCCCCTGCGCTTGGGTAGGACTGAAAGTCATTGCAAAACTAAGACTTCTTACTAAAAGATACACTGGAACATTTTCCATTGCCTTTCGCGTTGAACTATTTGTAACCTTGACATGGCCTCCTCTTGGTAAATGCCTATTGCTGTTTAATAAAACTAAAAATAACAGTTTTGTTTAGTTTCAACTAAACAGAAACTGTTCAGTGTATAACTGTTTATTTCATACTGTTTTGCTCTTCAGTATGCTTGTCATTGGACAGCCAGGCTGTGGTAGACTTACTTTCAGCACAGCCTCTGCGTCACAAAGTTGAATTGCTGGAGATGTTCTCAGAAAGTGAATAATAATGAAAGCTTTAGCCATCCTATCGCTTTCAGAACCGAAAAGTTGTAGAATATGGCAGAGTTGAGGCTACCAGCTTACAAGACATAGGGCCTGATTTAGATCTTGACGGGACTCCCGTCGTCCCTCTGTGGCGGAGTATCCAAGTACTCCGACAAGCTGACGGTTAGATGTGTGCAGGCTGAACCGTCATTTGCATCGACAACTGTTTCCGTCACATAAGCGTAGCACTGTCGTTGAGGCGGCGACTCCTCTGCTAGTTAACAGTACTCCGTCGCCTTCAGGTTGGCGGGTTTGCGCTGAGCCTATTTAGATGTCCCCATTGTGCTGGCATTGTCCTAGCAACGGTTTGCTGACGGAGTGAGTGCCTGGTAAAGTGGAGACAGGTAAGTACTACTAATTTATGTGTCAATACACATATATGTTGTGTTTGCTTCTAAAATATATGTAGGTAATGTGTTATGCCCCTTTTCTTACATATTGCATAGCATACAAACAACACACACACACTATTGGATGCACACTCACAGCAACACAAGCGCAACACCCACAACCACCACAACAACATAATTTTATTTTTCAAGTGTCAATACAGGTGTGTTCATTTTACCTTGATATGTTGTAAAATATACACTAATGCATTCCACACTAAAAAAATGCATGAAAGTGCAATGTAAAAATTCACAAGACTAAAGCAATTGTCAACACACTACTCATAGTAAGACAAGTGTAAAAGAAGCTTAACTTAGATCCCGGGGACAGTGGAGTTGATTAGCATTGTGGTCATGTAGTAGCAGCAAAGGGAGGAACTGGATAATGGGGTTCAAGACGGAAATGGAAGTGGCAAACAGAAAAAAAGGTAAGTTTCTACCTCATTTCCCTTAGTTCCACTAACTCAAGTAGGAGGTATCCCTGCCATAGTTTCCTCAATGGAAAGGCACATCGTGATTGACCCGGCTGTAATCTTGGCTGAACTCCCGCCGACAGCCGCTTCTGCCTATGACTCCGTCGACACGGGCAAAAAATCCTGGCAGAGTCGGCGGCACTCGAGCGGTCTTTCATCCATGGACCAGCTAACATCTAAATAGTGCGGGCGAACCGCCAAGTAGGCAGGCGGTGAAAGAGTCGAAAAAGTGATGGCGGGACAACATCTAAATCAGGCCCATAGTCTGAGGACCCAGCATATGGTGGTTTGACTCAATAAGGAGAAAACCAAAAACCAAAATTCCAACAAAAGCTTAAAATGACACAGAGAAGCTGAAAACCAGTACTATGGAATGTGCACAGTGCAATTACCAGCCAAGTGAGTTGTAAATAGTGTGTGCATGACTTCATGTTGGCCTCTTGCTGCACAATAGGGAGTCAGGCAGCACCTCACTGATAAGGTTCAAAAGGGCCAAACCTGGTCAAGGAGTTTCTTGTAGTCTCACTCAGAGGCACATGGCCAAGCAGTTCATGCTGAACTGTTCCTATTGAAGTATTATCAAAGTAGTTTTGTGTATTCTTGGTCTCCTTCTGTCATGGCACACAAGAGATAACCAGCTGTCATACTGAATGCCACAGAGTGGTAACCACTGGTTCGAATAAAATTGAACATTTTCATCAGTCAATGTATTTATGGTAAACGTAGCTGTGTACCAAGCAGCGTCACTTGATGTTTTTCAATTTTGGCACTAACAGGAATTTGCCGTGAAAAACACCTCCCCCATTCAAGAACTACATATAAACACCTATATAGAAACTGTTTATCTGCAATTGACATTGTTCAACCTTATCAAAGCTTCACAGTAAGACATTAGACCAGGAGCCAATAGGCATGAACAAGCACCTGGCAGAGGCTCCAGCAAGCCAATGCTCTGGAAAGAGCCTTTAGTAGCCCTGATCATTTCTCAGTTTACAAGTTTTCACCCATTGCATTCTCAAAGGACTGCCTTAAAGCTCGGCATGTGCTACACCAGACACCCGCTGCCTAGTTAATAGCTACTAAATGAGAGGAGCATCTACTCCTCTCTGCACTCTTGCAAGGTTTGCCAAGCTCTCAGGCTATATTGTTCAGAATAAGTGCAGAAATCCTCCACACAGAATAGCTTTCAGAAAACAATAAAACATTTCCATGTGTAGAGATCACCAAAACTAGGAAACGGTTGTCCAGAATTTAGACATCTTTTGGATCAGACAACAGAAGCAAAGAAGAAAAAAGATGGTATCTGGGACAAGTGGTTCAGAGAGGCAGAAAGTCACACGTGGGCCAGTTTGGCACATGATAGATAGATAGATAGATAGATAGATAGATAGATAGATAGATGATAGATAGATAGATAGATAGATAGATAGATAGATAGATAGATAGATAGATAGATAGATAGATAGATAGATAGATAGATAGATAGATAGATAGATAGATAGATAGATAGCAGGGTTCTCCAACCAGTAGCTCGTGAGCTACTGGTAGCTCTCCAGCTACTTCTGAGTAGCTCTCCTGTATGCAGCCCAGCCTACTAAATTAGAAGCTTTTGCTTGATTGAATTAATATATGTAGATCAAAATAGAAAAGTGTGTTTTTGAGACGAAAATGTGTGTATTTTAAAAACTTAAAATTTCCACAATATACTTAAATCTAATATTTTACTAATGAATTATACAACATTGGAGACTATTAATAATATTACTTTGGTGCCAGTGGCATTGAAGCTGCAGTTGTTATGTATTATCATTGTTTAGACACTTCAAACTGACAAAGCCAAAGAACACTAATTTATTCTTGTCTGATGTAGTCACTTTTAACAACACTAATAATGTTAGTAGCTCAGAGTGATTTGCATTGAACATTAAAAGGTTGGAGACCTTTGATATAGAGAGAGAGACTCCTCGTCAAGGTTCAGAAATTGTATTTTCTGGCACGGTCTGTAGTGCAGGTGCTCTGAGGTCTGTACTTTGAGATTTCAGTTTTTGTCTGTGTTTAAAGGCTTTTTATGTTTATGAGTGAAGCACTGGGCTGTAGCCTCAGCTGATAGACAAGACCATACATTTGCCCTACAGCATGAGTGGTTTGGGATGGATCTTTGAATGAAAGAGGGGCAGCTGCAGTGCTGCTGAGGAAGGGACAGAGCATGACCCTGCCAGGTGTCCTCTGAAGCCTTCAGACATTCAAGATTCCAGGGAAGTAGTTGCTTAAGGTGCTACCTGGATACTCTTCAAGCTTCTCAGGAATGGGCCACAAACTGCCATGAACATGGATCAAGCTGGTCAATTCATTTCCTTTTTTGCAATGAAGAGACCAAGCTAAGAAGGAGACTCTATAATTGAAAAAAAAGCACATGAACTATCAGGATTCATTGGATGGCACTGAAAAATCCACTGATGATACTGACAGACTACTGATGGTGCAAAAACCTGGAGCATGCATTTTTTGTTGAGAGCATCCCCTACGTCTAACAAAGAGGACAGAAAGGTGTCCGGCAGTTGAAAGGTTTATCAATGATGCACAACACTGGCCTAACCTCACTGATGGGCAGACCGGGGGTGTGACTCTAAATAAAAGAATGATGCTTCCTACACTTCTATTAATTATCCGTCATTAAATACTGCATTTGCTTTGGAATACTCTTGATAAGTGATGGTGGAATGGAGATCTCAGGCTCCCCAGGGCTCCTAGAAACTGCAGTGGCTACATAAAATGCGTGGAACTTCATATAACACTATTTGAGAGTACTGAGATAAGATGAATGAGTAAAGGAGGATGCAGACATTTCAGCTCCCATGCAGGGCTGAAGCCACAGGGGAATGGAGAATAAGGGTCTGGAAGGGCCAGGCACCCTATATGAATGTGTGCACCCCTTAAATGCACTGGCAGCAGGCTGGGCCTGTCAGGTCAAATGTTTGCTTTAAAAACAAAAGTTTAGCTTATGTTAACACTTCTAAACCTCTAAATTCTTCAAATCATTTTTTTAAATGTTCATATGATCAGTGAAACTACTACTGCATGGGCATTTTGGGAGCAAGCAAGGTGTACCCCCAAATTTTAGGCACTCCAAAATTGAACTCAATCAGAGTTCCCAAATTTACTGGATCGGAGAAGGTGTTAAATCCAGATTTCATGAGCCAATGGTCCCCATGTTAAGGCACCTCCCAGAGCATCAAACATCAGAAAATATAACTCATTAAGAAAATGGACTCACTCGGTAATTGAGCTCTAGGTCAATATAAAGGTTAAAGGGAAGGTTTTACTACAAAATGTATAAATAAAGTTGGAGTTGTGTTAATGCCATGAGGCTCTCAATGAAAATTACACAGAGAATGCAAACATCAGAAATTATTTTAAGCCCCAATTGGGCAGCAAAATTGAGAGCGCAACGGACAGCATCTCTAGTAGATCTAGAATGTCTTCTCAAGTCACCCCCAAATCGAGGATTTTTATACATTATTTTCACATATGAAATTACAGAATCTGCAAACCTACTGTATTGTGAGCAAATGTAGCGTTTCATTCAGCAAATCTGAGCACATGGAAAATAAACATCACATTGCCTTAACACCTAAGCGCTATCCGACTACATGAATAATTATTCAGCACTCTGTATGCTAATGTCGTCTGAAAATCTAGATCATAACTAGATCCATGAACAATAATGTTTTATATGAATGACTCGCCACAGTGAACCAATGGAAAGACCTAGGTAAATGTTTCAAGTTGTGACCGAAAGTAAATAGAGAGCAGAATAATAACAGTGCAAATAAACATATACATCTCAGTTTTACTGTCAGCTGCAGAGTTTTACAAGAAGAGAAGGTGGGCTGGGGGGAGTTGGAAACATGAATGACAAGGGTGACTTCCATCTTGAAAAAGATGGCGCTTATGTCCAATTTTTGGCCTAATTAGCATAGATCACAAAAACAAACTTCTACACATCATAGTAAATTTGTTTTAAAAGCAATAGTACTATATCAATGTATGCTTGTGTGTGTTGGCAATGTTTGCTCTGGTCCTCCTAAGACTGTGTCCTGTTTGTTATTGGAATTTGTCCCCTTTACACTAGAGGAGACTGAACAGGCTTTGGCTGGATGCAAATCAGGCTCACCAGATGACTCCTGTCCGCCTCGCATCCTGCAGTTGTGTCCTTGGGTCATCAATCCCATTCTAAATACATTAGTAAACTGCTCCATTCAATTGGCAACGGTACCACGCTGTTGGAAACAAGCTAACTTAATACCGCTCCTGAAAAAACCCTCCGCTGACAGATTTAGTCTTTCTAATTTTAGGCCTATTTCCCTTCTGCCTGCCTGCCTTCTCCAAGATTCTTGAGAAGCTCATTAATTATCAACTGTCTAGCTATTTGGAGATCGGCTGTCTGCTTCACCCATCCCAAATCTGTTTTTCGCCTCCGGTTTAGTACGAAGACCTCCCTGGTTGAGGTCACATATACTATCAGGTTGGCGGTAGTTCAGGAAAAGCAAGTTGCATTGATCTTTCTTGATCTATCAGTAGCTTTTGATATGGTGTCTCATTCCATTTTCTTGCACCGACTGGAAGACATCGTGGTAGGTGTATCAGCACTGGCTGGGTTCCGTTCTTTTTTGATGGGCTGTAGCCAATCAGTTTGGATGGCTCCATTTGCCTCAGATCCCAAACCTCTGACATTGGGTGTCCCACAAGGCTCAGCCCTTAGCCCGACGATCTTTAACATTTATATGACCCCCCTTGCTTTATTGGTGGAGTCATTTGGTGTACAGATTGTATCCTTTGCTTATGATACGCGACTTCTCCTTACCCTGGATAGGAACACGCCCAATGCTTTTCAGGTTTAATTCATGTTTGATGGCTGTTTTCCAGTGGATGCAGCACAGTAACCTTCAGTGCAACGCCAATAAAATGGAGATTCTCCTATTGGCTCGCATTATGGGACGGTGAGTGTTGGCGAAGTAATGTCCCTGCCCCTCCCAGCCCTGGCTTTCATAGTACACTATTTTGGGGTGGCAGGTGTGGTGGGATCTTGTATTGGACTTCTGAATTCTTTAAATATAAGTTTGTACCTATTGCCATTTGAGACTCAGAAATTAGTTCTAAATGCTCTCATCTCCTCATGGCTAGATTATGCCAATGCTCTCTATTGGGGTCTCCCGGCTTACCAGCTGAAGAGACTTCAGTTAGTCCAGAATGCCACCCCTGAGCTTCTCCTGAAGATCCCAAGAGGGATAAACATTGTCATCTTAAGGAGCTGCATTGGCTACTGATTAAGAAAAAGGATACAGTTTAAAGTCTTCTTTTGGCTCATAAAGCCTTCTATCAGTCAGGCCCAGCCTATCTTACCAACAGACTGACCCCATACCATCCGACGAGAACACTCTGGTCTTCTGATGCCCTTTTGATTGTGAGTCCTCGTTTCAAAAAGAAAAGATGGGGAGGCACCTTCTTTTCATATCTTGCGGCTGCTGATTGGAATTCACAGCCGCAGGATGGCAGATGCGTCACTTTGTAAACCCCTGCGCCACATTACACCTGCGCCAGGTATAATGTATACAGGGTGGGCGTTCCCCCGCAAAAAGCCTCGTAGAAGTGGCGCATTGAAATCTATGAGATTTCAGTGCGCCGTTCTTGGACGCCATTGCATCAATATCTTACGCCTTCCTCACAGCAGGCGTAAGACTGATGCAGGCCCGTTCACATGGGGCTTGCCCCATGTGAAAGGACACATTGCTGGAGTTGCGTCTGTTTTCAGACACACCCCAGCAATGCGTCACTTTTGCGCCTACAGATGCGTCAGAAATACTGACGTATCTGTAACTCCTTGTGACATGATGCGTCATAGGGTAAATATGACGCATCCATCATGTCGCAAGGAGGGCGCACTGAGAAGTGACGCATCGCTGTTTTCGTGCAGCGATGCGTCACTTCTCATAAATAAGGCGCTAAGTATCTGGAGGAACTTGGTTTTCTCTGAAAGTTGTATATAGATTGAAGACCGTGTCCAGTAGGGGTTACCAATCTCTCTGTGGTTAATTGTTAATGTGAACTCGGCTACCCTTTAAGTGTATGGTACAGGGTCAGTGTTTCATTTAACACAAGCTTACTTCACCTAAGGGAGTTGTTTGTGTGATGGCATTAATGATGCTTCATATTATTCTGAGCTATTTTGTACTTACTTTCATACCTCTAATGCCATACCCATTTATAGAGTAATGTGTACAAAAAAGCTTGGATGATATCACCCGTGATGTCATCAATTATGTCATTTGAGATGTCATCAGTGATGTCATAAATGATGTCACAGAACACGTTATGAGTGATGTACATGGCGGAGCTGCAAGTTATAGTTAGATCTACTAACTATAAGTGGTTAAGTTCTGTGGTTTTTTAGTTCAAAACGTTACATTGGCACTGAGATTTTCACCTAGCTATAATGTCTATTCAACATTTGTTTTTTTCAGTGAATTTCAAAGGCTTTTTTAAAAACATAAACAGATCTTATTATCACACCGAACCATAACATCACTTTAACCTTTGTTTTTTCAGTGAATTTCGAATTTTTTTCATGTAAATTAAGATATCATTACAATTCCCAACTATATCGTCACCAATATTTTTTCAGTGAACTTCTAGTGTTTTTTTAACGTGAAGTCATATTTTATTACCATACATAAAGCCAAACCCTGTGCAGGTGGTTGGTTGCAGGGCATGGCTTGCGGTCAACCACTCGCAATTAAGCAACCCAATACAGCCGTTGCACGACTTAGGTTTGGCCACATGGCTTGGCCTCTGGCCAGGCCCTGCTTCCAACCCCCCGCAAGTAGCTAACCCCCACAAAGGGTGAAGGCCAAAGGCCGTATGCAGTGTAGGGTTGGCCACAGGGCCAGCATCCAACTGCCCACAAGTAGCCATTCCCAGTTGGGTGAAGGCTGAAGGCTGTGCGCAGTGTAGGGTTGGCCACAGGGCCTGGCCTGCATCTAACCTCCCGCAAGCAGCCAACCCCCTGCGAGTTGAGGGAGTCGCAAACCCCCTCCCCAAGTCACTATTCACTCCAGGAACTCTGGGGCTCTTTGTTTTTAAAAAGGGGAGGAAGTGTGTGCAGCCTATCTCCCCAAGCAACTATTGGCCCCTATATTATGAGGGGAGGGGGACGCATGCCCCCCTACCAGAGCCTTAAGAAGCACTGGGAAACCATCCACTGTGGCCAAATACATTAGCATGAGGGAAGGGAGTTGTGTGGCTCCCTTCCCCCAGCCAAAATGGGCCCCGGGGATTCCATCCCCTGGGGCCATACTTTAATTATAGGGGAGGGGGATGTGTTACCCCCTCCCCAAGCCTTAAGAGTCCCGAGGACCCCATCCCCAGGGCCTAATACCTTTACATTAGGGGTGGGGGCACGTGGCCCCCCTCCCCAAGCCCAAATGGTCCAGAGGGCCCATCCCCTGGGGCCATATTTGGATTATAAGGGAGGAGGGCATGTGGCCCCCATCCCTGCACCATAAGAGGCCCAAGGGACCCCATCCCCTGGGCTATATTTCAATTATATATTTAATTATCATTTAAAAACATGGGTGGGGGCATGGGGCCTCTCCCCCCAAGCCTTAAGAGGCCCTGAGAACCCTATCCCCCGGGCCCGCTTGCTATAATTAAATGGAGGAGGCCTAATGGCCCCCTCTCCCCAAGCATATAGGGGCCGCTTGGCCCCCCTCTGAACTTTATAAGGCTCCGGCAACCCCCTCTCTTATCCTTATTAGGAAATATGGAAATGCTGACCTAAATATATATATATATATCATCATACCATCATGGCATACTTCTATCTTCAATAATGAGCCAGACGTGATTGCACGATCATTTCCCCAGGGTGCTCTCATATGAAAAATATTGGCAATATAATGTAGTGTGTCTCCTTGAATAGCATTTTCAAGCAGCGCGATTTTGCACATTTGTAACCATGAGACCAGCGCAATAGTTTTTAAAAAAATGGCTTATGGTAATTATTAGGTTTACAACAACATGAAGGCATTTTATTTTTTCATCTTCAGTGCTCAAATATAATCAAGTGTATGTACTATAGTGGTTCGTTTTTTGCACTATGCACTTTATTGATAAACATTTTGATGCATTATGTGTGTTATTGTTGACGATAGCAATATTCAACATGTACATAGTATAAGTGAAATGTTTATGCATTTGTACACTGATTTTTAAGATTAATTAATTTTAGCCCTCATGAACTTTTCTATGTCCATGATTTCAACAGTGTATATAAGCCGACACCAAAATGGCGCACATTAGATTGAGGAAGGCTGCTGCGTCAGCCGAAACGCGTCTCTTTTTGCTGGATCGGAAGAGGCTTGATCTTATAAAAAGGCCTTAACCCAAATAGCCCTCGTGTGCGTGCTCTTTTCCTGGAGTGGAGCAGAGGTTTTTTTGTTTGATATATATATATATATATATATATATATATATATATATATATATATATATATATATATACATACATACACTGGCTGTCGCCAGTACGTAGTTATAGTTAGGACCTTGTTTCTATTCAAAAAGCGTTTTTTCTTTTGCCAATATCTTTGGCGCCATTTGACGAATCTTCACGAAATTTTCAAAACTAATGGCCAGCTCTGGTTAGCTGCTGTCTTGAAAGTTTCTGGGTGATTCGTCAAGCAGGCGCTGAGAAAAAAGGGGGGTCCCAAAATGCATTTTCTCCATGTTAATTTCCATAGGAAACTTTAGACAAGGCTACAGCCCGAACTGCTGAACGGAATTACACCAAATTTGGCAAAAAGGTAGCTCTTGGTCCAGAAAGCGACCTTGTTTTAAAATGATGTAAATCTGTTCAGTAGTTCCTTAGTAGTTCATGTATAAAAAAATATTAGTATCTGGTGACCGCGGTGGATCCGGGAACCCTCCCGAGCACAAGCTGACTTCTGATTGTCTGCCAACACTTCAAACCAGAAAGTGTTGGCAGCCATCTTGTGACTCTGTTGAACCAAGTCACAAGAAAAAAAGTGAAAAAAGAAGAAAAGGGGCAGGGTAGAAACACCCTGACCCCCTAGGGTTCACGTAGGGTCCACGAATCGGGTCGAAAAAAAAAAAAACCAGAGTGCGGTCTCCTGCACTTCATTTTCTTGAAGCCCCCAGGTGGGCCCGGTCCTAGTGGCAATGTTTAATTATTATGCGGGGGCCCGTGGGGCCCCCGCAGCCCCAGGTACTGCCACCTCCTCAGGGCTTTGTTAATAATGTGCGGGGGTACGCGGCCACCCCGCAGCCACGGGGCTCGCCACCTCCCTGGGGCTTATTATTAAAAATGCATGTGGGGGCTCCTGCCCCCCCACGCTGACCCGGGGACTGCCACCTCTCCGAGGCATTCCTTTATTATATGTGTGGGGGGCCTCGTGGGCCCCCCAAGCCCCGTGGATCGCCACCTCCCCGGGGCTTCAATAACTTAAATGAAGCCCCTCCCCACTGCCCCGGGGACCACCACCTCCCCGGGGCATTGAGTTAATAAATGCGAGGGGCCTCATGGGCCCCCCAAGCCCCAGGGACCCCCGGGGCTTCAATAATTTAAATGAAGTGTGGGGGGGCTCCTGGCCCAGGGACCACCACCTCCCTGGGGCATTGAGTAAATAAAATACGGGGGTCCATAGCGGACCCCTGCCCGGGGGACTACCACCTCCCCGGGGCTTTAATGCTTTTGGGAGGGGGCCGCGCGGAGCCCCTCATGGAACCCTCCATGGCCCTGAGAACCGCCAACCCCAAGGGCCGGCTCCAGCAATGTCCCGGGGTGCCCACCCCGGGACCTTGCAGTTTGCTATGGCAGGGCAAGAGCACTGCTCCCGCCATGCCATAGCAAACTTCTGCTTCGCTTCCTGGAAGCAAGAGCAGGAAAACTGCTCTCGCTTCCATGAAGCGAAGCAGATTTGGTTTTAGGGAAAGGGAGCTGCATGTCAGCAGCTCACCTTCCAAAAGCAATGCCGGCTCCCACAGGAAGCGGGGAGCCGGCTGGGACTGCGGGGGCCTTGGGCCTCCCCCCGTGGTCCCCAACATTATGGCCATGCCCTGGGTAATGGGGTCCCCGGGGCCAAAAATGGCCCGGGAGGGGGGGCCACTCGGCCCCCCTCCCTTTTCTTAATTAAAAAAAAAATGGCCGGGCCCTGGAAGATGGAGTCCCTCGGGCCGAAAATGGCCTCAGGAGGGGTGCCGCGCGGCCCTCTTCCTTTAAATGTAGTTTAAAAAAAAATAGAAGTGGCAATGCCCCGGGGGATGGGGTCCCCGGGGCAGAAATCGGCCTGGGGAGGGGGGCCGCGTGGCCACCCTCCTTTAAATAAAAATATAAATGAAAAAATGGCCAAGCCCGGGGGATGGGCCCCCTAGGCCGAAAATGGCCTCAGGAGGGGGGCCGCGCGGCCCCCCTCCTTTACATTTAGTTAAAAAAAATAGAAGTGGCAATGCCCCAGGGGATGGGGTCCCCGGGGCTGAAATTTGGCCTGGGCAGGGGTGCCGCACGCCCCCTCCCCTTTAAAAAAACAAAAACAAAGGCCTAGCACCGGGGAATGGGGTCCCCGGGGCTGTAATCGGCCTCAGGAGGGGGGCCTCGCACCCCCTTCCTTTTCAAATTTTTTATTTTTTTTTAAATGGCTCAGGCCCCGGGGATGGGGTCCCCGGGGCCTAAAAGGCTCAAGGGAAGGGGGGCCACAAAGCCCCCCTTCTTAAAATTTAAAAAATATAAGAAACCGGCAACTCGCCGGAGGCCCCACCCCTCCCTACACCTTTCTGCAAACGTGCCTCCTGGCGCGTTCTGGGTTGGGCGATTAAGTCCCCTTGAATCCTAAGGGTCCTTAGGGGCCAACTAGCCCACCAGGTACCTCCAGTAAGCCCCACACAGTGGGATTGCTGAGAGGTGGTACAAGGCCACGCCCCTTTTTACACCACTCTGCAAACGTGCCTCTTGGCGCACTGCTGGTGGGGCGATGAGGTCCCCTTGTGTTCTGAGGACTTCAGGACTAAAGTGGACTTCATCCCCCAACCCAGAACGCGACAGAAGGCGTGTTTGCAGACTGGTGCAGGGAGGGGATGGGGTTCCCGGGGCCAAAAATGGCCCAGGAGGGGGGCCATTTGAGATGTCATGAGTGATGTCATCAGTGATATCACTGACCATGTCATGAGTGATGTAATATGTGAAGTCATCAGCAGTGCATTGCGGGGGTGCTAGTTATAGTTAGCTCAGCTAACTATAACGGATGAATTTCTCTGGTTTTGTACAAGTGAAATGTCAGCCTAACTATAACGTCCCTGAAACCTGTGTTTTTTTCAGTGAATATCTAAGGTTTTTTAAATGCTAATTCCTAACTATAACGTCCCTGAAACCTGTGGTTTTTTTCAGTATATATATATATATATATATATATATATATATATATATATATATATACACACATACAAATATGTACACACACATATATATACATATACTCATGCCCTAAGGTAACTATAACTCGTGCCCTTGACATACATAGCTAATTACCCCACATATTACATCAATCATGAGTCATGGCATAATTGATAACAATACTGCAACATTTGAAATGGTATCACCAATGGCAAAACTGGGCATGAAAGGGGCATGAGTTATAGTTACCTTTGGGCACAAGTTTTAGCTCGTGAATCTCAGTGGTTTGTTGAGTTTAAAATGTTACATTGTCACTGAAATTTTCACCTAATTATTATGTTTTCTTAATGAAATTATATATATAATGTATATATATACGTGTATATATCAGACCCCCCAGGATATTGCGGCATGGATTAGCAAATTTAGCGGCACAAATATGGAAATTTAGCGGCACAAATATGGAAATTTAGCGGCATTTTTGCGGCACTTTATTTTACTCATAATCATTCATTTTCAGCCTGAAATCAATGGAAGCTGTTTTAGCAGAGTATTCCACTTTGAAATAGGCATGTTTAAAGTGTCTGCAGCTCTACAGAAGCACAGCTCCAGTCCTAACCTCGTGGGAGGGAGCTGTATTTATCCCTGGGATGTTCTAGTGCGATGTATGCACCCCTGTTGAGGCACCGCTGCCTACGGATCCGTGAGGCAGGACACCTCTTCCTCAGGCACCTACCTTTTGCCACTCACAATGTCATTCTCCGGTCAGTCCCCTTGTTCATTCTCTCCGTTTTCTCTCCTTCTCTTTCTCCTTTCTTTCAATAATTCTGTTATTTCCATTTCAATCGTTGACTCATTCCTTCTCTCTCTTCGTTTTCTTGCTTTTCTGTTATTTTTCTCAATCCTTGTCGCTCCTCTTCCTTTACTCTGTTTTCATTGCCCCTTCCCTTTCTCTTCTCTTTATTTCCTTCCTCCCCTTCTCTTTCTCGTTTTCAGTTTTGTTCTTGCTTTCATCACTTCTCATCCCTATAATTCCCACTCCAGTGCTTCTTATCGTTCTCTTTCAAATTCTCTTTCCTCCTTACTCGCTCTGTTCTCTTCTTCGTTGTTTTTCTCTCTTTTTCACTCCAATTTTCTGCCTCGGTTCTTTTCAGTGCACGGCTCTTCCTTTCATGCCTTTCCCTCCTGCTTTCAGTTTGTCCAACCTCCACCTCCGAACTACTAGCCATTTTCTCTTCTCTCCCCCCTGGATCTCTCTTCCTCTCCTTCTCTCTCTTTAACTCACCCCTCTTATCCCTGCCCTTTCTTATTCCCTCTTCTCGTCTCCTTGGGTTACTTCTCTTCTTCTCCCCACGTCTCCGCCTCTCTAGCTTTCCTTCTACCCCTTTTATTCCTCCTCCCAGGCGTCCCTCCTCTTCCTCTCTCTTTCATCCTTCTATACACCGTTTACTCTTTCTCGAGTTCTCTTAGTTCTCTTCCCCTCTCCTCTTTACCTTCTGGCTCCCATTCCCTCCACATCTTTCGCTCCCTCCCTCCCCACATTTCACTTATTCCTTCCCGCCTCTCTCGCGCATTCACTTCCCGCACTTCTCTTTTGTCTTCCCATCTCTTCTATCTTTGTCTCTCGTTTATATTCCATCTCCCCACCTCTCCTCCTCTTCTCTTCCCTCCTCTTTGCCCCCCTCCCCCACTTCAGCTCTCAAGCTCTCACCGCCCCCCCCTCTATTTCCGCTCGGGGAACCTTTTACTCATTCTCCTCGCATCTCTATTCTCCTGTCCCACCACTCTCTACATCTTGTACTCTTTCTCCCTTCTTCTCCCATCTCTTCCGCTCCTCTTTTCCCCATCTCAACCTCGTCTCTGCCCCCCTCAAGGCCTCTCCCTTCCCTCCCCTCTTTAGCCTTGGCCTCCTTTCACACACCTAATTCTTCTATCCCATCTCTCCTTTGCCATCTCTATCTTCCTTCCCACCCTCTCCAACTCACACCTTCCATTTCTTTCCAACCTTCCCCTTTCTAGCTCCTTCACTCTTCCTTCACATCTCACCCTTCTCTCCCCTTCTTCTCTCTTCACCTTTCCCCCTCCTCCAATCTCTCTTCCCCTCGCCTCTACATCCTCCAGCCCTCCCCTGTTCGCGTCCCCTCACTCTTTCTCCCTCTCCCTCTCCCTCTCTTCCTCTTCCAATCCTCGTCCTCACATCTCATTCGCAGCTCCTTCAACTCTTCCTTTTCATCCCCCCCTCTCCAAGCTTCACATCTTTCCGTCCCTCGCAGTTTGTTCTTCATTTAAATGCCCGCAGTTGCCCCTGGTCCCTCTTCGCTGTGGGTTTTGTCAG